>FR989934.1:11723547-12923547 GCA_905404155.3 Plebejus argus
GGAATGAGTATAGTCTACCAATACCTACTCTACAGTGTAGACTATGTATGTAAGTATGATCGATTGTATATTATGTTTATCCCACCGCAGTTTTAATTCGAGAATTCCGTCTCACTCCACCGTAGCATCTAAGAGATTTAGGTGCTACGGTGCACATTCTTCTATACTACTATTATAAAGAGGAAAGATTTGATTTTTTGTTTGTTTGTTTGTTTGTTTGTTTGTTTGAGTCGAATAGGCTCCGAAACTACTGGACCGATTTGAAAAATTCTTTTGCTATTGGAATCTTACATTATTTCTGCTGAACATAGGCTACATTTTATTTTGGAAAAAAGTAGGGTTCCGTAAGATATTTGAGTTTATCGGACGCAAGGTGTAAAAAATCAGCTAGAAAAGTTACTTATTTTGCGTACGCTGCCTAAACTATAAAAGATAGAACCATAAAATGTTCTAAGTAATTGTAGATCTTATAAATATCTACAAAAAAGTCCGCGACACACTATACCTATCTATGTCGAGTGAGGCACAATAACCATTTATTTATTTAAATGAGAGAATCTGAATTTTTTTTGGACTACATTTAAACGGATATATTTTACTCACGCTATTAATCCTTATCAAAATAAATTATTTTATCACTAAGTACAGTTTATGTAGATAATATTTGGTCTTTGAATGATTAAAATTGGACGTTTGGTTTTGAAATTATGGCGAAATTAAAATATTACGATAGTGGGCATCACCAAAGCGCGTGCGGGAGGAAGACATTATTCTGTTGTAGAAATGAAAATTCTGTACATAAAAGATATGAAATGACATCCGAAATTACACCTCTGTCACTACATCGCTATAGAAGCCAAAAATGTGGTTAGTTTTTTGTCTGTCTGTCTGTCACTCTTTCTGTCTGTCTGTATGTTTGTTCCAGCATCACACGAAAAATACTGATCCGATTTGAATGTGGCTTTCGCAGATATATATATCTTCTTCCAACTTAACATCTGGTGTATAAAATTTTTTCCCCCCACCCCTCTAAGGGGACAAAAGAGGGGGTCAGATTTTGTATCAAACTTTTTTCTTTAACACGAAAACTACTGATCCGATTTGCATACGGTTTTCACAGATATATTATATTTATCTACTTCCAACTCAACATCTGGTGTATCAAAATCCTCCCCCCCCCTCCCCTCTCAACCCTCTCTGGGGACCAAAGAGGGGTCAGATTTTGTATACAACTTTTTTCTTTGGTGGACTTACTTCATATTACCCCACTTAACATCTGGTGTATGACCTTCCCCCCCCCCACACCCTCTTAGGGGACAAAAGAGGGGGTAAAACATGTATCAACTGATGATGTAGAAAATATACTTTAAATGGCAAAACAACGTTTGCCGGGACAGCTAGTACTTTATAATTTAATGTAAGTACATAAGTACTACATACTTTATATTTTCCGGTTCAAAATCAGGTAAAAACATTTTATCGTAGTCAGGTTAAATTTTTTAACTTTTGACTACAATTTAATAATATCCGGTCCGATATAGTGTCGGTGAGTAGTAAAGGATCTGGTGATGTGAAAACTGTAACGTTTCGAAACATGTCATGCCGCATGCAGATTACATGTGGCTGCTCTAATTGATTTAATTAAATCATTATGCATAAGTAGTAGACACTACTTATAGAGTATAGACACTAATGAACTTACGATTAACAATAAACACTTCAGGAACAGGAATTTACTATTCGAAGTATTAAACTTAAATAACTTTATATAGTTACCTATTTGGACTAACCCTTTACGGTTTACCTGTTCAGACTTTACGTCTTGCAGCTGTTACTTTGTAAAAAAGAAAGTAATACTTATAAGTAATAAAGTATGTATACTACGATCGTTATATAATATGTTGTTATAAAGCCTGCAAATCGAAGGCATATTAAACCAACTTACATCCAGTCGTCCCCGCTCGGGCCCAGCGAACGCGATTAGACAAACATTTCCTGACGCGAGCCACTTTTTCCGAACTTGGCTAATAAATCAGATCGGCGGTGCGTCGCGTCTTGCCAAAATTTATGTACCGTTCGTCCCTTTCGTATGGAGATGTGGACCGCTATTTACATGTAAATACCTCGATTATTTGAATTATTCAATCGAGAGGGGGCGGCGCTGACGAATCACTTCCTCGCGATGTAGGCTCGACTTTGATACGACTTACAACTTTTATAGTTTATCTTAACGTAACAGTTTTATCGCCAAACTTCGTTATATATTGCTTCAGCTTGGCTAACAATTTACAAAGTCTACCTTTTACATTAGTCTTACGATTACGTATAGCTAGACTTTGCTAAGCTAGATAGGGTTATATGAATTATTTATTTAATATACACTTAAGAACCCTCTAACCTCCTAAAAAGTTAGGAACACAAGAATTATATGTACATAATATATTAATAGGAAACGTAGCCGCTTACAAGTTACAGAATACCGGCATTCTACTGTTGTCAGGCAATCGTAATATTGTTTAAATCCTACAACGCATTATTTCATATTTTCTATTTTGTTTACTTATCTCGAAGTTACAGTAAATATATTTACGCATTACCTAATGGCGTCGTAAAAGTTTCGTACAAAAAACACGCGCATTTCGCCAATGATAAAGTTTTATGAGGCTGTTACGGAGTCACAATAGGCGCGCGGAGCCTTCGCAGGCTTAGTGCATCCGATTTCCATACAAAAACTTCTATTTCCCGAACTAAATGGCACGTGAGAGCACATAAAACCCGCCAAAACTAGAAGCTTGTCGTCGGCCATTACAGTTAGTACTTCGCAGTTTGGAAATGGAATACACGTTTAATGGCTACCGGCGGCCAAGCATTCGAAATTTAAACTAAGTTTCTTCTGTCGGAAGTAAATGTAGTTTTGGTGCTTTTAATCGAATACCCATTATGCCACATTATCTAATATCTGATTATGGAAACTTATCATATAATATATAGGACATACACGCAAAATAACTAATTAAGCCGCTAAGAAAAAAAATCAGACATCATAATATTGATAAATTGAATTTAAGAAGTAAGGTGTGATAAAGCATGTACCTAAGTAGCAAAAATAATTATTTCTCAACGTTCAACATCATACTTAAAACAATAACTACTTGTCGACCTATAGACAAAAGAATAAGTTTAGTCATAATTGTCAAAAACCCATTATAAACTATTTTGTAACCGTCCGATTTTATTCTTAGTGCAATATAAAAAACCACGCTACAAACTACGCCAAAAACTGCACTAAAACTGCGCTAAAAGTTCTATCGGGCACGATCGGTGCGATAAGATCGGTAATTCGGCAAATCCCTCACTCACTCGCCACTAATCACGTTATTGTGCACGCCGGCTGTGTATCATCTGATAAGGTATGCTAATGCGCGGGTTTCCAGTTGCTAGTACCGTATCGAAATTCAATCGAATATAAGTGATACTGTTAAATTGTATTTTAATATTAAGAAGATATTTTACAAACGCCTACTAAGAGTAAGCAATGGATTAACTTGAATTGTTGCCACTGATTACAGATAGACACCAAATTTCTGGTTTAGCTATTTATCTATTACATTAATAAATGACGACCACAACTCCATTGCGGCTATATTAGTTTATCTCGTGGGACGTTTTACGTAAAAAAATAGCATTTAGCCTTATTGCCCTTTCTAGTCTCTCAATCTTCACACTGAATTTAATCTAAATCGGTTCAGTCGTCAAAGCGTGAAGAAGTAACTGACAGACAGGTAGTACTAGTACCATACTTTACTAGTAGTATACTTTCGTATCCATATTGTTAATATTAATAATAATAAAAATAAAACAGCCCCCTAGAATCATCTATACCGATTACCGGCCGATTGGCTACGGCTTCGTAGCCGCTACGACCGCTACGAAGATGTCGCTACGAGCTACGACGGTGCTACGAAATCTGTAGCCAAAAACTCGACAGAAGCTGAAAGTGTTTTTAGTACAATGTTAGCGTTTTTTGTCGGCCGATCGGTTAAGAAAATCAGTGTATACGTACTTACTTAAAAAAATAGATTTTGTAGTTCATACGGACTAGAAACTATTAAGTAAACTAAAGATTTGTACTCTTTTGTTCGACAATATGTTCTAATGTTCGGTCATTATCATCGCGATTAAACAACTAATGCTAAAAGTATATTGTTAGTTATAGAGGGGTGGGTGTGGATTACGATGTTATCGCGAACAGCTCCGAGTCGCTAATGTGACGACCATTGTTCTCGCACACCGCACACCGCATCCATCAGGATTTTGTGCATGTAACAAACATGAAAACGTTCCGTTTTACACTGTAATGTTGTTAAAAATTATGTTATATGTAATTACTTTTTTGTGGAAAGTAAAGAGTGTAAAGAATCGTATAACGTATTTGCCGGATTTCTTGTGAAGTAAGCGCGGCCCAGCTCATCAAAAATGATCGTAATAGAGACAGGACTGAGAAAAGAACAGCTATGCTACCATAAACTATACCTACCATTTTAAAGCAAATAAAATATGATTGATTGATTGAATGTCAAATGAAGTTTTTCCTATTGAACTTAAATATTCTGAAAAGTAGAGCGAGACCCTCTGATCCATGAACAAACTGCTATCTTTGATCTCGTGCAGTTTTAAATTTCATTGCATCGCATCGTATCGATCGCGTAACTCCGGCTACTTCCACCCCCGAGTAAATCGCATTTCCAACGTTTCAACCTCGCTAACATGTTAAAACAGAACTAATGGACATTCGTTTCGGAGCAGCCCGCAGGAGACGAATAATACAAGTAAAATGGTCCCATCTCCACGCTTCATTAATTTTATTGGCCCGAGGCGCTCCCAGCGCCGGCGGCGAAAACTCGCGTAGTCGCTTAAATTAAATATGAGCGAGTGCGTAGTTCGGAACGCACTCTTTGTTCTACCACTACGACAACTGTCACTTTTGGCGCGCAATCCTTTGTAGATGTAATCTGTGGCACAATGAGCGTAATGGAGACGTCGCGCGGCGTGGCGGAGCGACTCGGTCACGGGTTTTTTGTGTCGCGCGACACAATGGGATTATTCCCGACTGATCATCGCTTATCATAAGTAGCCGGGAGGGTGCGTAACATGAAAACTAAATTTGGTTTATCGGCTATTATGGAAAGTAGGTGTTAATGTTAGCGCAGTAATTTATGACGCGAGCGTGACTTCCGAGTTTTCTATCAACTTTTACGGTTACGGCGGCTCGAGTATCGCTTTATATTGTTAATATTCATTATGTGGGGTAACATTAAAACTTACGCCTTTGTATCCGTTTACATTGTAAAGTTCTGTAAAGCTCCGGGTAAAATTTTCATTTAAGAGAAGGTAGAACTTATTTTAAAAGTCAAGCACATTTTCCCAATCTCAGTCAGCCAAGTCGAAAAGAATAAATAAAATTAAACATCCTCAAAAATGAATAAATTTTCCTTCAGCCATTTTTCTTTAGCCTATTAGACCGTAGGATAAATAAAGTACAAATTGTAATAACTAATGAGCAGTAATGAGCACGTTTCGCGTGACCTAACCTTATATAATTTACTAATATTTCAACAGGTCGTTTCTCATTCATAATAATTCTTTTAAACATTAATTACAGTGTTCATTATGTAATTTAAGTTTCATTTTATTGTTTGCTTAGTTGTAATTGTAATTAAAATATCTAATAAACATGGAATGAACTCAAAAAGCGCAACGGGCAGTTTTCATGATTTACATAAACAGCACGTTACCTGGTTATAACTTATATTATACCTATGCTAGCGTAATAAAACAAACGACAAATAAAATCTCAAAGAAACAAAGCATCATGGCCACATCCGTATTAGGCCACCAAATAGATTTATACAGCAAAGAGTTTTTATTAGAGACAAAAATATATCAAACAAACAAAAGGTCGGCAGGAGGAGGTTGTAAGGGCAACCTCTCGAGTGAGCACAAAGCCTCAACTACTAATGTTCGCCGACAAAGGGCCGGAACTATTGTTTGTTGAGAAAGCTTTATTTCACTACCCCCGGGACCCGCGACAATAGGTTGACTTAAAAATGTATTATAACACTCCACGTTGGATATTGAGGATATTTTGTTTATTTACAAGATTTATATTGTTTAAAATAACATTTTCAATTGACTAATATATAAAAGTATTTTAAGAAGTACGGAATTCGTTACTTGTTATATTATGGTGACGAATTCCGTATTGTCAAATATAAAATATTGTAATAATTGGTTTGAGAAGACTTCTCAGTAGTGAGTCTAGACACAAGATCACAGTGATCTTGTGTCTAAGTCGTGGCGTAGCGTAGCCGCTACGTAGCTCGTAGCATTGTAAACATTTCTACGGAACAAGAGAAAAACTTGTGATCAGATTTTCATTAATATTATCTACTAACATAGTATTTAATATTGTCAATTATAATTTCAAATATTATCAACAATTTCTGCAGTGTTTTTAAATAAAGATAGCTAAATATAATTTCATCTTACGAAAAATAAGATCGCATCCACACAAATCTTACCGGGCGGTGCGCTGGGGAGTTGAAAATTATCCTTTTCACAAACGGCCTTAAGCATAATAGAGAAAGCACTTAAGCCATTTTCTCCGCCTTTAAGTGGCGTAAGCGCGGGCATTTGGCGGTCGGCTTCGCGAGCTAGAAAATCAGCCACTACATCTCAAAAGGCTAATTTTAGGGGGTGGGAGGGGCGGGGCGCGGGGAGCTAATGTGGGTGCTGGGCGGCGCTAGGGGCAATTAGGCTACATGCGAGCAAATGGATCGTGCATTACCAACGACGGGATTGATTTATAGTGACGTCACCGATCGCCCCACCTGGACACAGACATTATGTTGTTTGTAGCGTGATTGTTCAATTGCACAGGTGGCCAATTTTTGTGCGAATTATCCGTTGGCATTTGTTGACAATTGCGTTTCGGATTGCAATTTTCCCTTTGTTTTGTAATTGAGACATTATAGGGCTCAAGAAGTTACAATAATTTTATTTTTGTTTTTTTTTTTTGCTTGCAATTGTTTTTGTATTGGTTTCCCGTTGCTCGGAGAAAAATTAGGACACATTAGGGTTCTTATTATATTATAGGTCATATATTTTATTCAATTTCATATCTATATCTTCCTTTTATAAGTAGCTTCCAGATTTCTATCCCAAAAGGCAAGGTCAGCCTCGCCCTCTCCCCGCTGAAATCCTCGAGTTATTATTCATGTGGAACATGATCGACATATTCGATGTTTTTTATAAGTTTCACGTAAAAGATCACATCTGTTAGCGGCCGGGTCTACGTAGTGATCTATGAATAATAAATGCGGCCGGCCGATTGGGGAAATTGAATTTTATAGTTGGCAACACATTCGAGAACAGATGTCACAAGATGGCCGCCCGGGGCTACATGTAATAGAAATGTCAAATAGAAATCAAAATTAGGTCGATTGTAGTGTTAATAATTAAATAATGGACGTATTAAGCTACGGTCGACAGGAGAAATTACTGCGGGGGTCTTACAGTACTTTATGAAAGCAATAAATAGTAAGAACTTAAAACTAAACGATACAATTTTACCATCTGATTTTCCGAAGTCTTCTTGATAAAAACTTTCATATTTTTTTATTTTTTTCCGTGTCAATCAGAACTAGTTAATGCATACCAAGGGAACAGGTACACTGGTTGTGACAAAACAAATTAGTGAGAATACTTTAGGGACTGTACGTTGTATGCTAAGGTTGTATACTCGTGTACGAACACCGTAATTCATGTAGATCAGCGTCCGTATAGTCAAACGCACGAGGTGGGAGCTATTAGCGCCTCTGTTTGGACATTAGACATAACGGTCCATTACGTGGACACAAACAAGGACGCCATTACTCATGTGACAACGTATTCCAATTGACTAATTGATATTCATATTTTTAGGGTTACACGAGGAAATAAACTGAAGTACATGAAATAATAACTACGTTAGCACTTAGCGAGTGGCGATGATTCAATATCGTGTTTTTTTAATATTAAAAAAAAGCTTTTAAAACAAATGGTCTTACCACAAAAGATTTTTAAACACCTGTTAAACAGTTGATTAGAAAAAAAATCTGTACAAAATGGTGTCAAAACAACTGTTCAACAGATGTTTAAATCTTTTGTGGTAAGACCAAAAGTTTTTAATGAATGTGTAAAAATTTTCATTTTAAAATTAACTAACCTTACCTAACCTAATGAATTTTTGAAGCTGCGTATTTTTTTAACCATGATTCTTGATGCAAGATATCTGAAGAAATCGTATATCATAGAGAATTAAGTATCGTTTTATGAGAATAACTATTTAATTCGTACAATTTACAAATCATTACAAATGTGTAACAGATGATAAGCTCGTTACAATTTAAAATTACCGATCTAGATGTACAACAATCGTACAATAATCGAATGAACGTCGGATACACAATCGCCCCCATCTGAAATTCGCGCTATCCGTTTACATCATTAAATTTTATTAGTCGCCTCACAATAGAGGGACTTTCCTCCGACCCTCGCCAATTCGTATTTCCTTTTGGGCGAATTAATCAGGCTATTAAGTCGGCCTCCAGTCGTATGACGAATGTAAGCCGGATGTATTGCAATTCTATGTTAATGTATTTCAGTGTTGCCACTTTTATACGACGGAATGGCATTTTTGGAGAAAATAAGATACGATTAAGTTCCGGACACTCAGCTACTGAAAAGAAAGTCCAAAGAAGTTACAGCACATTTTAGCTTATTAGAAAATTTAAGAATATTTTATACTTTACTTCTGTCTAGAATTAGTTTCGATTAGACCTTAACGCTTTTGGCAATTTAAATTTTATAGATATTATGAGATGACGTCCGTCGGGCCCGCTAATTAATCATAAGTACATCCAGTTTCCCGCTATTTCCTTTACACAGAAACTTCTTTTTCCGCGGGTAATATAAACTTTCGATAAAAATAATCTATGGCATTACCCGGGTCTCAAAGTATCGGCATACCCAACTTTATCACAATTACTTCAGCGGGTTGAGTGTAAAGAGGTAAAGCCTGACAGACACCCTTTCCGTCAATACTATTAGTACCTATAGATTTTTTGGTTGCCTATTAAAACTTGAATGTTACGTAAAAGTCATTCGTTATTCGATTCTGCATGTCTGTTCACTACCTATTTAATAAAACGTCAATTAAGTATAGCTATTCCAATCAAATATTCAACCGCGATTCGATAATGAATCGATTAATAAAATAGAATCAGTGTATCGCACTTACGTCGCTAATACACGGATAGCATGTCTAGCAATTATTACTTACCGTTCAGACCTTTACCACTCTCATAACCTTAATGAGGACCACATAAGGACCATTATCGTATAAATTTCTGATTTAAAATAATGTATTGTCATTGGTCAATCTGTCATAATGTCATAGTGATGTGCCTATTATTTCACATCGGCGTTTCAATTCCTGTATAAGTGGAGAATTAGATAATCACGCGATCAAAACGTCGTGGTGATTTAGTTTAAATTGCTTTGTGATTATTTTTTTTGAAACTGTACACCGTTATAATATGAGTTCGGTTTATTAAAATAATAGATGAAATACAATTACCAATTCGATATCAATAATGATAAAATAATACCTGTAATTGAAAATTGTATAACACTGAAAAATGCAAAGCACTTTTAGTAGAACTGTAGCTCGTAGGCGTCTACGCAGGCTCTACAACTCTCTACGAGATAACCTCTTAAAGTTGGCCATACATGAGTCGTCCATTTTATAATCTGTCCGCGCATTTTAAATAAAACATTTACCAACTTAAAATATATTTACGAAGGGCTAACTTGAACGCGCTAATCTCAGGGTCCGATTTGAAAAATTCTTATAGTGTTAGATAGCCCATTTATTGAGGAAGGCTATATTTTATCACGCTAAGACTAATAGGAGAACTTGGAAAAAACGGTAGAAATTATTTGAAAGGGCTTATCTCGCGAACTACTGGAGCAATTTTTATGTTATTTGTCACAGATAAGAAGTAGACCACGTGAAGGATCTTAGGCTATCGATTTTAATCATTTTTTCAGTTGCTACCTATATATTTTATACCCGTGCGACGCCGGGGCGGGTCGCTAGTAAACTATATTTAAGGTTCACTGTCTTTGTCTAACGTGTGACTTTTTTGATGTGCCACATAGAAACAAGTAGACCGTACACTGCGTAAATATAATATCTTTTTTAAGTAAGAGGGTTGGAGTTCTTATTTATAACAAACGGCGTTCACAGATTTTAGACTGCAAATTGGTGGGTATTTGGATAGGCCAGCTTTATTTGCCATAATTATTGCATTCGGGAAAGGGGGGTTAAGTTTTTCTATGTACATCTACGACTTATGAATATAGTTTTCTTTTAAATATTACGTAAATTTTAATATATAAATTATAATCATATCTATAAATCACTATATATTTATGATTACTTTCCACGCCTACTCTGCATCAGGCCTGACTATAGGTATACCGTCGAGCTTGGTGATCTGCTCCAGACGGCGGCAGGCCTGGTTGCGCCAGGTCTCCACGTCGGGCTGGTTGTCGTACAACGGGTTGCCGATGAAAACCAGGTCACGCAGTTGGGGTAGCTCCTAGACAAAGTTTTGTGAATTGAGTTGGTAAATAATAAATCGAGGAATTGAACAATCAAAGAAATTGATTCATAGGTAGATGGTGGTACGTCGAATTGGATTATGTCAATGCTAATCGTGATCTGCCTGCTGGGTTTGGTATTCTGCGACCAAAATACGTAGGTCCGCCATCCGCCTATGAACCAACTTCTTTGATTGTATCATAGAAGAAATTGATTTATAGGCAGTCGGACCTTCGTCATTTGGTTGGACTATAACACTGTTAATCTTTTTTTTTATGAAATAAGGGGGCAAACGAGCAAACGGGTCACCTGATGGAAAGCAACTTCCGTCGCCCATGGACTCCCGCAGCACCAAAAGAGCTGCAGGTGCGTTGCCGGCCTTTTAAGAGGGAATAGGGTAAGGTAAGGTAAGGGGAGGGTAGGGATGGGAAGGGAAGGGAATAGGGGAGGGCAGGGAAGGGAATAGGGTAGGGGATTGGGCCTCCGGTAAACTCACTCACTCGGCGAAACACAGCGCAAGCGCTGTTTCACGCCGGTTTTCTGTGAGGACGTGGTATTTCTCCGGTCAATCCGGCCCATTCGTGCCGAAGCATGGCTCTCCCACGTCAAAATCTGACCGTGATCTATTTACTGGATTTGATATACCGCGACCAAATTATGAAAGTCCGTACCTATGAATCAACTTCTCTGATAGTACATTGGTATATGGTAGGACTAAGCGTTCTTACAGACGAACGGCACTTGTCGACGGCCCTCGTTGACGGCAGTCGAAGGTAGCCGTCGATAGTTAAAATAAATAAATAAATAAAATAAAATATCTTTTTATTCAAAATAGGTATCATAAATACTCTTTTTGAACGTCGTGGAATGAACGATGAAACTACGATGCCTACCACCGGTTCGGGAACTAGCCCGGCGAGAAGAACCGGCGTGAGAAACTCGCACGGGGCCCACTTTTTTACCAAAAAAAGTGAGAAAAAATTAATCTTTTAAAATAAAATAATGTAACAATGTTATGGCTTACAGCTATGTAACAAAATTAAAAGTAAAGTAAAGTAACCTGCATGGAGCCACCCTATTCCCAAGGTGTGCTGTCTTCAATGAAATCATTGACTTTGTAATACGCTTTAGCACACAAACGTTCTTTGACTGCTTTTTTAAATTTATTTAAAGATAGATTTTGAACATTTTCTGGGATTCTATTGTATAGGCGTATACATTGGCCTTTAAAGGATTTACTTACTTTGGCTAGTCTAAACATTGGTATAGCTAATTTATTCTTATTTCTAGTATTTACACTATGGTCATCGCTTTTCTTTTTGAAAATATCTATGTTCTTTTTAACATAAGAGATTTTCCAAAATGTATTGAGATGCGACGGTCAGAATTTTTATTTCTTTAAATTTTTCTCTTAGAGATTCAAAAGACGACATCTTATAGATAGAACGAATAGCTCGCTTCTGCAGCACAAATATTGTATTAATGTCCGCTGCATTACCCCACAAGAGGATGCCGTAAGACATTATGCTATGAAAGTAGCTAAAGTAAACTAATCGCGCGGTTTCTACATCAGTAATTTCACGAATTTTTTTAACAGCATATGCTGCAGAACTAAGCTTATCTGACAGTTTCACAATATGTGGACCCCATTGTAGCTTACAATCCAGTGTTATGCTAAGAAATACGGTGGTGTCCACTAAATTCATTTTCTCATCATTCAATAGTACATTGGTTTGTATTAAGTTTAGTTAACTGCTGCCGTCAACTGCCGACGGCTGCCGTCGACGCGTGCCGTTGACAGGTGCCGTTCGTCTGTAAGCGCTCTAAGGATACAACACCTGTAGTCGGTTAAACTCCACCCACTCCTTGACGTTATTGTTGGACATGTAGAGCACCCGCAGCCTCCGCAGCGCCGCGACGCCGCGCAGCTTGTCTATCACGTTGTAGCTGATCCACAACTCCTCCAGACTCTCCGATACCGTCTCCTGATGATGAGAAACAGCTTGAGGATGAAGGAGCGAGTGTAACGTTAATTAGGAATTATGTAACTATGAAGTTTAGGATAATTTATAATTATTGTTGTGTATGTAAAGTATTCCATTCGGTCTTATTGCATGGAAAGAGTATTTTATCGGTAAGTGATAAGTCTGTAAAGTATCAAGCATGTGCAATTCTGTCATTTAAATGCGGAAATTAATAGTCTAATGAAATGGATAAAAATTGAAATTTATACCAAAGTTTTATTATAATTTTTTTTCGCAAACTTTACTGAGGTAAGTTCGCGGTGTTATAAATGAATGCCTGAAATATACTTACAATACCAGCTAATGATTTAATATTATTGCGTCCAAGTGACAGTATCTTCAAATTCCTCATGCCTGCTATTCCGGCTATTTTGTCGATCATATTCGATGATAAACTCAGTTTTCTGAAAAATATTCTCGCTATAACTAAACACCTAGACCGTACATCAGACGTATATTAATGAAACACATAGAATTTTAACTGGAGCCTAAAAATAACCTTATAGTTATATAAGGTCATTTTTAGGGTTCCGTACCAAAAGGGTAAAAACGGGACTCTATTACTGAGACTTCGATGTGCGTCTGTCTCCAGGCTGTAACTCAAGAACTGCTATAGCTACGCTTCTGAAATTTCCATAGATTGTGTATTTCTGTTGCCGCTATAACAACAAATAGGTACTAAAACAAAATAAAATAAATATTTAAGGGGGGCTCACATAAAACAAACGTGATTTTTTTGACCTTATTTGCTCATAAGTCATAATAAATAATGGTAGCAGGTAGGCACTTGAAATACTAACAAAATTCTTAATTATATTTGTATGATAAATAATAAAATGCAAATAATATAAATATTTAAGGGAGCCCCCCTTAAATATTTATATTATTTGCATTACTAAAAACACATTTTTTTCCAATTTTCACTCAATAACGATACGGAACCCTTCGTGCGCGAGTCCGTCTCGCACTTGGCCGATTTTTTAAATTACAGCTCTCCTGAGGTACCCGGTAATACTACTTCTGAGATTAGTTGTTTGCGTGTCCGCAAAGATTACCACACAATATAATAATATCAAGTGTCATTTTATTGTTTCACAGTCATCACGCCGCCGTGAATGCAAAAGAAGCAAAGAGGTGCAAGTAGGGTTATGTATACCTATGACTCGAATTTGCAAAGGCAAAAGTTTCGCGAGTCGCCGTTAACCCTTATAGCTGGTGCCCGCAAGTTCTCCGTTGCGCCATAATTAGTTTATCTCTCAAGACTCAAGAGCCGTACATTTTTCCGGGATAAAAGTTTCCTATATCTTTCACCGGGTATCAAAGTATCTTCATACTCAGCAAAATCGGTTCAGCGGTTTCGGCGTGAAGAGGCCGACAGACTATACAGACACACTTTCGCATTTATATTAGTATGGATGGATGCTACAATATACATATTTCATGTTCGTGCTATCCACACGTTCTTACTTGATACTTACTCGCAAGCGGCGAGGCTGGACAACGCACCGTCCATCTTCTCTATCGGCGGCCATTGGAACTGCAGCTCTACGACCGTCGCCTCCGCCGCCGACTGCCCCGTCTCCCGCTCCCAGCGAGCTATCGCCTCCTTGCATGTCGTCGGCTTTAGCGACATTATGTGCTATCTAAATTCTAGAATACGGGCGTACCTTTTTTCTTTTTAGGGCTTAAACTTATTTAAATGTTTTGAAACTCAATAAATGTTTACAATATTGTCAATAATTGTCATTATGATTTTAACGTAAAGCATTTTTATATTCTATTCCACTCTTCGATTTCTATTTGCCATGGCTCATGGCTGAGTGTTTTACAGGGAGCAAAATAACTTAGGAAGTTAGGACTAATAAAATTAACATTAATTTGATGATGTCCGCAACTTTGTTCACGCATTATGTACAATATATACAAAATTTTCAGGTACGTAAGTGATGCGCTTTTTCAGAGTCTTAGTCGTCGGTTCGTTCATGATACCTACCAACAAACTAAAAGCACAATCATGAAAGACGTTATAAGTTCCCCAAAAACCTACACAGTACACAATCATATCCACACCTCGGGGGTCGCGCCGGTCGGCGGTCGCAATCACGTCGCCGCGCCGGTCGCGCCTCACACCTCACACCCTCCACGCGCCCTGAATTTCAAGTGCCATGTCATCTGCGCCCAGGGCTGACGCCTGTGCAAATATTTTTCAGAGTACATTATAGCAGCTATCCTATGAAAAGCTAGGATTTACTAACGCCATTTGGCGCTACGTTAAAGTTGGCAAAGGGAGTGGTTAGAAATAATACAAAATTTTATCAGTAAATATTATAGGTATTGGATTAAATAATGTGGGTTAGTGTTAACAACCCTATTAGCGGACTGGCACTGTGACGCTAAACCTTTAAAAAATATTAACCCCACGGCCCACGGGTCTTGAGCTCCAAAACGTGAGTGTTATTTAGAATTACTACTTACCTAGATATAGACTTATAGTAGGTACCTAACTAAACTAAAAAGTCAGGAGCTTTCTGAATACTGTTTCGGATCTATAGGTAACTAGATACTCGCACTAATTGTAACTAAAATATTGTTATCAGTTATCACTTAAGTGTACTTAGAGAAAATCTAAGTACCTACATACCTAATAATATATATTAAGTATTATATATTATATTGCTTGAATAGTACTGATCTAATTTCCGATGAAAAATGAATTATTTATCTCAATCATGGCATAACAAATTACTCGAGGCTGCACAAAAAATGTCCACTCGATCAAGCATTTTCCGGTTTATTGTGGTGATCAATTTTACTTCTAGCTCGTAAATGATACTATTCATACCGAACAGAGGGCACTTATAGTATAAACATGGGTTTTTTCATGGCAAATATTTATTCCACCCCATAGGCGTCACAGAGTAATATTTAGTTGGCACGCGGCGACACGTGCGGGCTTCAGAGCTGCATCCGCTACGCGCGCTCGGGCTCTCTAATGTTATTCATGTATGATATAAGCAAACTTAGGATTAAGTTTAGCGTTTATAACGCGATATAATGGCTTTTCGAATTAGGGATGTTTGTTTCCGAGGCGACGCGGTGTGCGGCTGTATGAGATTATACAGGATCTTACAGAAATTTTGCGCCCGCGTTTTCCGAATAGATTACCTATTTTCTAAAATGGCGAGTACCCAACGAGTATAACAGAAATGCCCGTTCACCTAACTACTAACTATCGACTTATTATTGAAAAAACAGAAAAACTTATAACTCTCGCCAAAAACCTCAGCTGAACTTAGGTAAAATAAAGGCTGCTCTACTTCGTAAGTTTATTGTTAATTAATTACCAATATAATGCTGCAGCAGCCTTTAATTCCTTTGAACGGAAATTCGTTCATGGCACGAGACTCACACATTTTTTCGATATTGAAGCTGTCTTTTGTTTTTCCTCGGGAATAGTCGGGACTCAAGAGTATTATCCTTATTCATACCACATTTAAAAATCACTTAGGCGATAGAAGCATATTGTAAACAAAACAGACCTAGAGAAAGACAGACACACTTTCGCATCTAATATTATAATAATATTATACATAATACAATTATTTTGTAAGTGTTGAAAACACTCTAAAAAAGTAAACGATTTGAACGCATGCGCACAAAGCATGCGCAATATGTTTTTTTATGAGCGATACCTAGGTACTTAATGTTCGTTATGTATTTGTGTAATGAATCAAGAATAAACAAGAGAGAAAGAAATTCGTGTGCCCTAAAATTATTATTTTATTGAGATACTGGCAAATTGTTGGGTAAACGAAATGAGTTTTTGTTAAAAAATTAAAACATATGACATCTGTCAGCTGACTTTTGACAACTGACATTTGACAGATTGTGTAATGACACAACGTGTGTATAACCTCCAAAAAGAAGTGTTTACTTTTAATAATTAATATTATTTAGTGTTAAAATGGATGATTTACAATTAAATATTAGTGTATCTAAAAAGGTATTTTGTATAGTTTTCGTATTTTCTACTTCTGTGATCTGATATCTTTACTAAACGTTGTTTTCTGTTCATGTTTAGAACAATAACAAACCAAACAGGCAAAGAGTTGATCAGCAAAGTAATGGATATAAATTTAAGTCCAAGCCAGACTATAGCGGTAAAATATTTGCCAGGAAACGGCACATAAACGTAGATCGTGCCAACCTTAATTACAAGAAGCCCGAGGCACCGCAGAACAAAAAGTTTAAGCAAAATGATCCTCAAGTATCCAATAATTCCACACCAGCTGCAGAGAAAAAGGATTTGGCGTCTAAACTACGAGATCTGAGTGAAAACAAAGGAAAATTTACAAACAAAAATTATCAAGAAATTCATGATGAATGGCAAATCAAACAGAAACCAAAAGGAAGCTGGATATCATCTCTGTTCAAAAATAACCCGGAAGTCCCACGTGTCGGTCAAAAAGCGGTCAAGCCCGTAGTAGAAAAAGTATTCTCTGGAACTACTTTCGCAGATCTAAATGTACATCCCCACAGCATAGCCAACTTAAAACAAAATCTCAACTTGACCGAGCTGATGACAGTACAACAGAAGTCTATACCAATAATATTACAAGGCCGAGATGTACTTATCAGGTATTTAAATATACATTTTTTTGTTTAAAAAAAATTGTGTATTCCGATAACTACTTGTGGAACAGTTTTTGCATCTTTTGAATATACCTATAGTCTATACTCCCTTTGTTTAATTTATTTTAATATTAACCCATCAACTCCCAAGCAATACCTGGATGCCGCATAACAATTGAATATCTATTGTGTCTGTGATTCCCACGATTGAGGTATTAATTAAATAGTACTGAAACTCAACTTTAATCCCTTGATCGTGGATACCTGGAAATCGAATGTTTACACAGTCGAATTCGACCGCTTTAGAGTTGAAGCAATAATATTATGTGCTAATGTATTTTATACACTGTTAGATATATATTAATAAAATTAAAAGTAATATTGGTATATATTATATTAATATTGAGCTTTGAAATTAACTATTTGCTTTATCTTGTAATAGCCATGACAACTTTATTTATTTAGGTCACAAACAGGTTCAGGGAAGACTTTAGCATATGCATTACCTGTGATTGAGGGCCTGCAAGCCATAAGACCTAAAATCAACAGGCACGATGGAGTTCGAGTAGTAGTGGTGGTGCCAACTAGGGAGCTTGCCGTGCAAACATATGAGTTGTTCGTAAAACTCACAAAAGTATGTATTTTAATCTTGCCTTCTACATTTAAAAGTTAATTTTATACTTACTTTAAATTAGTATTATAATATGTCTCAAAAAACTTTTAACATTATCATTTGCAATACCATTTGCCTTCTCTTGCAAATGTTCTTACTTGTATGAGAATTTCACAACTGCGTATAATAATATTTAATTGTTTTCTTAGTATTTTATTTTCTTATAAGTTAATACTATATTTGTAGCCTTTTATTTGGATTGTGCCTGGCCTTTTGAGTGGTGGACAGAAAAGGAAAGCTGAGAAGGCAAGACTAAGGAAAGGTTTGAGCATACTGGTGGGCACTCCGGGCAGAATCAATGACCACTTGAGGCACACACATTCATTAAATTTTTCTAAGACTGGGTATGCATTAACAAAATTTTCTCTTGTAATTTTATTTCCAAATATTTTATTAAATAATATTTTAACGCAATTATTGTATAATATGACATATTATTATGATGATTTTGTGTAAAGTCTCTACTTACATTTAAGTCCTTATTATAGAATATAATTTAAGGTTTTATTTAAATTGTATTTATTTCTATCATATTAGTTGCCTTATATTGGACGAGGCTGATCGCTTACTGGACATGGGTTATGAAAAAGATGTTGCAGCAATAGTAAAAGCAATTGAGGACCACAAAAAAAATGCCACCTATGATCCATTGGCTCTAGTCAAACAATCCTTTAACAAGAAGGCTGAAGATGAAACTGAGGAGAATCAATCCGAGGAGGATACTGAACAAATAGAAAATGAAGGAACTGATATTGTAACTAATAATACTGAACATCCACTTACACAAGTGTTCATGTCCAAAGAAAGACAAACAATACTTTTGTCTGCTACTTTGACAAAGGTAAGTTAATTGAGAACTTTTCATTAGATAGCCACAAGTTGTAGCTAAGGCATTGTTTGATCAATAAAGGACTACATATTGTGCGTTTCTAGGATTAGTTTTTTTAATGAAAACTACATTTGTGTATGTAATGTAAACTCTTTTATAAATACAAAGAATAAGAAGAATAAAATATTTATTCCCTGCTGATCTTGCTTTCTTCTTTATATATATGTTTTCTTATTTATATTTAGGCTGTAGAGAATTTAGCAGGCATCACAATGAAAGATCCAGTCTTTGTTGACACATCTGAAGGAAAAGCACTGGTTGCAGATTCACTGCAAAAAGACAAAGAGCAGATGAAAAATAAAAACATAGAAAAGCTCGTACAAGAAGTAAGAAATAGTAAACCTACAGATACAAAACCCGAAGTTCCAATATTGAAAAAAGAAGATGTTATAAAAACCAAATCAAATGAAGAAGAAGCTAAAACAGAAAGCCAACCAGTTATAGAAATGAGAGGAAGTAAGTATTCATAATAATTAATACTAACATTAAAAATTAAAAAGTCCATAATTATTTACGTTTTCTTTTGTTTTTAGAATTGAAAGCTTTTAGTGGTTCCTTTTTCCCTGAATTATTTGAAAATAAAGAAAAGACAGATGAACCTAAAGTGGCTAAACCTCAGAATGTGACAAATAATGCTGAAAATAAAGATGACAGTGACAGTGATTCTGATTATGAATATTTCAAAGTACAAAACCTGAATGACAGTAAAGTACAAACAGTAACAAATGGTAAGAAAGAGGAATCGGAAGAGGAAGATGTAGAAAAACCTAATGTTTTCCTGCAGGCTATAAAATCAGCTGTCACAGAAGATGAACTTGTGTTGCCAGCTACGGTGAATCAAACCTTCCTAGTCATACCAATGAAATTACGACTCGTAACTCTTTGCTCTCTCATCATTGAACACTGTATTCTTAACAAGAAAGGAGGAAAAATGATCGTGTTTATGGCAACACTAGAAATGGTGGATTATCATTCTGAACTTATAGAAACAGTTCTGACTGGTAAGAAATCCAAGAAGAAAAAAGATTCGAAAAGTAAAGAAGCCAAAGGGAAGAAGAGAAAAGCTGACAATAGTGATGAAGAGGTAAGTTAAATAACTTTATAATGTTAATTTTGTTGAGTAATTAAAAATGAAACTTACAATAATATTGGGTAAAATTATGCTTCTTTAGGATGGTTCAGATTCAGATGGATCGAATTCAGAATTTGAAGTGGATTATGAGATACCAGAAGAAGGAAGCTTAGTCCCAGTAGATTTAGATGTGTTCAGCTTACATGGATCCATGCCTCACGAGAGGAGGATAGAAGTGTTTAAACAGTTCAGAACTGCAAAGAGAGGACTACTTATTTGTACTGTAAGTATTAATTTGATGTTCTCAAATGTTTCGTTTTGATTATGCCATCTTTACATTTCACCCTTATTATTATTACACTAATTTAAAATACAATGATTGAAATGCAAATTTAAATATGAGCCCTCGTGTTTACAGGCTGTTACTGTAAGTGGATCCATGCTTTTAATTTAACCTTCTAATTTAGCAAATAGTTTAGATACTTAATTTAAAATAAATATTACACAAAACCAACAAAATAATCAGTTTTCGTTTTAACCGACTTCCAAAAACGAGGAGGTTATACGTTCGTCTGTGGATATTTTTTTTTTTTTTTTTTTTATGTATGTTCAACGATTACTCCGCCGTTTATGAACCGATTTTCAAAATTTTTCTTTTGTTATAATAGGTTTCACTCTAATTTGGTCCCATTTTGACAAAAGTGGTGATCTGATGATGGGATCCATGAGTAATCGAGGGAACTCCTCAAAATTCAAATGGAAACATATGTTTTTTTTGGTTTCATATGAAGTATTCCAGGCATATGTTACCAAAAAGTAAGATTTTGCACCAGGATTTACTATGGTTCGAAGGTGGTGAACAGAACTCCTTACTCCTTATAGATACATGTTTGGGGGTTTCGGCGTTGTCTTAAGAACTGAAAGCATATACTACTATGCAAATTTAATTAATCATCATCATCATCACCACCATTCCACTATACATCCGTGAGTAATCGAGGGAACTCCTCCAAATTTATATGGAAACTTATAATGATTTCGATTTTATGAGAAGTATCCTAAGCATATGCTACCAAAAAGCAATGTTCAGAAAAGTGGTGACCTGATGATGGGATCCATGAGTAATCGAGGGAACTCCTCAAAATTCAAATGGAAACCTATGTTTTTTTGGTTTCATATGAAGTATTCCAGGCATATGTTACCAAAACTAAAAAGTAAGATTTTGCACCAGGATATACCATGGTTCGAAGTTGGTGAACAGAACTCCTTACTCCTTATAGATACATGTTTGGGGCTTTCGGCGTTGTCTTAAGAACTGAAAGCATATACTACTATGCAAATTTAATTTATCATCATCATCATCACCACCATTCCAACATACATCCGTGAGTAATTGAGGGAACTCCTCCAAATTTATATGGATTTCGATTTTATGAGAAGTATCCTAAGCATGTGCTACCAAAAAGCAAGTATGGGGGTTTCGGAGTTGGTTTAAGAACTGAAAGCATATTATGCTACTATGCAAGTTACATTCATCATCATCATCATCACTACTACCGGTCACCACACCATGAATTATCTAATTATGACCCTATTATTGTTACTTTTAATCGTCTTTAAGAACAAAGCCCGAATTTGTCGAACGATTTAAAAAATTATAATGTTGTTTCAATGTATAAATGACTCAACCTTGGTGTTTAGGTTACCAAGTTAGCAATTTGATCATAAGATGAGGTAAGTTATTCTTAAAATTTATAAGGACGATTTTAGTTATATTATTTGAGCATCCATACTAATATTATAAATGCGAAAGTGTGTCTGTCTGTCTGTCTATCAGTCTGTCTGTTTGTTACCTCTTCACGCTCGAACCGCTGAACCGATTTTGCTGAAATTTGGCATGGAGATACTTTGAGTCCCGAGAAAGGACATAGGATAGTTTTTATCCCGGAAAAATTTAAAGTTTCCGCGCGATAAACGAATTTTGGCGCAACGAAGTTGCGGGCGTCATATAGTAATGTTGAGTTGTTTTCATGAGTGATGAGTGTAATGATAGAAAGAAAGTCACTGAACAGAACTTTAGAGCCTTTAAAGACAGGCGTATGAACATTAATTTTATCATTGCTTGATTAACGCCAAGCAATAAGCATATACATACATTAGGTACACAGTGGTATATGCTTGGAGTTGCTTAAGCAATTCTGAAGTAGTGACATCAGACAATGAGTTCTCATAATATCATGAAAGTGTATCCTGGATCCAAAGTCACTAAGCATAACACATTAGTCTGTGCAGAAAACCAGCTTATAAATCACTTAAAAGAGTGAAATTATTATTTTTAACAAAAAATTAAAACCGACTTCCAGGGTAAAAACAATAATAATTTGTAATGAACAAAAAAGTGTTAAATAATTCTTACTCTTTAAAGTGCCTTATGCATAATTCTCCTAAACCTCAACTATTTCTGTACACAATCTACATTATTTTGAAGTCGGTACCAGTCTTAAATATTAAAAATATTTTGTCATAGAACTCAGCATTCTTATCTGGTACCGTCTTCAAAGTAATGAAGATTGTGTACAGAAATAGTTGAGGTTTAGGAGAATTATGCATAAGGCACTTTAAAGAGTAAGAATTATTTAACACTTTTTTGTTCATTACAAATTATTATTGTTTTTACCCTGGAAGTCGGTTTTAATTTTTTGTTAAAAATAATTTGCGTACACATTTGTGCGTTTACGTGCGTGCGGCGTACGAGTTTGCGTGTCTGTTCTGTTGTTAATTATTATTGATATTAAATGTATTATAATATCTCCTCTTGTGTAGGATGTAGCAGCGAGAGGCTTGGACGTACCGCGTGTGGACTTGGTGCTACAGTACTGCGCGCCCGCCTCCGCCACAGATTATGTACACAGGTATATTTTTTACCCCGCGTTCCATTTGATGTTAAAAACGATCAAAACGATCAAAACGCTCAAATTGCCTCTAATTTTGAGCGTTTTGATCGTTTTTAACATCAAATGGAACGCGGGGAATATGTCCAAGTTTATTTCTAGATTAGTACATATTATCATTTATGACTGAAAATAATGTTTTCTTTCGTCATACTGACCTCCTTTACTAGTAAAATTTTTGAATACATTGCGATATGAAGATGAAGAAAGATGAAGAAATTTTAAGCACAAAGGTTTACCTAAGTATTTGTTTCTATCGCTCGCTAACGAAAATTACTGTTGTTATGCCCCGTGGAAACAAGATAACAATGTTATCTTTTAGAAAGAAAGTACTGCTTATCTTATTCACTCGCCATGTGCTACCTAATATATAAAATTCTCGTGTCAAAGTGTTTGTGCGCGAACTTCTCCAAAACGGCTCGACCGATTTAATGAAAATTTTATGTAGGTACCATCGAGAAAATTCATTCCTAGGCAGTTGACAGACCAACGACATTTGGTAGGTTTATGTCAATTCAATGTTAATTGTGATCTGTCGGCTAGGTTTGGCGTAACGCGACCAATCTACGTAAGTCCCCCATCTGCCTAGGAATCAACTTCTCTGATAGTACATTCGTTAGGCCCGAGAATAGGTTTTTATCTACTTTTTATACTAATACTAGAAATAATTTACATGGCAAGTTGTTTTGCCGGGTCAGCTAGTAGTTCTAATAAGGTACCTACTTCTATAATAATGTTATGACTTCCTAGGGTGGGTCGAACGGGTCGCGCGGCGCATGTCGGAGCCGCGGTGATGTTCCTGCTGCCCAGCGAGACAGAGTTCGTCAGACATCTTGAACAGAAGCGCATCAGGTATGTTGTTTATTGATGCGCAAGTATATCCCACTATAACTTTATTATCTGTATTGTTGTATGTGTATTGTAGGAGTTTTAACTCCAATTTTTAACAAAGAGCGTATTCCCTCTTAAAAGGCCGGCAACGCACCTGTAACTCTTCTGATGTTGCGAGTGTCCATGGGCGACGGTAGTCGCTTACCATCAGGTGACCCGTTTGCTCGTTTGCCCCCTTATTTCATAAAAAATATATTAAAAACTGCATTAAAGTACTCTAAAATCAAATCATAGTACTCTTGGATCAAATCAATTTCGTCGATCGAATCAACGTGTATACAACATAAGATTACACCATAAAGTTAATATACCTAGCGGAAAATATTAACTTTATGGATTACACTTTGGCCTCACAAGGCCTGGCAAACTGACAGTACATAATAATATTATATCAAGTACTGTCAAATTGACAGTGTCAAAACAGCATCTCACCGAAAGTGAAGTGTGTCCTTTGTGAATGCCTTTCTTCATTAATTTTTTATCAGGTTACGACAAGACGACGAATCAAAGTCCTTAGAAGCGCTGCGTACAGTCGCGCCCACCGCGGCGACGATGCAGCGCGCGGCCATCGCGGTACAGTCGCGGCTGGAGTACACCGCGCACAGCTCCAAGGAGTGGCTGGCCAGAGCAAGCAGAGGTAGGGCTAACGTCCGGGCTCATACATTTAATGATAACTTTACTTTAATTCAATGCAGTGTTTGACATAAAATGTGTGTTTATAATAAAATCTTCACTAAAGTCTAAAGTTGAAGTTAAGTAACCATTAGGTAAATGTCTCTCAGTGCTGCCGTAAGTTTCAGATAAAAAACAACTTAAGCCAAAGTTTTGTTATGTTTGTCGGTCAGACTGTGGACTTAACTTGACCATATAATAAAGGTCCGCGATCTGCTTATAAGTAAATTTTTTTGATAGTATAAGCTCATGTGCTGCATATTGTATCGAGTTTCATAGTCATACTTCATTGTATTCAGTACGTATATTATGTTTTCTCTCATTTCTTCTACTCGCATACGAAAATATCAGTATCTCGTTTCTGAGCATTTGTTATGTGATCATGATATTTTAGAAGCATGTGTGATAGAGACAAACAGCTATTTCTCTCTATGCGGCGACCGGAGTATTTTTTTTTATTAAATAAGGGGGCAAACGAGCAAACGGGTCACCTGATGGTAAGCAACTACCGTCGCCCATGGACACTCGCAACATCAGAAGAGCTGCAGCCTGCAGGTGCGTTGCCGGCCTTTTAAGAGGGAATACGCTCTTTTCTTGAAGGTTTGCAGGTCGTATAGGTATAGTATTATATTATATAGAAATTAGTAAATACTGAGTACATTTTAGGACAATAATGGACAGTTGATACGTAATTAAGTTATTAATATTTTTATTACTACTAATTATGATGATAGCATTATTTTATTGTTATGGTAAATATAATGAGCTTGTTATATTGCTTGATGCACATACTTAAATATGTTTAATATGTAAATGTGGAAGGAAAATGCTAGAAAATTCACTAAAACACTTCGTTCTGTAGTCTTCATGGCAATTATGTGATCCTTGAAATAAGATCACATAAAGTAATCTTTTTACGAGAGCGAAAATAAAAGAAAATCTTTGCTGCCTTTATGTAATATGTATGTTGTATAAACGTCGTATGTTTGTTTAATCGTAGCCCCTAATGGACCAAGACTCAAGAGCCTGCGACGGCCAGACCTTCCTTAGTTTCGTAAAGCTGAAAGTTTACCAGTTTCTGACTTTTACAAATGTAAGAACGACCAGCAACTATGGAGTTTCGGTCGCGGTTACTTTAGGAATTATCCAGTTCTGAACCTCAAAGCTTAAATTGATAGCTTATATTCTTAGCGGTAAGTGGAGTAATCTTGTCTTTCAGTGCCGGACATTTTAACAGCTGCCAGATACCCTTACACTATTTGAAAGTCTAAAAGTTTGAGTGTCTAGCAGTGGGAAGCAACTGTCAAAAATGTCTGGCACAAAATTGAGCTTTACTCTTTCTCGAAGGTCAGGTAGACCTTCAGAAATGGATACCTCCTAAAGTAACCGCGACCGAAGCTCCATAGTTGCTGGTCGTTCTTACCTCTGTAAAGGTAAACCAGCAAAGAAATTTATATCTATGTAGATACGGTTAGTAGTAACCTACGGTTTACAGATACATACCTACGTAATGCGTTAGTTGGTCACTGGAGCTATATCAATATAGTATTAATAAACCAAACATTAAATGTATGATTGGTCCATGATTAAAGCATTAATTTTTCAGCATTCACATCTTGGGTGCGGTTCTACTCTGGTTACCCGCGTGAAGTCCGCGAGATGTTGGATGCGCGGAAACTTCACCTCGGTCACGCGGCCAAGGCGTTCGCGCTCCGAGAGACCCCGGCCGCGCTGGCAAAACGCGCCCGCTCCGATCCCAAACTGAAAAAAGAAAAACCTGTCAACAGGTTGACAGTGCGAGAAGAGGATGAGAAGAAACGACCAGGGTAAGTTTTACCCGCCATTTTTTATCCATTCCAAAATCTAAGGGCAGTTTCCTGTCACGCGTGTCTTGGCTCGCGCGTATCGGGTCGACATGAACGTTGCCCGTATCCCCTATCATTTCATGGATTTTTTTTCTGCAACGCGGGCAAAATGCGCGGGCCTAAAGCTGACCAGCACCGTACGCGCCATACGCGTCGAACACACCGCCACAGAATATATATTAGTAGTACCAAACACCGCATAGTACAAGAAATGCGGTGCGTACGGCGTACGGTGCGAGGTTTCATATAATTTCATACAACGAATTCTAAAATTTGTGCGTAAAACGGCGCGTGCATGCGGATAAAATATATGCGAATTGCGATCACCTCAAGAGTATGTCACCCGCATGCAGAGAAGATTCGCGCGCGGGTGACAACTGACAACACGCAGGAAAGGAAAAGCGCCCTAAACAACCCGTCTGTGTTTGAAAGCTTTTAAGTAACACAAATGCTTCACCTAATTATTTATTTCAATGCCTAATAATTTAGCAAATAAAATGAAATTTATGATTTAAAACAGCACGGTTGTCATAGGGATATAATCCAAAATTAAAGCTTTTGTCTTTAATACACATCGAGACTAATAAATAAGTTTTACTACTGCCGTACGACATAAATTATATTTAAGTAACGACGTTACAGTCTGAATAGTATTTTATTGTTTTAATGAATTTAATTACGAGTCGCCATTTTGAATAGAAATTGCGCTTGCCACTCAAAATAGAATTGCGCAATTAATTCTCAGGTTTCTCGTAATGCGTGTGTGAGTAATAATTAAATATTAATTGCAGGTTCCCAAAAATGAAAGTGAGTATGTTTGGCGGGAAGGTGTTCAACAAACAGAGCTCCATGCACACCGCAAGCGAGTTCGACAGCGGTCTCCCGCCCGTAGATACCTACACAAAGAAGAAGAAGAAGAATTGACACTCATAATTTTTAATTGATACATGTAAAGATCACGGAGCTGTACAGATAGGTTATACAGAAATACATTAACTTAATTGACTATTAGTGGTATTATTCATCAACAAAAAGCTCCGGCCCCGCTAATGAATCGTGGAGCTGATCCAAAAATTGTAATCGCAGAGTCGAGATTAATGGAGGCGGCCGATGGCTACCGTTTCTGACTCACGAGTGACTCGAATGAAAAATGAGTTTAAACCATTACCGTGCCCCGTCCGGCCTTTTGATATTTAAATTTTTTTCAAGCGGCCGTCATTACGAGAAGATGATTTGCGAATTTCGCCCCAGCGCGGTTTTTTGTTCGTCGCCAAAGTTGTCGTTTTCATTTATGATGTTTTTATTGCTGCATAATGAAAAATTAAAAGTGTATTGTGAGGCGCTTTCATGCTCTTATCTCTCGCATTTATATCGCCCGATACTCCGCGGTGACAGTTTATTTTCGATAAATTAATTTGACGGAGATAAAGAAGACTCAATATTTCATCGAATTACATAGACTGGTTTCATGAACTGCCCTTTACGAACCTTTGTATATGTCGCAGTCATCTGGTTCAATCTGTGATTCGATTGAATGACTAGCGTATTCATTGAATGACACCGTTCTATTGAATGACTGAAGGACAACTAGTCAAGACGCTGACTGTAACGTTTAACGTCTTGACTAAACGTCATCATAGTGAAGTCGTTAATTGGAATGCTATGATTTTTTAAAGTATTTGTTGGTGGCGTACTAATAGGTTAATCTAGAAACTGACTTCAATTATGAGGCGACGGCTACTTCTGGGTGGTTTACAAAAAAAATAACCACGATGGCTAAGGCGGGAGCTTCGCTGCGCTACGCTCCCGCCTTGCCATCTAACCTAACCAAATCCAATCGTATTGGACAGACGAAGTAATAAATACATTGCTATTAATTACCTAAGAATGATATACTGTTCTTATACATTTCCTATTCCGTTAAAAATAAATACATTCAATTACCTGACTAATTTCATATCCGCTCTCTTCAAAGGGCTATGTTAAAAATCGCTGACGATTGTCCAATCAACGTTCGGCCGAGGCTATGTTAAAAATCGCTGACTAGTTGAACGTTGAGTGACGATTGTTCAATCAACGTTCGGCCGAGTCATTCAATTGAACGGAGTTATTCAATGAATGCGCTAGTCATTCAATCGAACCGCAGATTGAACTAGATGACTGCGACATATACACATTTAGGGAATATCTTAATATTTAACCATAGTTTTGTCACGGACAACAACATTATCACATAATGCGAAAAATTATAAGTATTATAGATTCGTATACGAGTTAATCGAATTCAAATATGGAATAATTTAAACGGCAAACAGCAATGGCGCTCGTTAATTGTGGCGTTTGTATTGTATCGGCGCGCATCATTACCCGCGTATTTACATGTTGAGCGCCAAACCTCGTGAAAAGGCCTTTTCATTAACATCAGCTAAACTGAAAAATTATTCTGCCATATAAATATAATACATGAAACTAGCTTATCATGTATTATGTAACAAAGATTTGTTGTTTCGACTTTTTATCCCTCATCTTACGTTCTCTTGCTAAATCGATTTTTACATCTTTTGTAAATTAAAGTTGGCTATCATTCTGCAGAGATATCGACTATTGCTATAGAAAAATCTAGAATCATAGTTGGGCTTATGTAAAATGCTGTAGATAAAACATGATACGTCTATTTTAAGTTCTAAAATAACTTTCATTTTTTTTATTCAAAACATCGACCTGTATAAAAACTTTAGGATCATGCCTTACTTTTAGTCAATCAAAAAGTTAATCAAGTTTATGTAAGCACATTTACATTGTCTTTAGGCTACTGCATCGGCGTCCGATTGATGTGTGGCGATAATAGATAAACTCATTAATGTCCGCACAGTAGGCGACTTCTTACAGCCAACTGACAATGGAGAGGTTTGATTCGGTAGTATAATAGATATCGAGCTCGGTGGGCAAGTTGGTTAATAGTTTTTTACCTATGTAAGTAGTTCTCTCAGAGTATATTAGCTAAGAATATAATAAAAGTATTTATTTACTTACCTTATTATTGTAGGTATGGTAATAATACGTCTTAACGCTTTTCAACGGCGTTTTAACGTATTTTTAAACACAGATTTTATAGTTTTGAATCAACTCAATATTAGCGACGAAGTAATAATGGTACTTAACACGTTTATAATAAACTATTTGACCCGGCAAACGTTGTTTTGCGATTCAAAGTATTTCTACTTCATCAGTAATTGATACAAAATCTTACCCTCCCCCCCTTTGTCCCCTAAGAGGGGTGGGGGGGGGGATTGTGTACACCTGATGTTAAGTTGGAAAATACAGTTAATAATATGACGTAAGTCCAAGAAAAAATTTGATACAAAATCTGACCCCCTTTGTGGGGGGAGGGGGAGGGGGGAGCTTATACACCAGATGTTGAGTTGGAAGAAGGCAAATATATCTGCGAAAACCGTATGCAAATCGGATCAGTAGTTGTCGTGTTAAAGAAAAAAGTTTGATACAAAATCTGACCCCTCTTTTGTCCCCTTAGAGGGGTGGGGGGAAATTTTTTTATACACCAGATGTTAAGTTGGAAGAAGACAAATATATCTGCGAAAACCGCATTCAAATCGGATCAGTAGTTTTCGTGTGATAGTGGAACAAACATACAGACAGACAGACAGACAGACAAAAAACTAACCACATTTTTGGCTTCTAAAGCGATCTAGTGACATCCCCCGCTTATTATTTTTTGAATATCTTGAATGTACAGAATTCACATTTCTACAGTTTTATTATATTATGTATAGATTGTAAAAAATTTTTAGGTAAGTATGTATTATGGGCAAACCAATATTAAACTTCTAAAGACTATTAAAGCTACTTATTATTAACTAATCTACATTCAGTCTGATGCAGAATTCGATTCGAATAAAAATCGAACGTTTTATATTACCTACAATAGTTCCAACATCAAGCTGCACAGCCCTGCTGCGCGGCGCTGCTAACAAATGCTGTGTAGAGTCTCTTATGTTTTGAACTTCAAAATTCAAGCGTGCTGCACGGCGCTGGTCACAAACGCAGTCATGTCTCACATAAATCATAATAGCTGCACTACCGATCTTCAACCATGAGACTCCTACAGGTGTTATTACAGTTGATCTTTGGAGGCCTAAACTTGCAAGTCACGGCCCACCGAATTATGGGCACAAAGCGCCGTTGATACCGAATATTCCATATAAATATTGAGCTAATCGCCCTTTCAATGAGTCGGCTCGCTTTTTATTAATAATTGATCGCAGAGCGGCGAGTCATGACCGTATTGTGAGCGTTTTTTGCCTCCGAACTCATTAATGTATACTACATATGGTACAGAGGGCGTGAAACTCGCCCGAAACTAATTTTCGATGAGTAAACTAAATGGCACGGAACGAATTACTGTTTGTCCTCTTGTCACATCTATTTTCGTTGCGAAATTTACCTAATGTTTACCCCATTTTGGAGTTTGCATCTGTTCGTCAACCGCAAATGGAAAACATAGAATAGGTATATTTTTGGGACTTTTTACATTTTGGCTGATACGTGTAATATCCTGCAGCACATACAGACGTCTATGGACACTTAACCTAGATGATATGCAAATGTAGAGTTCTTGAAAATTCTACTTGTACTTATAGTTGGATGATAATATAGTTACTGGCTACTTACTAGTTTTATTTCTTAATCACAATTTGCAAAACAAAAATTTTTAGATTTTAGATACTTATACCCAACTTATACCTAACTTTCTTTACCGGCATTTATTATTGGTTTCATAACAGATGAAAATCCGGGATATAAAAATGTAGTCTTCACACTACAATTTTTTCTCACCGTAGCATATCTGTGTATCTAAAACATACTTTTGCTTTTTACATGTCTCAAATTGTATATTTTTATAGTAATTAATAGTAATCATGTACTTTCGTCTAAGTGCCGCCTTCCCTTATCTAATTAAACATTCTCACACGAAACAATAAGGTTGAAATTTAGGAATTGTGTGCACGCCGCTGCGCCGCTTACAGGTAGTTAGGTTAACAGTATAACAGCTGCGTGAGAAGTCGGTTAAATATGTACGGTGACCATGGGTTTTGAACATAGATGATAGTAGAGTGCCACTATTGGGCAGCGTCTTGCGTCGCGACTCGGCAGTTCGGCACACGCGTTGTCTCTTGTTTGTCGAGAGAGAAGGAAATGTATGCATTTTGTCTTTAGAAAATTATATTTTGCGTTGTGTAACAGTCGGAAACTGTGTTTGATATACGCAAGACGTTAAGCTAGAAGCCGCGTTAGCTAATCTTATGATTTTTGAGGAGTCGTTCAAGACGGTCAGAGGTATGAATCTTCAATTAAAGCGAAGTACGCAGTTTGGTGAACTTAAATTTTATTAAAAACTACCCCATAATATATAAATAGTTGCGGACTAATCCGCTCTACCGCTGGCGCGTAGTCGCCGCAACAAAACGCTATGTCATTGTTCGCGAGATGTACTGATTATCGTTATTGTTTCAGACCGGGGAACGGCAAACGTTCACTCCATTTAATATAATTGAAGCGCTTATCAATTATGATCGTACTTGTTCTAACGTGTTTTACTCTCATTATGCCGCTAATTGTCGCTTTTCGGCGTTTGTTTTGTTTTAGTGTTCATTAAAAATATGCGAAGTTCCGGTTAATGTAAGATAAATTAAATAGTGCCGCTTACATTATCTACATATTTAGTTAATTATACATTTTCGCCTTGAAGGGTTTGTTTCCATTTGTTTTCGGCAGATTTCTTGTGTAATTGTATAATTCCTTATTAAATTATTAGGTATACTATTCACCCCTTTGACCCATTTTTCGATTATAAATAAGTTATTAACCCTATCACTTATGATTAAAGTTATATGATTAACGGATTCTATTTTATAGCATCTATAGGGCCTAAAAAACTCAACCTTATTATGTTAAAAGTTACGAGTATAAAGGTTGAAATATTGTACCTACTTATGAACCTTGATTTCCCTAAGTATCGCTTGTCTAATGAAGCGGAAAGTATTTTATATAAAAACCTCAGTGTTGCCATCCTCTTTGTAAAACATTGAATAAATATGGGCTCATTTTCATACACAATCGCGGTGTGAAAAACGCAAACTGTTAATAACAGTTTACAATTCATTAGCTAACGGCGATTGTGAACAGTGCTCGATAATTTCTTATTCGATATTCAAATTGTTCTAATGTATGCTCGTCTGGGTTTCACCATCATAAATATATTAAAATTCATGTCTGCATATTGTCTGCGATAAACGGGGTTAACTAGAAAAGATCGTCTGTAAAAATGTAGAGACTATAGAGAGGTATAACAATCTACTACATCATTATATTTTTCATGCGTAATTTAAAAGAACGTTAATCATACTTTTACTTTATTGTACCAATACAGCTATTCAAAAGGTAGGTATCAAATTCTATAAAAATATTATGCTAAAGTAGGTATTGGAAATCTGTTGTCTTTAATATGTAGAGCGGTCTATACCGTATAGACTATACGGTGTACCACACAGAGCCTGCAAATTAAGGAGTTATATGTCACAAAGTTTTGTAAAACAGTGTTTTATTTCGGAAATTTAATTCAATACGGGTTTTGAGGTATTCCTTTTGTTCTTCCACACCATTTGTCAAATTGCAGTGCCTTATCTATGTTTAACATAATCTCATACCATTTTAACCCAAACATTGCTGTCGACACTATCGAATGTAATGTCTACGTACCCTGGGGCCATGCGTTTTTCAGTTACGACGATATTAATTACATGGCTTGGTGCGCCCGTAATCAATTCATTATACTCCACTACACTACAATGTGAAGATCGCATTACACTGCCTGCTGTCTCGCTAGCTGGAACCATGAATATTCATACATTTATTAAGCCTGTCGATGATAAGAATTCAAGGCGTCTCGTCTTACGATTATGCTAAACGTTATTTACAGCCGGCCTCGCTTAACGAATTATGTTAAAATAATTACCGCCCATTATTAATGAAATTATGATCTATGATAATACTTCTCATTGAACTTAATAACATAATTGTGAGCCCTAGATTTGTCTAGGCGGGTTAACACGCCGCGTTCACGTGAACTCGACGAAATATTTCTACGAGAAAAGTTATTGGTATGCAAAAAAGGAATCTATGATTAGAAACTAAACGCGCATTGAAATTGATACTTTGTAAGGTGGTATAAAATTCGCGGTTAACCCTGTTTCGGTCGCCTCCGACAAAAAAGTTCACACGTGTTAAAAAATGAACGTTTCTAATGATTGTGAAAAAAGTGGTGTCGGATGTCGCTAATGTGTGTAACCCGGAGCTGCGATCGTGTCTCACTTGCCGACATTAATATAGCCGATAAGTATCATTTACACTGTTGCTCGAACAATTTTGAAATGGACGCCAACCGTTAAAGTTTTGCAATTTTTAGGTTAATAAATTAAATGACATAGAATTGAAGAAGGAAATATAAGTAAGTTGTTTTAAACTTAACCATTACTTAACAAAGTTTATGATATTTTTATCTTAAGAACTTTTTTTTTGCAAAATTCGCGGTTAATTAGAGATCTCTACATTGACATAGACAACCGAGCTGTGTATGGAATATGGATCGACAATAATCTTTTGGTGCGTGGTGACTTTTGGAGCCAATTCTGAAAAGTACTTGATAAGACTGTGTTAGCAACAGACCTATACAGACTTACAACCTCATGAGTCATGACTCATGACCACAGTTTAGAAGTAAGTAATGACAATGACACCAAGTGCCACAACATCCTTGTAAGAATATACGTGACGTCGTGTCTTGGCAGGTCTTCACCGATATTTGTTAAAGTTTTATCAAGAACCAGCTCTAATCAACTATCATCTGTGGGAATGCACTGAGTGACGGGTGTTTAGCGGGCATAACCGTCCGTTTACCGCTGGGCCGCGGCGACCGCAGCGCGCCTGGGAAGTCTCGCTCTTATCGCGCCGGTATAGGGTTACATGCTACAGTTGCATGGAAAATATTATCTGTAAAGTAGTCATTGAACATACATTGATTGAATCTTGGGTGGAATTCTTATATAATTAAAAATATTTTTGATTGAAGGCAGAATAATTAGAGACTAAGGGCCTGTTTTACCACTGTGGTGGATAGCCTATCCAGCACTGATCAGGAGATCAGTGCTGGATAGGCTATCCACCACTTAACTTGGCAGATAGATTATGTAGAGTCTGTCAAAAAAGTTGTGAATAGCCTATCCAGCATTTTATCAGGAAGTGGTGAAACAGGCCCTAAAAGTAGCTTTAGTAGAAATAGAGGCGTAATTGAAATAATTTTAATTTGAAACAAAACCAATTCACTTAAACCCGGTTTTTGAGGTGTTTAATTAATTATCGCTTTTGATTGGCTTACGCCAAAATACCTACTACCCAATAAACGACGGTGAAGAATAGATAAACTTCTGTCAAGAAACTTTAGAATCCGGTCAATAAATTCCTACTATGATTTCTAGTAATAATCACAGATACGAAAACGAAGACGTCAGCTAAAGCTACATCAAAATTAAAATAATATTATATTGTTTAAGAAATTTTTAAACCTTTTCAGACATCCTAATTAAAAATTGTAAAATAATTAACATGTAATAACGTCACTTAAGCTTATAATGTCGTTAATCATTTAAATTAAGTAATTAGTTATTTATATATTTTTATTTTAATGGGAAAATAATTTTCGCAGACAAGTATATTTATCTTCTTCCAACTTAAGGGCCCGGGTTACCCTCAAAATTTTCATACATTCTTAATACCAAAATCATTTTCTCATACGAAAATATTTAACATGTTTGAGTTATTTTTCAGCTTAAGATAGTAATTACCTAGGGTCCTGAACAAATTTTTTTTACAAAATATTTAAATACTAAAAAAAAATTTTTTGTGCTTAAATATTTTTTAGTAAATTTACTACTAAATATTTAAACACCAAAAAATAGACAAAAACACTAAAAATAGATAAATAAATAGTAAATTTACTACAAAATATTTAAATAATAAAAATATTTTTTAAAGTTTAAATATTTTGTAGTAAATTTACTATTTATTTATATATTTTTTAGGGTTTTTGTCTATTTTTTGGTATTTAAATATTTAAGTAGTAAATTTACTAAAAAATATTTAAACACAAAATTTTTTTTAGTATTTAAATATTTTGTAAAAAAAAATTGTTCAGGACCCTAGGTAATTACTATCTTACAGAGTGCCCTGTGCCTTGGGCAGCTCTCCCGGAGTAAGCGACAGCAGAATGTCGCGCGGAGAAGCTGCGCTGGAAGCAGATGCCGCTGACTGGGCCGCTGCAGTTTTCGTCTCAGACGGGTCCAGCGGCCCAGCACAAAGCGGAGGAGAAGGCACGGACGGGTTTTAGTGGGTAGAGCTGCGGCCAACTTACCATCCTCTCGGCCGCAGCGAATCCCACATACCCCGGTGGTCCTTCCCCAGTGCCGCCGGGCATGCTTAAGCGCATTTCCCGTCTTAAAAAAAAAAAAAAAAGAGATAATTACTATCTTAAGCTGAAAAATAACTCAAACATGTTAAATATTTTCGCATGAGAAAATGAATTTTGGTATTAAGAATGTATGAAAATTTCGAGGGTAACCCGGGCCCTTAACATCTGGTGTATAAAAAACCCACCCCACTAAGGGAACAAAAGAGGGGGTCAGATTTTGTATCAAACTTTTTTCTTTACCACGAAAACTACTGACCCGATTTGCATCGGGTTTCGCAGATAAGTATATTTGTCTTCTTCCAACTCAACATCTGGTGTATAAACCCCCCCCCCACCCCTCTTAGGGGTCAAAAGAGGGGGTAAGATTTTGTATCAACTAACTAATGAAGTAGAAATACTTTAAATAGCAAAACAACGTTTGCCGGGACAGCTAGTACAATAATTATAATGTTTTAAGTTGTAGATGATACAAGTTACCACCATATTACACACTAATAATTCCCAAAGGGTTATAGATTTGTATTGTAGGGTCACTTCCATACAATACCTACTTGGTGCTGCAGTACTGCCTCCGGATCCACCAAATCTTGTCAAGGAGTAGAAATAAGCAGAACCTTTGTGTCATCTTACTGTGTGTAAATTGTTATTTTGTGAATATTTCTTGTGCACAATAAATGATTAAATAAATAAATAAAGGAGTTCTCTCGTTCAGTCTTTCTACCTACAAAACAAAGGAATTTGGGAACCTCTAATTTATTAAAAAGAAGGCTATTTTTTAGAATGAAATTCCCTTCAGCTGTGGAGTTAAACTAGGTATTCAGAATTCAATGCAATAATTAAAAAGTAATTATGTAGAATTTATTATAGGAAACAATAATTAATAAATTAAAGTTTTTTATTACGTGTTTCGGATAATAAATTAATGTCAAATATTGTTTATTATTATCACGCCGAATCGTTGAGGCTATGGATAGGAATTTTTATTTTCAAATGATTTATTTGGCAATTAAACTTGATATTTTGCATTATCGCTAATTACGATATTATCTTTATTAAATTATCTTTATATTTTCATTTATCGCATTCGAATTAATTATTAGCCGCCATTCCGAGGTCTTTGCGTTCATTACAATTATTTTACATATAGCTATCACATCATTAAAAGCTTTGGTGATATTGCTTTAAGGACTTCTTGAAACTTGAACTTAGAGTCAGACACTGAAACGAGACGTGGCGAGGTTCGTGCGACGCCACGTGCTTCAAAACAACAAGAAAATGAAATGTGACAGTATTTTGTATATTATTTGAATGTGAATTTACTATAGGTACCTACATAATATACATATTTGCCTACAGAATATGAGTAATATGGTAATACTTAGGTATAGCTACAATATAATATATTACCATGATGATTATGTAGGTAGCCCGTAACCAGAAGGTAATAATTGATCAGAATCAGACTGACGTGTCAGATTAAAAATCTCGATGGTGTCTCATTGAATTAACTCTAGTGTCTAGTGACTACTGAGTCTGGTATGTTTATAATGTTTAATAGAGTATGTGAACACGGCCGCTGTACCGGGAGCGTCCAACGTCAACATCTGAAGTGATGAGAAGTGACCGTTCCCCGATGTACTAGGTCCTTTAGCTAAGACGTTTCCTTTATCGCTTATTTATAGAATCGCAGAACAAAATGTATGAAATTGACATACGACTTTGACGTTCGACTCGTCCAATGTCAATTCCATACCTACATTTTGATCGGCGATTCTAATAAGAAGCGATAAAGAAAAAGTCTTGGCTAGAGGCCCTGAAGTGATGAGAAGTGACCGTCGCTCGCTGTACGAGTTTTGTCTCAGCTTACAGTTACACAGACGCGACGAGGAAACGCGGTTTTAAAAACGCTATTTAAGAATAGATGACGCCCGCAATTAACAGCTTAAACGTAAACGTTTAAAGCTTATATCGATTTATAGAGTATCTATATCTTACAAACATTTTTTTAAACTTTGTAACATCTTGTAAAGATATTATAAAGTAGCCTAATAAGAATCACCTAATACCTATATACTAATCTAAAGAAACAACTCAATTTGAAACTTGGCTGGGGAATTTTAATGGAAACATACTAATGGAAGTATTTTAGCCGCAAATCGACCGCAGAGTTTCTAAATTTGACCGGCGATTTTCTCACAACATTGGCTCGCCATTAGAGATAGTTGGCATAGCTGTAACCCGAGCGCCTGAGAGCGCCGCGCACTCGACTGACGCACACGCATACACACACACACACACTTCTCATTTTACCACACCCATTACCCAATGGACATTGACCAAATTGTAATTTAATTGATACTGTATTTAATGAGGGTGTTTTTTTTATTATAATAATTAGGGTCGTCTATGGGCTAGTCGCCCATATCCTTTATTTGTCTCATTGTCATGATATGGTCGCGTACCAAGATTAAATTTTCTCTTAATCTACTGTAAGTCCATCACGCCTTGGACCTTTTAAAATTATACATTATTATACTATTAATATTATTGTATATTATATGCTTAATACTATTATTATTTATATAGAAAATTACTTAACTTAATAAATATATATATTTATCACTATTTTATAATATTTGATGATTTGCGAGACGAGAACGCTCACGAAATTTGTCAATTCCGTACAAATTTAGAAAATTGTATCTACGCGTCGCGTTACGGTCTGAATTGACCTTTAAGGTCTATCGTGTCAACTAGGCATATTTTAGTGACACATGACAGCTATATCGTGACATATGACAGCAGTTTGACACGATAGACCCTACGGCTACATAACGGCACCTGGTGGCAAATAGGATTTAAAACACGCCCATTGTGATTGATCAAAATTATCGAAAAAAATTTGAGATATACAATACAATACAATACAATACAAAAACGCTTTATTGCACACCAAAAAATACGAGATAAAAACAATTTTACATAAAACAACATGTATAATGATGCACAAAAGGTGAACTTATTGCTAATAAGCAATCTCTTCCAGTTAACCTTTTGTTTATCGAATTGAGGAGAAATAATTGATAAGATTGTGTAGGTGTACAAACCAGGTAACTAATTATTACATTTAACTTAAAAAATAATACAGAAACAAATTTAAGGCTAAAAATAAATAAGGCTAAATATTGTATAGAAATAATTGTTGTTGACAAGAGCTACGACGTAGCGCGTAGCAGCTCTACGAGTTTACATTATAGTACTACGAAATACAAATAAAACAATATTGGTAAATGGAATTATAATTTATCAATTACCATACGTGTATGATCTGTACTTGTGTTGTTTTCGTATAAACGATGAATAATTACTAATAAAGTAAAGTATCTCTTACATCAAGAAAAAACAAAAGTGATGAGTCTCTATTTTTAAATTAAAACAAAACTGGAGTGATTCTTATATTTTAATACTTTTATTACGTTCACAAAAATAAGTGCTAATGAAAAATAAATTACGTTGTTTTAAGAACTTAATTATATTAAACTAAATAATTATCTATATGGTCAAAATAAACCAAATTTAATGATGGTAATTTATTACATGAGTTTTAATAACCGCGCTAAAAACTTAGAAATGTACAAATTCGTAAGCTAGGTGTCAGACTATTAACGGAAATACGATTGAAAAGGTAATTAATAATTATTTATAATTCAAGCTAGTTGTAATTTTGAAGAGTGCTCAATTACAATTATTTCTTAATTGGCGGGTAACTATTAACTGATTTTTATCGTTTTTAATTTAGTGTACTTAAAAGGTGTGTGTAGATTAGTCAGTTTAGTGAGAGATTATCAAAAATTATAAAATTGAGAGAAAAAAAGGTTTTTGTGGCTATCCGAAATCATGTCTGGAATAGAAGTTTAGCCTAATACAATGGAGATGAAAATCAAACTTGTGTTAATGCCTAATGGCAACTATTAAAAGAATACACTAAAAACTGCTTTTCAGCTTAAAATGTAACTAAACAAAACTAAAGTAAGTACATTATAGAAGTATAGTAGTTGTATAAAGATTCAGTCCAAAGTAAGCAGCATCACCTACATTATTCAGCAAAACATCAGCGAACTCAAAGCGGCTAATTGATTTAAAGTATCCCATTCGGCGTGTTAATTTTAATCTGAATATGACGCAGTGTTAAACAGAGTAAGAACGCTTTTATTTCCATGATTTGTAAACATAAAAGGGTAAATTTACATTTTGATATTCGCAAATGCTTTGGGGACTAAAGCGGCGTTCGCACCCTAAATTTTAAAACATCTATTTGTATACGCTTTGAGTAAATAAACGACACTTCTGCCGCTCTTACCGTTCGATGAGATGGGAGGAGCTAAACACCCGCTCCGTGACGAGTCAACGGAGCACTTACTACTACTAACTACTAAAATGTGGATTGACTTTACGAGTTTATGATAAGTTATACTGTTTATAGGTTATGTATTTGGTATTTTAGGTTGGTTGTTTTGATGTTATAGAATTGTATCGATATCTATTTTTCCTTTTTTTCAATTTTCGTCATCTAGTGTTTTAATCTGTAATTCTATATTATAATTTAAGATTATTCTCCATACAAATTTAATTTACCAAAAATAATGCACAATAATAATAATTAATCTAATTAAGTCTTTTTAGAAGTCGATAAAAAGAAGAAAAGAAGGTATATTCGAATATCCAAAAATAGATTATGAAACGCGAGCAGAGGGACAAACGCGCAAATTGCTTTTATCGAGTGCATTTCTTCTAAAGCCGGGGCAATTTGCATCCGTTTACGTAACTTTTAGGGGGAGGGGCGTAGCTAGGAGTGGGGGAGGCGGGGGACATAATCAGCGTAATTCCAATCATGCAAATGTCGAGATCCGACTGAAAGCCTGAGCTTGTTTCAGGAGTTAAAATGGAGATCCACTTAGCGAGCACGCACCTCACATACGCAATCTGTGCCGCCCAAAGAGTAACTTATCTAGCTTTTTTTTAACAAACCATATTATAGTTTAGTTATACTTTTAAGTCAGCTAGCTTACACTTTTATATATAAGTGGGTAGTTATATTAAGGGTATATTGAAATTGATATGACGGAATGGAGACAAAGCTTAAATTGTGTATTAGCGCAGAATATAATTTATATTAGTAGTAGGTACGTATTAGTAAACAGGCTCTACATGATAAAATATAGCACTTTAAAATTTAAGGGTTCAATTTAGTATACGATAATTTTAAAGCAATGTTAGTTTTTTTTAATGAAAAAAGGGGGCAAACGAATAACGGGTCAGGGTCGCCTGATATAAAGCAACTTCCGTCGCCCATGGACACTCGCAGCATCAGAAGAGCTGCCGGTGCGTTGCCAGCCTTTTACGAGGGAATACGGTAGGGGAGGGTAGGTAAGGGAATATGGGAAGGTAGGGAAGGAAATAAGGGAGGGTAGGGAAGGGAAAAGGGTAGGGGATTGGGTCTCCGGTAAACTCACTCGGCGAAACACAGCGCAAGAGCTGTTTCACGCCGGTTTTCTGTGAGCCCGTGGTATTTCTCCGGTCGAGTCAGCCCGTTCGTGCCGAAGCATGGCTCTCCCACGGTCAACATATCCTAGCCGCAAAAAGTAGTAAACTTTGGTAGCACGTAGCAATAATAATTATTCTTGTATTCATAATTTTACTATTTAATAAATTAATAATACCCATTAGAAAGGAAATGAACAGAAAATTTCCGATTTTCGGTCAGGGTGATTATGACGTATCCTGCGACAGTTGCATATCTGTCGCAGGATACGTAATCATCGCCAAGCTTCTGTCTATATTATACAGTTGAATCTCTGTACTAATTTAGTCTATGTTCTGTCGCGAACAAATACAACATTAAACCCTTGTCTAACGAATTCAAACGCCGGCATAAACTGAGCCGAACTGCTAATTGGGAGACTCCGCTTTGAAGAAACGTATTAAGGTGACGCCATGTTAAAGTAAAAAAACCGTGTTGGATGTATTTTAGATTGCTTGTTTTCTATGCGAGGCTAGCCTGGCCTCTCATAGAAAACAAGCAATGGAACAGCAAAAAATGGAAAGGGTGTAGCGACAAAATGGTTTTTGTCGCGTAATTTAAAAACCATAAATAAATTTCATATAAGCTATGGGCAAATTAAAGTGTATACTAGAACCAATTTATGTACAAATTTTGGAAGTTTATATTATCACTCTCCTCTGTTGGCAAAATAGGAATCCCTTTTTTAGGTTTCCGTACCCAAAGGGTAAAAACGGGACCCTATTACTAAGACTTCGTTGTCTGTCCGTCTGTCCGTCTGTCCGTCTGTCTGTCTGTCTGTCTGTCTGTCTGTCTGTCTGTCTGTCTGTCTGTCTGTCTGTCTGTCTGTCTGTCTGTCTCTAGGCTGTAACTCAAGAACGGTAATAGCTAGAGATTTGATATTTTCACAGATTATGTATATCTGTTGCCGCTATAACAACAAATACTAAAAATAAAATAAAATGAATATTTAAGGGGAGCTTCCATATAACAAACGTGATTTTTTAGGCCTTTTTTGCTGTCTCCAGGCTGTAACTCAAGAACGGTAATTGCTAGAGATTTGATATTTTCACAGATTATGTATATCTGTTGCCGCTATAACAACAAATACTAAAAATAAAATAAAATGAATATTTAAGGGGGGCTTCCATACAACAAACGTGATTTTTTTTGGCATTTTTTGCTCTATATCAATAATGGCAACAGGTAGGTACTTGAATTTTTCACAAAATCCTTAGTTATATGTGTACTTACTTTAATATTTAATAATAATATTAAAATAAAATAAAAAAATAAGGGGGCTACCATACAAAAAACACAATTTATGGCCTAGTTTTGCTCTATAATGGTACGGAACCCTTCGTGCGCGATTCCGACTCGTACTTGGCCGATTATTTACATAGGTCTTTTTGATTGATTAATCTGTGTTATGAAAGTTGACCAATCGTGTTATGCTATGGGTAATTCAAAGACAAAGACATGATGAATACTGACAGTGAACTTTAATTTCTTAGCTTTAATCATTGCTGAGAAAAATGGACATCGCTACAGCCAAATTATCAAGGCGTCACCTTAATTATAATTAATATCACCCTTAGAACCCTTTAAAATCTATGTCAGTCATTATATTATATGGGTATTGTTATTATATTATAATTATTATATTACCACTTAACTTGACATATGAAGAATCTGTCAAAAAATTGCCGTTATATATACTTGCGTTGAAACAAAAAATTTGTGAGTAGCCACAGAGTGTGGTGAAACAGCTGCCTTTAATATTAAGTACTATTATAAAATTATGAAGAAACTAGATAAGTTAAAAAAAATAAGATCCGAAATTACGACTGGTTTCATTGAAAGCAGATATACAAGATAAATTTTATATTGCCCAAGTTAGTGTATGGTAATAAATACAAATACACTCTTTCTTCCTTTGCTCATCTAAGCCAGTAGGAGGGATGACCGACACGACTGGCAGGAGAGCAGGCGCTTTTTTATGTCCATTGGATGCATATATTTTTTTGCCAGACAATCACGTAATCAGCCTATATTAATGTTAACTGATAGGAAACATTTCTCCAACGCGGGATTTGAAGCCACGATCTCCGAGTCAAGCAAGAGCTACGCTCTATGCAATATGCGATGACGGCCGTCCGGCCTCCGCGGAGGCGTTATGTAGCATATACATAAACTATATTATATTATTTTCAACTATGAACATTAAATATGACTAATTTGTCCGTAAATTCTCGTCGTAATAAACTCAAATACTTTCCATTAAAGGGCGCTAAAAGCAACATGGCCGCCAGCACTTTCCGCGTTAATTCCGTATTCAAAACATGTAAAGGAGAAGCGAGCTCGAGTTAATGCCGACACTTTTAAATATTAAAATTAGATTATTGTATCGCGACAGAAGTAGCATAAATTGGCTCTAACTACATCTCATCTTCACAAAGAGAGCACGTTTTATGTAATGGAGCACTTGCTTGTGTGTCTCATTTTTACTTCTACTGATTAGAGTTGTAGGAGTACGGTGGGATAGGTAGGCAGAGGCTCCTATTCAGATCTTTTTGTGGACTTAAGCAGCGTAACCGTAACCATAGCTACGCCAACAGCTAACAACCGTAAGGGTCATTTCACATTGCATAGTTATTGACATATCCTACCATCTACCTCATATTGTAATTTCAATATTTCTGGTATTGACTGATTATTTAAGGTAAATGTAGCACCTACTAATTGATCATTATTTAAACAGTACTGATTAGGAAGAAAATATTAACTCTTATAAACCAATGAAATATAATAAATACACAACAATAATTGCATCTTTAATCTTTTGCATGTAACCTAACTCCTTTCGCCGCAAAATAAAAAAAACTGGCCAGTAGATATTATGTTTAAAAAACAAACTTGTCAAACAGTTTAAATGTGGAACATCAATAAAAGGGAATTGCATCGTGGATGCGCAGCAGTAAAGGCGGGAAAGCGAGGACTGGATTACCATATCAAACGCGGCGCGGCTGTCTGATCACGGGGGTGGTTTTATTAACGACATTTATAGCGACACACTTCAAGCTTCCACGTTTGTGGAGTGTGTTTGGAGTATTTTGTAATCTATAGAACTTGGTAATTCATTTGGGTCACATCATCATTACACAATTCGTTAGATAGCTAGAATCGAGAAAATATCATAATAAACCTGTAAAGTACACTTAAACCAACACATTGCTAAGCTGTTGTAATTAATTATTATGTAAGATAGCTTGCTCTTGTCTAGTTTTTAAGTTTATAAAATTTTGATTTTTCATTTGTTGACTGAAATTAACGAAAATTTAATTGAAAAAATCATAACTTATACTTTTGTTAAAAAGGCATCAGGTAAATTGACAAACAGGTATCTTAATAAGTGCACTTACATTTCGATTTTTTTTCAGATATATTTTTATTATCAGTGACAGTATTTTACTTTATCTGATAACAATTTTTCCATGTACCTAGTTCTCTCCATGAAAATAGGCATGGGAAAGTATTTACCCTAGTGGGTGTGTCCTGAGTACCTTCAGGCTTAAGTTAAACGGTCGCTAAACGTTTGGGCGGCCCGCCCTAAGTGATTTGATGCGACAAAACGTTTCTCACTCTTTTCAATTACACTAAGTAACCTCTATTATGTTCGCGCTAAGGTCGTATTTACTTTAGCCAGTTTTTCCTTTAGGACTCTATCTCATTTCACCAGGTACAATATGTAAGTTAAACGTTTTAGATAATAATAAGGGCGTGAGTTTTCTTTTACATAAGTCTTGCGCACTTACATTTTCCAACCGATTTTTCTGTACGTACCTGTTATACCGTAATATTTGCTCGTTCTAAACTTTTAATAATTGTTGTTTTAGAAATTAAGAATAAATGAATAAAATTACGAAATTAGGTGTATAATAAGAAAGTACTTCTAAACTTTATCAAACGTTGAAATTCGATAAAAAATTAGCTTACGAAGAGCAACATAATATCATGATTTAAAAACATAAATAAGTATTTTAAATAACATGCAAGAATGTCAAAACCATAAAAAAATCCGCCTTAGCAACACTTCTAATTATTCACATTTACAACACCAATGTTTTGACCACAGTGTAGTTATTTACACTGTGGTCAAAAAAATTGGTGTTATAAATGTGAATTAGAAGTGTTGCTAAGGCGGATTTTTTTATGAAAAAAGGGGGCAAACGAGCAAACGGGTCACCTGATGGAAAGCAACTTCCGTCGCCCATGGACACTCGCAGCATCAGAAGTGCTGCAGATGCATTGCCGGCCTTTTACGCGGGAATAGGGTAATAGGGTAGGGGAGGGTAGGGAAGGTAATAGGGTAGGGGAGGGAAGGAAATAAGGGAGGGTAGGGAAGGGAAAAGGGTATGGGACTGGGCCTCCGGTAAACTCACTCACTTGGCGAAACACAGCGCAAGCGCTATTTCACGCCGGTTTTCTGTGAGCGCGTGGTATTTCTCCGGTCGAGCCGACCCATTCGTGCCGAAGCATGGCTCTCCCACGGTATAAACGGATTCTTTAGAGGGAAGCCCTAGCCAGTATGGCGTGGATTTGGATGATAGTCAAAACAGGAGAAAGAATCCAATAGGAATGTAGTAATAGGAACCTCACTGCAAAGTGTTAGTGTAGCCGCTACACTAGCAGTTTGCAGCATATGGGGTTCCTATATAGCGGGTAGCGGCAGCGAGTAGCCAAGTGTAGCTCCCCAGGGTAACGATTAATAGTCTCTCTGTAAACACAGGCCTGGACTACGAGATATGTACCTACTTTTTTGACTTTTAAACCTCCGTTATAAACAGAAGGGTGTAATAAGTTTCATCAGTATGAACAAGATTGTTAATTTTTACTTTACAGTATTTTGTTACTGTATAATAATAGCGTGGGATATTGTTATCAAATATCAATCCATTTTCAATATAAAATGACCAAAATTTTAATAACAGCATTCAAATCACTTAAAAAATATAATTTAAGATGTCTTATTTAATGCCTAAAAACATTTTATGTTGTTACCAAAAATATCGGTAAACATTTTGTACAATACGGCCCTGGGTTTTTCATCCTACAAATTGCAATACATCGGCCTGAGCAGCTATGACTTTTCGCATTTGTCAGAGGGGCTAAACCTTTTTATTTCTTTTCTAATTGAAGCGCTTTTATTCACTTTCATTCAAAATTAATTGAAGTTCCTTATGTTTTACAATAAGAAAGCTTCTAATGAAATATAAATGTGTATGCTCAGAGTTTTAATGCTTTAAAAATATCAAATAAAACTCTAAAATATCGCATAGTTAACAAGACTTTTACAACAAAAGCATCGTAATATCGGAATGGATAAATAAAAACGCTACCAGGAAAAACGGCACTTAAAATTTTTCCATAAAACAAAATGGTTGCGGGCCCCTGGCTTGTATATTTTTTGCACGCCTTGTTAATAAGCGTCTACTGGCTCGTGAAATATTACAAATTGCGCCTCCACATTCCCCTGTCGGAGCCTCCCACATTTTATATTGCCTTTTTCGTGCTTTCCACAGTATTAACGCATTATGCAAGTCCTTGATCAGTTTAAAAATAAAACGACTTCGAAATTAGAACGCCCGCCATTTTGTTTTGTGTTCGAATTTTAAAGATGCTAAAGTTTGGGTAAATTAGGTGCATATTAGGTGTGTATTTTTATTGATGTTAATTTGGAATGTTCTCCTATAACAACGGTGACCAAAAGCTTTATGAGAAAGCTATGGCTACGGCTCTATAAATTATGGACATAGTTTGGTGAAGTAAATGGAACACTTCTAATTTTTTTTGGTCTCCTAGACTAAAAAGGTCAATGACCGCTGGTGCCTTATTTGATTAAGGGTTAAATTGTCCTGACTTTTATAGGCGTTAAACTCCATCATTATGACCGTATATAATCCAGATACATCTCGGTCCAAAGAAACAATGAAATAAAGTCCAAAGTTAATTCCATGCTTGTTGTTATTAATATTTTTAGTTTATAAACTACCTATTAACATTTTAAGTTTACAAGCGGCGAGAAAGTTCGCTTCTGGTCGGTCAACCTTAGCGCCCTAACTGACCTTGTCGTGTCATCATTAATTATACAAGTAATTAGTGCATTATCAAACAAAAGACTCAACGATTATACATATTTAATATTCATACGAGTGCACCTGCATAATAACAATGATTAATTGTAATTTATCTTGGCGCCCACGTCCGTCTGCACGACATATCGATTTTTTGTCGAAACGATAATAATCGATTAGATTATTATATGTGAGAAAAATCTAGTCGTAATAACTGATTTCTTACGTTAGAAAAAATGGTGTATACTCATGTAAACACTCATGTAAAAACCAATGGTTTTGACGGACTGTGTCAAACGAGGAATTCTGAGTAGAATTAAATAGAATAGAGATACTGCTTTCTATTTTCTAACTGTCTCAAATTCCGCTGTAGTGTGCGTGTGTGAGGTACGACCCTGTATGCTCAAAATAAAGATGAATATAAATGACTATTATTTCAATAACAGTCATAAAGAAAATGATTTGTATAATGGTTTCAATGGTTTTATCTTGTTATTTTGTTATTTAACTTGAAATTCTTATGAGAAGTAGGTACATATTTCAATAATTCATGTGAGTTGAACTAATTATTATTAAGTAATAATTAATTCATGATATTTGGACAACAAATATAATATTAAGACGTATAACCTCCGTATAACATTATTTTTGAACACGTCAATTTATCTATTAATTAAGGTTTCCGCCTTCCGGTTATAATACTTTTGTTATAAAAAGAAGTAAAGTAAGATTAATTTAAAATGTAATGTAATAATTGAATACTTGATTTATAATGATTTTCAGGATGATTGTGACTATGAATCATTATGTTTATGATATTAGATACTTATCCTGGTAGTTAGAGGCGGGGCAGAGTGATACGTCATTGGGATAGTTTTGGATGTAACTGTAAAGTCCGACAAGGCTTTATGTGAATGTGTCAATGATGTCAAAAGGCGCTGCTGGTAAAGGAGAACTGTCAAACACATGTTAAAAATAACGTTTTTGTATGATAAAAGGGTTTAGTTCCTTTTCTCGCCACGTCCATGTAGAGCCTTGTCGAACTATATATAAGGCGGGTTGTCTGATGGAGGGCCCTCACTCTCTCTCTCTTGTCGTAAGCCTAGTCACTCTGCCTCCTGTCAATGTGAATTGGCTTTGAGTACTTGGAACAAAGATCGTTATAAGTTAAGTATTTAAAATATTTAATTGGTTTCAACGTTTCTAGACCTTTTGGCTAAGATCAAAGTGTTTCTTTTCAGCTTAATAATTGGTTTTCCAGAAAAGTTGTTGGTTGATTATGAAAATGTGGAAAAGCTAAGTGAATTATTGTACTTGTATTCATGATTTACTATGGCTCTATGTCTACACAATATTACCTTAGATGGTGTAACGTACTTTCTAAGTCTAGAAACTATTATTTATTATTGAAATATTTAAAGTGTAGGTACTTACCTCAAAATCATATTTTCATATAATATTTTATTTATTACTTACTTAGTTAAAACATGTTCCACTGCAAAAATAAAATGTCGCTTGTTTAACGATAAAAACTAGACCTTATCTTAATGTAACTTTCACTATAATATTATGTACTAATAGCGACAACGGGAGCCTATAATTTAAGGTGACAGCCTTGATAATTTGGCTGTAACGATGTCCATTTTTCTCAGCAATGACTAAAGCTAAGAAATCAAAGTTCACTGTCAGTATTCATCATGTCCTTGTCTTTGAATTACCCATAGCCACGATTGGTCAACTTTTATATCACAGAATAATCAATCAAAAAGACCTCTGTAAAAAAAACAGAGGAGAGTGATATAAGCTTCCAAAATTTGTACATAAATTGGTTCTAGTATACACTTAGTATATACTTACTTTAACATGGCGTCACCTTAAGGGTTTTGTGACAGCAAAAACATGTAGTCGAAGAATTATAACCTTCGGTATAATATAAGCTTAATTATCAATTATGCTAACATAATATTACTTATTTTATATTTATTAGAAAATAATATTTATTAACTTTGCAATTTCATTAAGGGCCCGGGTTACCCTCGAAATTTTCATACATTCTTAATACCAAAATCATTTTCTCATACGAAAATATTTAACATGTTTGAGTTATTTTTCAGCTTAAGATAGTAATTACCTATGGTCCTGAACAAATTTTTTTTACAAAATATTTAAATACTAAAAAAAAAAAAATTGTGTTTAGATATTTTTTAGTAAATTTACTACTAAATATTTAAACACCAAAAAATAGACAAAAACACTAAAAAATATATAAATAAATAGTAAATTTACTACAAAATATTCAAACTTTAAAAAATATTTTTTATTATTTAAATATTTTGTAGTAAATTTACTATTTATTTATATATTTTTTAGTGTTTTTGTCTATTTTTTGGTGTTTAAATATTTAGTAGTAAATTTACTAAAAAATATTTCAACACAAAAAATTTTTTTTTAGTATTTAAATATTTTGTAAAAAAAAATTGTTTAGGACCCTAGGTAATTACTATCTTAAGCTGAAAAATAACTCAAACATGTTAAATATTTTCGTATGAGAAAATGATTTTGGTATTAAGAATGTATGAAAATTTCGAGGGTAACCCGGGCCCTTAAGGCAAAAAGTCGTTCAGGCTTTTTTAAAATATAAAAAAAAGTCGTCGGGGACTAAAAGTGGACACTTTGTACCTATATGGAATATGGATCAGTTCACACCAAAACTAAACGAGACTTGGCGATGTATGAAAGCAATAAAAGTTACAAAATTATCAAAACCATGATACTGTTTGACACAATATAAATTATAATGTTGTCAACCCTATTAAAGGGTTGTTTCACCACTTCCCGATAAGCCCCGGATAGGCTATCCACAACTTATCTGAAAGATATAGTATGACGTATCTGTCAGATAAATTGTTATATGTATAGCCTATCCGTGACTTGTCAGGAAGTGGTAAACGAGGCCCTAACTGTCATAATATCATTTCAGCTTAGCATAATCGCGCGGAAAAGCCAAAACAATATTAATATCTAATTACCTACTTATGTAAGTAAGTATTATAAATTTAATTAGTGTTATTATAGACACATTAGAATTACAAATGCATCTACAAGTAGTTTTATTCCACATCAGTATAATTCATGATTAAATTAATTGTTACTCACTCACGTAAACGATGTACAATCCACGTAGTTATACATGTTTTAGTTTCAGGGGTCAGTAAAAGAGTTCAAAAACCATAAAGTTTTTGTGGTAGGTATAATATATTGCATGAAAATAAGTGAAATAAAAAATTAGGTAAGTAACCTATTTATTACAAGATGTCGCCCGCAAATTCGTATGCACAGAAACCATAGAATTTCCTTTGATTAAACTATCATTCGTCCTTTTCCCGTTACCAAAGTATATCCTCATATCGACTTTATTAAAAACGGCTTAGCATGCAGATGAAAACACAAAAAAAACATGTCTTGCTACCCAATTTAATATATTAGAAGCACGTCTACGTTGAAAAAATACACGAAATTAAACGCCTGATTCGATATATTATCCAAGTAGACGGAACCTCGTCCCCCGAACTCTGTTACGCCTCTGCGATTTTTCATTAATTCCGATTCGAAATTACCAAAAGCACTTATTCATTACTCCAATAATTATAATGATATTTCTGACACGTTTTTCGTGTTTTGGTCATGATTAAATCCACTTAACGGCTGCTTCGGCATTAAATATTAAAGCTTTATCAATTTGGGGCCAGCCCTGTGGTAATTCGTCGGGAATCGAGTTGTGCCCCACAAACTGGTTATATCAATCATAAACTTATTCGATTAATTACATTTTGCGGAGTTAATAGCGACATCTAATATTGAGTAGGGATGGCGATTATATTATAAATATCGATAATACTAAGCTACTCGATTTTACACGTTAAAAGGGTGTGCACTGTGTGCTGGCCGCTGTTTTATATAGTAGGTACCTGGTAAGTATAGTTACTCCAAGTTTAAGTTTATTTAAAAATAACTGATAAGTGATATCTGAATATCCTCAAATTCAAAATTTGATATCGTTGTCACGGAAATACATTTCGAAATAAATCTGTAAGAGTAAAAAAATCCATAAAGCGTAAACTTTTCATATAACATTTTCTGAACCATACAAGTTACAACTAACCTGCCTAAAATCACATATACAAAAAAACTATGATGTTATCGCTCTAAATACTTCAAATCTACGGTAGTCGAAGGTGTCAATTAGTTAAGCGATAGGCTATCGAGTATTATCGATATGTCTCATCCCTAGGCCCATTTCGGCGGTGTCATTAGAAGGCTGTTAATGATTAATGCGGCGCCGTCCCCTCCCTAGAACACTTAATCGACTACCCCTTTTGATGGAGCGGACTGGGATTATTTTTATTTGCCAATATACTTGCGTTTATTGCCGTCGATTGAAGAGTTTATTATGATCTACATACTACTTGCCGTCGATTGAAAAGTTTATTATGATACGACCTACTGCCTACTGGATAGTAAGTAGTTGTAGATAGAGTATGTAGATTTCGATATGATAACATAGAGCAACGGTTCCGGGTTTTTGGTGGCGGAAGCCTTTTAAGAAGTAACATTTTTGATGTAACTCTAAACAGAAGAATGTTTTGCCTTTGAATGTCTTTGTCCACATTGTGCCCTTTTCTGTTCGTCAAGGGCATGCGTTATAGCGCAGTCAACAGTGAACGTGAGGCATGCCCGTGACGCGCGTTGAAATCGTAGCGCTCGCTATAGCTATGTCCATATTATGCAATTTCATCTTCAATTTTCGTCATCTTCTTTTTATTCAACTTTCGTTTGGCATATTCAATAATTGAATGCGTCAAAATCCACCCGCGTTGAAAGAAAAGTGTCATAGCGAGCGCTACGATTTCAACTCGCGTTACGGGCATGCCTCACGTTTGGTGTTGACTGCGCTATAACGCATGCTCTTAACGAACAGAAAAAGGCACAATGTGGACAAAGGCATTGACACTTTTCTTTCAACGGGGGTGGATTTTGACGCATTCAATTATTGAATATGTCAAACGAAAGTTGAATAAAAAGAAGATAACGATAATCGGTCAAGTACGAGTCGGTCTCGCGCACGAAGGGTTCCGTATAAAGCAAAAAATTGTGTTTTTGTATGGGAGTCCCCATTAATGATTTATTTTATTTTAATTTTATTATTACATATATATTATTACATATATCAAATTTACGAATATAATTAAATATTTTATGAATATTTCGAATGCCTATCTGTTGCCATTATGGATTACGAGCAAAAAAAGCCAAAAAAATCGTTTGTTGTATGGGAGCCCTTACAACAAACGATTTTACTAACTTTATTTTGTTTTTTATATTTGTTGTTGTAGCGGCAACAGATATATACAATCCCTGAAAATTTCAAAAGCCTTGCTATAGCGGTTCTTGAGATACAGCCTGGAGACAGACAGACAGACGGACAGACGGACAGACATCGAAGTCTCAGTAATAGGATCCCGTTTTCACCCTTTGGGTACGGAACCCTAAAAATTAGAGATGAAATTGCATAATGTGGACATAGCTAGTGAATTGCCTCCATGCTGGTGTCTGATGATATTTCTAAACACAATTTAAATGTAACGCTCGCGGGGCAAGTTTGAAACCCTGCAAGGCCTTTGCAGAGCCCCAGGGCTTGAGATTAGTTTATGTAGAGGATAAATGCTTACTGGTTTGTGCAGAGATGTGAAAAATAGTTTAGGAAAAGTATTTAAATACAAAATGCAAATGCATGGTTGTTAGGACTATTTCAAATAGAAATACAAAATAGTTTTAAATAAAAGCATTTAAATACAAAATGCAAAATACGTATTTTCAAAATAGGTTTTGAAAATAAAATACCTTGTTAAGCATAAGCGCTTATATTTATTTACCAGATTTTAAAACTACTACTTATTTGTTCAAAGAGTTCATCTTTCATGTTCCGCCTATGGGGCCTCATTATCATTCCACCAAAAGAAAATAATTGATTTTTTTTGTAATCGATCTAGCTAGGAATCATTTTTAGAAAATGTCATTTTATTCGTATTTTATCGAATACCGAGCAAAGTTCGGTCATACAGCTAGTAATAAAAATAAGAAACGCTCTCAAATTTTTCATACATTTTCGCCTTATCAAGGACGCGGCGAGCGTCGTAACCGCCACTGTACAAGACGCGCTGATATGAATGTTCTTTTAATGTCCTTAACGTCGATATTCGTACTAACAGACATTGGACCTGCTAATTTTTCTGTTATAGCGTCCTTAAAGATGGTAAAAAAAAACCTTAGGAACGTGATATATGGCAAAAACTGTATTTGACGTGTTTTTTTAATTTCCCCTAAAATCCCCCAAATATTTTTTCCCCTATTTTGCCCCTAACTTAGTCGAAAACCCCTAAATCTAAGGGAAAATCCCCAGATCTGGCAACACTGGTTGACACTTGACGTTAGTTTGACAGTTGACTGACGCGCAATGTTTTATTTTCTGGCTCGCAGGGGCCGCAATGACAACACTACGAATGACTACGATCAATCGGTGCGTTCAGTAATTTGGAAAACTGTATTTTAAAAAGATAAAACCGACTTCAAAATTATACGTAATTGAGAATTAAAACTTCCTATCTCTAAAACTACTGAACCGAATTTGAACAATACCTAGCACAACAAAAAAAGAATTACTTAAATCGGACTTGTAGTTCCGGAGATATGCGTGCACAAACATAAAAACAAACATGCATGCATACATACATACATACATACATCATACATTTTTAAAATTTGGCACATTTGTTCAGAAGCTGTTATAGATTAACATATACAAAAACTGGGCAATTCTGGAAATATTACATACATACGCGTCGAATTGATAACCTCCTTTTTTTGAAGTCGGTTAAAATGAATTAAAAATGTAACAAAACTATTTTGTATTTTGTAAATACAAAATATTTATAAAAAGTATTTCAAATAAAATACAAAATACATTTAGAAAAAAAGTATTTCAAATATAAAATAAAAATAGGTATTTTGCATTTTGTATTTGCATTTCAAATACATGTATTTCAAATAATTCACATCTCTGGGTTTGTGGGCCATGTGAAAAATTACATCGAAAAAAATAATCAAATTAATTCAACTCCCAAGCGGTCGAATTCGACCGCGTAAACAATAGATTTCCAAGAATCCACGATCGAAGAATTAATAAGGGTATACCACTGACATATAAGTACTATGTAGTAGGTACTTATTACCTCAGTGGGGTATAAAATAAAATCGGTCGATATAAAATAAAAGTTATCCCGGAAGAATTACGGTTCCCTAGCGATAAACAAATTTTGGCCATCTAGTCTTAGATATAGTTAATTTTTAATATTAGATCGGTTACGATTACATACTTTTGTAAAAACTCTAAAGACAACATTTAATTATTCCTTGAATTTCAGTTTTATGAACATTGAAACGCTGATAGAATTGTTACATATTTTACGGCGTCTATTAGTTATAACTATTATATTTTTTATGTCCCTACAATACCTCATCTAAGTTCTTCTCAACGCTTCAAGGCCCGAAGCATGCAATTACTGCAGGTCAGGAGAGGACGGGATAAGCCAGTGGTCGCCAACATTGTCGTATAAAAGAGTTAACTTTGTATTATATTGCGACCCACTGAAGAATGAAGTCTAAACTATGACTTTTACTAATAAATAATTTGTTTTTGTGTGGCGATCGTACATTTTGAAATAAAAATTAATACTAACTCGAAAAAGTGGCGTATTCGATTGGGCTTTACCTGAAATATCCGCATATTATTATGATCAACGTTCAAGCCTGACTAACCTTACTCCAGAATATCGGGTGGCATGATTCTATAATTATCATGTGTGGATCACGAACCGCCTGTTGCCGACCACTGGGATGTGCGCAGCATCAGGCAAGGTAGCGAAGCAATTAGTCCTCGCGATGATGGATGACGCTGACGCGGGTGACGCGGTCGGCGCGGGCAATAAAATCTCATAAGTCATTATACGCCGTTGATAACGCGGCATAGGACGGCCCTTAATTATCGCTCCAGTGACACGGGAGATTATGGCGGGAATATAATATAATTATGGCGCCGATATTAGACTTAAGATAATGTTACTCGTGTAAGCTTACGGCTTTATAAGGTGACGGCGGATGCCTTTTTCCGCTCTGAAGATAATTGAAACATCGGGTTGCTAGTTGTTTAAAAATGATAATGTGTGCATTAAGTTATGATTACGAATTGAACAGTTAATACTTCTTAAAGCAGCCTGCTACAATGTTAATGCGTAGATACAGTCAACTGTAAAATAATTAATATTGATTGATATTTTGGAATGAAAACTTTTTCGAAATTGCCGTTTGAATTTAATTTTTGTTACACCGCTAAGGTTACAAAACGTAGGTTAGACCATGAAGTATATTAGAATGTCAATCTTACACTATAAAGATATATTTTAGAAGACTTTAAAGCAGGAGCTATTCTCAAATCGCGGAATTCTGACTGTAGCGGCCATTGACTCCCTGTCAAAAAACTTGTCATTTTCTACACAAACTAGTTTCTAGTCTAAAAGTGCCACCTTAAATTGTCCTGCCTATAGAAGAAACGTAATCTAAAGGCGTGTAGAAAGTTACGTGGTTAAGATTTGTTATGATGTAATGGTGAAAAAGATGCGCTATTAGGGACATTAGGACGCAGGTGCAGTTTTGTCGCGCTGCTGTGTTAGTAACCACGGTAACGGTTGGACGGCATTAGTGACACTTAACCCAGCTCAGCTTCTTAGAACATATCAAGTTGAAAGTTGAAGGAACGGTTACGAAATGGCTCTTCTGGTTTTCTCCTAACAGGTATTGGTTCGTACTTGGTTCGATAATTTGACAAGAAATGTTTTCTGGTTAGGAGAAAGGGGTGAGGTTCTGCTGTCAGCTAGGTGATCGTAAAGGCCGTCACAGACTTAGCTATAATATATATTAATATGTTTATAGCTAGGCATATTACTATAATATATTTTCTATACAATTTTCGCATGATCACACACTCAGCTATATTATAATTATATTTCTGGTCTCAGTGTGTTTAGCTACTATAATATATATTATAGTACGGTATATTAATATATTATATTATAATTTGTAACGTTACGAAATGTCAAAAGTTTTTCGATAGGTAACGTTTAAATTAATTTATCAGTAAGATTGTATTCCTCAGGATCACATTTATCTGACAAAAAAGTTAATCCATACGTCAGATGGATTATAAGTCGGTGGCTCGGTGCTGCACTCGGGGACCTACTACGAAACCTGAATGAATCTCAAATTGGTTTCGTTGTACGACCCCTGGGCTTCTCGGATATTCCATACCACCAACCACCATTTTCAAAAGTCCATGGCATGATGGACTACAATTACATTAATAATATTATTTCTATAATTATCCTTGGTGCGAAAAACCAATATAAAAAGGGAGCAAAAAAAGGATATGGGCGAATAGCCCATAGACAGCCCCGAAATACATTAATAAAAAAAAAAAAACACCATTTTCAAAATTGGATGGTGCTGTAGCAATATCTATCTGAATTAGCCAGTCAATTAGAAAAATTACGCACATTTTTCAGAAATTAGATGCTAGTTTAGAATAGATTTTCGGTTGTTAGCATAGTTTAATAAAATATTTTCGGTGGGTGGTTACCATGAAACCTTCAAACGGCCTGGGCGTCCAATTGACTAGCCAATACAGATATTATATCGCTACAGTTTATCAACATTAATGTTCTATAATCTATGATTTTATTGAGATACTTAGATACTCACATCCGCGCTATATTTAATTAGAAGCGTATCAGCTTTTACTACGTCCTTTCATTACTTTCTTCATTACATACTGTAATTGACACATAAGAGCAAGCTATAAAAAGGTTTCATTCATATTTATTTCCTTCGCAAGTACTCTCGTCTTTTAATGAGTAGGTTTTCCATAATAATAGCGAAATGATAAAGCTTGACGCACACTGAAGACGATAATATTTACAAAAAGCTTGTATTACCACAGAATACATATTAATAGTACGTATTACCAAGTCTTTAAAAGTATATTATATCCTTCCATAGTGGTGGTCCCTTTTTTCTTGTTTATAAGAAGAAAGAGGAACCTGCAAATCACGGTGGCTTCAACAAAATTAACTGATAATAATTTTATTTTCATAAAAACCAGTTGCTAAGCGCTATACACAAAAATTTAACTGACTGAGCTGAGAGTGTGTCTAAAATTCTCCAAATAATATTATTAATTATTATGAAATAGAATTATGAATATGATAATATTATCGTGGTCGTTGATAATAAATAATAGAAACTATATGATAGAAAGTATTTAGGATTACCTATATCGTGTTATTTATTCTTTTTTTGCACATTTTTTGGAAAGACTAGGATTGTAAGGGTTTTGCTCTACGGCCTGTGAACGGTCTACGGCCTGAACCCGTGAACGGTCCGGAGTGAACGCAGAACTATTACTGTGATAGTTTAAGCACTGGATCTGGAAATCTGAAATTAGGCTTCAGTCACCTTAATTCTTTCCGTCATCTGTGAGTCACGGTTCGGAATAATTCGGATCGGACGTAGAGCAAAACGACTCTTGAACGATATTAATTTTTTTAATTGGTTTATTCGTAGTATGCGTCGCTCCTATCGCATAAAAGGGTACTTAGTAGGTATAGACTTAACGCTGCTAACGCGGAAATGACGCGTGGAGAAGTGGACCGGTTTCGCACATGAAGCTTCCATCATTACGTAAACATCGCACTTCACTGGTTATAGGGCCCTTTTTTATATCACATCCGACTATTGAGCATGCTTGGCTTTTTATGTTCAACGGTAAAGGGTTTTTTGTCTCATTTTGCATACGATCAATCGATGGACAAAGGTATCTTTTATAATAATTGTTCATATCAATTTGAAAGCTTTTAAGATCTGAATTTGTGCTAAGTTGTAATTACATAATGAACTTCACTTTAAATGGGGATTGCATTAATCGCTCAAAGATTAAATCAGTTTCAACGAACAGAAAAAGCGGTAATGTGTATCTTCGCTCCAGTCTTTGTTCTATCCAAGAAAATATCAGCGAAGGAAGGTGGTGAATATTTAGCACAATCCCACCGATAAGCATCTATGTCTAAACGATACCGGGCGTAGTAATTCGAGTTTAATCAGTACAAACGCTGCAGCCGTGAAGAGGATTGATAAAGGAGAAAAACTGTCCGGATTTAACATAATTCACGCGCGCTATCGGCGCAGGCGCAGCCGTGAGTGCGCGCGATAGCCGCAGATTGTGTTCTGCGGTAAAGCGATAATTCAGCTCAATCTATGTCGTGAGCGCGCGCGCTTTGTTTTATCCCCGGCTTCTGTGCGCCTTTATTTAGAAAATTGATGAGAAACGGCCTCCATTACGGCCCGCCTCATAGATATTACCCGGATTACGAGCTCGATACGGAGGAAATGAACGCAAATTTGTTTTCGTGATTGCCTTCGTATCGACTCGAATAAAATCATCATTGATAGCAATCTAGTCCGAGTTCCGTGGGAGTGCGCCCTCCGAACTCCTCGTGTTTAGCGTATTGTTTCGCTTGCGGGTTATATAGAGACATCGGCGGACAGTTATATCAGATACCAGGAACCAGCCGGCCGTTATGAGGATCGAATGGGCCCGTTTGCTAGGAGCCGGCCAATTTACGTGCGGCACGGACAATCGCCCGCAAATTGCGCGGCCACTGATTGCCCATCGATATTCCGATAGCTTCCTCCTGGCTCCTTTGTGTTGGTGATAAATTAATAATATGACGTGGCGAGTCTAGCCGTGACGTCGTAATCAATAATTACGGTGCGCGACGTAGATGCGGAACTAATGCCGCTCTCGTATGGCGCTCCGCGGGGCACCGCAGACAAAGCCGGGGTCAGCGCACAATGCGCCGCGTTTACCGGCGCGCATCGTATTCAGAGCGGTGCCGAAAAAAATATCGATTTCCGTAAATAAACGAGTGTAACACATTTATAATAATGATGAATGGGATCGAGTGTTAACGCACATCGATACGGCGGAGCGAATCGCCGCCGAGCCGCCTGACGGGCCTGCAGCCGCGAGATCGAGGGCTAATTGAATACGAATTATTATTTTATATTTACTTATTATTTCCTCAATAAATCTAATATTAACTGGGGCGTTGTGGCTGTTACGGGAATTTATTGCTTTCTTAAGGTTGTCCATAAATCGTCGGTTTTTGTTTGCGAATTGCGAGCAGCACCGAGACGTTTTAATTATATGTACACGCAAAATGTTCCCATAAAATATATGTGGAAATTAGCGTCATATATTATGTACCTAACAACCTATGTAAGCAGTAAAATGTTATATTTAAGTTTTGGTACATTTTTGCGTAAGTATTTTGTTTTGATACCAAGGCTCTAGTCTCTACCTACAACTAAATTATAATGTTATGGCAATAAATAATATTAAATAATGAAATGAAATGTTATAATATTATAGTATAAGAATTGACGAGCCACACCGTCTATTATCGAGAAATCCCTCATTTCGAACAGGAACTGTCTTGTCATTGGAGATTTTTGCAACAACTTTGCATCTCTACATTTGTATCAATACAATATGTTTTTAAAAAACTATCCTCAGTTTAAATATTAATTATTATTGCAAACTTATAATATTACTTATAACTAATATGTAATAACTTATAGCTAATATATTTGTTACCTGTCAATACCTAAAATTTCCCGCATTTTATTATTCAGCGAAAGTAATTTCTGCGTCACAACGTAGCAATTCCTACACAAATCTTTTTCAACTCATGTTTTGCAGTAACGAGAAATAAATTTTATTAAAACACGAAGAGCATAATACTTTTTTAATATCGTGAACATATTAGAGTAATTTGCTGGGCTTTGCGGTGTTGCGTGTGGGGTATGGGGTATGGGGTGCGGTGGGGTGCCAAATGTCGGCGGCCCGAGCTGGCTCACCCTGGTCACCCCATTGTTGCACAATACTAATGGAATGTTATTGGAATTAAGTAAGCTTCGACTGGAGTTAATGGATGTAGCTGGTGTAAGTGGTTTAGATGTGTCTGAGAATCGAGTAATCAGGTAAATAGATGGAGTTATTAAATAAGTGGAGATAGAAATTAATTTTGTGGATCTTCATGCTTATAAAAACCACATTACCAAATTTTTCGATTGACAGTTATAATTTATGATGTTTTCTGCCAACGAACAACGAACGAACAGTTCCCAACGCTTAAGGCCGTCACAGACTTAGCTATAATATATATTAATATACCGTACTAAACACACTGAGACCAGAAATATATATTATAGCTGAGTGTGTGGTCACGCGAAAATTCTATAGAAAATATATAGTAATATGCCTAGCTATAAACATATTAATATATATTATAGCTAAGTCTGTGACGGCCTTTACTGTAATGCTTACTGTATTTGTATTGAAATTTACTTAAATATGCCTTATTTATAAGCGTTTGAATGTATGATTTGAAATAAAAATATTATTATTATTATAAAGTTCTATTGTAATACCTAACTAATTCAAAGGATTCTTTGGATTATCTTATTTCATATCTTTTGGTTTAAGGACGCTAATACAAATATCAGCGATTTTCCGGTACCCTATTAAAGAATTAGGAGTCAAACTGCGAGGATATTTTGGTTTCAAATGAAAGATAATATATTCATCTCCACGACTGTACCATAAAAATTCTATAGCCGCATACAAAATTTTCACATAAAATACGTATGGTTAAAACCATCACAATAATCGCAAAATATGAAAAAAATGGGGTCTGATTAGGTACCTTAATATCTAAATACACTGAACTGAGGAAAATAAATATACAAAAAAATTGTTGCTTATTTAGTCCTCTATAAAGTCCGCTAAAAATTTTATATAAAAATAAACAACTTTTCCAGTTATAAGAAAAATAAGAAAATTTCTCAAATTTTTTCATACATTTTCGCCATATCAAGAACGCAGCGAGCATCGTAATTCGTAACCGCCACTGTACAAGGCGCGCTAATATGAATCTTATTTTAATGTCATTAACGTCGATATTCGTACTGACAGACATCCGACCTGCTAATTAAAAAGTTGGAGCATTCTTAATATATTCCAAAGAATAGAGGCAATAATAGAAAGCTTCGTCAAATATTGTCAAGGTACTCTTCCGAAAAAAATACACCAGTCACCAAGGTAAGGATCAATTCACATTGCAACGTCGCGAGGCGTCGCGTTGATAATATGCATTCTGTTGCCTGTTGTCCTTTGAATTATTGCTCATTTGAAATACATCGTGAAGCCTCGAGACGTTGCACACTGACCCTAGTCGCAACTCGCAAAAGTATACTACATATTAAAATATTTACCCAAAGCAATTAATTGCTGCGTTATTAATACATATTTGATATTTCAAAGAGCATGACTTTGAAAATGTCTCGGCTGAGCGCGGGGTGGGCGGCGGGAATGCTCGCCATTTTTTCCCCCATAATTACGTAATGAGTGTCGATGAATTGGTCTTTTGTGCGCCCGCGCCGACTTTTGTTCGCCAACAGCTGTTGTGCAACTTTCAAGTTGACAGCTCTTTTTTACGTCAATTAGCCAAAGAACTTTTGAAGAACGTTGAATGTGATGGGAAGTTAATTATAATCGAACATTAGGCGCAATCATCGTGTTTGCTCGCAAAGCGTTAAGCAGATGATAAAAATATTTTTTTTCACGATTACATTAACAAACATAGCACTTGAAAATTTATAGGCTACCTACCTAAGCAAAAGTATGGTGGGTTTTACACTTGTTTAAATAAATTATAGTTGAAACCTCGAAAAATCGTCATTGAGAGTGCCTTTAAGTTTTACATACTTACCATAATATTTTACTTTTTATTATGGACTAGACGTTCCGCGCGGCTTCGCCCACGTAAATTATTAGTCCACAAAATAGCCTATGATCCTTCACGTGGTCTACTGCTTATCTGTGCCAAATAACAGAAAAAATGCTCCAGTAATTCGAGAGCTAAGCCCTTTTAAATAATTTTCCCCGTTTTTTCCACATTTTCCTCTATTTCTTTGCTCCTATTGGTCTTAGCGTGATGAAATATAACATATTATAGCCTTCCTCGATAAATGGGCTATCTAACAATGAAAGAATTTTTCATATCAACCAGTATTTCCTGAGATTAGCGCGTTCAAACAAACAAACAAACAAACTCTTCAGAATTATAATGTTAAGTATAGATAAAAACAACTTTAAACATTAAATAATAAATAGGTGATAATATAAACTTGGAAGTCGCACTAATTAGAAACAGCTCATGAAATGTGTTAATTCAAGATGCTTCACTTAGATCACCTTGAAAAAGTAAGTTTAATTAACTATTTAAATAAAACAAAGGAAATATAAAGTATGGAGAATTAAACACTGAGACGCTTTTAACGTTAGAATTTGTAGTTTTAATTAATTATCTTTATATATCAGAATAACTTTAATTAAAGTAAGGTGTTCGTTTTGCACATTTTGTTTGGTTATTTATACTTCGGAATGGTTAAAGTACTTATCTTTCTTTATTTAATTATTTCTATAAACATTTTGAATTTCGTTTTTATTACCCATTATAATGTTTTTAGGGTTCCGTACCTAAAGGTTAAAAACGGGACCGTATTACAAAGACTTTGTCGTCTGACCGTCTGTCTGTCTCCAGGCTGTATCTCAAAAACCGTATTAGCTAGACTTCTCAAATTTTCATAAATTGTGTATAATATCTGTTGCCGCTGTAATAAATTATTATTACTAAAAACAAAATAATGTTAATATTTAAGGGGGGCTCCCATACGAGAAACGTGATTTTTTTGGCCTTTTTTGCTCGTAATCAATAATGACATCAGCAAGGCACTAAAACTGTCACAAAATTATTAATAAAATTAAAATAAAATATTTACTTAAAGAGGGCTCCCATACAAAAACATATTTTTTTGCCTATCTTCGCTCTATAACGGTACAGAACCCTTCGTGCGCGAGTTTGACTCGCACTTGGCCGATTTTATTTATATTTTTAACGAATAGCTACCAGGACGACTCATTTATCATCTTTTTAGTTATAGTTAGATATAATTTTGTTTTCTAGTGGTATAATAGGTACCGACACTGCCACGACAGGAAAACAAAGATCGCTGAGGACTGAGGTAAGTACATCAGCAACGTGGTTTTACACAAATCTGTCATCTCTTTGACTCTTTCCCTCATTCTGTCTCCCTCAGTTACTCTCTAGTCAAATTCACGTGGTAGGGGAGTGACACCTGACGTCGGCGCTCGGAACCACTTCCGCCGGACGTGGCGATTAGTGACGCACAGGACACGCACTCACTGATTCGATCTCCTGACCGGCATGTGAGCCTGGTATTGTCCGAAATTTATGATAGCAGATTCAAACTATGATGAGAATATGAGACCCTGGTGCTTTACAAAAAATATTCTAACTATGTCCTGGTTATGGTGATGGTACCTACATACACTAGAAACTGGTAACGTTTGCTTTATGCGCCAACCGCCAGCCGACTCCGAAATAATACAATCCCACCAAAAACATTTCATGTAAAATTTTGCCAAGACGACCACATGGCACATAAGGTTGCCCTGTGAAAAAGATATCAGGGGGGTGAGCCAAAATGTTTTCGTTTTCGCTTCGTTATAGAATCGCCGATGAAAATGTATGGAAATGACATAAGCGTTCGTTAATATGACGTTGACGTTCGACTCGTCTTATGTCAATTCCATACATTTTGATCGGCGATTCTATAACGAAGCGAAAACGAAAAAGTTTCGGCTATAGGCCCTGATCTCATATTATAGAGCCAAACTTCTTAATATAGGTACAAGGGCCATGGCCAGTGGCCTAACTCTACCAACCCAGAACCCTAACTTCAACAATTTCTACATATCAGTAAAATATGTATGGCTTCGCCGTTTCGCTACCGTAGAGGTGATGCGAATATTTAGTAATCTATTATAGGTACGTATGACACTATATTAGTTGGCTATTTTTATTTCTTGTGGTCAATCAGTTTTTAATAGCAAAATTATCAGCAATAACCAAAATATTTCTCTCACTTAACATTGTTATTACAGCGAGTTCACTTGACTAGAAAAACGAAACAAAGCTAGACATACTATTCATAATGAATTTTGATGCGAACCGACTTAAACCTGTATGAGATAATTAAGTATGCCATGCCATCAAAATTAGATATTATATGGGAGTTAACACGTAAAGTCTACGTGTTGTTTACGTGTTATAGACAGCAAAAGTTGCAAGCCAGTAACTTAGAAATTAGGATCCATCCACATTAAAATAAATCCTACAACTGTACAATAATAAAAAAAACAATGGAAAAATATGCAATATGTATCTAGCGCGCCACTATAATACTCGACATGAAACCCTAGAAAACTTTAGAATCTGCCATCAAGACTCGACTAATCATACATGATTAAACTCAAAGATTTTTTATATTTACTGTACGAGAATAATATAGTTTATAATTTTAAGGACTACAGCCGTGTACCTGTCGTACAGATACTTTGCGTCCCGGGAAAGGACGTAGGATACTTTTTATCCCGGAAAATGTACCGTGCCCGCGCGATAAACGCATTTAGGCGCAACGCAGTTGCGGGCGTCAACTAGTACCTAAACTATTTTTGTAATTATTAAACACTAAAGCATATTGTTGACTCTATTATATCGTGTATTTACAGTTACAGCTCTTATTAATAATACTAAAAACCTTCAACTTAATATTTTAAATCAATTATTGTATTTAAATTATTTTATAATTGATTTGGTTACATTAAGCAAGAAAATCGTGAAGCGTAACTAAAAAGAATGGTATTTTGGCGGTGCGAAAGTCCGGTGACCACGGCCCACTGCACAGGGGTGAGGCAGGGTTGCCACCTGCGAGATATTGCCTTTATAAATTATATGTATATCTAGGTCTAGAGACGTGTAAATGTGACAACCCTGGGGTGTAGTGTTGGCGATAACATCATTATGCGGTACAAAACGCTTCATACCGTGTTTATGCTAAGGCGGTGTAGCATTATAAGCAGATAGTGCGTTGAATGCAGTTTAAAAGCCAATTTAGAGACTATGTTTGTATGACAAGTTTGTAATTTACACAGAAACGTGACGAGAAAGACATAGATGCCCGGTTTATGAGGTTACTATCCAACAACGCTTTTGATTGGTTAGTTAATATTTTGTGTTAGCCAATGAAAAACTTTAGAATTAGACAATAGATAAAGTCCAGTGCGGTCTTAGAAGCATTTCATGTTAATCTCTTAGCTGATGACACCACTACGATCATTATTATATTTTTATTATGACTCACAAAAGATCAGTCATAAAATTTAGTTTCACTGTACATTTAAATGGTAAAGTACCGTAATTTGATGGTGCAGCCGCCTGTGTAATTCAGTTATATAATAAACAATAATTGCGCCGCACCGCGAGTCGCGACACACAAACTCACATTATTGTTTCACGTGAAAGTAATAGGCTCGTGTCGAAATAATCTAATGGAGTGGTTCTCAAACTGTTTTGGTGACGGAACCCTTTTAACAAGTGACATTTTTGACGGACCTCCCAAAGAAATAATGATGCTGGTGTCTGTTGGTATTTCTTAAAACGATTCGTGTCGCTCGCGAAGCCCCTACAAGGCCTTAGCGAAGCCCCAGGGCTCCACCGGGCACACTTTGAGAAAAGCTGATCTAATGAAATTGAAGGTAGCTAACCGAAAAACGTCCATTTTGTGTAATTCCACAAAATGGCAGCTCGTACAGTGACACACAAAAGTGACAACACAATGTCGCCTATCACATTATCTAATTTCCTTGTCAGTTTAGTTCTATGATTGCGAGCAACCTTTAATTGATACTTTCTAAAGAAAAAGTTATCTACGTATTCAAATTACAAAGAAGAAGAAGGTAGAGTAGCGTGTTGCTCATCTGGATTAGCTTTCTTAAGCTTTCATAATAAAACGACATTTCTGGAGCATATCTATTTAAGCACTTTTAAAATAATGTCAGTAATATTATATTAACATTTTTACTACAAATAATAATACGGAAGAGTAACGTACCTTTTACGTAAATGAGTAAAAAAATGATTCCACGAAATGCACACTTTGCTCTTTTAACTTTCAGTTGGTTGTCAAACTCGGGTCGATCATACAATGTTCATTGCCTTATTTATAATATCAGCTAGATTGCATTTCCATATTAAAAAACAATAATGTAAAACATTAATACCGAGTATTGACTTCAATTTATAAAAAACTGCATCGACATAATCGTTTCCAGAAAGCACACAATGTTACGGTGTTTTACTCAAACAATAAAACGCATCGCTATTAAGCCAGTGATCGATACAACAGAATTAATTATGAAAAAACTGCACATAGAGCGTGCAATAGAGCTATCGGCGAGCGCGGGTGAACCGGGTAATTGCAGTGATAACATCTAACGCACGACAGGCGAGTACTGGCAACTGTGTAGCTCCTCACTTTTGTATTCGCTAGTTTCGACAGAGAAATACATACTGATATTATAAAATTATAAATGCTATATAGACTATAGTGTGTAATGTGTATGTCTGTTATCTCTGCACGCTTAAAGCGTTGAACCAATTTTGTAAAATTTAGATTTTACAAAATTGGTTAGTGGCAAGATACTTAAGGAAAGGACATAATATGATATTTTTAATATGCCCGGAAAAATGTAGGTACGGTTCACGCGCGAATAACGAATTTTGGCTCCACGGAGTTGCGACATGCGGGCGTCGCATCTAGCGCCATGACAGTTAGCAATGCGTTATGTCAATTCCCATACAGTTCTGACATCTAACTTTGCTGTAGAACTAGCGAGTAGCGATGCAATTTGACTATGCACTCTGAACGTTTGCCCACAGAATACTTTATTATAATATAGGAACGTTTGCCCATTTAAATAACGCTGCGTCATTTTTGAGTAATTGCTCAAACTTTGTCTGCGGTCGGAATCACTCATGTGTGCCGTATTAGGTGTTAATGACCTTTAATTTTATGAAAAAAAAAACAGTTTTAAGCTTCCTGTTTTTCGCGTAACGACTAATATTGCTAAAAACTTTTTTTTATGTTTCATTGTTTAGGATGTCTCAATAAATAATGTTTTGATTATCAATATTGATGTTATTAATCATTTTAAAAAGCGACCTCTTCACGATGATCTATGATGAACTAATACAAGGTTTTACGACCCGATAGAGGGATATATATTATTTGGCTATGATTCTTTCTTATTTGGTAACCGACTTCCAAAAAGGAGGAGGTTATAATATGTTCGTCTGCATATTATATTTTTTAAATAGGTATACGTCGTTCCAAACCCAGTGACGACAAAATGTCTATGAAGTTTTGGCCCTCCGTGAGCCCTCTATCGGACTATATTTGTCATATTATATGCTGTGTTTTCTTTTCCTCGGCCCCCTATGATCGTTAACAGGGCTCATTTCTTGGCATTTTCCTTTCTTTGTTTTTGTATCTTTCTACACATTTTGTTTCTTTTATTTTTTTAAATATGAAGTGCTATTTTTGTCGTGTTTGTATAAAATCTGTGTACAGTTTAGTTTACGGCGTAAACTAAACGTTCGTTTAATTACGGCTGATACCATCGCGATCGTGTGGAGTAAAAATGGCCCCGCTTTGCTATTCAAATCGCTCTAATTACGTATCATGGCGAGACTAACGGCCTCAATAATTGTTTCTTACTTGCGTTTACTTCGTGTTTTGTTTTTAAACGTTATGCTAGGTAGTGTAGGTACATAGGCAGTAGCTTAATAAGCTAGCTAGACTTTGGAGACCCTCTACTAATAAAATATTTCTACGGTCACTTTAGGGTCTGCGTCTTCGTCTGGTACATTGAAAACATCACATGAGAGGAGAACACGCAATTATTCGATGTTCGCTGTATTTGTCTGCCATATCAAGATTCAAGACTTTTTCAATGTTTCAGACAAAGACAATAAGACCTTGTAAAGAATACGTTGCGTCAATATTTATTAATTAATAGTAACTGGATTATTGTGTTGTTAATCCAGCATCACCTACAGTTTTCCGCCAAAACAAACACGATCCATTATTTAACTTTAATACGGAGTTTTAACTGTGTTATTTAACGGGTGTTTAGCATTAAATCAATGGTCAGTCGCCCCTCGCCGCCGTAGATAGTATCTGCATCCGGCCGCTCATAATTACTCATTAACCAGCGGTTTTAGGCTTTGTGACCACGACTGTACGTTCGCCGACATACCCTTTTATCACTTTTCACTCCTATAACTATACTATTAGAGTCCAAAATCTGGCGGCGACTCCATACGCGAGTGACGAGCGTACAGGACGGTAAATAGCGGTTTTTATTGTTTGATTTATAAAAAACAACAATTAACTCATATCATTAATCATTCGTTGAGGTACAATTAGTATTACGTTAATGGCGATATAGGTAAATGTAGAGATCATTCCTAATATTACAACAATTACATGCAAATAGATTATTAATAATATTCTAATATGCTATTAAAGGTACTAATGAGCTATTAATAAGTCAACATCCTGCTAATCGCTCATATGCATTAGTAAATAAATGAGCAATAACAATTAATACAAACAAGTGATTTGTATATTAAAATGGTTATGTAACCTATTATGCTTCATTTCAAATCATTCTCAGGGGGCTATAATGCTACCAGTTCTAAAAACAGGAATACAACTACCTATACTTTGGAAGAGTTTAAATTTTTGTAATTTTTTTTTAATTTCAGTGTGAATCTAACGCCTAATAAGTTTGGTTTTTTTTATATAAATTACGTTATGATTTTATTACAATGGATAATAAGGTCCAAAAGTGCACGAGTCTTGTCGAAGGCCGTCCTAACTCTGCAGTATTACTATTTACTACGTTCCTGTATCGTCTCTGTGATAAAACAGCGTGGGTTTCCTTGTATCTGATAAAAAAGGCTTACACGGTATCTTTAACACGAAAATTTAAGCAACAAAATATTCGACTCTTAATTCTGATAAGAATCAAATAATTGTTACACTTAACATTATTATAATTTGATGTAATTATCATTATTTTGTTAATATTTAATTTATATTTTACGGTTTTATGATTTTACTTTGTGTTTTCCGTTTTTCGGCATGTAAGAGGAAGGATTACATAATAATTCCCCGCACCGGTTTCGGTGACTATGGCTAATTTCACAGGAACCGGGCTGCGTATTGCCAAACTGTATACTGACCCAGACCGGGGTTGCTCTGAGTTCGATCGCAGTTTGCCTTTATAGTTGAAGAGCAAACTGTATACCTATTCAGAGCGTGTCTGAATCGAAATACATTTTGCTTTAAAATACTTGAGCAAAATACATACGAGTCCAGACGTCCATACTTTTCGGCGTCTGGTGTAGTATGTAATATGGCTTGGATGGATTAATGATTACATTTACTTTAATTATGATTATACATGATTACACAAATTTATGTATTAAAGACACTTTATTTTTCAATATCGACCCCTTTCTGTGACCCCTTTAGTAAGAAATGTAGTAAAAGCCAAAATTCGATGTTACAATACAGGCAAAAAACAAAAATAGTAATTATGACATTTTTCTGTTCTTGATTCATTAATTTATTTGTTTGTTGTTGATTGAAGGAACCCTTTATTATTTTCAGTGAACATCGATTACAAATAAGTACAATTTATTGTGTCAGTCAGTACATCTTTCTTATGAAAAATTAATAGGTAAATACTGTCATTGGAAACGCTTACATTTTTTTTAACAGCCTGGGGGGTTATTATGAGCTCTTATATCCAGCCAGTTTCCAGCCAGTTTACAAGCCGTGTCTATGCAATGGCCTGTAAATTGGCCTGTAAACTGGCTGGATATAAGAGCTCATAATAACCCCCCTGTACCTATAATTGTTACAGTTAAAATTTTTACAGTTCAAATTTTTCAAAATACTTACTCGTACAACGGGTTTTCTTTCGTTATAACCCAAAATAATTCACAATAGGTATGTTTTAGGAAAAGTTGTTCAGTTTCACGGATAGGTATAACAACCACACACAACAACATAACAAAAATATACGGGAAATTATTAAACACATTGTATAGGTAGTTACAGATATTCGCATGTCACAGTTTGCTTTACATACAAGCGAGCAAAGTGCATACCTACTCAGATTGGTCTGAGCTCGTATATACTTTGCTCCAATTTTCAATGAGCGCGACGTAGTTCAGTACAGACTATGGGCGTCTGGGTCAGTATACAGTTTGGCAATACGCAACCGGGCTAGTTACACAGGTGTAATTTTAGAGTCCCCAAGTGTGTGCGCAGTGCACTCTCTCTTTCCGTCTCATAACTCGACGACATTTTTACATGCCCATCCGACGCATGGATCATCATACTAATTGTCAACCAATCAGGTCAGCTAAACCTAGTCCTAGTCCTAACTAAACTAGGGTCTAGGAATAACACGTTTCCAACACGGGAATCAAATCTACGATCTTCAATCAACAGCCACGCTCTAACCACTGGATTTTAGGAGAGAAGGGGGTTTTAGGAGAGAAGTATCATAAAGTGTGTAACGCGGCTTTCTTACTTTCGGCGCTTTCAGATATTGTGAACTCAGCCTTAAAGATACATTATGAATGCACTTCATGTCCCATTTGTAACAAGTTGACAACGAACAATTAGTAGAGAGTATCGGAAACAATTGGAAATCGATTATAAGCGATTATAATCGAATGTCAGTATTATGTAAATATATTTACTAGTGGCTAATGCGATACTCGTGATTAGCGATCGTTTAACCGCCATCAATATTTATATTGCGTGTTAGCGCGGCGTTGGACTTCTGTCTGTACACTGTTAGGAAATTGTTCTACATTTTAGATTATAATATCTATTTCGAGTTCTTTACTTCTTAATTTAAAAAGTCGGTTTTAAATTTTAATTTGCCGGTCCAAATGTTAATTTTCTGAGTATCGAAATATCTAGTAGGTATATTCCAACTATTTGAAGCCCTCCTAATAAAGACAACTAGTGTACTGTGTAAGGTCGTGGTCGAGAGTCTTATAAGAATTGAATTGAGTTTAGAGAGTAGTAAGAGTTCAGATTTCAAAGAATCCAATCGCATGTGTTTTGAAATCGAATCGAAAATCGAATGTGTTTTGAAATAACTGACATTTTGAACGGAAATGAGAATACTAACTTGGTGTTTGATAAGAAGCGGACTGGTTTGAACAAGTAACGAAGCTGTTGTTGCTATGGCCTATGATGATGATGAGTCATCGTCACAAAAAATTTCAAACTTTTCCAATTTCGAATCCACAATCACACCCATTTTCTGATCTTATCAATTTGAACTTTCATCGGCAGTGTAAACACGAATTATTCTATATTTAAGTACACAAACATTTCTTGTCAGGGTTAAGCATAATGTAAGGCGTGATAAGCACGCGATGGTTTGTAAAGGCGATTCCAGAAAACGGTCGTTTTGCGATTAGATCAAGTCGGCCAGCGGCCAGCCCCCGTGTTGTGTCGTGGGGTAGCGTGGTGTGGTGTGGTGTGGCGTGGGGTGTCGTTAATTGCTCCGTTTTGTGAACATGGAGTAGCGTGCCCCGCGGGTAATCAGCGCCCGCTGACTGATTGCTTTTTAAATAGGTTTTATGCTCGGTAAAAATATTTCATACGGTGGAGGAAAATTGCCGAATGTCAACGGTGTTTAGCGCGGCAAATGTCAGAAGCGGGTAAAACTTTATTTAAGGCTAGCTACGCGTCCACCCGTTCACAGTTTGGCGGCTACACCGTGAGCAAATGTACGTAAATAACAGCGCGACCGCGCCGCTATATAAAAAAATCGTTACATACAGTAGTACTATTGCTTGTGATCTCGCGGTGTTATTGGTGTAGCGGCCAAAACGCGCGTTCGCGTCGCCGAATTTAGATCCAGCCTTAGGTTTACACGGTTACTATACAGTTCGACAAGGCTTTACATGAATGTGTCAATGATGTCAATAGGCGCTGCTGGTAAAGGAGAACTGTCAAACACATGTCAAAAATGACGTTTTTGTATGATAGAAGCGTTTAGTTCCTTTTCTCGCCACGTTCATGTAGAGCCTTGTCGGACCGTAACAAAAATATACACACGAGATCCACACATGACTCAACAGTTGGCCGACTAGTATAGCGTAAGAATGTGTGCGTGCGGACCGTGTACATGCAGTCAGCCTGGCCGACTCTGAAGACACAGTGCTGTGTATATTAAGACTTCGTTCGCCTTTTTTTTTACGTTCAAGGACAAAACAGTATGTCTAACATAAACTTTTCACAAGGTCAAAAAGTGAAAAAGACAAAACGCATAATGTGCATAAATCACAAACACGGCAAAGAAAAATTTTCTAAGAAAGCCTACGTGAAAGAAAACATCTCGTGAAGCCGCCTCACCGTAAGCTATCCTCTCAGTTTCTTCTTTCTTCTCTTCTCTCTTCTAATCAGAATTCGTTTGTGTTTTACATAATCTACCTCTATATAATATATTATTCTATAACCGTCTCATTCACAGATTTTAATGATTACTTTATTTAAATGAAAAGTTGAATAGAATATACATGGTTAGCACATTTATCACAGTCACAATTAATTAAAGTTAAGTAATCATTAAATGTTTCTGAGTACGTTAAGCACGTCTTATAAGAGAATAGATAATAGACATACTCTTCAAAGACACGAGAAAAAATACAATATTCTACGTAATGTAGAGTATACTTTGTAGAGTTATGCATAAAATGAAGATGTATTTGAGATAAGGCCTACAAGTTCAACAATCTGTATGTTCATTAATCACTTTTACTAATTTACTATATTGTTGTTTGTATTAGGGTTTACTGTAGAATGTAGAGTGAAAGCAATAGTAAAAAAATTCAAACGGGGAATATGTAGATAATATTATATGTATATCTATTGTCGTGTTATTGAAATAAACGTAATTTGTAAATACTATGGAGATGCTGAAAGTATGCTTCAATTGTAATAAATTGGTATTACTTTGGAAGCTAATACTTATCATGAGTATAATTAAAACAAAAATAGGAAATTAATAAGTGGGTAAGGAATGTTAATATAAAGATTATTGCTGTATTTTTATTATAACTTTGTAGCTTTCAAAGAGTTTGTAAGGCTCTAAATATGTACAGTAAATTACTGTAGGGGGAGCGCCTTAATAAGGAGATAAAACTTTTTTTTAATATATAAAGTCGAACATAGAACTTTCTCCTATTTTGGAAGTCGGTTAAAATTGTGACATATTATTATATAAAGTCATTATAGCCAGCAACTTTTTAGGGTTTGATAAAAATTAAAATACCTTTCTAGGTAGAGTAAATACAGAACTCTTCGTTAGGCGTAGACTTAACGCACTTGGCGTTTTCTAGAATAAAATGGAGCGATTATGTAAAGATGCCAAGGACTAGGTTTTATTTACGATAAAGGTGGAGATCATTTGCATTATTTATACAAACGTTCATAAAATTTGATTGCTTTGTATTGTTCTAATCGTGATCAATTAAACGTCTCACGGGAAATGACTAGATTACTCATTTACAGAAGTTGAGACATTATAGAGCTTTTAGGCTCGATTTATATCCATCCGCGTAACCGAGCGGTTTGGCCGCTATAAATAAGAAATAAAAAATACATAGGTACATACAATCTTGTAACTTGTTGTGTAGCAGCCGGACCGCTTGGTTGCGCGGCCCTATTATGAATACTGCATTCGATTGTTAGCGAAGTTAGATATTATTATCGATTATTATGTATCTGACCTGACATAATTCATAACACTTCGCTAAGTGACAACTGACATGTCGCTTGCGATGCGATATTTAACTTCGCTGACGAAAGTATGCGAGTATCTAATGCGATGAATTTAATAAAGACTCTGTAATATCCTAATTCCTAATTCTTAACTGCTTTTGATGTTAATTCTTAGAGTAAAAATAAATCTATTATTTTGTTGAACTTAAATAAAAACCTATATTGTTACGTCTAGGGAGTGTCACGAATCTAGTCGATAGCCGTTGTATTAGGTACCTACTTATTTTTTAAGAGTTGTGGAACTCTAAAAATACCTAAACGTTGTAGTCGAATAATCTTTCTTCTGTGTTATCAAAGCAAAGACTAACAATAATACAGTCAATTGTCTTAATTAATTGCAAATACATTATCTGTAAAATTTTCCATGAAGCCTAATTAAATAATCGTAAGAAACTTGTTAAAGAGCCTTAAGATTGATAGCGTTCTTGCATGTAAATGTCAAAAAGGCCTCATGCCGTAGATCAGTTGTCATAATGACGGTATTTAAAAAATCTAAATAATTAATATTAATTTCCATTTCATTGTTCTGTGTTAATCTATCACATTAAAAAAAGGTTGACTTATTTATTGATTCATTATAATAATCAACAGCTTCTGAGAAAGTGCTAGGCAATTATTAAAGTAGTCAATTAATTTTGCAGGCTAGTATTAAGCTTAATGTTGTATTGGGTTAAATAAATAGGCCAAGGAAGCCGAAAAAAATGTGTCTGTTGCATACCGAAAAAGTCCTTTATCTATAACCATATCTATGTGAAGCCCGCTACTCCGTAGCGCCAAAATTCGTTTATCGCACGAGAACCGTACATTTTTCAGGGATAAAAAGTATCCCAGGTCCATTCCCGGGACCAAAAGTATCTCCGTACCTAACAAAATCGTTCAGCAGTTTGAGCAATAAGAGGTAACAGACATAGAGACAGAAATATAGTCAGACAGAAAGATAGACGGACGGACACATTTTCGTATTTATAATATTAGTATACATTTAACTTATTTAATTTGATTTAATTAAAATAATTATTCTAGTCACAGTTCTACGAGTATCAATCTGCTTCCATCCCTTTTGTGTTACTTTTGATCAGAATGTAGTGTGCTGAATTAATAAAAAAATAAATGTAACACAATTAGCTATGTGTACCGGAAGCGGTACAGTGAGAAGCGAATAGAGATAGCACACACAATTTAACACGGCCCTAGTGATGGGATACAGATTTTAACAAGTTATCATCGAGTTATACGAGTATCACTCAAGGTATTTAATTCATAATCGGTTTTTCTGCGTCTTCAATACTCTGTAGCGTTGTATGATTTGTTGACGTTAACGTTAGCCAATCAATAACCATGTTATACAGTTAAGCTCCTGTCTGCTGCTTATAAACTGCAGCTTAATCGTAATTATTTCTCTTGATTCCAAAATATTGGTGTTTTATTTATCGTTCGTACAGTTTCGTGGTTGTGTGATCAGTTGTTCAATTTCAGTGCAGCTTTGGTCCATCAAAACAGATTGATCGTCTTTGTTTTTTTGCAACGTCGAGGCAACGTCATAATTTTCGCCACTAAAACTCTATTCAATATTGGTGCTAGAAAATTAGAAAATAAATTACATTATTTTTCTAACGATTCTTTTTTTTTCTACATCATTGAATGTGTCATGTATCGACACACTACAGATATTATAGTTCCCCACAATTACCTTATGCACGAATACGCGCGAAATATCAGAGTCGAATGGCATTCGCTAATTTCGATAGAGAAGTAAGTTATCATAATAATAATAAAGGCCGTCACAGACTTAGCTATTAATATATATTAATATACCGTACTAAACACACTGAGACCAGAAATATATATTATAGCTGAGTGTGTGGTCACGCGAAAATTGTATAGAAAATATATATTAATATGCCTAGCTATAAATATATTTATATATATATTTATATATATTAGCTAGGTGTATGACGGCCTTAAGTATGGGATTTGACATAACGCATCGCAAGGACCATGACACTTACCTACCCCGCGTTCCATATTTTGATGTTTAAAACGATCAAAATAGGTGGCATTTTGAGCGTTTTGATCGTTTTTAACATCAAATGGAACGCGGGGTTAGCGATGCGTTATCTAACTTCGCTGTCGAAATTAGCGAATGTAATATTACTAAGCGATACATTGACGATATCGTGTCGAGTTCTCCGTCATGGAGCATCACTAGGCCCTATTACCCGTGAGTAAGACATGGCGTGACCGAGCATAGTTAGAAACGCTACCGACTGTTTAACGCTAGTATTTATTACAGGCTCCGAGCGCATAATGTCGAACAAATATCGTGATTATTGCGCGTAATTAGATAATTGTTTTGCACTTCCCTTGTTTTTATTCATAATTAATTATAAATAGTTGTCCATTAATGTTATAATTGCCGATACTTCGAGATCGCCTCTTACTATTAAAGTTATTTAACAGCAACGCTTTAGCCTTTATTGCATCAATTAGGTAAATATTTTATGTTTTCTTTTTTTTCTCTTTTCGTTACTATCGAGTTCGTTCTAGTTACGTTTTCTATGTTACTATCGAGCACATAAAGGACAAAAAAGGTATGTACTATTAGAGAAGTTTTCATAGGTACACGGCGGAGCTGCGTATAAGCCCACACAGATCGCAGCTAACATTCCGTCAGCTGCCTATGAATCAATTTCCTCAATATGGTACATTTGATTTCCTAGCTTACTTATGAGGTGAAAAACAAAAACAACAAAATAATTGACAACATTTTAATTACAAAACACCACAAAATCTATCTGGACATAAAATGTCACTTTTCAGATTGCATAAGTACATTTCGCCATATAACTATAATAGCTTCAGGTATATGCTACCTGTTCTTATTATTATTTTTGTATTTAATACTAACAAATACATATTAATATTATTAAATTAAATAATCTATATTATACACAATCTGCACATTGTACCAATTTTTACTTTGTATCGACGCGAAACTATATTCTGTACAAAACGATGAATCAGTATATTAATTCATTGAGCACATACCTAAATTAGTAACTTCTATTTGTTTTACGAGTAAATATTGCAGAAATCGAAAAGTATTAACAACCGAAGTTTGAAACTTGAGTTTCTCGTTAAAAGATTTTCTGTAATGTAATAAATTATAAGTATCGCAGTTTTATACAATAATAAGCTAGTGTATACGTAGCTACACGACATCCATATCTATTTTACATTAGGTTACAACTAATTCTGGGTTTATAATATCACATACAGGACGAGTCGTCCGATCCAAGACTCCGACGCGATACCGAGGAATGTGCAACGAATAAATAACTCAGTTCACTTTTGACAACCCTGAACACGTATGACGTCACTGGAATTCACTAAATGTCACTGTCACTTATACATGGATGGGTTCGTCGTCGTCGTCGTCGTCGGAGCGCCTCTCGACGGAGGGCTCTCTGGGTGATCGCGGGGGAGGTGCGGGGCTGCCGGGGTCCACGTCGGGGGAGGGGGTGCGCCTCGCTTGTGCGTAGTACCCCAGAGCCCCTAGGCCTGGGGCTCCCAGGGACCCCAGGTGTGCTGATGGCCCCGGCAAACCGAGGCCCAATGGTGGAACGCCAGCTAGCGGCGCGCCAGGGTATAACCTGTAACAAGGAAATATTGTTACTAAACTGTTTCGATTCTGGAGTTCTGAAAGAGGGAATACTCGTCGAGCTCTTTAACTACCACTTACATTGATGCTACAAACAATAAGGTGAAATAGTCACTTTATATTAATTTAAAAAAACTAAATCGGATATTTATGTGGGTACTTAATGCGATGGGAACAAAATGACGTTAAATCTACATTACGACTACTTAGCTCATATAAATGTGAAACGGTTAAATAACTAGGTTTTACATACAATAGTCCAATGAGCACTCAGCTAAACACAAAAACAATATGTGTTAATTGTGTATTCTCGGTCATATTGTAATACAATGCAAATTATCGTAATAAAATGACTTTTATCATCATACCATTCGAAATGAGAATACGTTAACGATCCGCCATTTTGAATTGCTTGTAAATTATTTAATAATCCAACATGAACAGTCGTAAACTGTGATTTTTATCGGTTCAATTTAACTATCATCCATTATTTTCATGAATATTCATGAAAAGCGAAAAAGTGGAATCTACTGACTTTTGCTGCGGCGGAATATTATAACCGCTTCGAAACGAAAACGATATAGGAACTTCTTTGGTCCGTGTACAGCTATAATCATTTTGCGCGAGAAATCTTTGTTGCCTCTATTTAATAAGAGTGCCAACTTACCGATATGGCAGAGGTTTCTGTAGCGTGTTCGCGGAGGCGGAGGCGGCAGCGGCGGCGGTCGCGGCGGCCTGTCTGTAGTACAAGTCAGCAGCAGCGGGCGCGGGCTGCGCGGGGTACGCGGGGACCCCAGCCCAGTAGCCGCCGTACAGCCGCTGGAACGCCGCGTAGTTCCCCGCCTCCGCTAGCAACTCGAGCCCAACAGCTGTTTGCCGCTTCCACTTCGTCCTGTTGAAAAAAAAAACAAATTAAGTCTATGCCAGCCAGTGTTAATCCAATGAAATGTAGAGTGCTTTTTTAATTACTGCGCTTTGCTTGACTTTATCTTGGCAAGAAATAAGAAAAAGTAGAGTATGCCCTAAAAAGTCATTATTATAAACCTTTGAACATAGTTCAAAACTTTTGCAATTCCTTTTCATAACCAACGGAAGCACCATAAAAAGTACTATTAGAATTACAAACTATTATTGCTGTAAAAAATATTTCGATATCGTCTATAACTGACGATCAGTTAGCGAAACCGATCGTTTAAGGATCATTAGCTTCCACCACAATACTCCGCAAACATTTATATTGCAAATCGACTCTAAAATTTTTAACTGTCGTCGTAACCCCCATCCCATAGATCAAAAACCCCATCCCGACCCCAAATGTCATCAAATTTGTCACAGACCACTCTAAAGTACAAAGGATGGCACAAAAACTAGGCAATAAAAAAATAAATAAAATAATAAATTTGACAAAACGTCTTGGCCACTCGTTCGCTCAGCCGAGCGTGTTTGATGATATAATTTGATTTATTTGAGTCTGTAAAGTAAAGGGGTGAACTGTGTATACGAGCATTACTAACTCGATCCCGCAGCTTCGTCTATTCATTATAGAGTGTAGACTGTAGAGTTTGTATGAATAAATAAGTGCTTAATTCAAATTAAAAACTGCTGTATATAGAGATCTCATCCCCATATTATAATGTGCGAAGGGTTATATAAGAGTAAGTTATTTGAAATATTAAAATAATTACCTACTTTGAAAAAAAAAAAGGTTTATTAGCTACCATTTACCGATTATTATTTAAGCACAATTAAAACCACTTATTATACAAGAGTAAATTACAAAATTCATCAACTGCTTTAATAAAACTAGGAAGGTTTTTAGTAGGTTACCTACACATTAAAATATAAATGCCTTAGAAAGTAGAATTTATTGTAGGTAATTAAAATTTAAAATTCGTCCCGTTTTATGTGTTACTTTGAGTATTCACGTAATTACAATAATTTAATAACAATGCTATCGTAATTAAATTAATTTCCTGATGTGTTTGTAAGTGCATAAAATAACGGTTACTTTTTATTAAAGTATCCACTTCTTATTCATTATATTAATATTAACATTCATTAAAATGTTTTCGTTGTTTTTTTTCTGCTTAAATGTTTGTAAGACGTACGGTAGAAAGGGACTGGGAAGTACCTACTACCTACCTACTATGATATAATGAAATAACCTCCTCCTTTTTGGAAGTCGGTTAAAAAGTTGTTGAGAGCTTTTCAGTTGTTCGTAAAATAGGTATGCTTATTTTAATATATTTTGCACCTTGATTTGTACCTTAAGTATGAAGTGCCTCAAACTTATATTAACCTTTTGATGCATTTCTGACAATTCTGCCAATTTTATTTACTCAATCTGTTCCGAGTAGGTTTAATAAATAAAAATAAAACAAACTTCAAAAAACATAATTATTGAATGGGAGATAATTCCCGGAGTATCGCTAAAGTGGTCTATATTGTCATTGAGTGAGGTTTTTATTAATTCGAATTTGGAAGGGGATTATTATTGCGATGCGCATTGTCATTTAATAATAATTCACGAGGGCGCCATTGTGTCGCGGCTGTTAGAAGACGCTTCACTGGTTATTTCCTTAATTAATTTCTGTAAATGGATCATTTAATTTTATTAAATGTAAATTAGGGGTTGTACTTAATAATGGTTAATGCTAATTCGACATGTGTACATATGTTTTTTAATTAAGTATGGTATTTTCAGAAATCTAATTTGATTAAAATAGCAATAAATAAATGTAATGGGCTTCTGTCTAGGAGCTTCTTTAAAATTTACAATAATTACTGTCAATCTGCTTCCTAAATTAGATTTATTGCTACCCACATAATAAACATTTTTGCTTCTACTACCCGTGTTCTAGAGTTAAGTAATATTGACATAATATCTCTCACGTACTATTATTATGTTTATTTCTCTCTAACAATAATAGACGTAAATGGCACCTCATGTTGAAACAGATTACACTGCGCCCACGTTATTAAGTACTCAGCTACGGTCCGAAGGTACTTTATTTTAAATGCTATAATAATTATCGGTAGCCGACATTTGATCGATAGAAAGCGTCTCGTCCGCGCTCGCATTAATCATGTGTTATGACGGGTGACGGGTCAGTCAGGGCGCGGGGAACTCGCCGCAGCACTTATTTAATTGTCGAGTGCCGAACGAGAGGCAATCTGTTCGGCGACACTATTATTTTTATTGCCGCGGGCGACGAACGAAAAGCATCGCCGAGCGCACTCGAATTCGGCGTCTCGAGACGTCTTTGGAAACGATCATCCGTCCCGCTTTACCGCGCGCACGGCTGCTCTCGCCGTCTCTATCCCTCATCCCCCGGAGGAGTCTGAGATCGCTCCGCCCAGTGGTTTAGTGATTTGATGCTGCGTGAACTGATTCAATTGTTATTTCGGAGCGTGCGTCCCGAAACGGGCTCTAACCGGGCGAGTTAAAGGCGAGAATGGCACGATAAAACGGTTCCGCTTACGTCTCTGCCGGGGAGGTTGTTTATCTTGATTTGAGTTTTCGGGAGACGTGCCGCGAATTCGGCTCGTACAAACAAACAAGGAGTAAATTCATCGATCCGAATACTTCGCGTTTACATTTGGCGCTTGAGCCGTTTCGGCGCGGGCCGCTCGAGTGCCGCCGTCGCTTACGCTACTTATAAAGTTCGATGGCGTGCCCGCGCCGAGCGTCCTTATGGGAATAGTCTGCGACATTGTGAGGGTGGCAGTTTTAGCGCTACAAAGTATTTATGCTCGATAACTAACATTGGATACGACACTTTTATGTCCATGTTAATATTATTTTACAACTTTGGCTGCGAACAAAAATACAAATAAAAAAGTTTTTATGTAAACCATTATCTATTTGTTATCTAGCGATTTACGAAATAGAATTTCGTTTTTGCGTGTGTCGAAACGAGCTGATATGTTAGGCAATGTAAGTTTACATAACAGCTGATAACTGCATATTATAATATTATGTTGTTCAAAAATCAAAACCATTTCATATTAGGCGTCTCCCAGACAGACGCGGGCAGCGGTGGCGGTCGCGGCGGCGCGGCGGTCAGTTTTTTGTACTGCGACCGCCACCGCGTGTGTCTGTGTCGTTCATAGAACTTTCAAGTCATCCAACTGACCGCCGCCGCGACCGCCACCGCAGGCCGCGTCTGTCTGGGAGACGCCTTAAATTGGTAAGGAGGTAATCTCATTTATTTTTATCTATGGATTTCGTAATCATGCACTTCTGAAGCTAGGATTCGCGATTCCCAATTATTTCGCACAGCGTCCGCGTTACTATCGCAAGAGTTAGTCATCGATTGATAAATAAATCAATAAAGGATCGAAACCTGAACGCTCAGGCAAATTAGGTGGACATCGTAGCCTAGAATTAGCTAACGATCTGGTAGCATTCGAATGATATCATCGGCCATAAAATCAAATTACTACTCCTCTAAGGCTTAGGATAAAAACTGAAATGGCAGTAATGATTGGCTAAGCCGCTCGACCCCGCTGTCCTTGGTATCGTGTCTCTGCGAGGTGTAATTTGGTGGGTTCCGTATAAACGATTAGCCGGCTCCTGGAAGCTGGGGTATGTCATTACTGGTCAGTACTCTACTTTAGAGTTACTAGTTTTCGGAAGCGTTTAGTAGTGTAGAGTTGAAGCGTTTAGTACCAATTGTAGAGTTTTACGTTTTTAAAAATACCTGCAAACCAATAATAATTGTCTCAATCGTTCAATTTATCTCCGTAGAGCCGGGTAGGAAGCAATCGATACTAATTACTATCTTTATCTATAGTACTCATATATTTTGTCCCTCCGTCTGCAGCTCATGTCTGGACTCTACTTAAATAAAACATTAATTAATTAAATAATAATTTATCCATTGCAAACTATTTTAAATCCCGAAACATGAATGTCTATCTGTAACCTCTTCATGTTTAAACCGGTAAACCGATGTATACAAAATTCGTTGTGGAGTCCCGGGAAAGGACGTATAATAGCTTTGTCCCGGGGAAATGTACCTAGTTACCTACTGTTCCCGCTTGGTAAAACAAAGCGCAAAAAAGTTGCAAGCAACATCTAATTGTAAAATTGCTCTACCTGTGATATGGAGATGTGTAGTTTTGTATTTATCCCGGACAAACGAAGCGAGCCCTAGTATGTCCCACAACCTGAGCACGCTTTACGCAACAACTATCACGCGGCACGTCTATTGATTTGTGCTTTTATATACATAGTAATTTTTATTTATATGTACTTGTGTTATCATCGGTCAGTCAAGGTTTGGTTACTATTAAAATATAAAAAACTGCCTTATAGATTATTACCACGCAGAAAAACGACGCAAAACTCAAAGGCTTTGTGTTGCAAATTGCAATGCATATCATACCTCCTACATATTATGTCGAACGTAAGTTATTTTCTTAGAATAACATACCTACGATTTAGATCAAAGACATCAATTACACAATAAGATATAATACAGAAAATTATAGTACACAGTAGTTATTTATGTTTTTTATACATTTTGATAAAATTGTCCAATTAGGTAACCGCTATAATAACAACGTTTTCGCAAACGCAAATAATGTCGGGATTTTCCTCAATGCAGAATGCAAATATAGAGCATCCATTACAAAGGCGATAGTGAATATTTTGTCGGTCTGTTTGTATATCTGTAAGTTGTAACCACTTCACTATTTTGGCAGGGAGGTAAGTAGGTACAAAGTAACAAGTACTTAGTAGGTACCTACTTACCTCCCACACGGTCAATTTTCTTATTTAGGATAGGTAGTAGCTAAATACTACCACAGTATAACACTTCTGCGTAAATCAGTAACAGACACAGATACCTACATTCATTTATCATTAATATCTACTTTTTGAGATTACTCGGGTTAAATCTTCTCCTTCTTCTTCCAAATTGTCGATCTAAAAGATTTTCATCCCAAGAATGGCTCCTAGCTATTATCACATCATTCTCTTTCAATACTTTTTCATATTTAACTTCTGTCGCCGACTGTACCGGGATACCGCTTTTCGTCGCGAGTATACACGGTCACCGAATGTCATTATGTGGTATGCGTCATGGGATAATGGTGGCACCGCGGCGGGTAAACGCCGCTAAACGCCACCCACCGACATTAAACATTCATAGCTGAATCGCGACTGATAGCTAAACCACTATTACGAGCTATTACTCGCGTTGCAAGCCTCAATTAATACTGAGTTAGTGCAAATCGGTTAAAGCAATATTGTTTTATGGCTTCAAAGAGGTTGCCCTGCTGATGGATATCTGCTGATGATAATGGTCTTTAAAAAACAGGTAAAAAAATACCTGCCTAAAATGTTATTTCAAACACAAGTATTATTATAATGTTACTTATAAGCGACTGAAAACTGAAAAGCAGCTCATTTCATAATATTTATAACAGGGGGAACACAATTTAACAAATTTGCATTGAAATAATCCAAAATTATGGAAAAGTTTCCGACATTCTGTTGAAATAAAATGGAAAAATTATTCGTCAGTTACCTACTTAGCGAACGTTCTTGTGAGAAAAAAACTTAACAAAATGTTCATTATAAGTACTATGATTACGATGGAAATATATTTTGCATAATATTTATGCTAACAAATAGGTACCTAATAATATTCCAAATTTTATTACGCTGGCAAAGCAGAAGAAAATTAAAAATCTAAATTCAAATTTAGTTTTTTAGGGTTCCGTACCCAAAGGGTAAAAACGGGACCCTATTACTAAGACTTGGATGTCTGTCCGTCTGTCTGTCTGTATGTCATCAGACTGTAACACAAGAACCGCTGTAGGTAGACTTCTGAAATTTTCACAGATTGTGTATATTATTATCTGTTGCCGCTATAACAACAAATACTAAAAACAAAATAAATTAAACATTTATGGGGGGCTCCCATACAAGAAACGTGATTTTTTGGCCTTTTTTGCTCGTAATCAATAATGGTAACAGTTAGGCACTTGAAATTTTCACTTAATCCTTACTTTTAACTGTACTTTAATAATTAATAATAAAATTAAAATAAAGTAAATATTTAAGGGGAGCTTCCATACAAAAAACACAATTTTTTGTCTACTTTTACTCTATACCGGCACGGAACCCTTCGTGCGCGAGTCCGACTCGCACTTGGCCGATATTATTTATTTTCTTTACAGCCAACTAAGAAAAAAAGTTAAATTTGAATGTCGTGTCGTTCCAATTTCAAATCTGGAGTACCGACATTACAACTCAATTCCGCGAGGCACGCCGCCCGGCGGTGGTCAAAAGAGCTAAACGCTATTATTGAGAGTCATCGTTTTTTGAGAGGTTATAAAATTAAGTAAATAAAGCGATGGAAGAGTGTCGTAAAAAGTATCAATTTGGTCGGCAGAAGCTTAATAAATGGCCGGGCTTGGCGCCGCCGCGGCCGTGACTTGCCGCTCTGTTATAGTCTGTAGCCGCCTTCACACGTCCTGCGGCCTGCCGCCTGTTATACAGATCTGTTTGTTAATGGCCTCAAACGGAAGGAGATGAGACATTTAATTTGTGCAGTAAAAAATCCATCATAACACTGCCTGCTTTATTAACTTCTTGTTGTTGTATTCTGAATCTTTATGCCTTCTCTCCTTTGTTTATATTGCCTTTTACGCTTTTTTAGGGTTCCGTAGCCAAAATGGCAAAAAAGGAACCCTTATAGATTCGTCATGTCTGTCTGTCTGTCTGTCTGTCTGTCTGTCTGTCTGTCTGTCTGTCTGTCTGTCTGTCTGTCCGTCCGTCCGTATGTCACAGCCACTTTTCTCCGAAACTATTAGAGCTATACTATTGAAACTTGGTAAGTAGATGTAGCCTGTGAACCGCATTAAGATTTTGATGCAAAAATGGAAAAAATATTAAAAATTTTAGGGGTCCCCATAGGTACAACTGAAACAAAAAAAATTTTTTTTCATCTAACCTATGCGTGTGTGGTATCTATGGATAGGTCTCCAAAAATCATATTGAGGTTTCTCATATCATTTTTTTCTAACCTGAATAGTTTGCGAGAGAGACTCTTCCAAAGTGGAAAAATGTGTGTCCCCCCCCCCTCTAATTTCTAAAGTAGAGGCATGATAATTCTAAAAAAAATATATGATGTATATTACTATAAAAACTACCAACGAAAATTGGTTTGAACGAGATCTAGCCAGTAGTTTTTTTTATACGTCATAAATAGTAAACCTTAATGAAACAAAAAAATTTTTTTTTCATCTAACCTATGCGTGTGTGGTATCTATGGATAGGTCTCCAAAAATCATATTGAGGTTTCTCATATCATTTTTTTCTAACCTGAATAGTTTGCGAGAGAGACTCTTCCAAAGTGGAAAAATTTGTGTCCCCCCCCCTCTAATTTCTAAAGTAGAGGCATGATAATTCTAAAAAAAATATATGATGTATATTACTATAAAAACTACCAACGAAAATTGGTTTGAACGAGATCTAGCCAGTAGTTTTTTTTATACGTCATAAATAGTAAACCTTAATGAAACAAAAAAATTTTTTTTTCATCTAACCTATGCGTGTGTGGTATCTATGGATAGGTCTCCAAAAATCATATTGAAGTTTCTCATATCATTTTTTTCTAACCTGAATAGTTTGCGAGAGAGACTCTTCCAAAGTGGAAAAATTTGTGTCCCCCCCCCTCTAATTTCTAAAGTAGAGGCATGATAATTCTAAAAAAAATATATGATGTATATTACTATAAAAACTACCAACGAAAATTGGTTTGAACGAGATCTAGCTAGTAGTTTTTTTTATACGTCATAAATAGTAAACCTTAATCTAAATTTCATTAAATCGACTGAAATATAAAAATAAATCAAAAATAATATAATTTCATAAAAATTAACCTTATTGCTGCTGCGGAACCCTCCATGGGCGAGTCCAACTCGCACTTGGCCGCTTTTTTGTAATCTAGTACAAATGTGATTTCATCTATACGTCATATTATATAAAACAAAGTCGCTTTTTTCCCCTCATGTCCCTTTATTCCCTTTAATCTTTAAAACTACGCAACGGATTTTGATGATTCTTTCAGTGTTAGATAGCCCATTTATCGAGGAAGGCTATAGGCTTTATCACGTTAGGACTAATAGGAGCGAAGAAATAGAGGAAAATGTGGAAAAAACGGGGAAAATTATTTGAAAGGGCTAACTTGAACGCGCTAATCTCAGGAACTACTGGTCCGATTTGAAAAATTATTTCAGTGTTAGATAGCATATGAGGAAGGCTATAGGCTATATTTTAGTACGCTAAGACTAATAGGAAAATGTGGAAAAAAACGAGGGAAATTATTTGAAAGGGCTTATCTCGCGGACTACTGGAGCAATTTTTATGTTATTTGCCACAGATAAGAAGTAGACCACCTGAAGGATCATTATAGGCTATCGATTTTAATGACTTTTTCAGTTGCTACACATTTTATAACCGTGCGACGCCGGGGCGGGTCGCTAGTCTTTAATAAGAGATGTCGTTAAAAAAGATTTTGATTACTTGCAAGGTGATGATAATTTGTAATAAAACTTTTCCTTATTATGTCATTAATTAGTTTCGTTTATTATGTTTACAGGCATCAAGATAAGTATATGATTAGTAATAAAATAATGTAATATTTATTTGATGGCCGACTTAATGACTCTACCGGCGGCGTTAGTAAATTTTATGTTTAATAATGCTATAAAATACTGTACTATTTTATTTAAATAATTACACGTTTTGTAGTGCCCTTTATCAAATAGTAGTAATATTAAGTGCAATAAGAGTGAATATATCGTTTAATTGTGTAAAAAAGTAATGGTAGAGTCGTACATAAGTTTTGCAATAAATATTGAATGTTCTGACTCCCGCTGCCCGCTATACTTTTTGTGACATTAAAAAAGCATAATTTTGTAGTTTTTAATTGATGGGTTCGGTAAAAAAAATAATCTTTACTCCACGCTTTTTTAATCTAACCGTATTTGAGGTAACTTTATGCGTGATTAGGTAAGAATGTAATAAGTACTACAATTTTGCTGACGTCTAAAAGCTCCTAAACACTACTTTCCAAGCTACTATACTTTAGAGCTTTCAGCTTTCAAAGCTTTCAAGCTTGTAGCTCAAGTCACAATGTAGCAATACAAATAGTAATCAACCATGAAAGAGAACTACTCAAGTCAGAAGGTAGCTTTACAAATAGTAATTAAAAATGAGAGGCGCCTTCTTGGGCGGCGCGGGCAGGGTAGACGGTAGACCATTTGTTTGTTCTACTAAACGTCGTTCAAAGTGACCGCACACAAGAGCTGTCTCATTCTTCTATTAACTCCGATTTCACACTCCCTCACGAACCGATAAATCGTAGCCCAAACATTGGTTAAACGAAAATTACCGAACAAAAAACTGTACAAAAACATGTTCATATTGATTTGGTTTTCCTGTTGCATTAAAAATATTGATGCTGATAGTTTTGATTTAGTTTTAAATGAGATAAATTGTTGCAGACAACTTTGTTGTGTCGCTTAGCATGCTTAAACTCTACATTTTTTCGGGATTAATTCTTTTCTTCCAAAAACCTTTCGTCCATTTCCGAAGCTTAATTAAAATTCATCAAAATTTATTCAGCGGTAAGTGTGAAGAGGTAACAGACAGATAAATAAACAGAATCTGTATTGAGTATAATCATTTATACTCAGTTCCATATTTTACGTAGAGTCAGTCATAAGCATTGCGCAGTTCAAAGAACCGAGTGGGCGATGCGAACATCTGCACAAACTTTTATTGTTGAACTTAGTACTACTTAGAGCCGGGACTCTGGACCTGCCTAAACCTAATCCATACTTACTGATATTATAAATGCGAAATTGCGTTCTTCTGTCTATCTGTCTGTCTGTTACCTCTTCACGCCCAAACCCCTAAACCGATTTTGCTGGAATTTTGTATGAAGATAGTCCTGGGAAAGGACATAGGATACTTTTTATCCCGGAAAAAGGTACCTTTTCCCGTGCGATAAACTTTGGCACAACGGAGTTGAGGGCATCACCAGTTAGTATTAAAATAACTTTAAAAATTAAAAAGTATAGCCAACCATATAAAAAGTAAGAAACCCACTAGATTACACATTTTAAATTTTATTACGAAGTCATTAAGTGTTTTTGTGTGTGTTTTTGCCGAAAATGTGGCAGCAGCGGCCGCCTAATAATGGGTGTTTGTTTTTCAAATAGTTCCTTTGTAGTTTTGGAGCATAATATGACGAAGCGCATAATGTTTTTACCAATATAAGATTTAAAATATTATATTCTGTGTAACATTTTATAAGCACAATTAATTTTTTTTTTATTATAATAAATTTACTCATGTAAAAGTAATTTGAGGGCAGCTTATTCCAAATTAATTACTTTTTTGGATAGAAACACAATACAGATAATTTTGCTCGATAAAAAAAAATCCGAAACAACATCGATTTTAAAAGCATTTTGAGTTTTAAAGTAAGTCCTATTACAGGGACTCAATCAAAAAATAATTTCTTTTCGATTACTATTAAAATTTTACAGGGAAATGATTGGATAGACGTTTAGTTATAATATTTTTTATCTAAGTAAAAAGGTTTTTTTCTCCTATTTCGACCTATCATGGACGCGGCGAGCGTCGTAACCGCCACCGTACAAGGCACGCTGATATGAATGTTATTTTAATGTCATTTACGTCGATATTCGCACTGACAAAAATCGACCTGCTAATTTACGAATAACCTGCCCTTAAGAAACAAATTTACTCCTAACTGTTAACTGAAAACTGTTGCTCGATAAAGTAAGTTAAATACTCATGGTTCGAAAACTCATGTCCAAAGTTCTTTAAACGTATTTTTTTTTCGTTGGCAAAAATCGTCATATTTAATATCTAATACACAAGCTGTTACACTATCACATTGCTGAAATTATTTTTAATTAAAAACCATATCTTTAATTTAAATATTAATTGAAAATCGCACAGAGATTACTTAAGTAAATGTGCGATTAGCGGTTCCAATTATTTCTGCAATCTCAGTTAATCATACTTTCAGTTAGGTTTAATATTTGTTACGGCTCTTAACTGCGATTGGTGATAACATAAGTATAGTAACAGCAAGGCCATATAAACTTGATTAGAAATTGAAGATGAAATCGTTGGCAGAATGCAACGTAGAAATGCGCCTAATCAAATGTGATGACTGATGATAATGAGCTTAATAAAAAATATATATAGTATAATATGCAACGTGTAGCTATTCACGACTCGATGTCCATGTCCAGCATGTCACAGTTTTCAATATTACAGACAAAAACAAATAGACACCGTACATTCGCTATTTAAATATTGTTCTTAAATAGGGTGTAACAAAATTAAGTGATAAACGGTAATACTTTAAGGTACTTACGTGTTCCTTGCAGAAAGTTTACTGTGAAAGTAGCAGCAAGGAAAACTAGTGAAGCTCGGACGTTTACCTATACAAAAGTGAAAAAAATTTTTGAGCGAAAGCTCAATTACTCAAGCAAAGCTCAAGCTCAAGCTGAAAAGTGCTGCTGCTTTCACAGTGAACTCTCTACCAGGAACATATACCTACACAGCATGAAGTATTATCACTTAGTTTTGTTACAGCCTGTAGATTATAGAGGATATATTACGTAGATTGTAGAGTAAGTATAATGCCGTGGCCAGGTGCAAAAAACTGTACATTATGTTGAGATAAAAACTATCATAAATGCTTTCCCGCTGTTCAAAGTATCATCATACTAAATTTCTTCGAAATCCGTTCAGCAGTTTGCGATGGGGCAATGACACATTTTCGTCTAAATAATATTCCAACATGTATTGATAAACAATTAATGGATTTTGTATGTTATCATCGGTTTAGCTACACTGGTAGCAGAAGTATTAAGTGACACTCAATAATATATCAAAATAATATTTATCAGCGTTCCTCGCTGCGTTATCTGTAATCTCCAAAGTTTATCATTCACACCTTTCTCTGTATCTCCTCAATCATATTGTCTCTGCTATTGACCGGGAGACAATCGTTCATTCGACATCGGCAGTTTGGTTTATTAACTTTACTTGTAGGAAGTTAAATAAAGTGGGTTTATTATTTACTAGAGTCTAGACGCTTCGTTGCGCCATAATTCGTGTTTCGCTGGGGAACCATTTTTCTCGGATAAAAAGTATCCTATGTCCTTACTCGGGACTCAAAGAGTCTCCATACCAAATTTCAGCAAAATCGGTTCGGCGGTTTGGGCGTGAAGAGGTAGCAGACAGATAGATACACTTTCTCAATTATAATATTAGTAAACTGTATGAAGTAAAGTATGAATGTAACACACAAAGATAATTTTATGCTAAAGATAACTCAGTAATGTCTACTACAAAAGCTATTTTATGTTTACTTTCGCTCATGATAATGATGCTATCATATTATGCGCAGTGAATGCTCGCAATAAAACAATATATAGATTGAAATGGCACATTCTACGGTATGGTGCGATCACTGACGAGGCGCTATTCGATGTTAGCCGACTGTCTCACGAGTCACGACTGGAACCATATGGTTCAAGTTAAAGGAGAAATGTCAGTCAAATTAATAAAAAATACTTTTTCTTCTAAATTAGCTAGATTGACTAATTTATGCCTCCCATCAATTTGGAAACTCTCTCACTCTTATGTTGCTAATACATACCAAACTTTCTTATGTGTCTCTGTCTCGAGTTAAAAGAAAGGCTACCTTTGTTTACGAAAAAAGGACAAACAAATATTTTTTAAAAGTCAGGATTAATAAAGCTTTAAGAATATATTTTGAACATGAATGAAGAATTCGGAAACATAAATTCAGCGATTTTTATCTTCATCTTGATGTGACTCAGCCTGGACTGTCGCCAAGAGATCCGCTAGGTCAAAATACGCCATTTTTATCAATACCACAACTCCGCATCGGGTTTATTGACATCAAGCGGCTCTTAAAATTGCGGTTTATCAAATATCAACAATAACGTTGTATAAAACTCTTTGTTATATAACTTTGAATTTTAACATTAAAAATAATTTGTTAAAAGATCGACAGCTAACTGATGTAAAAATAAATTAGTAACGAAACAATGATCCCTTCAAAAAAAACAATAATTCATTGAGCTGAAGGTTAAATGAAACTTTCTAAAAATGTAATCAAATACATTCATTTGTGTCCAGCTACGATATGAAGTGAATTAATTTAATTTGATTGTTTTATGTAGGTCGCCGCCGCTTATGACTCGGGCTGAGTTGTTCTGTAATTGCTTTCTTCGTGCCCGTACGTATCTATTATGTACGTAACGTTGTGGGAGGTAGAATAATTAATATGATTTTTCACAATTTTCTTTGTAACGCGAACATTTTTATGAATTTCCACGAACAAACGAAGCTTAATTGCTCGTTGCTAAGGTGAAACAATTATATCATTTACAGCAATTATAAACTGAACAGACAATGCACGTATATTACTAAATTATAACTCTATCATATCTCTATCATCAATTATAATAAAGCTTTACTTTATAAAGTGAATTGAGTGGTTTATAGACTTAGCAGATTCAGATTCATAAAAGGATTCAATTTTCTATATTTTACTGTATTAAAAATATACTTCCTGCCATATAAATTATTACCAATGGTATTTTAACTAAAGCGATACTAATTTTAAGTATTTAGCACTGTCCGCATCTATCATATTAATTCATTTGGGAAATTCACCATTAAGCCTATTAGAAATTGAGCATATTTGTTTCAGTAAAAGGTATGAATACATAATATTGTGTAGTTAAAATGTAAGTAGAAAATCATACCTTCTATTCTGGTACCAGGTCTTGACCTGCGTGTCGGTCAAGCCCAGCTTGGCAGCTAGCTCCATGCGGTCCTGCACACTAAGGTACTTCTGCCTCTCGAAGGACTTCTCCAGGGTCTGGAGCTGGTGGTCTGTGAAGGCGGTCCTGGCCTTCCTCTGCTTCTTGGCGAGACCTGACGCGTCCCCGCACCCCTTGCTGGATACGTCGTCGGAGTCATCTTTCACTCCTGCAAAAAGTTTCGTCTTAGATCAGTGTTATTGAACTTGTGGGTCACGACGAGCGAGGACATTTTACAAACTAGAGCTTTAGCCATACCATCAAAAATCAAAATCCGTTAGTACTTGTTTTTGCAAAAGAGTAACAAAAATTAATTTCATTCACTCAAACTTCTACATTTGGGTATAATAGGTACCTATGCCTATGACTTAACTATGTGTATGACGAGGTACCTAATATTGGTCTAAACTCTAAGCTCTAGAGTCTAAGACTCTACTTAGATACTGCATGCAACTTCATTGCTTTCAAATACAATTCGTTTCTCGCTCATAAACTACCATATTTCCGGAATAAAAACTACATAATTCTTTTCCTGAATGCAAGAAGAAGAAATTTCATCCAAATCGGTTGTATGGTTTAAGCGTAAAGATGAACAGATAGAAAGAGTATCTATCTGTTTATCTGTTTCTTTCGCATTTACTATGGATGTTTAAAGTTATGATTTACTAGGGTCTAGACACTAACTGGTCAGTTGTCCAGCTTATACCGAGCTGCGAGCACATTAGTCGCTCCAGGTCGGGCTTAGTAACTTAAGTAACTCGTTTCTCCGGCGCGGTTGTCGGGCTTCTGCGGTCGGGCCCTCACTTCCTCAGATATTTCTTGTTATGCTTATTAACCCTAGCGTAAACGATGTTTTGCTACATTTCTATGTTTTCCTTTAAGATTCTTAACACTGCTTTCGTTTTGCTTTAAAAAAACTTGTTTGAATATTCAATATTTCAAATAGCTGCCGTAGCAGTAAATAATGATTAACTATTTATTCACCAGGACTGCTAGGACCTAGAAACGTGAAGTTTTCAAAAACTTACACAAAGTATTCAGAAATATTGATTTGTTTGAATGATACAAACAATTATACAGACACTTCAAACATTTAACACGCTTCTTTTGGATCAAACACAATATCAAACAGCAAGTGTCAACAAACATACACAAATCATTAGCTAACTATAGTTTATATACGGTATACGCTTGAGGCGCTCCTTAGTGTTATGGTCGTCATAAAGTATACACCATCCTTCCTATCGTCCAATCGGCATGACTCATGCCAATCCACTCCCACACACGGTCAGTTCTAACTGATCCAATCGGTAGCGTCATGCCGATTGGACGATAGGAAGGATGGTGTATGGCCACCATGGCACCATTACATTTTTTAAGACCTGTAACAGATACCCAATCAAATCCTGATCAACTTTAATCTTTGCCTTCAATTTTTTGTGACGAAACTGACTAAGCCCATCTCTGCGTTGACAGTTAGTTTAGTTTGTATTAAGATTATTTAAATACTCTTTAGATGTACTTAGATATGAATCACGAGGTCTAATTTAAAATATATAATCCGTATTATCAAGAGTATATAAATATTAAGTAGCATACCTAATATAATAATGTACAGTATCTTCATTTTAAACTGCCGAATCGGACGCTCGCACACATAAACGCGTTTTTAAGGATAACTTGAAGTAGCTAGCTTACGGCTTACCACGTCGCGTCGACCAATGATGAACATTTTAGTCATCATGGTTTCGAAACGGTATGCTTGCATATTCGACGTATATTATTAGCAATAATAGACGAATCACGAAGACATATTGGTCTTGGACCAACGTAGAAGGTCTTACGCATATCAATTTGTAGTCCACTGCTGAGTTACCCTACTGTTTGTCGTGTATACTGTGTAAGTAGTGAGGACACGAGTTTAAAGCTATAATGCGTGGGGAATTAGCGCAGCCGAGTGTAGGAGCTGTGGTTTACCACCCAGGCACTAACGCCCTGATACAGTGTGCGTTTAAACATATACATACTAACATATAGTTTGTCTTCCTAGGCCTTACGCAAGTCTAGTTAAGCGTTCGTCAAACAACTTGTATTCTTTATCAAGATATGCGAAAGATATTATTTAAAGAAACATGCACACTGCACAGCCGAATGAAGAATATTTTTTTGGAAGTCTGTTGAAAGTATCCACGACTAAAATATATTTAATAAGCTGCTGGCAGTTGCACTCAGTTGTTTTAAAATCCACCAACCATGACGCTACGTTGAAAGCACTGTCGAAAGTCAGAGCTTCCGAAGCTTGCTACAACATACAAATACACAATATTATGTTTTTGTATATCGTGTCTTTGCTATATTGATATTTGTATTGCGATTAAATTTTATCTTTAAAATGTCGTCCCTCAAATGAGTGTTAGCCTTTACAGTCTGGTTGAGAAGCTTAAGCTCTATATTCTTGTAAGAGTATCATCAACAATCCGTTTAAAAATAACTCCAAACATACTAGCGGTAAAATCAACAGCGACACTTAATTACCCAGCAGTTATGACATTTTACACTGGCGATATCGTATCGGGCCTTGACAATCGCCGCCTGCCCGCCCCGCAATGTTCACAGCAATTACGACCGTCCATTAGGGTCGCCAATAATTCATCATAATAAGGTCCAACTGCCGCGTTTACTGAACCATAAGAAATTATATTAATCGAAATCCATGCTTTTCTCGGCGAATGTAATTATATTACATTTCCTAGTGAGTTAATACCGATGTAGGAAGCGGGTAGTGGTGCATATTAAAAATAAGTAATGAATAGGTATAGACATTCACAATAATATTGTTGCATAATATATTTTTTGACAGTTTTTGAGTACAATCAACCAAAATCTAAGAGATATAATACCTATATGATTATGATATTTAGTGGCTGTCCACTTTGTCTTATTTAACATACGAGTACTTACCGATGTTTTGTAAAAATCTACGAAAATTGTAAAATTATGTCCGAGCCTAATTTTGTAAAACTTATAAATCCAGTCTGTACATTTATCAGTTAAACGAAAACTGTGGTTAAACTGGTATCCATATTGGTTCAAGATAAACTTATCTCGAGCTATAAATTATCATTTCGAATGTTCAATACCGAGGTGGGTTCACCTTTGTGTAGTGATTTTATGTTTAGAAGGAAAATTGTTTTGAGATTGTTGTATATTTTTCCTTGTTGCCGCTATGAATTTGAATATATTGTTTGCTATTTGATTTTTTCTGTGTTATTAGTCGTTAGGTTTGCTTTCTATTCAAATAATTGTTACATTTTTAGTTTACTTATAAACATCTAATGTCAAACTATATAATTACCCCTAATTATATAGTTTGTCTGACATTAGATGTTTATAAGTAAACTAAAAATGTAACAATTATTTGAATAGAAAGCAAACCTAACGACTAATAACACAGAAAAAATCAAATAGCAAACAAAACAATTCAATTACACCAAAACGAGACAAAACGAATTGCAATGAAGCCGTGCTAGATCATTTAATATAGTATGTACGTCTGACATTTTAATTTTGTTACAAGACTGTTTCAACTGCGATTAGTCATTACTTACTATATTTATTAACCGCAGGCTTTTATAGGTGTTGAGAAATTATAATGAACTAATTAATATTTTAATGTAGGTTACAATATTTATTGTTAAAAAAGTGTGACTTACAAAACATGCTTGAATTGTAAGTAGGTTAGTTTACTATCTCCAGTATTAAGGTGACGCCTTGATAATTTGGCTGTAGCGATGTCCATTTTTCTCAGCGATGACTAAAGCTAAGAAATTAAAGTTCACTGTCAGTATTCATCATGTCTTTGTCTTTGAATTACCCATAGCATAACACGATTGGTCAACTTTTATAACACAGAATAATCAATCAAAAAGACCTCTGTAAAAAAGGGATTCCTATTTTGCCAACAGAAGAGAGTGATATAAGCTTCCAAAATTTGTACATAAATTGGTTCTAGTATACACTTTAATTTGTCCATAGCTTATATGAAATGTATTTATGGTTTTTAAATTACGCGACAAAAACCATTTTGTCGCTACGCCCTTTCCATTTTTTGCTGTTCCATTGCTTGTTTTCTATGAGAGGCCGGGCCAGCCTCGCATAGAAAACAGGCAATCTAAAACACATCCAACACGGTTTTTTACTTTAACATGGCGTCACCTTAAAGGAGTACTATCCAGTCTTCCCTCTCTTCTCACTTTTGACTTAAAAACTCTAAGGGTGAAGCCAAACGAGCGTAATTTGTGAGTCGTGAGCCGCAGAATTTCTGCCGGGCAGAATTCTGCTGCATTCAGTTTCACGCAAAAGTCCTGTTTGATTCACACGAGCGTAATTTTGTGAGTTGTCATTTGTACGAAAAGAAATTCTGCCCGGCAGAAATTACGCTCAACGGCTTCACCCTAACTGCCGTCCGCAGAGACCAACATTAATTACTTTATAAATAGTACATAATTAAATGAATATTTTGAAATAAGCCCCTCAGATTATCTGTCAAACTTTTCATTAAATTGTTAATTAGTTTAATCATCATTAAATGTCTCTGAGTACGGCTGTAACTGTCGCACTCAGAGACATTAATGCTGGATAAAATTGAGTTTGACAGATAATAATGTAATTTTAATTACAGCTAAGAAATTAATACCCATCAAAAACATACCTGTAAAAATGGGGCCAAGTTCCTATCGGCTAATTTTTGGCCCAAAAAAGAGTTGAAATCCAATCCAATGCCAAGTTCAGATGCACTTCATCGATCATAATCATCTTCATCAACAGCCTGATCCATAATACTTCTAATTTGAACTTGGCAGGTTAATTTAATTATATTATAATTATATTATCTAATTAAGTATACAATTCATCAAGTGTTACGTATAGCACGAAAACCAGCCAAGTTCAAAAGAAGTAAGTATTATGGATCAGGCTGTTGATGAAGATGATTACGATCGATGAAGTGCATCTGAACTTGGCATTGGATTGGATTTCAATTCTTTTTTGGGCCAAAAATTAGCCGATAGGAACTTGGCCCCATTTTTACAGGTATGTTTTTGAAGGGATTTCAATACTTTTTTTAAAGAAATCTTATCTATTTTTGTGCCACACCCGAAATAAACAATACTTTCGATGGATTGCACTAGTGATATTTGTTAAACTATCAATAGAAGCCAAATTTTTAAGTAAACAGCATTTATTTAATAAGCTTTACAGTTTGCATTATACATGACAATATTTTATAAACCCCCCCCCCCTCTCCTCCTCCCACCCTCCTCATCGTATTCTCATTGTATCACTGGTACATAAGAATTTTTATCTATAGTTCGTAGATGAGCCGACTCCCGCTTGACCGATTTCTTAAATTTCTTTATTGTTTTTTAATCTATATATACCACACAACCTGATAGTGCCAAATTTCATAACGCTAGGACAATTGGAAGTGGCATCTTAAGTTCGTAGATGAATCGACTCACGCTTGATCTTTCAAGTTTGATTTCTTAAATTTACTATTTTCTTACTTAAAAAGTAACTAGGTAATAAATGAGTGTAGGTGTGTGTGTGTGAAAGTAATGTATCGATTACAGAGAGCGGCTCACTGCTGACGGTTGACACCTAACGCCGTTATTATGTAAACACTAAACATGTCCGCTCACTGCTTATTCCTCGCGCTTACTAGGTACAGCCTACAGGCACAGAATAGTATATTAGTTTAACAACTACAGGTGAATTGAGAAATCAAAAATGTATGAGATTTGACAGCGCATATGAAAGCAAATCTAAAACTTTTTTACCCGACTTCAAAAAGGAGGTTATTAATTCGACTAGCATAATAGTAAAACATTATGTAATAATTTCAGGACTACCTAGTTTTCATATAATTATGTAAGTCTATATCAGCGTCTGATCAAGTGTGCCAAGTTTTAAAAGCGTATACGTATTTATAATTGTATATTGTATGTATACCTATGTATGTTTTTATGTATGTCCTCGCAAGTCTCCGGAACTATACAAGTCCGATTCAAGTAGTCCTTTTTTATTGTATTAGTTATTGTTCAACCAAGGGAATACTGCAAGTTTCCCTGGGTTTGAATTTTTGAAGTAATTTGAATTTTCAATTACGTCTGTTGTAACTTGTACTAATCGAATGTAGGTTAAATACGTTTCCAAAGTTGTTATACTCTTTTCTTTCGTCCCCATGAAAATGTAACGGTGGTATTATTTAAACGCTGATTCTTCGCCTCGTCTAGTTTCAACCCCAAGTATTGTTGTTAATTTTAACTAGACTAGAGATCTCCTAATGGTCGAAATTCGACCTCAAATGAAATAATAAGTTTCAAATTTCAACGCTTTTCTATTGATATTCTATTATTATCAAAATATTGACTTTATTATTTTTTAGACATAATTCCTGCGACAGGTTCAGGTTTTATTTGTTAAAAAATGAATGATAAAAGCGTAATTTCAAAACAATATTAGCTCGATACACTCCTTCACCATATAAACTATAACTGTGTAAAATTTCATTCGACTACGTTTCTGCATTTTTCGTCAAAAGGGATCCTAAGTTTTTCGCTCGCGTATTAATATTAAATAATGTATATGGAATATATATGTACGGACTACGGTCTGTTATATTCATACTAATATTGTAAATGCGAAAGTGTGACTGTCTGTTACCTCTTCACGCCCAAACGGCTGACCTGATTTTGCTAAAATTTGGTACGGAGATACTTTGATTCCCGGGAAAGGACATAGGACATTTTTTATCCGGGAAAAATGTACGGTCCCCGCGCGATAAAATAATTTTGGCGCAATGGAGTTGCGGGGGTTCTCTTGGGTACTACAACTGTGTCTAATATCCATTGCATCATTGTAATTACCATAATAGATAAGAATATCCGCTTCGACCTTAATGTACCGAAATTGATCAGTAAAATATTCAGAGAGTCAGTCACGCAGTCATAAGTAAGTTAATATTCAATTATCAGCTTAACATATTATATCTACTGCGTGGGGCGTCCTTAGTGACAGGCGGACGAATAAGGTCACCAAACATACATACAGACTTGTTGTTGATCGAAAATACTTGTTAATTGTACATACATGACAATTTAATTAGTTGATTAGTAGGCTAGAAGTGGCATGGGGTTGCTATTCCTCTGTCTTTTCTCTGATGTAGATTCAACGTTAAAATAGAGTAGGCTATATTTTTTACACATATTTTGAATAAAAATAGTTTTGGTTTTGCCTTTGTATCGTTTGACCGGCTTAGAAAATTCGTATCCCTCAGTTACTTAAAAAGATCGGTGCGATGAACTTAACACGTACTTATATAAGTCAGGTTGGCCTACGATGGCTATAGAGCGAGATGAATGAAAAAACTTAGGGTTGGGGAGGCCTTTACTCAGCAACTCAGAACAGGAAAATCTATGATCTGTGCTCAGCAATGGACAGCGGTTACAACTTACACCTAAGGGAGGGTTGCACCAATTTACTTTAACTATAACTTTAACTTTAACCATAACAAAAAGTCAAATGAACTATCAACTCCCTAGTAAAATTCCATAATGGACGCCACATTTGACGATAACCTTAACTTTAACTACGCCTCTGGTGCAACTCACCCTAAGAGTGGGTTGCACCAGAGGCGTATTTATAGTTAAGGTTAAGGTTATCGACAAATATGGCGTCCATTATGGACTTTTACTAGAGATTTGACAGTTCATTCGACTTTATGTTATGGTTAAAGTTAAAGTTATATAGTTAAAGTAAGTTGGTGCAACCCACTCTTAATCTCAAAGTATCACTATCCATCCATTATTATTCAACGCTTCAACCTTGTACTAATACATGATGATCCATATTTTATAAACGATATAGGAAGGTCAGAAGGTCACAATGTATTTATAATAATTAATACCTTAATTAATAAAAGCATAATAAAAATTCAAATAACAATCCCAAAGCGCTAAATCCACTAAAAGTATCCATTAATTTATTTTGTAAATATTTGGGTGCGATCACTAAAGATAGGAAGTTCGTAAATTAAACAATTTATGAGTTGAAATTTCATTTACTCGATAACAGGATAAGACTTTTAACCGACAATAAAGTTTGCGCGAGCTTTTCTTTGTTTTGTGGATAAAAGTGAGTTTTTTATAAATTGCGCTGAGATTAGAAAGTTAGATACGCAAATGGATTTAAAAGAGTTGTTGGCCTCGATGATAACACGATAGTGTTAATTTAATTAAAGTAAAATTTATTTAATTACGTATCAAATGGTATTTTAATTAAAAGGTAATAAATGTATTTTATACATGAAGCACGCGTTTATTCAAATGTAGCCTATTTTTCGATTCTCAGATTATGTTTAAATATAGTACCTACTTTTTTAATTTAACTCTATTATTGCCTTTAATTATTATTATTGACCATTAGGTATGTAACTTACGAAGTTGATTACAACAAAATAATTTTACTCTGTGTTCCTAAGTAATAATATTTTAAATCTACAGTGTTAATAAAATATATTATTATGCAAGTAAAAAGTAAACTTAGTTATTTACTTAAGGTTTTTATTTTTTTAATCTTAATTACAGTAATAAAATTTTAGTTTCATGGTTTAAAATATCATTTCTTAATAACTTTTATATTTAGGTACTGTCAGTAAAATGCTTGTGCATTAATTATTGGTTTTATATATAAATAAATGAAAAAATAGGCAAAAGCAATCAGTAAGTACTTTCTTGTAGAGGTACATCGTTTATTGTAAAAACATGTATCTAAAAGGAGTAAGGAGTTCTGTTCACCACCTTCGAACCATGGTGTATCATGGTGCAAAATCTTACTTTTTGGTAACATATGCCTGAAATCCTTCATATGAAACCAAAATCATCATAATATGTTTCCATATAAATTTTGAGGAGTTCCCTCGATTACTCATGGATCCCATCATCAGATCACTACTTTTGTCAAAATGGGACCAAATTGGAGTAAAACCTAATATAACAAAAGAAAAATTTTGAAAATCGGTTCATAAACGGCAGAGTAATCGTTGAACATACATAAAAAAAAAACATCCACAGACGAACGTATAACCTCCTCGTTTTTGGAAGTCGGTTAAAAAGTATCTTTTAATGGATTCAAAGTATCTCTATACTTTAGCAAAATCGGTTTAGCGCTTTAGGCGTGAAGAGGTAACAGACAGAAAGACACAATTTCGCATTTATAGATATGTAAGTTATCCACAGCTAATATCAGTAGGTGTGGATAACTTACATTTCATACCTTTGCACGATCAGACGTGAGTGTATGCTAACAGCTATTTCACGATCTATGGGAGCACCCACTTGTTAGTTGTTACTTGTTACTGCTAGCTGCTAACGCTCTACTTACAGCTGTATTTCGCCATGGGCTAATGTTTCATGATTTGGAAAGGAGTTACAAATTGATGGTGCATAGCCTCGATTTTAGGAATTTATGACTTAACCTGGCTTTAATACAATTTTCTTTTTCAACACTTTCACAGTCCACGGTATCCAAACGGATACGAATATGAAAACGTGGAGTCCATGTCTCCAAAAGGATACATTGGCACTAAAAAAAGGAAAGAAAAATAAGAAGCATAGAAGCATACAAAAATTACTTAATAAAATAATAATCCATAAAATCCATTATAAATAAATACTTTACAATGAATATTGGAGTGGACTCGAGGGACTAGATTTTGTTTTTGTATGGTGGACTGTGTAAGTGTTAAGGCAGATCTACATTTATAGGTACCTGAGGCTTTTCTGAATTAACTAATTTAGATGAAAGTTAATAATTCAATCTAATATTTGATAGTATAGCAGGTTATTGTGAGAAAATTCAGTAAATACCTAGTTGAAATTAATTACTTATAAATAATTTCCCAGGCATAACACCTAGCTAAATCCTTTTATTACCTAGATCTTATAACGAAGATCTTGCAACATTTCCCGATATTTTATTATATATAAAAATATATTTAAAAATTAACTCGTTTAAACATAGACTAAGGAATGTATATTTTCCTTACTCTATGGTAACAATCTTCACAAAAACCTGATTATTGGTAATTTTAGTTGTTTTATTAATCATATAATCATCTACATTCTACCTATAGCCTATAGGTAGGTACTAGATGATGCCTGCAGCTCGCCACTCCGTAGCGCCAAAATTCGTGGTTCGCGCGAAAACTGCACATTTTTCCGGGATAAAAGTATTCTATATCCTTTCCCGGGACTCAAAGTCCAATCTCCATACCAAATTTCAGGAAAATCGGTTCAGTAGTTTGGGTGTGAAGAGGTTACGGATAGACAGACATAAATACTTTCGCATATTTTATGATATTAATATGGATATTAATCGTAAAGTTACAGATCAAATAGCGAGTTATCCGTCATATTTTTACATAGGACTTTGTAGTTAAACGCTTAATGTCACGTATCTGTGGCAATTACGTGTCATTATCCGTCGTTTTCCCGTAATTAATGATTGCACAAATTATTACCGTAAACAATACTTACGCGACGTATCATTTTTTCAACGTAGAGCTGCGTAATCGTACACGTAAACTCCTGTAAAAACGTTTTTTGAAAGGCGTCAAGGCAATCTTTGTCATCTTTCAATCAAAAAGTCTGGCGACTTTGATGCGACTTGGCGTAAAAATTTCTTTTTTTTCTTCCAAAAACTGAGGATCTTCGGTTGTGTATATTTTTTTATTCCGCTTTGAAAAGAATGGACAAGTGCGTCAAGACATCATTTTCCCATAAGCTGATCCGTTTGCTCATTACTTCAATCTCATGCACTCCATTTCCTCCCTTTTAATTTTCATATTAAAGGCAACAAAAATAATCTACACTACTATTATAAAGAGGAAAGATTTGATTTTTTGTTTGTTTGTTTGTTTGTTTGTTTGTTTGAGTCGAATAGGCTCTGAAACTACTGGACCGATTTGAAAAATTCTTTTGCTATTGGAATCTTACATTATTTCTGCTGAACAAAGGCTACATTTTATTTTGGAAAAAAGTAGGGTTCCGTAAGATATTTGAGTTTTTCGGACGCAAGGTGTAAAAAATCAGCTAGAAAAGTTACTTATTTTGCGTACGCTGCCTAAACTATAAAAGATAGAACCATAAAATGTTCTAAGTAATTGTAGATCTTATAAATATCTACAAAAAAGTCCGCGACACACTATACCTATCTATGTCGAGTGAGGCACAATAACCATTTATTTATTTAAAAATCCTGATTTTTTTTGGACTACATTTAAACGGATATATTTTATTCACGCTATGAATCCTTATCAAAATAAATTATTTTATCACCAAGAACAGTTTATGTAGATAATATTTGGTCTTTGAATGATTAAAATTGGACGTTTGGTTTTGTAATTATGGCGAAATTAAAATATTACGATAGTGGGCGTCACCAAAGCGCGTGCGAGAGGAAGACAATATTCTGTTGTAGAAATGAAAATTCTGTACATAAAAGATATGAAATGACACCCGAAATTACACCTTTGTCACTACATCGCTATAGAAGCCAAAAATGTGGTTAGTTTTTTGTCTGTCTGTCTGTCTGTCACTCTTTCTGTCTGTCTGTATGTTTGTTCCAGCATCACACGAAAAATACTGATCCGATTTGAATGTGGTTTTCGCAGATGTATTTATCTTCTTCCAACTTAACATCTGGTGTATAAATTTTTTTCCCCCCACCCCTCTAAGGGGACAAAAGAGGGGGTCAGATTTTGTATCAAACTTTTTTCTTTAACACGAAAACTACTGATCCGATTTGCATACGGTTTTCAGAGATTTGCATACGGTTTTCACAGATATATTATATTTGTCTTCTTCCAACTCAACGTCTGGTGTATGAAAATCCTCCCCCCCCCCCTCCCCTCTCAACCCTCTCTGGGGACCAAAGAGGGGTCAGATTTTGTATACAACTTTTTTCTTTAGTGGACTTACTTCATATTAGGTATTAACTGTGTTTTTCAACTTAACATCTGGTGTATGACCTTCCCCCCCCCACACCCTCTTAGGGGACAAAAGAGGGGGGACATGTATCAACTGATGATGTAGAAAATATACTTTAAATGGCAAAACAACGTTTGCCGGGACAGCTAGTACTCTATAAAAGTAAAGTCCTCATTGTTCTCCTTTTTTAGGGTTCCGTACCCAAGGGTAAAAACGGGACCCTATTACTAAGACTTCGATGTCTGTCCGTCTGTCCGTCCATCCGTCTGTATGCTATAGCTAGACTTCTGAAATTTTCACAGATTGTGTATATCTGTTGCCGCTACTAAAAATAAAATAAAGTTTATTTTTAAGGGGGGCTTCCATACAAGAAACGTGATTTTTTTGGACTTTTTTGCTCGTAATAAATAATGGTAACAGCTACGCACTTGAAATTTTCACAAAATCCTTAAATTGTATTTGTACTTTAATAATTAATAATAAAATTAAAATAAATATTTAAGGGGGCTCCCATACAAAAAACACAATTTTTTGTCTACTTTCGCTCTATACCGGTACGGAACCCTTCGTGCGCGAGTCCGACTCGCACTTGGCCGATTATCTTTAATTCGGTAGCATTATATCTAACCAAACTAAGCTGAGCTTTAGTATGAAATTATATAACTATATTTATGACATTATTTAGTTTACTTACGCCTCATCGAGTAGAAAGCTACATGGGCGCCCATATCGATGTTAAATCGATTGAAAAATCATGCATTTTCCGATTTCGTACTCATATCGGGCGCGGCTCGGACACAAATTGCGATTACACGCCTAAACTCACCCTCTTATTTATATTATGCTTTTATTACTTGGTATTCTACTACTTGTAACATTATAAACGATGATAAAGGCTAGTATTATTACCTCGATCGTGGGAATGACAGACACAACAGATATTCAATAGTTATGCGGCACCCGGGTTCCGCTTGGGAGTTGATGGGATAAAGCGACTATTCATGAATTGGTATTTGGTGGTGGCGATGACATAGGTTGAAGTAAGATGGAAAACTTTTGATTACATGCGAAAGAAAAGACGATTTTACAGTTATTTTAAAATCCCACCAAAAACATAAATGTAAATGGAGAGCCAAGTTCCATACAAACATTATTCTAGTCTATTCTATAGTCATTACATCAGTCATTTCATAAAGTTATTAAATATTTTAATTCTGATGAAAACTAGCCAAGTCAAATCTAATCTAGTTTAAGATCTCACATTATTTAAATAACATCAATTGTTATAGATATTCAATAAAGCAAAGAAATAGACTCTATTATTTGTTCATAATCTTATTTGGTTCCTATACATACATATAATATTTCGATTTTCCATGAAACTTGGCACTTATTTAGATCTCCATCCTTTTTACGGCGAAGACCATAGACTAGAATAATGTTTGTATGGAACTTGGCTCTCCATTTACATTTATGTTTTTGGTGGGATATCATTACTTTTTGTCAAGAAAACTTTCCGAGCAAGGGTAGACACCTTAATCTTGCCATTTCAAACATACAATATAATATTCGACTATAACATTCAATCGCAACCTTAAGGGGCTAATTCACCACTTCCCGACAAGTGTCGGATATGCTATCCGCAAGTTATCTGGCAGATACTTATTCTGTCAGATAAGTTGTGGATAGCCTAGAAGTGGGGAAACAGCCCCAAGCCTTATTGAGTATCAGACGAATAAAACAAAGAAAATCCAAGCGAATGGAAAAAGCAGCTACCATCAGGGGCATTGGAATAATACGGTATAACACAATTGTATTTTCAACCATTAACTATAGGGTACAACTTATTGTGCGGAAGTGTGGCTATTATTATAGCTATCTAACAGAGAGACAGACAGATGGACGGATGGACGGACAGACGGACAGACAGACGGACAGACGTACAGACGTATTAAAAGAATTCTATGTCTATTCCCAGGACTCAAACTATATCTCCATACCAAATTTAAGAACAATCGGTACAAGCAGTTTGGGCGTGAAGAGGTTACAGTAAACAGACAAACAGACACACTTCATAAAGTCACCTTCTATTCATTTACTAAAGTTTTTCACTTCACAAATAAAATTTACGGGGAGCTCCCATACAATAAACGTGATTTTTTGGCCTTTTTTGCTCAAAATCAATAATGGCAGCCGGTAGGTACTTGAAATATTCACAAAATCTTTAATCATATTTTTCCTTTCATAATATATAATAAAAGTAAAATAAAATAAATATTTAAGGGGGGTCTCCATACAAAAACACAATTTTTGCCTAGTTTCGCTCTGTCCAACTCGCACTTGACCGATTTTTTTTGTTTTCTGATTTTTCCCTACGCTTACATACAATTATCGAGCTGGATTCCAAATTTCAGCCTTCTAGGTCATCTGAAAGTGGGTTAGAATTTTGATCTATAGGTCAGTCAGTCAGTGATAAAAATGTAGATTTTCGGGCGTTAATATCTTAATAACCGTTTTCGCTATGCTCATGAAATTTAGAACATATATTTGTCTCGCAAGTTTCATTATATGAGCCAAATTTGAAACGTTTATGTGAAATAGTTTCTGAATTATGAGGGGGTCAAAAGTAGCTGCAAATGGTTCGTGTAATATTACACACGGTGCTGCTCGCCATTCTGTCATGCTGGAACTTGGCTGGACACGCTACCGCGTGTCTAGATTATAATATCATATACTTATTATATGATGTTATAACTTTAAAATAATTGTAAAATATATATTTTTATACGCTTAACGCTGCAGATAAAGAGTGGCCAAATACAGCGAAGAGTAGAGACACGTGGAAGGAGGCAGGGGAGATAAAATATTGTCATGTATTTTTTTATTATTCTTTATTTATATTGTCATGTATAATGCACACTGTAGTGACTGTACTTATTAAATAAATACTGTTTACTTAAAAATTTGGCTTCTTAGATATAGTTTAACAAATATTACTAGCGCAATCCATCGAAAGTATTGTTTATTTCGGGTGTGGCACAAAAAAATAGATAAGATTTCTTGAAAAAAAGTAATGAAATCCCATCAAAAACATACCTGTAAAATGGGGCCAAGTTCCTATCGGCTAATTTTTGGCCCAAAAAAGAGTTGAAATCCAATCCAATGCCAAGTTCAGATGCACTTCATCGATCGTAATCATCTTCATCAACAGCCTGATCCATAATACTTCTAAATTTGAACTTGGCAGGTTAATTTAATTTAATTAAGTATAATATTATCTAATTAAGTAGGTATACAATTCATCAAGATAGTGTTACGTATAGCACAAAAACCTGCCAAGTTCAAATTTAGAAGTATTATGGATCAGGCTGTTGATGAAGATGATTACGATCGATGAAGTGCATCTGAACTTGGCAGTGGATTGGATTTCAACTCTTTTTTGGGCCAAAAATTAGCCGATAGGAACTTGGCCCCATTTTTACAGGTATGTTTTTGATGGGATAAAATTTTACATGGATGGAATTAAGTCAAAAACTATAGACTCTAATACCTTTCCAAAAATATGCCGTCCCAGGTAGCAGCAAACAGGACTCGTCCGGGATCGGCGTACTGGTATCTGGTACTAATCCGTACTCCGAGCGATACAAAAACGTAATCTTTTATAATTTTAATCGAGCTTTATAGAACTCGCATCGCCTGTCAAGCTGACACAAAGCCCGCCTGGGACCTTATTATGCCGTTCACACTTATTTTACCCCTGATAGCACCTTTAGCTCCCCTGTGTTAAGGATTATTTTATGGAATCTTCACGGAAAAACGACGTTGGGTATAGAAGAGTTTAAACTGGGTCCTGTTTATATTGTTGCCGAATCGACGACTCGTCACGACCTCATCACGATAAAATCGATGCGCGATTAAAAATCGATTTTGTAATCAACATGTTAAAGTTTATTTTCGGTGATTGTGTTTAAGGTTAGCTGCTGTTAATCCGTGAAACTTGATTTGTTTGTCGACAGCGATTAACCTTGCATCATCATCAGTCGCAAAATCAAAAAACCTTTGCTATTTTTAACAAATAAAAGGCTCAGCAGGTGTTGGTTTCGTTTGGCATATTCAATAATTGAATGTGTCAAAATCCACCCGCGTTGAAAGAAATGTGTCATAGCGAGCGCTACGATTTCAACGCGCGTCACGGGCAATAAGGGCATGCCTCACGTTCGCTGTTGACTGCGCTATAACGCACAGAAAAAGGCACAATAACGAACAGAAAAAGGCACAATGTGGACAAAGCCAATCGCTTAATATTTTCTGTGGCAACTTCTTATTTTTTTTTAAATTCTTAAGACACTAAGGGCCTGTTTCATTCACCACAGTGCCGAATAGGCTCTCCATACTTCATCTGTCAAGTTAAGTGGTGGATAGCCTATTCGGCACTTATCAGGAAGTGGTGAAACAGGCCCTAAGTAAAATTCTATGTGGCCCGTGTTTTATAGACAACATTACAAATAGGCTACTTGACCTAATTTTTTTCTTCATGCTAATCGCTTCTTAATCATTAATTTTCACGAAATAAACTAATATTTTATTATTTTACACAGTAAAAACCCATAAAAATGTTGATTGAAAAATACGCCTTATAAATGGCGCCGAAAACACTGTCCGCCATGATAGTGTGACGTCATGCTGTTTATATTTTAGAGTCTCTTTATTTAACATTTTTTTATGTGCTAAATGTACGAGTCATAAGGTGCACAAAAATTATAAAAGAATTAAATAAGAAATTAGAAATCATTTGTAATCCAAAAATATTATATAAATCATTTGTTATTTTTCCCCTACCGAGCGGTGTAATTATAATATGCGCAGATTATTTAAATGTATTAAACTGCGCACCTCTAATCGAAAAACATTTATGATTTCAGTAAGCTGTTTAAAAATTTTAAAAGGGCAACTTGACGTTTGACAAAAAGCTGATTATAACGTCATTTTTTTCTTTTCAGTCCCTTTGAGGATTAATTTCGTTTCGTAAGGGCTCGCTGGGGTTCGGAGTTGTATTTATAGCTGACATTATACGTTTTATTTAATTTATTTGTGTTCATCAACTTGTCTATTTAGTATCACAACTTATAATTAACACTTTAAAAGTTTTTTGACCTCTTCTTTGCATGGGAACTGTACACTTTGTTAGAACTAAGAAGCAAGCGAGTTTGAAAATATGTCAAAGATACATTTAAATTATTGACTTTCGCCTTTAATAAAATATTACTTTGATTCGTTAGTTTGTCAAATATTGTCAAATCTTATTGCTTATTTCACTAAAGAAATAACCAATGTAAACAATTTGAAATCTTAGACCCACAGGCTAGTTAAAACAAAATAACTCATCTAATTAGTAAAAAAAAATCCTTAAACCAATTTTAGAACGTATTAAAAATGAAGGCCCAAAAATGTTAGTCAAATAACATTTGTGACGGTCCAGCGGGTCCGTGGTGTTGATGTGACAAAAGCCGTCACAGATCATATTGCATCTACACACACACACAACCACACACAACCACACACAAACATCCAAACATCAATACACCAGCTGGTGATTCTAAGGTCACACCGAACAACCATCTAATTTGATTTTGACCACTGATCTGACACGTATCTCATGTTCCTTGTAACATAATGTTGTTCATACAAGCGACAAACGGACAAACATTGCAAAGTAACAGTTCAATAATTTTAGGTTCTAGCTTCTTACTCAGTTATACATTTCTTATTAACTTATTGTCCAGTTTATAAGTTTTTATACAAAAGTTTATCTATTCAACAGAATTTACTAGCTATTTGACGTATAGGTAATACCTATTAAGGTGACGCCTTGATAATTTGGCTGTAGCGATGTCCATTTTTCTCAGCAATGACTAAAGCTAAGAAATTAAAGTTCACTGTCAGTATTTATCATGTCTTTGTCTTTGAATCACCCATAGCATAACACGATTGGTCAACTTTTATAACACAGAATAATCAATCAAAAAGACCTCTGTAAAAAAAGGGATTCCTATTTTGCCAACAGAGGAGAGTGATATAAGCTTTCAAAATTTGTACATAAATTGGTTCTAGTATACACTTTAATTTGTCCATAGCTTATATGAAATGTATTTATGGTTTTTAAATTACGCGACAAAAACCATTTTGTCGCTACGCCCTTTCAATTTTTTGCTGTTCCATTGCTTGTTTTCTATGAGAGGTCGGGCCAGCCTCGCATAGAAAACAAGCAATCTAAAACACATCCAACACGGTTTTTTACTTTAACATGGTGGTATGTACGTTTAGGACTGTTAAATTGTAGAAAAACAATAGCAATGAAAAATATTTTCCTTTTATTCTTGCAATTTTTCTTAGGTCAGTTATAAAAAAAACAATAGGACACGTCATCATGTTTGTTTTGTCTTACCGTTAGATACCGACTAATATATTATTGTGTCATGCACACTTAAAATATTTGATATTAAATTAATTGATGTACCTGTCAAACAATCAATTTATAACGCAAAGAATTTAAGAATCAATCAATTCTTACAAAAAACAAATAGATATTCTACCCGCTTACATTGAAATCAGTTTCATGTCAGGAGGTATTATAATTTATAACCTAAATAAAGTGAATACCTTTTTAAGACAAATGACTCTCACTACAATTTTATTACAATACAAATTACAAATAATTTTATTACAATAATTGTGTAGAAAAAAATATTGTAATTGTTGTTATTACCGACAAGGCTGGTGAGGAATGTACTTTTTATAATCGATCGGTGTAGACTGTAGAGTATCGCGTGTACTGTTCACGACAGTTCTCGGTACTGGGGATATCGAGATGAATAAATACATAAAATATGGGTGTTAAGGAGCTGCCGTTTTTATTATATTATCGATAAGTCATCGATATTTCAGGTCAAGGCGTGCGGCGTGCGGCGTAGGCCTGCCGATCCCGCCGCGCCGCGCCGCGCCGTAGAGCTGGCTGGCAAGACGCGAATGACCGTTCGCGTTGAACTCTTTTTCTTGAAAATTCAATCATACAAATTTCGAATGTTCTACTCGCAATTTTTTTACTTTTTTTCTTGAACAATTTTAATAGTTTAAAATATGCGCATACTAAGTTTAACATTTTAGATTTTATTGTTTAATTTTTAAACTCTTACTTATATTTGCGTCTTAATTTTGAATATTAAATTCAAGCAAACCTTTATTATAATTCCGTATTAATTACGCACATATTATGTATTTATTATTTAATTATGTGACTACTACGCTCGCATTACAAAGACAAAATTTTTATTACCTCTAAAATTATCCAAATATATTATAATTAAAAGCCTTTTATGATTCAAAAAAATATAATGAATTATTATTATATTTATTTAATTAATTAATTTCTTATCAAGATTAAACTGAGTAGTTTTATGAATTATTTAGGTAAATTTCCTAATTAAGGATTAGGTTTTTTAAGCTAATTAATAATATTAACAAATTTTTACCCATGAATAATATTTTTTATGCGGCACCCATCAGGATTATAAAACTCATTTACCAAAAACACAACAATAAGGAACAATAAAACCACCTTCTAACTGATTTGCAACTATCTTTTTTTCTTAAGCTTTTTAATAAGAATGTTTAAACTTAATTATCATAAGTGTTGTGCTGCATAATATTATGGTACTCTTATCTACGCTATCTTTTTGGAAGTGCCAAAAAGAGAAAGAGCTTATAAAGTAAGAAAAAGATACCCTAGAAGTCTATTGACAACAAGTTGACAAATTGAAAATGGATTATAGTTTTTTTTTATTGAGTCTTAGATACTATTAGACAATGCTTACATGATCAGTCTAAGATCAGCTGAGTCCCAGAGACGATACTCGAGAGTAGAAAAAAATATATGATTAAGTCTATATTTTTTAGGGCTCCGTACCCAAAGGGTGAAAACGGGACCTTATTCAAGAGATTTCGTTGTCTGTCCGTCTGTCTGTGTCCAGGCTGTATCTCAAGATCTTCACAGATTCATGTGTAGGTATAGGTATTGGTTGCCGCTATAACAACAAAATATATCGTTATCAATAATAGCAACAGGTAGGCACTTGATATTTTCACAAAGGCCTTAATTATAATATGTCGTGTTGTCTTAAGAATAAGAATAAAATATATTAAAAATTAAAGAAGGGCTCCCATACAAAAAACACAATTTTTGGCCTATTTTTGCTCTATAACTGTACGGAACCCTTCGTGCGCGAGTCCGACTCGCACTTGGCCGATTTTTTACGAATTAAACGTAGTACCTAGGCCTAATGCCGCTGAAACTAAGGTCGAATTTCGACCATTATGCTATCTCTAGTAGTATACTAATAGTCTAAAATTCTTTCTTTTTTAATGTACAAAGTGGAAAAAGTTCACGTCAAATTGTGTTTAAAATTAATTTCCACCAAGAACCGACAATACCTACAACAAAGAAAATATACACTACGCGCCTACAATCAATTACATGAAATATGAAAAGATACAACTTCATACAAGTCTTCATCCATTGCATAATAATATGTCTGCACAAGTTTGACTTACCAAATTACACCTATACTGCTTTAACCACAAAGGCGTGAGGCTTACAGCGAGTGTAACTTAGCTTCATTGGTTGAAATATTTTCATAGCGCGACTCTATCTCTACATAGTGTTACTCTTCCCATGAAGTACCAGGATGTGATGCGGATCATACACCACGTCTTGGTCATATTAAGCAAAATGTCATAAGATACACCCAGGCTACGGCTCTTTTTCTATCAAGAGTCTGTCTTGGGAGTCTGTGGCGTCTAACTGAGAATATATTATGTGGGCTGACAAAACATTAGCTCTATATTTACATAGAGATATATTTTGCCTACAGGCTACAGCTCTCTCTCTCTATCTACTGGAATATGGAAGATGGGGTCTGGGGAACTGACCTGTCGAGTTTGTTGCATTTTACTAAGTACGTGTGCTAAAATTACCTAGCTCTATATCTTGATAGCGATACATGCCTACGGCTCTCTCTCCAGAAAGAGATACATTCAGCCTCTCTCTCTTTCAGGAGAGTCTGTGAAACTGACCTGGGGAGTCTGTGGCGTCTAACTGAAATACTCTATGTCTACATAGAGATACATTCAACCTCTCTCTCTATGAGAAGAGTCTGGAAGTTTCTCTGTGGAACTGACCTGGGGAGTCTGTGGCGGAGCGGTCGGAGTCGGAGTCGCGGTGCGCGCTGAGGTCCCGGGGCGCGTTGAGTATGTCCGTGATCATGAACCTCGTGCGGGGCGCGCGCTCGCGCTCGTCTCGCTGCACCGTCATCGCGCCCGCCCCCGCCCCGCCGCCCCACCCCACCTCGCCGCCCGTCACCGCACCCGCATCGCAATCCTGAATCTTGGAATCTCTAAAATGTTCTAACCATTTATGCACTTTGGCCGACAGTTTTACACTTTTATTGAAAGTTCACACGAAAATAGCCGCCTAACGAGCTCGCATCGGCGGCATGTAACACGATTGTCTATCACAGGGATCGTCCGTCGAGATCACACGGATTTATCACCGGGGCCGCGGGGTAGTCGCGGTGGTGCGCCACGAGTTACTGTTACACTGGCGGTCGGCGCGAGGTGTCGGCGAGAACTGAGCGCGGCCGGCGCGGGCGGCGGGAGGCGGCGCCGACAGTGGGCGCGCGCGGCGGCGGCCAATGGCGAGGCGCGGGGGGCGGGAGGCGTGGCGCTGCCATGTTGCCCCCCGCCCCCCCGCTGACCCCGCCGGCGCCGCGGGGGCCGAGGGGTCGCTAATGCTCTTTTTGCCGACTCGCTGAGAGAAAGCTCCGCGCGGATTTAAGCTTTTATACGTGGATAAAACGCTTTTATAGGAAAATAAACCGTCCTCGCTGTAGGATGTCGCGTTTTATGACGATGTTTTACTTCAACTTGGCGTCTCTATACGGCCCTTATTGGTTTGTTTGGCCTAAATTTAGTCTTGTAAGTGCTTTATTTGTACTCTGTTATTTTGATTCGATTTATTGAGTGTAATAGTTTTATTTATTGGTAACTTTTTTAGTATGGAGTTAATGTTATGAGCTGATGTAAAAAAAGTGTGGGTAGAGACAAAAGTAGGTATCCTGAAATGTTTGAACGTGTTTATTATTATTATTTAATTTAATTCTTATTTCTTACTTTAACTATTACCTAAATCGTTAGTTAGGCGTGACGTACCTATTAGATTTTTTAAGATACCTATGTTACTTTTTTAATAAAAGCGATTAGGCATAATAATTAATAATATATTTAGGTACTGATGGATCTGTAGGTTGGGAAGGGTTTGGCTAAAATTATTTTTAAGAAACTAATCTATATTATATTATTTAAAATACCAAAAGGTATTTCTTAATACTGAAAGGCTGTAAAGCGTTACAAATATAATTTATTCATTTTCACAAGTTGCTTTTACAAGCCATTTTCCTGAACTAACAAGAATGACAATTATTAATCTTTACAGAAATACAGTTATAAAAAGATAAAACCGACTTCAAAATTGTACGTAATTGAGAGCTAAAACTTCCTATCTCCAAAACTACTGAACCGATTTTGATGAAACTTGCACTATTCCCTAAGTTGAACAATAGGTACCTATGTCCTATAGTACCTACAATAAAAAAAGAATCACTAAAATCGGACTTGTGGTTCCGGAGATATGCGTGCATATAAAAACATACATAGGTACATACACTTTTGAAATTTGGCACATTTGTTCAGAAGCTTATAGATTAACATAATATACAAAAACTGGGCAGTTCTGGAAATATTACATACATACGCGTCGAATTGATAACCTCCTTTTTTTGAAGTCGGTTAATAAAATTGAAGCGTGATGTTGACAATAAAATTGCTCGTCTGCCATTAACGTCAATTTTATAACTGTCTAAAATATAACCAAAAATACCGATTTGGTCATTTTTTTTATTCTTCGACATACTTTGTCTGTTATATGGATCCCCCATGAAGTTATCACAGTGCAAAGTGTGAAGCGCGGAAATAGTGTTAACAATACTGCTGTCTGCCAATAAGATCGACTTACGCATAGTGTGTAACCAGCTTTATTGTCGTTATGTATGTGTGTATCGCATGCGCGGTGCAGCTCGTAAACACGACTGATGGGCGCGAGCAAAAAGCTGCAGTAAACGGCTATTACTGTTACATCACGCTGCACTGACTACGGATGACGCATTGTACTTGCTACTCCGCACTGCTACTTATACCACTTCATATTGCAAGCTGCTACACAGCTCAGCAATGAGCACTGCAAGCTGCCACACAGTAAACAGTTGATGTTGTCACTTAGGTCTTCGATCTGCTACTCCGCTCTATAATTTGCCACTTGACACTGCATCCTATCACGCTGCAAACTGCCCCGCCTCTCTATAATCATAACTGCAACTTACCACTCCACACCACAACGCACAAGTCAGTTCTGCAACCTACTATAGTGCTATTGCGTGCTGCCAGTTGCCACTTCGCTCTACACGCAACTGCTCTACACTGCTCTCTGCCACTCTGCTCTTTACCTTACCAGTTATCGCTATTCACTCCACACCACAAGTCAGTTCTGCAACCTATAGTGCTATTGCGTGCTGCCAGTTGCCACTCCGCTCTACACGCAACTGATCTACACTGCTCTCTGCGCCACTCTGCACTTTACCTTACCAGTTATCGCTATTCACTCCACACCACAAGTCAGTTCTACAACCTACTATAGTGTTATTGCGTGCTGTCAGTTGCCACTCTACACGCAACTGCTCTATGCTGTTAATCAGATTTAGTTTACGAAATTGTTTGCTATTGTACAATATATTCTGTCAATCGCCGGTTGTATACTGCTATCACAAGATCCATAATCACCATGCCTAACCGCCAAAAAGTCCAAAAAGTGTTATATTTTTGTCTGTTATACTTACTAGAATACAGAAGGAAATAAATATCTATTTAAGTATTTTCCGCTTGGCTCTCCACCGCTCTAAGTGCGCCCGCGCAGCGCCCCAGGCGGCAATGTTTCTTTAAATAATTAAAATTATCTACACTCGTTAAAACGTGTTGTTAATTATTTATATTAAAATAAAACAGCGCCGACAAAGTCCGTGATAATAGTTATTTGAAAAAACATTGTTATTTAAAGCTAACAATCCTACAATTTGCATTTAGCATTTATGGCCATGTCATGAGCTGATTTTCATCTGGGGAACCCAATATCCTTAGAATCCCAGCTGGTATACCTAACCATGCGTTCATTTTATAAAGTACGTTTTTGGAACTAGGTACTAGTATAATAATTAATTTCCTATCTAGGACATTCTACGATATTTTTACGATCTGTCAGGCAAACATTGGTTAGAAAGCTGATATGAATTTTGTCCACAGACTTAGCTGTTTTTTCTGATCTTCTGCTAGTAAAGTAGCTAACGTAAGATGTCCATATTAACAAATGTTAAGAAACGTCCTAGTCTAAACTGCTAGCTTCTGAGGCATATGAAAGGACCACCAATTTACCAGCATGATACAAAGTACAAACGGTGGTCGCCCCTATAAATCCTCGAGTCCAGCCGAGCGTCAGCGGAGGAAACGGAGCGTTGTTATCTCTCGCATAATCTTGTTCAATGCTATAAAGTTTAGTTAACAATTAACATAAGCACTTCCATTTACTATTTATCATAAAATCGTAATTGCCGAGTCATAATTGAGTAAACTCACAAAATCCGACAATTAAAAGGCAGGTCAAGATAACCATTACCCAGTTTACAACAAATAAAAAGTTCTCGACATTCGCGTTCGGTTCGAGAATTTTTCATTTCACGCTCGCCTAAGTCTTTAATAGTTGTACTCGCAGAACACTGACAGTCCATTGAATACAATTCCCGGAGCCGATAAAATGCGAGTTACTGTTGCGATAGTAATTTCACGCTCATGCGCCGCCGCTGATCGGTGAAAAACTGTAAAGACCACTCAAGAACAAGTCGGACGACGGACACATGAACTATTCAGATGCGAGACAGCGATTGGTGGATCTGCTGTCAAGACGTAGTTTCAACCAATCACGCCGCCACACTCCGCGACTGCAGCGCCGGCGCCCGTCGCCGACACGGTCTTTATTCAGACCATTGTCTCGAGACTTGCAATTTATGATACAAATATGATAATACGGAGTCGTAATAAAATTATTATCCGCGATGAAACAGTGAACTAGAGCGTTTATCGGCGCGTCCGTTCCCGGTATTTTCCGTCAGTTTTTTATCGATTTCCATGGAATTGTTTTAATTATGATCCAACTTATCAAAGCGGTGTTTATTGTGGAGTTCTGGGAAACCAATTTGTTTACATAATTACTGTGGCGATTAATTTGACCAATGGGAAGTTAAATGGTTCACTCTAGATACGGTCTGAAGTTTCGTTGGAGGCAAAAACTAACCGAGTGTTTAAATTAACGATTACAATCAAAATATACCTAATTTTTATACTTTCGATTGATTTCGACGACTTCACTTACCCTTTAATCTTACTTAACCCTATTTATAATATGTTGTTTATAGAAAATACAAATACAAATCTTTATACAAATACAAATCTTTATTTCCATAAATTGATTGACAATATTTTAAACAAGTGGCAGTCCCCCAAACTAGGCGTAGCCTGTGCTATGGGGGAATTCTTACCGAATTACAATAAATAGAGTGCAAATATCAATAAAAACAGACGAAATTAACAAATAATAATAATAATACTTAATATAATCTAAATACCACAACAAAAATTAAAAATCTTAGGTTAAATTATTATATTCTATATTATAATTGTGTGTGTGTGTGTGTATGTGTGTGTGTGTGTGTGTGTGTGTGTGTGTGTATGTCTTTTGAGTTATTTGTACACTTTAATTAAATTTTCTGTTTCCATGTATGACCAGGTTAGTATGGATTTAGATAGTATTTTTTTAGCCTTTTGTACTGAATACTGCTTTAATTCAAATAAATTTATTAGTTTATTGTAAATGAAGGGATATAAGAATGTTCCGAATCTATAGGCAAAGGTTGTCTTAACGGGGGTACTGGGAATTCTGAAAAGTCGTCTGCTTAACATTAAATAGTTAACTATAAGTACCTTCTTGCCCAAAAACGTCGAAATTCTTATTAGAATCAATGTTTTTAGGCTTTAGCTCGCGTTTTAGTGTTACGTGGCTTTGATGATGATTGACAATAAAATTGTTAAGTTGGTAATAATGCAAACCAACAGTTAATTCTGGTTGTAAAGTTGATCGTCGAATAAAAACATATAAAACTCCCACATCAGAAATCACCGATTTTCCCCCATTCCGTTATAAAAAGTAGCGACTGCAAAAAAACTCTAATTGCTCATATTTTTTGCGCACTTCACTTGAATTGAATAAATATTATAATTTACACGTGTATTGTTGTGTTCAATTATATTACTATTTCAAGTTAAATTTTCCTATTCTTAAACAATTAGGTTAGATTTTTGTCGGTACAAATTCAGTCTTGATAGACACAATATCTTTAAGTCATACGAGTACTTTGGAAAACGTCCTAATTAAAAAAAACTTGTGGAAAGGTATGTACCTACTCGACATATATTCAATTTCCATTTTGCATCAATTTCCAAACTTAAATGTCGTAATAGAGTCTTTCAGGTGTCCCGGTATTAGACTCCGCATGCCACAACATCTATTTAGCCGTTCATAATAATAGGTAGATACTATAGGGTAATGAAACATATTATTTATATATATATTTAAATTATAAGGTGTTCATCACACAAACAAGGCACAAAGTCCAAAAAATCTAAAAAACTGTAATTACTCGAGTTCGGTGAATTAGCAAAAACGTTTATTTGCAGACCGTATGTACGTTAATTGCAATAATTACTCTTATCAGGAAGCCAGTGGTGCACATTAATTTAGTAACGTTTTTATTCGTAGCTTAACAAATACTTATTTAATTACACTCTTTGTTCCACCAAGATTACGATGACGTAACCATGGGTACAGATCTAACCGTTTCGATCGTTGTGTAACTCGCCCGATTACCGGTGTTGCCAGCTATCGTTCTCCCTACTTTGTTGGAAATTTACCCTCTTGAGAAAATGTGTTATGTGATGTATGTATGAAGTAGCGGAAGTTCATAGGTAATGAACACAATAACAAAACCGGTTGCGCCAGATAACATAATTTTATTATAATATTGATCATCTCTTTAATACTAATTTTCTTACTTTAATCTAGTAAAGTTTTAAGTATTTATTCAAGGAACATCGACCCCTTTACAAATAAAATAGAATACTTAATGAATAAGCTATACAATGCTTTCTCCTTTTCTGTCAAGCGCATTTAGCAATGTGGCAAACAAGAAGAAAACATTGTATAGCTGATCCATTGTTTAAATATTTTTATTAGTAAGTGTGTAAATAATAAATATACGGTATCAAACGCACATACGTATAAATCAACTACATCTGGGACATTACAATTAAAATGTAGCAAGAACAATGATGTAGTAAAAACTTAAGTATTTAAGTGTTCATAATTGTTGCGCATGAGTTTGCGTGACTGTCGGGGATCAGATCTGATTTGTATTAGGAACATCAGTGTTGCCAGTTGCTAGTTGCTACACACCATGCTATCAAACCAATTACTGGCTTGTTAGTAAAAATTACATCAATTTTTACACCTATAAGAATTAAGTAATAATTTCAAGTAATTGTAACTTGTAGTTTATTTTAGTAAATAATTTCTGTACTCGGTTTCTATTACATTTGACTTTAGTTTATCTATTCAATCACTTTGAATGTGGGTTATTCTTGTGTGATTCTTTTTTTCACAAAAGTATTGCCTTGTCAAAATTTCAGGCTGCGACTTCGCGTTACAATCCAAAATGACGTCTTCATGGTTTTTTTTAACTTGGAGAGCAACTGTAGCTATTCCAAATGGACGGTCTGTGCTCGTCCACAGGCCGTCCATTTGGACTATTAGTTGAGCTGGTAATCCAGCTTAACTTAACGCAAATGCCTTTTAGGCAACTTTCAATAAGGAAAAGGCTAGATAGTAGACTAGATATTCGTAAGTATTATTATTGTTTGGCTTATCGCCCGGGTAAAAAGTGGTAGGGTGAAGTAGAATAGCAGCGTGTAACGAAATACTTGAGTAACTTCGGTTTATGCACAAATATGCACAAAATATGCATACCCATTATGCATAACTTCAACGATGCTTACTAATGACTCTCATTACATTGTTATTTGTTATCAATATGTAGTGGTGATGTAAGTATTAAGGGGAGGTAGTACAAGAAACGGACGATTTTCAAGATCGGGAGTAGGAGACATAAAAATATAGTAATTTAAATTCTGAAAAAATATGTGTGTTAGTTAAGGATCTACCACATTGGAATTCATATTCCACTACACAATATCATAAAGAAGTTATATAATATATAATATATACAAACTTGTAAACCTTCGTCTTTGTAACTTGATTTCTACAACTAAGTATGTCAGAAAACTTAGTAATTGGTAAATATTATGAGCATATAATGAAAATAAACAGAGACTATTATCTGTTTTTTACGAGCTACGATTTTTTTTCTCTAGTTATATTCTTAGAAATAATTAAGATGCGATGTAAAGTGTGAAATAATTTGTAGAATTCGTATCAGCTGTTTAATAGAATGCCGAGGCAATTATGTGAACGGTCTACATGAGGCTACAGACACAATAATACATAAACAGTAGTAGAACTTCATGCCGCTTGAATCGAGCGCACATAGGTACATAATATTATTAGAGCCTTGCTTTCAGATAGGTAACTTTATTTACTTTATATATCGTTTTTATTATACTTACATTTAAGAAATTAAAATATTATATTATAAACTTTACAGCAATAAGCGAGCTAATTGGCTAATGATGATAAATTATTATAGCTCAAAACACTGTCGATTGTGTCAGCTTTCAAACAAAAAAACTAGACTATAAAATCGGTCCACCCGTTTGGTTGCTACGATGCTACGTACAAACACACAGACACTCAAAACGGCAGAATGACAGACACGTCAAACAGAAACAATGAAATATTATAAATTACAAAGACTCTCTATAGCCTATATTATAATCAGGGTGAGCGAAGCGAGCCATAGTATATCCAACAACTTTTACATTTTGTAATACACTTAATGGAAAAATGTATTACAAAATGCAAAGGTTTTTGTGCTTTAACATAGTAATTTATATGTAGATGTGTTATCACAAGTCAGTCAAGGTGTGACGACGCGAGCCCTCATAAAGCTCGGCTTTTAGCTAGTTATAAATATAGGCCTTCGACGGATAGACAAAGTATTTTAATTTAAAATACCTGTTTTGAAAACGTCGAGGGAAAAATTCTGTAGTAAGGTTTTATTTTGAAAAGAGACTCTCAGAACACAGAGAAGCAGAGAGCCGATCGAGTAACACTACTGTATTATTCTTATTTTGTGGTACAGGTATGCACATTACACCGGAGCCATTAAATTTTCACGCTCCAAGACATCGGATTGCCCAACCTGTATATACAATCAATATTTGTCCGTTTGTTCGTCATTACGACGTTTTTCATATATGTAATACTAGCGACCCGCCCCGGCGTCGCACGGGTATAAATACATATATATCCACTGAAAAAATTATTCAAATCGATAGCCGGTCGATAGGGTTCTGTAATCAACAAAACTTGGTTCAAAAATCAGCTAGTTAGGGTTCCGTTTTAGGGTACAGTGTACCCTAAATCGGAACCCTAACCAGCTGATTTTTTGTATATTGGTAAGTTAGTTATATAATTAATTTAAGAGTAGGTAACCTTGACCTACAAATAAGACAATCCATATTTTAGGACCATCAAGTCAAAGTACGAAATCCTTTCTATCTCTGTTAGCTACCATATTCGAGATTTTTCGAAAATAAAAATGTTATTCGTCTTATCAAAATAACACTAAACTCACAAAAAATTAGCATGTTAGTAATCACTATCAGTAATCACGAAAAAAATACGTTCTAGGGCTCCCTGACCATGTTGAGCTATTCTTTCGATAGAAATTTTGTATGTTATAGCATGGACCAATTTATTACTCTATGGTTATAGTTACTGGATGTTAAATTGTTAGAGACATATTGTTTTCTATAAATATTGATTGTCTAAGAGTAATATCTAAGAGTAGTGTTATACACAAGTAAGAATACATAGGCACAGATAGAGTTTGACAGGTGTGTAGGACTCACCTGCAGAATAAGGGTTGTCCTGTTCCGCCCACAAAAAATAGATACAGGCAGGTGCAAATGGACGAATCAGGTGAAAATCTGAAAATATAATAATATGTCGTGAAAGTTCTAAAATCATAATTTTGTAAACAATAAAAATCTATTGCAAGCAAGCAAATATTTTTTTCATTTTAACATTGTAAATGCCGTCGCATCGCTTGATACGTTTAAATATGTTTATAAAGTTTTAGTTACTTATCTATTTAAATTTTATTACTAACTCTAGATAATATATTACATTCTCGTAAATTTTTTATAAGGTGTAGTAATAATAATAGCTCCCACACCGGTTTCGGTGACGGTGACCGGTTTCATTGAAACCAGGCCAGCTACGCAGGAGTATTTTTATAGTGCCCAAGTGTGTGCGCAGTACACAAGAGCACTCTCTATTCCTTTACTCTCATAACCCAGTGGGACGGCAGACCGACACGACCGGTGAGAGATCAGGCGCAGGACCGACTTTTTACATGCCCATCCGACGCATGGATCATCTTACTTGTCAGACAATCAGGTGATCAGCCTGCATTGTCCTAACCAAACTTGGAAATAACATGTTTCCAACGCGGGAATCGAACCCACGACCTCCGAGTCAAGAGCCGCGCTCTGTACCACTAGACCACGGAGGCGTTAGTGTGTATATACTGACAGCATGACTGACAAGGTGTAGTATATATGTATTATAGCGACGTCACAAACTTTAAATATGTGACCTAGCTTAGGTCGGCCAGCGTGACGAAAGAGCAGGATCCATTGTGTTTGTGCAGCTGGAGTCAGGACAAATTCACAAAGAACATGTACTTAAAGACATTTTGTCTCGAGTTAAGACAATAGTTGAAACCTAGATAGGTTACAAAGTGGCATTATAATATTATGTGCTCTACCGCCTTAGTTGAGGTAAACTTCGGCTCACGTCTAAGCGCGATGCGATGGTACACTAATAGTACAAAATGTGCACATCTTATACATAAAAATGTTTTCAAATGTGTTGGTCGTGCTAAAACTCGAAAACAGCTGAACGGATTGGGCTGATTTTAGTCTTAAAATATTCGTAGAAGTCCAGGGAAGGTTGCTAGTTTACTATAAAAATATTTCGAATAATTTCAATCTGAATGTATTATAGTTCATTAGGCACGTGTTATTTAAATATTATGTTCTTTATCGCCTTAGTTGAGGTAGAGCTAGGCTCAGTTCACGCCTAAAGGTCAGTTCAGACCGCGACGCGACGCGTAGTCTACAAATAGTCCCTATAAAAAAATTATTAAAATATGTAATATTTTTTTTATACGGACTACAGTATTACAAACATATTTCTAATAATATCAATCTGAACTATAATAATTCATAAGGCACATAATATAATTTAAATACGTATGCTTAAAACTTTAATCCTGTTAACGTTTAAAGAATATATTATAATTATTTATAATACGTAATTAAAATTTAAGAATATGTCATCATGTCATCTGTATCACTCACTAAGTGAGTGACACAGATGACATGATGTTTAACTCAGAGTTAACTTTAACCCAGATCTACGCAAGTCCGCCTTAATCGAATAAACAAATTAAGATTTAAATCAAAGAAGCCATTATGACGTAGGTAAAGAGTTTAACAAAGCTAACATAGTGGAAAATATGAAATTAGTTTTCCGAATCGAGATCATATTTAATGACGGCGAGCGTCACCGTGAAATTGTGTCATGACACCGGTGACCGGATGTACTAGTGCCAACTGCCACGTCATACGAACACTGACAACGGGAGTATTCAAACCTCAAACTATTATGTGTACATATTTTCCTGTTCTGAGACAAAATATGAACTTATAAGATTGATCGATAAACCTAGATAGAATTGTTGATGTTTTTGGTCTCTAAAAAAATACATTTTTCGTGTAAACGCGTTTAAAGTTTTCATTTATTCTATGTCCTATCCCGGGATTTAAAGTAAGTATATAGTCGCATACAAAATTTCAGCAAAATCGGAGTAGCGATTTGAGCGTGAAGAGGTAACAGACAGACACACTTTCGCATTTATATATTAGACTAGATGACGCCCGCAACTCCGTTGCGACTTGCGCCATAAATTGTTTATCGCGCAAGAACCGTAAGTACATTTTTCCGTGATAAAAAGTATCCTTTTTCCTTTCCCAAGACTCAAAATATCTCAATGGCAAATTTCAGCAAAATCTGTTCAGCGGTTTGGGCTTGAAGAGGTAACAGACTGACAGATAGACAGACGGCTGACAGACAGACAAACAGACACACTTTCGCATTTATAATATTAAGTAAATATGGATGGATAATGTAAGTATGGATATCAACATTAGTGTGAAATTCTATGCCTCTATGATTATACCTCAAAATAACAAAAACTTATAAATAGAGATTGCAGATAGGTACATGATTCGAAATGGCAATAACCATTTAAATTGAAAACACGGAGCTATGAAATTACATTAACGCGATTATACCCGGGTAGCTCCGCCGAGGCTCGGGCAAACATCGCAGGGTACTTATTACATAGCGCGTTAGTATGCATGGGCTGGGAGTTGGCCGCCCTAGCCGCCCTAGCCAGCCGCCCTGCCCAACAACTCGAGTGCGGCCCTGCATTACCAAACGTAAATGCCATTCAAATATAAATTGGATTCATATTTATGTATTTATTGAACTATACAATTGACAATACACATAATGCGACGTAGATTCAGTAAATACAGCCTACGGATTAATTAAAAATTTAACACAAAGTGTGATGTAGTTTTAAATTTCAAAATCTTCTTTTAAATTTTAACATTGAGTGTTTTTTTTTAATTTCTCTGAAGGAGCCCCAAAATACCAAAAATGCTCGTAAGTATGGAATGTGCAATTTCAAAATAGGTAAGTTATTTTAAAACACCATAAAATTATGTCCTATTGTCTGTAAATTGCTATTAGAAAATGACAAAACAGCGATCCACAAAACCTCTATTTCGAGTAAAAAACACTAAAGTATAGCTATGGCTCGATACCATGTGTTTTAAATTACATTTAAGGCCATTTCATTTCACTTATCAAAAAAACCATATAAATAGGGTGACATTCCGTCGTTTTCTCAGGGACATTTTCTTAAATTAGACTATTATTAGTGGCGGATCACGTAGGATGCTTTTAATATTGAATTAGGGGACCCTATGGTTACTCCGGCCTTAATCGGTCGTGTATTAGTGTTGCCCGGACACGTAATGCCACAAGTAATAATAAAGGCGAAATGACACAAAATATTGTCAAATTATAGGCTCAAAAGCACGAGTGCCCACTTACCGCCGTTGATCCCTGGTACAGTCGACAACGTAAGTTTTAGATAAATTATTTTAACCTCACATTTATGTTTGGTTGTACCTGCAATCTGCATACTTTTAAAGTCCAAACGGCGTGTAGAGGCACAAAACTAAAATTATTATAGAATTTTGTTCCTCGTTATTGTGATTTCAGTACAGAGTATGTGCTTTTTAATATTATATATAAAATTCTCGTGTGTTTTTCGTGAACTCCTCCAAAACTCAATCGATTTTACTGAAACCGACTTTAATTAATGAAATTTTGTATGTACCTACATTTGTATCTACTTTTTAATTTGAGAAATCTATATCTACAGCATGACTGGTGAGTCAATACCGATATTTAAGGAGAGTATTCAGCACTCGATTCTCATTATAAATATGTAATAAAATTAGGTTCTTAATTTTTTTTTGAATTTCCCAAAAATTAATGAATCATGGATACTAAGTAAATTACGCGGCTAGGCAAGTAGGCATACTATGCGGCCGGTGCAGAGGCGTGTGCTACCAAAGAATCACCACACAACTACCCCTCCCGCTCGCGGTGTCCATGCGTTGGGTAAATAATTATTTAACTTTAAGCTACATTTACTCAGTGATCAATTGATATTATTTTTTTAAATTATTTTTTTCCAATTAATATAATAGCCAAATATCACGTCCTCAAGTATTGAACATGTCTCACCAGTCACGCAGTATATCTATATCTATATCTATATCTATATCTATATCTATATCTATATCTATATCTATATCTATATCTATATCTATATCTATATCTATATCTATATATATATATATATATATATATATATATATATATATATATATCTATATCTATATCTATATCTATATCTATATCTATATCTATATCTATATCTATATCTATATCTATATCTATATCTATATCTATATCTATATCTATATCTATATCTATATCTATATCTATATCTATATCTATATCTATATCTATATCTATATCTATATCTATATCTATATCTATATCTACATCTATATCTATATCTATATCTATATATTATATAAAACTCAAAGGTGACTGACTGACATGGTGATCTATCAACGCACAGCCCAAACCACTGGACGGATCGGGCTGAAATTTGGCACGCAGGTAGATGTTATGACGTAGGCATCCACTAAGAAAGGATTTTGATAAATTCCCACCCCAAGGGGTTCAAATAGGGGATGAAAGTTTGTATATAATAATACTTCTTAGCACGAGCGAAGCCGCGGGCAAAAGCTCGTACTTAATGTATATTATGACAGAACAACGTTTGCAACATCAGCTAATTAATTTTTTATAAATAAAGAAAGGTGTTCTAATATAATATAACAGGACAAGTTTGCCACACATTTTTTTAAATTTAGAAAACAAAAGATAATTTAATCAAGTAACTGTTTAGGTTCATGTCAAGCGCTTTTTGTGCAAAGGTGGGCTAACGGAAGTAGATTATAAAATTTAATTACAAACTAACTAAAGATAACATTGTAATTAAGATTATTTGAATATTAGAACGGGTTATGATCGTATGTATTTTTCCTTTACTCTATTAATTTTATTATTCTAGTAGGTATCTATGGTACAACTTAAAGCTTTACGCAACAGATATGCAATCTGTGAAAATTTGAGAAGCCTAGGTATATCGATTCTTGAGATACAGCCCGGAGACAGACGGACAGACAGACCGACGGACAGACTTCGAAGTCTTAGTAAGGGTCGAGTTTTTACCCTATGCCCTATGGGATGGTGCGGAAAAATGAGGCCCGCCCCTGCATCTTTCCAATATGCGCGAAGCTTCATAGATACATAATAATTAATAATAAGTGCGAGTCGGAATCGCGCACGAAGGGTTCCGTACCATTATAGAGCAAAATTAGGCCATAAATTGTGTTTTTTGTATGGGAGCCCCCCTTATTTTTTATTTTATTTTAATATTATTATTAAATATTAAAGTACACATATAACTAAGGATTTTGTGAAAAATTCAAGTACCTACCTGTTGCCATTTTTTGATACAGAGCAAAATGGGCCAAAAAATCACGTTTGTTGTATGGGAGCCCCCCTTAAATATTCATTTTATTTTATTTTTAGTATTTGTTGTTATAGCGGCAACAGATATACATAATCTGTGAAAATATCAAATCTCTAGCTATTACCGTTCTTGAGTTACAGCCTGGAGACAGACGGACAGACGGACAGACGGACAGACAACGAAGTCTTAGTAATAGGGTCCCGTTTTTACCCTTTGGGTACGGAACCCTAATTAGCAGATCGCTAATCTCTTGTTGAAATTGATTCTAGTTGTTCTTATGACTAGACAAAAAGTCTTTTTATCATAAACATAATCACAGTATGTTGCTCAAAAAATGTTCACCTACAAATTAAGTAGAGCAATTTTAAATAATGTGAGTCATCATATTATTGTAACATGTGCATATTGCTTGATATAAAAAGTTACTTTGATATTTATAACTGCTCCATGTGGCCACAATTTTAAAAACTTTACCAAATTATTTAGTTACCTAATAAAAGGTTTTTAACACGTCTTACGGATTTTTGCCCGGAAAAGCAGCTGAAACGTCGGAATTAAGAATGCACCTGACCCTAACTTTACTACATACTACATAGTCTTAAACCTAGATCTCAAAATCTGTAAGATCTAGAAAACTGATTTTTTACACAAGTAACTTAAGTTCATGAAGATTAAATGCTCAAGACGAAAACACGATTACTGAAAAAGTGCTCGATAGTTTCTTTTTTTTACAAAAAAACCTTGTTTTAGACACATTTTTTTTGGATCTTCGAAGTTTGCTGTCTTTTCTTTAATATTTTTTACTATCGAAAAAGGTATTGATAAAACCTAAATATGCTCAAAATACTTTTTTCATAATTATTATAGTTCGTCTTTTATTCAAGTAAAACTAACTTAGCGATGATTCCGCGTCGTCCTTTTTCACCTGGCATATGAAAGACGGGCGTGAGTGTGAAGAGAGAAGGACGATGTTTGATTTTTTGGGTCAACTGGTAGCCCTCTTAATAAAAGTGCTCCGCGACAAAAATCCGTAAGTGTTAAAAACCTTATAATATCATGAGTGATACTCGCGTAAACTTAAGAAATTATTTACTTTCTTGCAAAAATTACTCTCCCTTATTTTTATATTAGGCAAACATAGTACTGGTTACACAACACATAAATATGTAGAGATTATATTAAGGTTTTATAGCATCTTTATTTTGAAATAAAGCTTAGGCAGTTTTCTTTCAAATAAAATATATGTTCAACATACTTTTGTTATTTCACAACTTCTGCTAATAATGTTACTCGTTAAAGGGTTTAGTGATAACTGATAACAGCACCTGCTCTTTGCTCAGATTGTATACCAATGTTCGTTGTACACTCTATCTTATTACTTGGTAATAAAATTCAAAGTGGTACAACAGGTATCAGCTACTGTACTAAATCTACCACGGCAGGTGGACAATTGGACAGTCTAATATCCCTATTAATGTGAAATATCTGATTGTAGTACTCGGTGATAACGTTGATTAAATAAAATTAAACATATTTATGTGCTCAACTGTACTTGTACAAGGCTTTTGACAGTTTAAAAAAATAACGTTCTTAATTTAAATATTAGGTTATGTTGATTAGATAAGGTAAATCTTTGTTCCAGTTTTACATTTAAAAACAATTTAGAGTAACCTTACATAATAATATTAAAATACTTTTGGAACTAGCAGATACTTAGTCCTAAACGAATTTTCTACTGGCTAGTACCTACCTGTTGGCTCGACGATCTACATTTACTATGGCAAAATATATTTCTATTCATAAGTATTTCTTGTACTCCTATTTAAAAAAATGCTCGAATTATTTTAGGTCTTCCATACTGACTACTGAGTACAAAACATTTTTAAATTGTCAAAATATTATAATAATTATGTTTTTCCTGCACAGTTAATATGGATATAGTCTATGTTGCATCAAACAAGCAATTTCAAAACATACTGTAGCTTAAATAAGTCAGCCCATTGCCATTCCGTATGATATTATATACCCCGCTATTACACGATTAAAAATGTTTAAATAATTTAATTACCTAATTAATTATTATAATATACGTAATTAAAAAGTAGCCGAGTTTATTTTCATGTATTTACGTAAAACAGCCTGTATTAATTAAAATTTATGAGCCTTTTTTATAATAAAATTAAATCTACAATATATTTTAAAATAATCGCTTTATTTTTATTTAAATGTGGCTGCAAACAATATAATAATTATATCTAAGACGGTCCGGACGGGGCGGGCATGTGGGGGGTGGAAGGAAATGCTTGTGGCACAATATAATTATATATAGTACACCGTCTTCATACGATAACCCCCTTTATCAAGAATAAACGCACACATTGAAATTATTTTAGTTAATTTAAAGTAGTAACACAACGTAGTATTACGTCCACATTACGTCGCTCGCAAGCATAAAAGTTGGGTTGTTGGTTGTTGACTGCAGTTGAGCGTGTTTAAAAAACACGACAAAAATACTCTACTTTATAAAATTCACATTGTGGCCGTTGCCAGTGTCATATTATTTTTTTGGTCGGCGATCACATATCAGCTGCAAGTTACCACTTGATTGTAGTGTTTAGGATCAATTCGAATCGATTTCGGTTTATTCGAATGATCCGATCGTAAAATCGATCCCGAAATCGACCACGATGATTTACTTAGTACGTGACGTGCTTATATGGTAAATTAATCGTTTGATTCGCATTACGATCGTTCGTATTATTAAATGTTCGATTCTGTGAGAATTTCGGAGCATTCGGACGTGGAGGTATGCGCAGACCTGTTTTTACGATCCTCTACTACTTAATTTATATTATACGCTACGTTGTTCGTAGACGTTTCATTTTAGTGATGTTCTTCATTTAAGGTGACGCCATGTTAAAGTAAAAAACCGTGTTGGATGTGTTTTAGATTGCTTGTTTTCTATGCGAGGCTGGCCCGGCCTCTCATAGAAAACAGGCAATGGAACAGCAAAAAATGGAAAGAGCGTAGCGACAAAATGGTTTTTGTCGCGTAATTTAAAAACCATAAATACATTTCATATAAGCAATGGGCAAAATAAAGTGTATACTAGAACCAATTTATGTACAAATTTTGGAAGCATAAATCACTCTCCTCTGTTGGCAATTTTGCCAACAGAGGAGAGTGATATAAGCTTGGATAAAGCAAGGGATTCCTATTTAGGAATCCCTTTTTTTACAGAGGTCTTTTTGATTGATTATTCTGTGTTATAAAAGTTGACCAATCGTGTTATGCTATGGGTTATTCAAAGACAAAGACATGATGAATACTGACAGTGAACTTTAATTTCTTAGCTTAATTAGTCATTGCTGAGAAATATGGACATCGCTACAGCCAAATTATCAAGGCGTCACCTTAAATGTGAATCACACATAATTAACTGGCGCCAAATAATTCTAGCTTGGATGCCATATATGACCGATACCCACGGCAAAATTTTAAGGTGTTGCTTGAGAGTCTTGGGACTGTATCAGTACTTGACTACGCCATCATACTAGTAGGTAGAAGCTAGAGTTATATTGTTATTAATTTATGAGTTTCAATCCGTTACAGTGAACGTACCCGGTACCACTTATTTTTGGGGAATCCCTCTTGAAATCACGCTTCCAAAGCCTAGAAGTCACCCCTTTTACTTGTCGCGGATATTAAAAGGAGATGGATTTTAAATTGTGAAATGCCTTCATGTAGCAAATCTGTAAATGCGCCACTGCGGACTGCCTCTTTTATAATTAAATGTCCGTTTTCCTAAGGAAAGATCTTCAGACCGAGGTGCTATACTCGGCCAGGATAAATACTGCTGTAGCCATTTCAAATGTGGTAAATTTAATATATCGCGTCGACTTCAGAAAATTACGATAAAGATTCAAGATTATAATATGGACTATGGCGTCAGTAGGCTACAAACACATTTTATATTTTACTTTGTGACCCAAAGTTAATTCTAGTTAAATTACGAAATGTTAATATCGTGTAAATACGAATTATTAGTGATTTACGTTCTAAATTCCAAACTAATTTTCGTCATTTAGCTTTTGTGCGATTGGCGATAAACGGTCAGCGAATTCCGAGTTTAATTTAAATAAATTATACATTTAGAAACTGATTGGAAAGCGATTCGTTAAATGATGGAGACAAATCGTCAACATTACGGACGTTCCTATCGCATTGCGTTCATTACCTTTTACCTCAAAGACTACATTATCCGATCCGTAAAATATTCACTCGATTAGCTGACACTTATCAAACACTCGCCCGTCGGGCCTTAAATAAAATCGATTAATTACACATCGATGACAAGTATTATCGAGACGGTTTCTAAATATCTGACACACTTGACGATGGCCGCTGGCATCGTCATAATGACGAGATCAAAACGAGATTTCTAATAAACTGTAACGCTTGTGAAATATTTTAATTACTTTATGTTGGTCACTTTCGATATAGGCAGTAGGTTAGGTAAATATATTTTTAATAGCTTTCATCCACGGCTCCACAGACTGCGAATTCTGATGGTTATAACTTATATCCCACGACCACAAGAATAATATAATATACATTTTCGGGATAGAAATGAGCAATGCAGGGAATAAACTATTACTATGTCAATCTTATTTAAAAACGAGTTAGGTATGTCATTTTTACGAAAATATTAAACAAACCAGCGGTTTGTTTAATATTTTCTTACTTCACGATCATAATATTATTACCACTCCGTCTACTCTGTTATTGCCTAGGTACTGTCATTTATTTTCTGGAGTTTTGCTACTTATATCGTGAGACTTACACGGTTCAAACTGGTATAACCCAATAAATAGATTTTTATATATTTTATGAAACAGAACATATTACAGACTAAATAAAATCATAGTACAAACTCCATGAAAAATGTGTGTGATTGTAAATATCATTTTATTACCAACAATTCTCATGGGAATTTCGTTTTCCAAAATAGTTTCATTTTTAATTTTAACTTTTAGCTTTAAGTTTACTTAAACATTTAGTTACGGCTGCTTACTGCTAATATCGACAATATTTGCGTATCCATTAGAAGTATAAAAATGTTCAGTTTGCTCCCAAATACGACATGTTGGTGTCAATGTTAGGAAATCGATCCCTTTCTATGTAAACCCTACCGGTTTATCGTCAGCTCCATACAAAAAACATCGCCTCAACAAATATTTTGCTAAGCGTATTGATAAAAATCAATAGTAATATGCTAATAGGCAAAAAAATATATTGAAAGAAGTTGTTTTACATCAACTCATACATCTTTTACCTAAATTTTAATGTGTAGGTACTACAGTTTATGCTAATTTAGACAGAACCGCAATTCCTATATTATCTAGGTACTCATAGGAGTTACAATTATTAACTACTTTAACTTATTCTTTCCGATAATTGCGACCATTGAAAAATTTAGAATATAAAAAATTAATGGGGACCTTAATACTATTTTATATATTATATTTAGGGCCTGTTTCACCACTACCTGATAAGTGCCGAATAGGCTATCCAACTTGACAGATGGAGAATCCGGCACTTTATCAGGAAGTGGTGACACAGGCCCTTCGTATATTATAGTAATTTTATAATACATTTTTACGCGGGCGATTTTGATGGAGCACCTAACTGAGAATAGTTGCACAGCAAGGTGTCAACTATCACGGTCGGTGTCATTGTGAACCATAATTGTCATTTTATTTCATACTCCTCGAGTAACTTGGTAAAACGCAAACGAAGATATCCTACAGTAAATTGAAGGAGTAAAATAATTATTCTCAGAAGTCATGATAGTAAAGTTATACTCGTGTAACTATAAGTTTGGTCGAATCGGGCCTTAGGAAAGTACAACGAACTCTCCTTCACTAAATTATTTAAAATAACCCCTAAATACATACTTATACATATAATATACTTTAACTATGATTAAGTAGCGGTGTATTACAATACTAGATGTTAATTAAATGTTAATTTAATTAAACATCGTCATGGGTCAGTTAATCGTTTTCTGTTCTTACTATTGTCTTGTTTAAATTCCGTTTGAGCCTCCCGCATTTATAAAATTAATATTGGCAGTATTTATTATTTTAATAGATAACAGTGAAATACATGAAGTACATGAAGTACAAATAAAATACATGAAGTACAATAAAAAAAAAGCTTTGAGTTGAGCTTTGTAACGTATTTATTACTTACTAAGCATATACCTATACAATACTAAGTTTTTGGATATAAAAAAGCCACACCTTTACAGGTCAAATCTCGAAAATTATCTTACGTCGTAAAAAAGTATGAATGATATTTTTTTAAATGGTAACAGAATGGGTCCAGGATGTAAAAACAAAAGTCCAAAACCACAATCTTTTAGCACCGGAAATGACTTGCTAAATAAATCAAAATTGCACTATTAGGGTTACGCCCCTTTTGTCGTAAAGACACCGGCCGTGGGAGAGCCATTATTAATAGAAATAAGTGGTCATCAGCCCGAACTCAAAAGTCCCTCAAATTATTTTCGATTTACGTCGATGATCATCATTATTGACTCCGAAAAGTGACTAAGCAAGGACATTCGTAGAAATAGGATTTAAACACCCAATAAACGGGGACATTAATATAAATAGACTTATTAATTTATGTACACTTATCCCCGTCCAAACTTTATACCGCAGATAAGAATGTTTAATACTTCAGATTATTCGGAGTCGAGGAGAAAATATTCTCATTAACAAACATAGGCAATAAAAAATAATACATATTTTCAAACTAAACGTCGTAAATGATACATAATAATATATCACCCAATAAAATGTTTTATTTGGAATCGATTCGGTCATTTTATTCGGTATTTATAAAGCGGAAAGCAATAAATAACGCGGAGATAACCGTTTTACCGAACCGGTGAAATGTTACAACTTATAAGTTTACAACACAAAGACGAAATATTTACAGCCCGTCCGTCATAAATCGTAACCGGTCGCTATTAACGAACTAAAAATCAAGATGTTAAATAATTGTGATAATGTAATCTCCATCGTGAACACCAATAAACTTACGAAAACGGCTCATATAATATAGTTTATAATTAGTGCCGACTGAGGTGCTAATTCGGGTCAGGCCGATGAATTTATCGGAATGACCCGTACGTAAAAGACAAATCATAAATAAACCGGACGACCGAACTCAATAAAACGTTTAGGGCCAATGGGTTTATCGGTTCACTTCCTACGACCGCTCTAATGACCAAAACAAACAACATGACACGGCTAAATAAAAAAAACCGTCCAAAAGTGCTAATACAAAAAGTATCAGTTTTTGTAGCGCCTCGAGTGAGTGTGAGGTCGGGGCGAGGAATGTTGGCGCCCGTCTGAGTACGTATACCTGTCCGTTTATCAATGAACCGTGGACAATAAGACCAAAAACGACACGAAAAAATATCAAAAACGCGTGTCATCAATCGTGGCGTCCGGCGCGGCGAGGGCTTGCGCGTTTCGTGAAAATCTCAAAACCTTACTTACAACACTTTTGTTCCTTGCCGGAAATAAAAAAAATTATAATACTTAAACTGAAAAAAAGTGATGCATGGAAACAAGTATTTAACATTACAACGACTACAGCCTTAACTTTCAATGACACAATTTTTAACAGACGAAAATATTTTAGATAAAAAAATTTACACTCATAAAAGTAAAAAGACGTGGGAGAGCCATGCTTCGGCACGAATGGGCCGGCTCGACCGGAGAAATACCACGTCCTCACAGAAAACCGGCGTGAAACGGCGCTTGCGCTGTGTTTCGCCGAGTGAGTGAGTTTACCGGAGGCCCAATCCCTACCCTATTCCCTTCCCTTCCCATCCCTACCCTCCCCTATTACCCTAGTCCCTATTCCCTCTTAAAAGGCCGGCAACGCACCTGTAACTCTACTGATGCTGCGGGTGTCTATGGGCGACGGAAGTTGCTTTCCATCAGGTGACCCGTTTGCTCGTTTGCCCCCTTATTTCATAAAAAAAAGAGGTTCATATTAGTTTAGCCAATAGCCAGCCGGCCAAGGGCCAACAAACAATTCTGTAGAGTGTAGACATATTTTGCTGTGTACCCTTTCAATTGTTTCTATAAAATTCTATTACATATTTTATAATCAAAAGGAATTGTGTCACAATAAATTGTGTCACAATTTAATAAAAGTAATGTAGATCGTAAAACTTTATTTTATCAAGCGATAAACCTCAATTTGGCCGCATATTCTGGTCTATTCTTATCGTGTATTAAAAGTTTCATTCAGGCGTGTATAGGCAATAAGTCGGGGCCCGGGGGACAGTGTCACACACGCCCGCGCGCCACGCCGCCACCCGAGTGTATATGGCGAGGTAAAGCCTAACAACTCAAGATGAACACGACAAAACTGATAAGGCCGCCTCGCCAGACATCCCAATTTAGTGCCGGCCCGCCGATAACACTATTATACAGCTTTTAACTATATGCCCGATAAGCTAAATGTATTTAAAACCACCTTATTGGAACCCTCGATAACGCCGAGAGTTTTTTTATGAATTATACACAAATTACACGAAACGCTAATGTGTTAGTGTTAATTGCTCGATTAAATCTGATTATAAACCGAGCTTTATTAGCATTAAATATATTTGGAATACTCCGTTGATAAGATTTTGTGGTCATAAAACGCCCAAGTGCTATTAGCTACACGATGTAGAGTTTTGAAGTTAGGTGATGCAAAAATAGGTTGTCGAAACTTTCTTCCCTAGACTTGAAGACTTGGAAAGTATATTATTGTGTTTTATAGCTTAAGAGCTAAACCAATAGCTAAACGATATTCTAGAACTGAATAAAAAATAAGATCTAAAGTAATATTCTAGAATAAGCTATTTCATAATTTATATTCGTTACGGCTTTAATTTGTGACCTAATAAATCTTTATCTGCCTACTTCGACTTTATAAGCTTGTATTTTAAACGTCTGGCAAAAATGTAGAAAAATAATTTTCCGAATTTCTGAGTTTAATCGCTTAAATATACAGCCTTGACCTTTGGCTCTTTTTAGGGTTCCGTACCCAAAGGGTAAAAACGGGACCCTATTACTAAGACTTCGTTGTCTGGTCGTCTGTCCGTCTGTTTGTCTGTCGCCAGGCTGTATCTCAAGAACCGCTATAGCTAGACTTCTGAAATTTTCACAGATTGTGTATATCTGTTGCCGCTATAACAAGAAATAAAATAATATTAATATTTAAGGGGGGCTGCCATACAACAAACGTGATTTTTAGGGTTCCGTAGCCAAAATGGCAAAAAAGGAACCCTTATAGATTCGTCATGTCTGTCTGTCTGTCTGTCTGTCTGTCTGTCTGTCTGTCTGTCTGTCTGTCTGTATGTCCGTCCGTCCGTCCGTCCATCCGTCCGTCCGTCCGTCCGTCCGTCACGCAGCAGCAATAAGGTTTATTTTTATGAAATTAAAAGGTTTTTTTTATTTATTTTTATATTTCAGTCGATTTAATGAAATAGACTAACGTTTACCATTTATGACGTATAAAAAAAACTACTGGCTAGATCTCGTTCAAACCAATTTTCGTTGGTAGTTTTTATAGTAATCTACATCATATATTTTTTTTAGAATTACCTACTTTAGAAATTAGAGGGAGGACACATATTTTTACCACTTTGGAAGAGTCTCTCTCGCAAACTATTCAGCTTAGAAAAAAATGATATGAGAAACCTCAATATGATTTTTGGAGACTTATCCATAGATACCCCACACGCATAGGTTAGATGAAAAATTTCTTTTGTTTCAGTTGTACCTATGGGGACCCCTAAAATTTTTAATAATTTTTCCATTTTTGCATCAAAATGTTAATGCGGTTCACAGACTACATCTACTTACCAAGTTTCAATAGTATAGCTCTAATAGTTTCGGAGAAACTTTTCTCCGAAACTATTAGAGCTATACTATTGACTGTGACATACGGACGGACAGACAGACAGACATGACGAATCTATAAGGGTTCCGTTTTTTGCCACTTTGGCTACGGAACCCTAAAAATCAACTTAAAAGTAATATAATTAAAAACTTTTGTGAAGAGTTAACCATCAGTCAATTTAATATTTAAAAAATCTAATAATAAGTTGACTGTTCTCAAAATTAGCTCATCTCTACTTCCTACCAAAAAGTGTTAATACCCGAAAAATTTTTAAAAAATTAATCGGTGTTGATTTTTATTATAGCACTTTTTTGTCTTTTCCACTTACATTTTTTAACTTTTTTAAAATTAAACAATTATTAACGAAAATTCAAAAAAATGTTTTACCTAACTCTCTTTATTTCTCTAACGTAGGTACTAGGTATTATAGGTATTGTCGTGAAATAAAAACAGTAAGCAAATTAGCAATATATATTATACAACAAAAACTTAACATAATAATATAATATACAGTATACACATTACACAACCAAAGAAATTAAAACATCGGACATGGACCATGCATGGTTGACGATGCTTTTATCTTAATTCATATACCTAGTAGTAGTAGGTACAGTTAACTAAAACGAGGAAATATTGAATTATTCGTCAATACTTTCCATTTATATCGCACGATTATTATTAATTATTTATATGCAAATAATATTATTAATAACAAAGACAACGTAATTAATTAAGGGGAAGCGCGATTTCCATTACTAATTGAGCGAAAACTACACCGGGCGACGCGGACGGGCGACACCGGCCCGCCAAACTAATGAATGGCCGCCAAACAATTTGTAGTTTTTTTACTTCAATTTGTGAACCCCAAAAAAAGTTCAAACCACAATCGAATTAGTGTCCCTTGTTTGGGAGATTACAGCAGTGTCCGCTTATCTCGCTCGTTCGTTATTTTATTGCCGTAGAGAGCGAGCCGATAAACACGACCGGTAATGGGCCATAATGAATCGTCCCTAGCCAGCTCATCATAAAGGTCCTTCAATCGCATGACGCCATTTTGTTCTTACACCGATTTCAAATTTAGAACATATTGTCATTCAAATGCATTTGACGACACTCATTATTTTAACTAGCGATTTTGTAAGTTCCTGGGAACTAAGATTCCGTAGCGATCGAGTGGCTCGGGGATTTCCCAAGATAAGAATAATCCCGCGGCAAGTATTGGACGGATTAGGTAATCTACTCTAAGGCTTTAGACGGTAAAGAGAAACGTTGCTGCAAATAAAAGAAAGATGATAAATTTTAAAAATAGGTTACGTATTCTTAAATCTTCTAATACCTGAAAAATAAGTAGCATGCGTAACGGTATATTATAAACATTACCCCGGTGAAAGTTAGTGTTAATTCAATTTATAATTGCAATTATTGGTAATTTATACGCGACGTTCATTGTTTCGGAATATGTATAATCATTTTTAAATTGTACATGTAAAATGAAAATTTGTAATTGTGGTGTAACAAGGTATTGTATTGTGATAAGTTAACGGGACGGCTTAAGTGCCTTGTAAACTACCGCCGCGCGCCGTAATGCCTTCGTCATTAAAAGGAAAATAATACTGTCGAGTTATTCCAGATATTTGGGACGTAAGCACTCGGAAAATATTTTTAAAATATGGAATTCAACTTTAAAATTATATTTTGAAAATGTTAATCACAGACATGCATTATACGCGAATTATGCCGAATAAGCAATTATTTAAAGTTAAATACGCAATCATATTTTACTTAAGTATCTAATTTCTTATCATCTGAAATATGTTTCAGGTTAATTACGGTAAGGAACTTAATAATTATTGAGGAAAATACTGCTAAATAACTTTTGTAACGTTTACGAAAATTGTAATTGTTTATTTCTCGATAAGGAAGTTCATAATATTTTTACAGACTACCTAAGTACTTATTTAAAATATGGTGTGGTAAATAGTGAGTGTGGTATTTTCACCTTCGCGTAACTTAGTTGATAATTGACATAAAAAAGCTGTGTCAAGCAGCACGCGCAACTAATCTTGATACTTGAAGTAAATTGTCGTTATACACCAATTTTGAACAATGGCAATCTAAATTGATCACAAAACGTCTGTAGCTCGGTGTCCGGCGCGAGGGCTTGGGCGTGGGGAAGGGGCAGGGGGGTAATTGGCGTATAAAAAATAACAGGAAGTCATTAGTGACAGAGCCAGCGGTATCTATTCCACGACAGCGGTGGGATGCGGTGTGACCACCAGTCACACCGCATTGTAATTATATTCAAGGGCTTCGCTCGCGTTAAGAAGTATTATTTTATACAAACTTTCATCCCCTATTTTAACCCCTTGGGGTTGGAATTTATCGAAATCCTTTCTTAGCGGATGCCTACGTCATAGCATCTACATGCATGCCAAATTTCAGCCTGATCCGTCCAGTGGTATGGGCTGTGCGTTGATTGATCATAGATGTCAGTCAGTCACCTTTGAGTTTGATATATATAGATATAGAATATAGATAGATATTGGTATTTGGTATTCATAATATTAAGCCGCCATGTGTTACGAGACGGTGTGAGTGAAGGTGGCGATATATCTAGCTAATAAGCCATCCGTCCTCGCAATTTGACATTTTAGACATTTTAATACGCTTTTAATTCGCCTTATGAATGGGGCTTTTACGCGGTTTGTATCATTTTGTTCATTAATATAATATTTATCTGTGCTCGTTATCCCTGTGCAGTCAACGGAAGATCTGTGTCATTGTTCAAACGATTAGTGACCTAGTGGATACGTACCGTTATGTCATTGCCGTACCTTCAAGTATATAATTATAATAAAACCTATTTGCAAAATAAATGTTTTTGGCAATCTACGATATTCTACTTATAACATAACATAATTTGATTTTTTCCTATAGATTTTTTTTTGTTTTAGAAATTAGGTAAACCTTGCGAGTTGCGACCGAAACTCCAATAGTTGCTGGTCGTTCTTACCTCTGTAGAGGTCATAAATAGGTACACTTTCAGCTAATTGTTACATGACGAAAGTCTGGCTCATGGCTGTCACTGGCTCTTGGGCCATTTTGTTGGGAATTAGAAAAATCAAATCATCTATTTTAAATGGCCAAACATACTCGTATCTACACAAGCGACTTTTAATCATAGGACACGTAGTTTTTACCTCAATCATTTTAATATTTAATTATGTACATACGTAATCCAATTTAACATAAACATTATAGATAAGATTTAAATTTAATGTTCATTAATTTATACGTTCATGGAATGTTAAAGAATTATAAAGCTACATCAATTTTATGATGGATACAACGGGTGTAAGGAAATTAAGGGCTAATTTAGCATTAGCATTGATAATGGCGACATAAAGTTATGTCTGTCTAAAATGTTTTACTTTTCAATAGGATAAAATCTGCGCGGTCAATAAACGAATGTAGGAATAAAGTTCTCCAATCGAATTCAAATAAACAGCACGCGTTTGGTGGTAGCTTAGTTTGTGACAGGAGCTGCTGAAGAGCTGCTACGAAACTCTACTGCTGCTACGAAATCGTAAATACACTAATGTTGGATTAACAATAGCAGAATCGTGGTACCGTTGTGACTTGTGGATCACGGACCACGGTAAATGAATTATAACAAACCTGAGCGGTGAGCCGGTGCAGTAAATGGCCGAGCCGTGTCGCCGCCCACGCCGAGCCGACACCCGCGACCAAATTATTACATTTCTTCTAAAATATCCATATCCATATCCATATCCATACTAAAAAATATAGTGAATATTCTGAGCAAACTACTTAACCTTAGGATACATTGTAAAATTGGCATTTTTTATACAAAAGCGTTGAGAGACTTGAGTCCTTGGAAAAGACTTAGCATAGTATTAACTAATGAAAAGTGAACAACTTTTCTATGACAGCAAGTTTACTTTGAAACGCCTTTGCACTTTTTTGAAACGGGTATCTACTGAATTTTTAAATATTTTTTACGGGCTTTGGCCCACCACACATTCCCACCACTGTATCTCCTGTGTCACCAGGATCGACAGCGGTATCTAACCACGAAAACCCTTTGATATGATCTCAGGGAGCCCGAGGGACATGCTAAAGCTGTCTTGCGACCCGCAACGAAATTAATCAGAAGAAAATAGGAGGAGTAGGAAGAATTCCAGATTCCCTATAAAAAGCGGGTGAATTTTTAAGTAGAATATAAGTTGATACTCTTAAAAAAAGTAGATAGGTACTTACATAAATTTAGAAGTGACTTGACTTCATTCTGCAAAACTCGAAACAAGATTAAACCATCCTGTATATCTCATTAAAAATTATTAAATATCATAAAATGTTATGAAATTAAATTCATAATTATTATTATAATTCACATTTAATATACAATGTCCCATAATTTACGACATATTAATACATCTTATTACTTAAAATTGTGTAAAAACAACGTAAGTACATAAATATAACAATGCAAGTACAAATAAAATATAAAATACATATTATTATATATACAACTAGCTGTTGCCAGCGACTTCGTCCGCGTTAGCATAATATAATAACGGAGATGGATAATTTTCTCCTTTTAAGGTTCCTTACTCAAAGGGTGAAAACGGGACCCGCAGCCAAGTAGGCACATATTAATCAAATGACACTCGAAACTTGTATGTTTAGTTTAGGTTACAATCTTTAATTATTTCAGTTCAATCAGTCGAAAGTCTAAGAAAATTTCTAAAAACTTTCATCCCCTATTTCATCCCCTTAGGGATGGAATTTATTAAATTCCTTTCTGAGGGGATGCCTACATCATAGTATCTTTATGCATACACAGTCTCAGCCCGATCAGTTTAAATTTGACAAAAGTTTCATGCAAAATTTCATCCCCTATTTTATCCCCTTAGGGGTGGAATTTTTGAAATCCTTTTTAGGAGATGCCTAGGTCATAGTAGCTTTAAATGCATGCAAAGTCTCAGACCGATCGGTTTGAAATTGACAAAGTTTCATACAAACTGTCAACCCCAATTTCACGCCCTTGGGGGTAGAATTTCCAAAAACGCTTAAATATACATCCATTTAATTTTAATTAGTAACCCAATAATAAAGTTTCATGTTTCTAACTTAAGAAATGACGGACTTTCATTCACACTTTCAACCCTAATTTCACCCCCTTTGCGGGTAGAATTTCCAAAAACGCTTAAATACGTATTTATTTATTTTTATTTAGTAGCCCAAAAATAAAGTTTCATGTTTCTAAATTAAGAAATGACGGACTTTCATACAAAATTTTAACCCCTATTTCACCTCCTTGGGGGTAGAATTTCCAAAAACGCTTAAATACGTATTTATTTATTTTTATTCAGTAGCCCAAAAATAAAGTTTCATGTTTCTAAATTAAGAAATGACGGACTTTCATACAAACTTTCAACCCCTATTTCACCCCCTTCGGGTTAAAATTTCCAAAATTCCTTCCTTAGTGGGTGTCTACTTAATAAAATAACCCTGCTCACCAAATTTCGTGGCTATAACCTTAACAGTTTTTGCTCTGCGATGATGAATCAGTCAGTCAGTCAGTCAGTCAGTCAGTCAGTCAATCAGTCAGGACTTGTAATTTTACACTGCGTGACTGGTGAGACATGTTCAATACTCGAGGACGTGATATTTGGCTATTATAGTAGTTGAAAAAAAATAATATAAAAAAATAATATCAATTGATCACTGAGTAAAATATGTAGCTTAAAGTTAGATAATTATTTACCCAACGCATGGACACCGCGCGCGGGAAGGGTAGTTGTGTGGTGTTTCTTTGGTAGCGCATGCCTCTGCACCGGTCGCGTAGTATGCCTACTTGCCTAGCCGCGTAATTTACTTAGTATCCATGATTCATTTATTTTTGGGAAATTCAGAAAAAAATTAAGTACCTAATTTTATTACAAAATTATAATGAGAATCGAGTACAGAGTACTCTCCTTAAGTATCGGTAATGTCTCACCAGTCATGCTGTATGTATAGATAGGTTGATACATAACATTATGAAAACTCTCGGTAATTACTATTACCTAATTATAAATCAAACAAAATAAATTAATTTAATTTTTGCATGCTTTTACATATTGTTGTTCTTTCCGATGTTGTTTATTTTATTTAAGCAGTTTTTTTTCTTTCTTTTTCTTTTGGTTATTACTTATTTTGTTTTAGCTTTTGGCTTGTTTGTTTGCCTTAGTGTTTGCTGTGCATTGTCTTGATGTGTGAATAAAGCATTTTATTATTATTATCATTATTATAATTTATTTTGCTTGTGCGTGACGCAAATAAATAGGCAAGTACTTAATAATTATTGTTCTTTTCGGTTACACGTCTTATGCTCGGTTACTGAGTTTGTTGGCCAGAGTTTATTTTATTATATAGACATAATATATCCACTAGGCATTAGAACTTTCGTCTTAGGCGTATAAACATTCTTAAATACGAACCAAACCAAATGTTTTTTAAAGCTTCTCTGTACCTACTACATAACTTTTTTATTTATGAATGTCTTAATAAAAAGCTTTATGAAGCTTTTCTACACTAAGTATACAGTTGAATCATTTAAATTATGAATGTCTTAATAGTCATTAATGCTTAGGAACGCAATAACCATTTGGAAAGCGACATTTTGCGATAAAATGCGGCATTATAAAATGACATGTTTTATGTAATTGCGCGCATTACGAAATAATTCGCGATGGGTAACTCCTGCGCTCGGGGGTGGCTAACCGCAAACAATTATGTCTTATTATGGGTAAAAGTAAATTGAGGACATACGTTATATCCTCTGGCTCTAGCATGGTACAGTTTTAAGAAAATTGTTATAAGTAGAATACACTTCACAGTGACTAGATTTTCCCCGCAGCCGTGAGCCGTTTCGACCATTTCTGCTGATATAAAAACTATCCTATGTTATTTCTCAAGACTGAAAGTATACACTGTCACAAAAATCGGTGATTTCTTTAAAAAAAAAAGGTATAACATTCTGATCATCAAGCATCAACCCAATAAGTTATAAAAAAATTCGTAAAAAAATAATTCAATAAGAATGTAAAATATTCTAAACTTACCTGAGTAAACTATTTCATGAAGAAATAAGACATAATTTATGAATATGTGAACAATTTACAAAATAAATTGATGTCGCATTGTCACAGCAAACTTTGTTTTGCGAATAATTTGACCTCAAAGTTTCCTATATAATTTATACCCTTAAGAAATAATCATTTAGTCACCAACATTTGGCTCGGCAATTTCGTGCCTTCCGGTCGCACCTACGTTTCATTTGTTTATAATTCGGTAAAATAAGTGCTGTCATCATAATTTTTGTTTTTTTTTTATTTCTGGTAAGTGGTAAGTCGGCAACAGCTTTCTAACTGTAGCTAACTTGGTTTTGCCAGCTTAACTTTGCTGTTAAGAAAGATAATTTTCCCCGCATAGTTAACCCAAGTGTTTAGGTGATTAAAGGCCGGCAAAGCACCTGCAACTCTTCTGATGTAGCGAGTCACGTGTATCCATGGGCGACAGTAGTGGCTTATCGGATGACCCGTTTGCTCGTTTGGCGTTTGCCCTCTAATTTTATGTAAAAAAGCCAAAAAATACAGTACTTACCTAGAGTATTTATTGGTGGTAAGCGATTTTTCAGTCGTTTTTTATTAATTTTATCTTATTTATTTAAATCAGGCTTGAGGCTACGTAGGTATTACTTTCTAGGCTTCTGTAGATAGGTAATTAGGTAAATCCTATTATGTATTTAATAGTTATCTAAAACTTACGATGTTTCTAAAAAAAACTAGATAAATAATTCCAAACAGATTTTAATGAAAATTTTATGAGGTAGGTTAGGTACAAAAATTTACTTATTAAGTATATATTTTATCTACAAACTAAGAAACATAATATTCTGTACTCATATCAGAAAAAAATCTTTGCGTGCGTTCACTGCCTAATTTATGGGTGGTAAAATTGTAGCTTCACAAGCTTCATAGAAAACAATATAAAAACTGCTACGTATCTTATCGTTGTTTCAACACTTTCTAATAAAGAGTTTGTAGAAACAATAAAAAGTAATGACAAACTCTCGTCGATAACACTTTACGATCTTCTTCTTGTACTAAATAGGTATAAACCATAACATAAACTATACATAAACTCCGTCTAACACCAATAAAAGTCGGCGGCAACAAATACTAACTGTCAAATTTACATTCTGTTTGTAAGGTGGTGGTTCGGGAGAAATGAAACCACTCGATGCTTAATTAAGACTGCGTTTATTTAATATTAAATTCACACTATATAGTCCATGATAGTGCTGTGACATTACAATTAGTGTTGTACCTCTACATCACCCTTCTTAATAAAAAAAAAAAAATTCATTGTACATTTTTTTTTTAATTCTTATATAGTTAAATCATTATTATTAACATAAAGTTTTGTTCTATTTTTATGCACCACATCTACTGAACCTTTTTCATTTATAATTTCTACATTAGGTGACATGTCTTTTACAACTTTATATGGTCCTGAATAAATATCTTCAAACTTATTACCTATTTCATTTTTAACTAAAATCAAATCATTTACTTTATAACTTACAGGTTTAATATTTTTATCATATCTTAGTTTCCTCTTTAATTTACTTTCTAATAAATTATTCTTAGCTTCTCTTTGAGAAAGTTGCAGCCTGTACCTCAATTCATTCGGATAAAATTCACAGTTGTACACTGGATCAAGGTCTTGTGTTAGATTACTTGGAAGGGAACATTTTTTACCAAATACTAACTCATAGGGTGTGTATTTAGTTTCTGTATGAACCGTGGTGTTGTAACCAAAACACCAGAAAGGAAGCCACATACTCCATATTTCAGGATGGTTGTCACATTGAATACGGATAAATGCATTTAAATTTTTATGTGTTACCTCTAAAGCACCTATAGATTCGTGATGGTATGCTGTAGAATTGAGTTGTTTAATATTGAGTAGTTTACATACCTCTTTAAATATCTGAGACAAGAACTCCTTCCCTCTATCAGTTGCAACTTCTTTCGGCACTCCGTATCTAAGGATAAAATTATTTACAAAAACTCTAGCTACTTCGTCAGATTTTTTGGAAATTAAGGGATATGCTTCTACATATTTAGTTAGTTCACATTGCAGCGTTAAAACGTACTTATGATCATTATCATCTACTTCTAAAGGACCTACTAAATCTAAATATATTTTCTCAAATGCAGTACTAGCTGTGCTTGTAATAACCATTGGTTCTCTATTTGGTTGAGAATATTTTAGGCGTTGACATTTATCACATCGTTTAACAAAATTTCTTACATCGTTATCTATGCCAGGCCAATAATAGTACTTTTTAATATTATTTGACATCCTTCTCATACCAGCATGGCCACTACTAGGTAAGAGATGGAAGTCGTTTAAAATTACTCTCCTATCATCTTTGTCTTCAATGCGTTGGACATCTTCTAAAATACATAATCGCGGTCCGGACCTGTTTGTTAAACTATTTATCTTTTCTAACAACTTTTTAATAAAAATATCATTCTCTTTGTTCTTTAATATGTATACTTCTTCTAATTTGAGTGAGTTACAAAAATCATCCATTTCTCTCACAAATTCGTCTCGCGCAATTTGTGATTGAGAGTTAAGGAATTTTATGTAAATTGTATTCTTACTTTCAACATAACAAAATAACTTATTTTCCTTGGTAATTATTTTATTTTTTCTTAATCCATCTAACATTTTCCTATTACTTATAAATCTTAACTCGACAGAATCCTTCGGTTTGATATGGGTATTCACTACTTGAGGGTGATCAGTCCTCAAATTAGTGCTTACCGAATCCACCGGGGAATTAACCTTAAGTAATTTTTTCGCTTGTGCTCTTGTCATTACGTTAACTACTTTTTCATGCATTTCTTTCAAGTCTTTTGATGTTAAAATGATTCGAGACAGCGCATCTGCAGCTGCATTGTCTGAACCTTTAACATATTCTACCTCAAAGTTATATTCTTCTAATGTCATCCTAAATTTCATGAGACGACTCGACGGATCTTTCATATTAAATAAAAATACTAAAGGTCTATGGTCCGTCAGTACTTTAAATGGACGTCCATATAAATATGGACGGAAATACTTTACTGCCCAAACTATAGCAAGTAATTCTTTCTCTATTGTTGGATAGTTATTTTCTCCTTTATTTAAGCTTCTACTAGCGTAGGCTATAGGTAGACCATTACTATTTGCCAATATAGCTCCTATTGCATTATTAGATGCATCGGTTTGTAATATAAATTTATTTTGTTCAGAGAAATCTGGATATTGTAGTATTGGAGGGGAAACTAAGCATTTCTTTAGTGTTTCAAATGATTGTTGACATTTATCATCCCAGAGGAACTTTACATTTTTTCTGGTTAACTGATTTAATGGGTATGCGATTTCTGCAAAATTGGGTATAAACTTTCTATAATAATTACTAAAAGCAACGAATCTTTTTACTTCATCTGTTGTTGAAGGTATTGGATAATTTTGTACTGTAGCAATTTTTTCAGGATCTGGGGATATTCCACTACTTGAAATAATGTGTCCTAAATAAAGGATTTCCTTTTTTAGAAAATCGCATTTCAACGGATTTAATTTTAAATTAATTTTACGCAATCTTTCAAAAACATCTAATAAATTTTTATTATGTGCACTCAAATTTCTCCCAAAGACTATTAAATCGTCAAGATAAATAAGACATTTTTCGTAATTTAGGCCTGCCATTGCCATAGTTATCATCCTCGAAAATGAATTAGGGCTTGTTTTGAGTCCCATAGGCATACGAGTCATTTGATACTGACCTGACAAAAATGAAGTATATTTTCTGCTGTTATCATCTAATTTTACATTATAATAACCCTGATGCAAATCTAAATGCGTGAAGTAAATGCTACCATTTAACGATTCAAGAATTTCAGTAATATCAGGTAAAGGGAATTTATCATCTTCAATACAGTTATTTAATTTTCTATAATCAACAACTAGTCGCCATTTTTTTCCACTTTCAGATTTTTTAGGGACTAGTAATACAGGACTTGACCAATCACTTTTGCTAGGTTCTATAATTCCTTCCTCTAACATTTTATTAATTTGAGTCTTAATTTCAGCTTTTTGAGAATAAGGTAATTTATACTGTTTCGAAAATACCGGTCTTGTATTCGGCTTTAAGGTTATTGTGTGAGTATATGCATCTGTAGTACTCAGCTTGTCTCCTGGCAGATAGAAAATATCGGCATATTTAGCACAAATATTTTCAATACTCTTCTGTTCTTCATCATTTAAATGTTTTATATTTAAAAGATAAAATAACTTTTTAACCCTATCCGCATCTTTTGTTGTTTTTTTAAAAGTACATATATTATAACAATTTAATTTTTCGATTGATGGTGTAATATTATTTAATAATACATCACTATCAGTGACATTTAAAATACGCACAGGTATTCGTCCATTTTTAGGAGTAGCTATAGAACTTGCTAAAAATACACCGGGTTTTAATTCATTTGAAATTATTACACAATCTTCTGTAAAGTCAGTTTCTATAAAATGTATCGACTCGCTACGAGCTGGAATATTAATGTTAACAGAACAATCGTCCACAATGGGTAACGTAACCAAATTATTGTTTGAAATTTCTAAAGTTAAATTGCTTTTCTCGAAATTTAATTTAGCTTTGTATTTATTCAAAAAATCACGACCCAAAATTCCATTTACTTTAATTGGTAAATTATCAAAAACATAAAACTTATGATAAATAGTCTCGTTACTTAAGATCATAGGTAAATAAACGTATCCTATTGCCTGGACTTTTCCACCTAAACCATGTATGGTAATATCTTCAGTGTGAATTGGAATATTAAATTTTTGTGCATGCTTGTATTTGCAAGCAGATAATGATGCTCCAGAATCTACTAAAAAATGTTGGTTTTTACAATACGAAGAGCCAGAATCTATTGAAACATAACAATTACTATCGCTTGAAAAAATAAAATGTTCCTTGTTAGTCACGAAAAAACTGATTCGGTTTTAATTCTGATTCACTGCTTTGGCACATTACGTTTATCCCTTGATTTCCAGAACTATTATAATATTTTGACTTACCTTTATACCGATGACCACGGGGTTGTCCTCGGGAAGCAGGGTTATTCCAATGTCCTGCTCGGGAAGCGGGGGGGTTCCACTGTCCACGGCCGGTGGGCGGATTCCATTGTCCTTGTGGCACCCATTGCCCACGATGACCTCTAGCACGTCCGTGGTGAGCGAAAAAATTATTGCGCCCGCGCTGACCTCTAAAATAATTATTTCGCTTCATGTTATTAAAATTAAATGAATTATTATACGTACCTAATATTTCACCCGAAGTTGATGCCATTGACATTGTGTCCTCATCCTGGGCGGCCTGGATTGCATCCTTAAGTGAATTATAATTCCTAGCTGAAATAATCGTGCTCAATCTACGACTTCGCAACCCGTCTGCAAATTGTTTAATAGCAAATTTTTCATTAATAGGTTTTAAAATATTATAGCATTGCTCATTGCCGTCGGATTGAGAAATCGTCAAATCTACAAATAATTCGGTAATTTCTTTGCCGTAATCTGAAATAGACCTGTCCGCTTGTTTCATGTTTTGCAATTTATGCTGAATTGAGGCTGCAGCTTTCTTACTTAAAAGAGTATTTTTCATGTCATTAATCAATTCACTTACAGAATCATAAGACGACTTCAATTTTAATTTTGCCTCTACAGACAATCGACTTTTCAAAACAAAATTAATCAGGTTTTGCTTACACTCCTTTTCTTTTAATAACGAACTATAATATTGAATATTATCAATCAGCTGTTTAATGTTACATTCCTCATTTGTCATAACAGGTAAAAGATTTAAAGCAGTCCTTAAATCAAAAGAATCCATGGTTAATGACGAGTCCGAGTTGCTTTTACACAATAACAAAATTTCCTCATATAATTCTAAAAATTTAGTACAATAATTATTTATTAATAAAATATCATCATTAGAAAAACATTTTTTCTCACATTTTTTCTCAAAATCAATTGACCAATTATTATAGCGCTCATAAATATCATTGCTCTCGCTTAGCTTTATTTTTAATATCTGCCCATGTCTTCGTTTTGGTCCAATTTTTATTAAATAAGTTCTTATATCCTTCAACTCATTATATAATCCTACAATAATATCCATTTGACACTTACCATGATAGTCTAATATACACCACTATTTAATAATGAAAAAAAAAAAAAAGGAAGAAAGAGAAAAAAAAAAGTTGCACTTGAATTACTAAAATAGAAATTCTAAAGTCCAATAAAATATTTAGAGTCCAAAGTTCATTCGTCTGCCGAGTCCATATTTGGTTTGTCACTTAATACTTCGTTCTGTACGCGCCACTTTAATAATTATTACCTTTATCGATTATTATATTTTAATGATTTTAATTATTTAGATTATATTATATTTATTAGCACTATATTTTTATTATTATTTATTTTATAATAATAATTATTTATTTATTTTTATTTTTCACTTTTTAACTTTTTATTTTATTTTTCACTTTATTAGCACTTTATTATTTTAATTATTAGTATTTAATTATTATTTATCTTCTACACTGTTTCCGAAGGCCCGTGACGCCGGAAAAAAGATCTTCGTGCTGCCGTGCGAGTAATCTCCTTCTCAATCCATTTTCTGTGGCATCTTCTGTACTGCTTATAGGCCGTAACCACAAGGCTCGCCAAGATAAACAGGATCACGACTGTTAGCAGGATATTAGTTGTAGAAATATGCCAACGAATTTGTTCGACCTGCGCATCGTTTTGTCCCCCTGCAGCATTCTGGACGATGACCGTTTCTTCTTTAGATTGTTGCTTTCCCATCTCGGAACGTTGGTACAGGCAAGTTCGAAGGAGGATTCCGACTAAGTAATTCCATTGTTATAACTTCTATCAGCAGAGCTATGAGGCACACGCGATGGATATGGAAAACGGTTTCAATTTCGCGGCGCGACGGCTCAGATGCAGGCGCCTGGCGGGGTCGCCATGTAAGGTGGTGGTTCGGGAGAAATGAAACCACTCGATGCTTAATTAAGACTGCGTTTATTTAATATTAAATTCACACTATATAGTCCATGATAGTGCTGTGACATTACAATTAGTGTTGTACCTCTACATGTTGACAAATTTCAATTAAGGCTTATTATTATTACATTATTATTACAGGTAGTCACGAGTCACGAGTTACACGGTCAGTCTGACATCAGTTCAGTCCATCAGTCTCAGACTGACGCCAGAATCACATGGTTATACGATCATTCTTTCGTCAGTCTGGATCAGACTGATGGACTGAACTGAGGCCAGACTGATCGTGTAACCCGTGTAGTTATTCGATAAATTCGCGACTGCCAGTTTAAGCCCGGCCGCACATTTCTGATCAGAAACAGTTGAACGTTCGCGCTGTCTCTTACATTTTGTATTTGAGCCGAGTGAGCTCGAACTCGCCGGAAGGATATTTCGGATAGTGTGCGGGGTGGCGGTCCGGCGCGGCGGACCTTCAACCTGTTTCTGATCAGAATTCGGACAATGTGCGGCCGGGCTAAATTACGTTACAGCTTAAACAAAGTTACTATATTAATAAAGGCTAACATAAACCTTTAAATAAAATATGGACGCAAATCCGTCGTGATAGGAATGCAATGACATCTTGCAAGTAGCTCTTAGAAGTAGGTAACTCTAGAGTAGGAAGGTAATTTAGCAGTACAAGTAGAGTAGAAAGTAGTAGGGTACTAGACAAATTGAATTAAGTATGTCTTTAATAATTTACAGTCTTGCTACAGTGTCGCCAAATCTTTTTGTTGCTTTTTTGCGGACGCATACTCTGTCCCAGAAAAGGCTCTTCTTTACCTCTATACTCCATACACATATTAGTCTCGATTTGAATGCATCCGTGCGACCGAGCGGCTTAGCCGCTACACCACGTGATTATAAGCATTTGAAAGTAAATAGAAACGCGATCGCGCGAAATAAATCGTTACATATAATTATTATTGCTTGTGATCTCGTTGTGACTTGACGTGTAGCGGGCTAGCGGCCAAACCGCTCTGGCAGCCCACAGAGGCATATAAATTGAGTCTTACTTTACGAATATACATTATTGTCGAGCTAACATCGACGAACAAAGACGGGAGATCAACTGGTACTAAATAATAGTTCAATAGAATTACAGAATACCTTGGGCGTCTCTAGTGTAAAGGACAATTTACACGACCACATGCCTATTATGTACGTAATGAGTGTTCCTACACATGGCACATTTAAAGCCTACCGTAGACCAGGAAAGATACAGATAGGGACAAGACATTTTAAAAAGTTTGAAATTGGAATTTTTCGAATTTCCTTGTTTGTGACAATTAAGATTAACGGCTGCAGTAAGAGACATCTAATGATTATTGCTTCAATTTAATGTAGACTTTGACATATAATGTATAGTTCTATGTCAAAATATAACGTATCTAATTTTCGAATCTGAATGCGGCAGTAAGAGTTTTGTTTTACCGTACACCATAACACCACAACCGCAGTTGCCTCTCCCAAGAAAAGTAAACAGCTGATACCTATAGAGAGTTACAGCTAAGGTCCGTTTGGTTGCGACTTGCGATCCATCCCTCTACATTTCTCTACTTTACCTTACGTTATCAATAAATTTTCATACAATAAAAATATATTTTTACATAATAATATGACAAAGTCTACATTTAACGTATATTAATATCTCAACTATATTTTGATGAAATGTAGTCATCTCACAAGTAAAATTATTCACACAGCTATTTTGAAAACGTCACAACGACATTGACAGCGGAAATTTAAAGTTATACGCTGCATATGCGCATCTGCTAAATATTTAAATGCTTTTGACGGTATAACATTCGTTTATGTATGAAAAGAGGTGATAATAATCAGGTTTCGGTGATGATTATTACTACGTCTTGCTTACTTTATATCACCAAGGTATAAATAGTTTCGTGGGAGCACTAATATGTTATTAAAAAGTTACTGAAGTGGATTTTATAGCTTATTTATTACTTGAGGTTGCAGGCGTAACCCGTGTATAGCTTACAATACACCCTATGTGGTAACCACCGCTTCAATAGCACTATCGTAACCCTGTACTAACAGCCTTTTATCACTTTTCTATAACTATTAAGTAACTTTTAGCTCTAAAATCGTGGGCCCAAATAAGGGTTACAAGAAAGTTATAGCGTGCTATATTAAGAATTCTTAGACCCTTTACAAAACCTTAGGATTTTAAATTTCTCTTAAGGAGCTCATTTAGCACTTACTTTATTACCAAAATGTTAGTTGGGTAATTATTTTCATTAGATAATAACGTTCAGGTTCGTAGCGTTTAGGTATATCTAGACTTTATGAGTTCTGTTACAATCCTAGGACTGAGTACTGAAGGCACGTACAAAGAAGAATAGAGATCGCCTCTTCGCCATACGTGACTGCCGTTCCTACAATTTCGACTCTACAGTCTACATAGGTACTTAAATTACATCAAAGTGTCTATTAAATCGAGCCTTACGTTGTTGGTAATAGTGGTTCCGTCAGAGGAAATATAACGCACAGTATGACGTTAACATACATAACATATAAATTAGTATTTATACCCGTTGTAGAAAATATAAGGTAATTTTAAAGCTAAAGTACTTTTCAGGACGAGCTTTCAGATATTCTGAAATGCCACCACTCCGCCGCGCGGCCCCTTGTTCAGATTTTCAGATCGATCGCTAAAGAGCTTTTTAGGAAACCAAGTTCATATGAACTGAAATTGTGTAAAGTTTTAAAAAATAATATAATTAGATGTGATTTTACACATTCTTTTCGCTAGAGATGCTATGATTAGGTACTATTTTATTCTTAAATTCAAATAGTTACTTATACATAATTTTAGATCGTATTAAAGCTACAAATATCTTACAATATCATCATGTTTTATGCAAATACTCTAATGACTATATTTAGCAACACCGGTTTCTAATTTATACTTGAGACGATTTAATATGACTATCACAATAATACGACGTGAGCTTTTGCGTAATAAATAAAAAACAATATGAGGGAACATACCCAAGCTAGTAACTACGTAACAAGTTGACAACTGACATGTGGGTAGATGGTCCAAGAAGTACTTCGCTAGCTCATCGAAGGAAGAAAAAATATTTTTGTAGCGCCGCGCAGTCAATATCTTTTAATAAAAACTGGTAGTACGTGTAAGTTGTAACTCGTAACGAAAGCCTCAGTATAAACGTAAAAATGCAGTATTTCCAGACCAATACGACCATGCATTCCTTTAAGAGCAGAGCGTAATTCCTATTAAAAGGCCAGCAACGCACCTGTAACTGTAGTTGCTTTTCATAATAAAGTGACCTGTTTGCCTCCCAACTTTATAGAAAAAATTTGTAACGTAGTTTGGGTACGTTCCCTTACATTAATCACCAACAGGTGAGGTTGATGAGACTAAACGAAATTCACTAATAGCGTTAGGAATTATTAGAATTAGTAACATAGATTAATGACTGTTTACGCGGCGATCGATCAAATGAACCGGTCAGGCGTGAGTCGGCGACGCAGAATGTAGAGTTCCGTATTTGATATTAATCGAGGTATAGTTTGACATAATACAGTGAAACCTGGTTAATTGGGATCTCAAGGGACCAAGACTTTTGTACCAATTATTAAGGGCTCCCAATAATCAAGTTATCCAATTAAGCAGGTTAAAAATTATGGGTGTCTCATTTACAGAGGCGGGCACTCACAGAGGTCAATATGTGCCGTTATTCAATTTTAAACGTTTTTAATTGTTTGAGTTTTCCTTTTCCACTAATACACTAAAACCGAATTTCCTCGTTGTTCTTAATAATTCTACACAGGGTTGACTTTGGTATGTTATTTTTCCTACACAGTTTATCATGCGTCTTTCCACAATTATAATCTGATAGAAGTTTAATTTTTCAGATACTGATAACGTTTTATATCTACGTTTGGACCTTTTTTACATTTTTATTCCCTTGTTTTAGGTCTAAAACTAAGATAGTACTGACAAAAAAGCATGCACAATAGAATGTAAGTATGTAAAAAAACACGTCGAAACTTGTTACAAATATCATAATTTGTCCCACTTATAGAGGTTAATGAGCTACAGCTGAGTCTCAATTATAGAGTTAAATATCGAAAAAGCCTTAGAATTCAAATCTCATTTTTAAAACAGTTTCTTAAAATCCATTAACAGAGGTAATTTAATGAAATTGTGCCGGGACTTCATTGCAACAGTCAATAATAAAGGTTTCTCATTTGGCCAGGTCCCGTTTAACCAATAACCAAGTTTCACTGTAATAATAATTATTATGAAGAACCTAAATTCGCCTACAGCCCAACACCTTTGATAAATAATAAATATCATAATATCTCTTTCGCTCTTATAGTGCTAATGAAAGAAAAGACATTACAATATCTTTACAAACGATTTAAACTAACAAGCGTTGTTGAAATTTGGGCTAAAACTGGAGGCATATTCGTAATTCGTATTCCATGCCAATATAGAGGTTCAGAACTCGACATTTGACTTGCCATTAGCACGAAGAAGCCGCAAAAACGGAGAAAACACCCGTCAGCCAAAGAACTGTACGACAGCGAAATCGTATTAAGGTAACGTTTACGAATACGAACATTAACCTAATTATAAATCTCTACGGTGGTCCACGGGATTGAAAGCGTCGTATTATGCCTTTCGAATTAATAACGACCGAGAGTTCACAACGTAAGTGCTTTTCGAAGCTTAACATCTGAAAAATAGAATAATCATAGATCGTGGAGTATAATTAGCTTATCTGTGGATCGGCTAACCGGGCCGTCGTGCGCCCGCGCATTGGTGAACGATACACCAATCGTCGGCCATCCGAGATCGTTAGAATCATTCTTTTCGGTTATTACAATAATTCCGACACGATTCCGTCTAATTGCGCCGGTTTCCGACGGAGGATCGACAGATAAAACCTCGAACCTACTTCGCAATTATTGGGAACAGATCCTCGTCGATAGAATCACGTCGTAATCCTAATGCGAGTTATTATATTATTTTGCCGGACGTGTTTTCCTCGTCTGTTAGTTTAATGAGACCTATAACGAGAACTGGTAATTGTATGCGAACTCGCGGTCTAAGCGACGCCGACGACGCGCTTGCTAATTACAAACTTATAAGCAGCGAAGCTCGTAATACCTTATAATCGCGTAAGCGAGACATCCCGGGAAGCTTAGAACTTATAAAATGTTTCAATAAGAGTATCACTAGAATCTTCTTAGCTAAATCTAATCGAATGTCTTGACTCGTGCATGAGTTAAGAGGGAACGCGGGTACAGTAAAATTTGAACGAAGAAACTATTGCCATCACGCTTCATCCTGCGCTGGCACGTGTATTGTGATAGAGACAGATACAGTAAATCGAGGCTACGTATTCCTCTGATTCCTCTTTCAAAATAGAGCCTATCTAATTAAGTTTTTTTTTAATATCTTCAGAAAGGATGAGTCTATGCCTCTACGTTTTTATTTTACCTAAAAGATCTTTCAAATTCGTTTCATGGTCGGTTGATTGGCGGGGTACGGAACATTCATTTCTTGCGATTTTCGAAAGGTCATTTTTTTTTATTTATTAGTAAATTAAAAAAAATCGGACGTAGAGGCATAGCTTTCACAGATCCCAATAATTAATGTATAAAAAAATCATTTGTCTCGACGCATTATCCAGAGAGGAAATTGAGGAATACGTTTGTATGGAAAAAAAGTGTTGGCGTTAAGCTCTTAAGGACGCTATTACAAATATCAGCGATTTTTCGGTACCCTATTAAAGAGTTAAGGGTCAAACTGCGAGGATATTTTGGTTTCAAATGAAAGATAATATATTCATCTCCACGACTGTACCATAAAAATTCTATAGCCGCATACAAAATTTTCACATAATATACGTTTTAACCATCACAATAATCGCAAAATATGAAAAAAATGGGGTCTGATTAGGTACCTTAATATCTAAATACACTGAACTGAGGAAAATAAATATACAAAAAAATTGTTGCTTATTAAGTCCTCTATAAAGTTCGCTAAAAATTTTATATAAAAATAAACAACTTTTCCAGTTATAAGAAAAATAAGAAAATTTCTCAAATTTTTTCATACATTTTCGCCATATCAAGAACGCGGCGAGCATCGTAACCGCCACTGTACAAGGCGCGCTAATATGAATCTTATTTTAATGTCATTAACGTCGATATTCGTCGTACTGACAGACATCCGACCTGCTAATTAAAAAGTTGGAGCATTCTTAATATGAACTTGTGGTATGGTATATATACGTACGTCATATCGTAAAAAAATGAGGATTTTTTAAGAATAAAGAAACCTTTGTAGGTACGTATTATAGAGGTAACGTTGACGTGTTTGACTAGCATTAGTAGAGGTATATTAATATCTGGCTCATGCCAAATGTTGGCCATTGCTACGTGTAAGAACAGTTACGTATCTAAAGAAACTGATGATTACAATGTAACAGTGTATTCTCGTGACCATAATTCAACTTAATTTGTAACAATAGCTCCTAATGTCAACGTCAATTTACCAACGGAAGCCTAAAAAGTTGCGGCGGAGGCTTCGGCGGGCGGCGGGGCGCGAGCGGGGGCGGGTGCGGGGGAGGCAGCTAGACAGAACGAAATCGTCGTACATAATCAAACCACATGCGGGGCGGTAATTGCCTCCATATTCAAAGCCTTCACATCACGCCGGATAATGACAAAAATAGTCCAAAAAACGGCCCCGCATATGAGATGTTTTTTTCCCGAGTTCGCGCCGAGCTAAATTACGAAATAAAAGATTAACTTAAAAGATCAATAAACTTAATAAATGATCTCAATAATTGTTGCATTACGGACACAATGGAGCGGCGTCGGGAGACGTCATTAAGGCGCGAACATCATTAATTTTATTCGCGGCTCCGACGTTAAGGCGATGCGCGCCACCTGTTGGTAGCGGCTCACGCTGGGTCTCGACTCTCGATACTGCCACCGGAATGACTCGCCAACACAATGGGACACCTCACACCACAAAGCGAGCTAATTAAAAATGTTAAACGTGGAACCGACGATTCGATATTATCTGATGATTCGGTATCATCAAAAGTTCGACTCTACAAAGATAGAGCTAAATTCTGACCCCTATCCCGAACAATTTCGCAAGTAATTTCGACTCCACATTACGCTTACGCGTGAAATTAGTAATCCTACCCACATTAGCCGTCAAATAAGTTCCAAAAAGTCCGTGAGATTAGATTTGGTAGCTAATTGCGTTTATCAGATGCGGTGCGTCCGCGCCGCCGTGATTGATCACCTACACTAACAGAATCAACTCTCATTCCGAATCATCTGGATCATTCACACTAGTTTTTAATTAAATTAAATACATTAAAAGAGTTAATAAAATTTAAATGATGATGTTGGTTTAATTTTGTCTGAAAGAACAGAACAAATTAAAATTGTTTCAGTGAATTTGATATAACTTGAGAAGATGCGCTTGCAACGATTAAAATGTTTCACATCTAATATTTATCACTACATAATAATTCTTTTAGTTAAACCGTTTGTTCAGAATTTAAATCATAATTTTGATTTCAAGCTTAAACGTAGCCGGAGCTTCAAGGCAGCTACCGGTGGCAATAAATAACGGACAACCGCGCCGTGTGCCGACATATTGCTAATAAATAAATTTTATTATTCAATATTGTGACTAGAAGACAACAAAAATTACAATACAAGACATTTTGTAAGCTGCTTCTGTGCTATTAGTCTATTTCTGTCGTTTTATTCATTTATTTGCTTTACATTCATGACGCTTGAGAGCTTTTAGATTGCAAAGCATTAAGTAGCAAAGACAGAAACTTTATGCTAAAAGCGAAATCTGCATCTTTGCATTGAACATGGCAAAAATCACAAACAGTAAACGCAGAAGTGAGAGTCAGGTAATTTTCGAATTACCAACTTTGATCGAGGTAAAAGTGATTAGTGGGTTCCATTACACGTTTCAATTTCACACAATCAGGGGCGTATTGTGAGTACAGTCGGGTACGTTTCATTAGGCGGTGTACTGGCGAGTGCATCCGTTTCAATCATTAGGGCGCGGGCGGGGGGCGGGCGGGCGGCGCGCGGCGGGCTCAAAGCGATGATGGATGCGCGCGTTTACGGGCACAGTGGCGCGCCGTAAAAAACGACCGCTTAATTAACTCGTTTGGCACCGCACTCATTAGAAGTATTAATCAAAGCGAGGCGGAGATAGTGCGAGTATGATGTATCGAACTTTGATTACGTTAATGTACCCGGGTAATTAAAAAACGCCGGGACGTCCGCGCGAAACGCGAGATTTAATGGTTCGTATGATGTATCGCCGCCGGCAGGTGACCGAATCCAGGAAATTAATAAATACTTTTTAAACGGTCGCACCTGTATTGTGATCGCGGTAATGACTGCAAAAACTCCTAGAGAATAATTGTAGAAACTCCTTATTCGGTCTGATTGATTCAGCGCCGCCGCCGTTTCCCCGACTCGCGGTAAACCATTACGAGAAATTGCATTTACTACAAATTATACGACACCGGGTTTTTGCGCGTCTCTTAATACTTGATACCTAATTAACAATAATTGTTCTGTTTGATCTATGCAGGAAAAAGTATATATAAGTTATCATGGCTCTTGCCATCTCTAAATTTATAGGCAGTATAGGCCATAGGCCAAAGCCTATGGGCGGCAGCGTCCTATGGCATCCTAAGGGGGGGGGGGGGGGCGTCCTAGGATGGCGGTAGAGCTTGTACATAGGGGCGCGGGAAAAATTAAAGTGGCATAAACTCATAAAAAATATAAATCCAGCCCTGGCTCTTGCTCCTAAATGAAATTACTATTAGGTATAGCAACATATTAATATGAAATTGATACTTAGTTAGGTAAGTAAAGAGAATTAAACAATATTATTGAACGAGTTCATACATAAAGTTTAAAACACGTAGACAATCTACAACTTGACGTAGACATAAAAGGACATGCTATGTAGAGTGGAACAAATATGAGTGTAAAGTGTAAACTCTAAAATACACCTACATAAAACTTAAAAATAACTATGACAATAATTATAATCCTAAATTATTTATGGAAAATCTAGGGTAGTGTCACAGAAGTACAGTAATAAGCAGATAACGGAGAATACGCACGCGCCGCGCGCCGCGCCGAAAACTCGCCCAGCGCGCTGCCGCTTGTTGTGCTAAAACCGCCACCGACTGAAACATTCATTACTTTTGTTTCCAAAAATGTAAAGTATTAATAAAATTAAATTAAGAAATTTAAAAAAACCCCCGCCAAAAAACTTTAAAAAGTAATGAAATAACATTTCCTGACTTTAAGTTTAAATCATTCCTAAGAGTAAAGTAATATTTTAGTCCATAATTGTTGTCAAGGTGTGTCGGGGGACCGCTAAGTAAACTACCACAACAGCGACTTTTGCATTTTGTATCGCCATAATAGTCGCTGATTCTCTCGATTCGGGTCGCTGTGAACAGACCCTTAATTTATATTGTTATGTGAAATCAAAAATCTGCATTAGCGGTCCCCCGACACACCTTGACAACAATTATGGACTAAAATATTACTTTACTCTTAGGAATGATTTAAACTTAAAGTCAGGAAATGTTATTTCATTACTTTTTAAAGTTTTTTGGCGGGGGTTTTTTTAAATTTCTTAATTTAATTTTATTTTATGCTTTTTAAACTTGTGCAGAATAATTCCTATCAACTGGATCATATCCCAATGAATACCATCTATAAAATATGTCCTCTTAGATGAGGCCATCAATATGAGCCCAAACATGAAACCTCCACTTTAGGTTCATACGGAGCTTGGCTCCTATAGAATCCAGGTGATGCTGCAGCAGCAGCATGCAAATATTTACTGTTTATCTACGTCTTACTGGTTGTCGCAATTAAAATGAGCCCAAACACGAAACCTCTGCTCTAAGTTGGTGAGGAGTTGGGTATCCTATTGATTACCAGGTGATGCTGCACCACCAGGTCAACTTTCCAATAATGTGTATATATTCATAAGTGTCTCGAACCAGGATGCAAAATATAATACCCATCAAACGACTGCAAGTTGCTAATCGTCCTATCACGAACCAGATATTCCGTGATATTTCAGCAATGAGCAGGCTGATGATGATGAACTATAGCTAAGAACACTCGCCGTCATGTCAGCTTTCAAACAAAAAAAACTAGATCAAAATCGGTCCACCCGTTTGGATGCTACGATGCCACAGACAGACAGACAGACAGACAGACACGTCAAACTTATAACACCCCTCTTTTTGGTCGGGGGTTAAAAACTAAAAAGTAAACTAGATTTTGTCCGGTTAAGGCTAAGTTTTCTATAACCTCAGAAAGCTCTTGATATGAATTGCTCCGCGAGTCGCGACTCGCGACCACGCGTGGGGCGACAGTACTTGTAATTGTGTACACCAGACCTACAACTTCCTAATAAATATAGAAGTAGCGATACGGGTATAAATCGGGTACATGCTTCATAAAGCAACGTTTGCTTGTACTGGTGGGCGCCGAGATACCGCATATCGCAGATACCCGTCCCCGTCGTAAACCAACCGCTGACGAACATTGCACACCGTTCACACTATTTCTACCTCCCATAACACATTTATTACAAAGCCATAAGGCTTGAGAAACTGCAACTGATAAGTTCACAATTATTCTACCTCTAACACCACCTTTATTACAAAAGCTAATAAGCCTTGAGAACGTGGAAACTGAAGGTAGAATAAACCTGGACGTACATACCGGCGTTTACCGATATCGTTTGCAGATAAACAAGAAATTGTTTTGTCACTTTACATAGTTTATAAATTTTATTGTTTTTTTTATGTGGATATTTTACGAGCTGTAGATAGGAGTGTGAGTTTTGATTTTTGGGCGTCTCGGGTGGTACTCTGAGGGTGGTACAATAGTTATTGTGCAATGCGTTGCTTTGTTCTATAAACACTCATTATATAAAAAAACCGGCCAAGTGCGTATTACAATTCAATACACGCGCAATATAGGGTTCCGTAGTAGCCCATAATTTTTCTATGGTCAATGAATGTACTTACTAACAACATCATCTCATGCAGTTACGTTCAAAGGAATTTGAACGAAAAATTCATTTATATGTAGCTGTACTTCTTCGAATACATTTATTTTTTGTTGATCGTCTACTAGACAATAACTTATGAAGTCTTCTAGCCGTGATAATTTTCCTTTTAATAAATTCAGCATATTTCCACTCTCCCGTGAATATTTTCACATTTCCAGAAGCAACCGTTTAGCTGGTAGAAGGGGGAACACTGGACTCTAACGATTTTTTCCACTTTAAAACCTCAGTTTACTTACAACCTGCCTTGCAAACATAACACCAGCAAAAACCTATCTCTATCCTGCACATCACCTACGCAGCTACGTCTTAAATTTCGCTCGGTTACTGACTTAAAAAAATACACCTCGATTAATTAATACGACCTATATTTAAATATCCGTATCGGAGGTGTTATGTTACGTTTATTAGACCGCAGGGGTTTGAGCGTCCTGTGCGGTTGGGCCGCGCATTGTCCGTCTCAAGAAACCGTGCCCCAATCTTGGTGTTTATAAATGAAGACGTGGAAGTAGTGGGTAAAATAACATTTTACAACATAAGAGCATTTATTTTTTCCCTTATAATTTTAACAATCCTCGTAACCTTACTTCATCATCTGGTTAATATATTTGGCTATACATTGAATTCACATTTTTTTGATTTCAAATCATTTTCCCGGCCCTCAAGCCTCCATTTATGCAAATAAAACACAAATTGTTAGTTACTCACTTCTTCCACTGTGTTCAAATAAAAAGGCCCCGAGCAAAAAGTTTAAAAGTGAATTTTGTTAAGAAAATGCTCGAGTTGTTTAAAATAAAGGGGTTGCGGTTGCGGGCACGCGCGCTCCTGAGCATATTCGGTTGCGAATTGACAACCACCTGCCGTCTGCCGTCTCATCGTTACAATAACGGACGAAACGTAGGTAGCTTAATTGTTACGAGTTTTGAATATTTAAATGTAATTTTAGGTGCCCAATGCCCATATAAATTTACAACACATTTTTGTTAATTTAGAACTTTTAGAAGTTTAAAATAAGTAATAAAAATTTGCCAATTGCGAGTCAGACTCGCGAGTCGCGAACGTATGGGTTCTGTACCGTTATACCTAGAGCAAAATAGGCCAAAAATTGTGTTTTCGTATGAAAGCCCCTCTTAAATATTTCAGTATTTTATTTTACTTGATCCCTTTGGGTACGGAACCCTAATGTAAATTTAGTGGCAGTAGGTACCATTCATTTCATACTTCAACAAAAAATGTGCAACCTAACAACCCTTGCGAACTCTCTAAGGCCTTCGACTGTGTTGATCTTGCTACATTGGTCAGGAAATTGCACCACTACGGCATAAGGGACTCAGCATTCAACCTTTGAACATCTTATTTGAGGAACAGGACTCAAAAGATTGATATCAATAGGTCCCGCAGGGATCCATTTTGAGTACTCAGTAGCGGCGCGGTGCACAGACCGCTCCTGGGTAGATATGTTTTAAATATTTGGAATAAAACATTTTTTTTTATTTCTTTTAGATATAACTTTTTGTCCTCAGTGATATTAGGCTTGCCCCCATTATAACAATTAACAAATACTAGTCACAAAAAGAGCTTTGTAACGACATACGTCTCAGCGTTATTGGCGTGGGTACATTTTGCCCGTCCTCCTTTAATAAATTGAATAGCGATTAACGAAAATATTGAGGTGGTTTTAACTTTATGTAAAATTGACAATTTGTGACGTCGCACTATTGGGGGTTCACCAATGTGACCACTCGTGAGAAATGAATATAGCATAATTCAAAAGTAACATAGGTAATAAGATAGTAACATAGTTGCTATAATTGTTTATTGATGTCGATGGCAGATTTTAATGCGACGCCTCACGTCATCGCCGGCAATTAGAGGACAGTCGTTTTTGTAGACATTGTATATGTCCGGCTACCGACTATATAGTAACTAACCTATCTACAGCAATTAGTAGTTAGCGTGTAAGGGACAGAGACAATTGTTGCCGACTCACTTGATAAACAATTACAACTCTGAACGTTAACAAACGATAGAGCGAAAGAACATATATTATGATGGTGAACAAGAAATGAGCTTAGGTACTCTAACTATAAAATTATGTTTAACCCCTTAACTAAAAAAATAACGTATCGTATAGAGAGTGTCACAAAACTAAGTGAATAACTTCTTAAGGGCCCCCGAGACGGTCAAACGGTTTGATTCAAACCTTACGTGTTTGATGCAACCGTTTGATGTCGGTTTGAACGGTTTGTCAAACGACACTGCGCAGTTCAATTCAATACGCGCTGTCGAGTACACGTCTTGTGATGCAGACAAGATGCTCTAGAGTCTAGAATCTAGATTCTAGAACGAGGACCGCGATTTTCTTATGCTTATAACGTCAATGTCCTCTGTCGAAAAATAAAAAAATCTACAGAAAGTGCTAGAAACTACAGCTTCTTTCTTTTTTTTCTTCCAAGTTTGATCAAACGCGTCGGAACACGATCAAACGGCGCGTCAAACAAAACAAAAATATGAAATTTCATCAAACAAGCTTCAAACACGTAAATGTTTGACAAACCGTTCAAACAAGCTTTGTAAACGATCAAAATGGTTTGAGTCAAACCAAAATTTACGTGTTTGAATCAAACCGTTTGATCGTCTCGGGGGCCCTTTAGTCGAAAGAGGCCGGTGGGCGGTGACCGCGCGACAGAAGGCAAACTTTTGCATTGAATATATCAATATGAAATATTTATATGTACTTCTCAACACATAGCTAAAGCTTTAATCTGACTTTAATCTTGCTCTTTAAGTGTCTAACAGCTATGTCCACACTGTGCCTTTTTAGTTCATCAAAGGCATGCGTCATAGAGCAGTCCACAGCGCACGTGAGGCATGCCCGCGACGCATGCACTCTGACCGTATCCAAAACTTCCGCTTTGTTCTTTTTTTTAGGGTTCCGTACCCAAAGGGTAAAAACGGGACCCTATTACCAAGACTTCAATGTCTGTCCGTCTGTCCGTCTGTCTGTATGTCTCCAGGCTGTATCTCAAGAACCGCTATAGCTAGACTTCTGAAATTTTCACAGATTGTGTATATCTGTTGCCGCCTTAACAACAAATACTAAAAATAAAATAAAGTTTATTTTTAAGGAGGCTCCCATACAACAAACGTGATTCAACTCTTCCTCACCTTGCTCCTTAGCATCAAGAAAAGAGGAATCTTTGTCCGAGCTTTAGACTTGAATTAATTGACTTTCAATTTCCGATTTCAATTCTCATCAGTTACCTAACTTTCAATTTGCAAGCAATATCGACGAAGATGACTTCTACTATTGACTATTGTTAGACTCTACATAGAATCATAAATCATATATTGATTCAATTAAGCGCCTTATAGAACGTCCATGTTGGTTAAATTGCAAAATCGCAGAGCTGCGATTTCACTGCCATTTTTGTTCCTGCGTTTGAGATTTTTGATTTCACAACGGCTTGTTGCTGAATACTTTGAAAAGAATCAGTTTTTTGTGGATAGAAATGTAGCCATTCAGACTTTAAACTACTACCATGCCAAACATCAAAAATTTGTTAGTGATTTGCGTGAAAATGTGCTTTTTTTCGTGGCGAAAAGCCTTCCTGGCGGATTGCGGATGGCGAAGACATTAGCCGGGATATGTAAGAGTCCCCACTTCCCAGGCGGTTCAAGCTACTACAACAATATAGTGCAGCTCCATTCCATAAGGCAAAGACTCGGAACGATGACACTCACCCCAACGCTAGCAACGTCTCTACTCTCTACGTGTCTAGTTGTAACTTGTATCTGCGCAGTTGTTTATAGCCCCCGTACACTACAAGATTAATACGCAGATTCCTGACCTGTCGCGGTCAAACGGCGAGTGTGAAAGACGCTACGTCTGATGACGCTGGCCGGCAAATGAGCACAGGACGCGGCTGATTATTCAGTTACGGTGCATTCATCTACTCAGCCACTCACAGAGCGAGTGAAATCGTGGAATCGCCACTTTCTAACATTATCACACTAATCATAATATTATTAATTACTCGTAATTACACTCAAATTAATTAGCCATCAAAGTAACAAATTAATTATCATTAATTTGCTAATATATAATACTTATTGAGTTTTAATCTAGTCGTGTGAAGTTATTTGTAACTTTTTATTAATAAAATATAAATTGTTATTATTTTATGGTTTTTATTAATTAATTAATTATTATTTATTATTAGCTATAACACAACGTTTTTAAATTTGTCCCGTAGTGCCCATTCATCTATAAGAAAAATGCCCAAGACTAAATTCTCAGTACCTCCATTCCAACTTCTATCAAAATCGGTTAAGTGGTTTTAGCTTAAAGAGGTCACAAACTGACACACTTTCTGTATTATCTAAGCTGATGTTGTCCACTGTTTCATTGCGCTAAAATTCAGAAATAGATCGCGCAGATTACAACTAATATTTTCCGTAACAGAAACTTCCATGTCCTTTGCCCAGATTAAAAGTGTATTCATTACTGCTAAACAGACAGACAATGTGACAAGAAGACAGGCACACTTTCCCATTTATAACTCTACTAGTACTGAAGAATATAAGAGAATATCCATAGTAAGAATCACAGGATCACTATGAATGTGTTTAATCCAAATTCCAAATGCCATCTCTACGGTAGCCCTAACCTGTGTCGTAATGAGCAGTTAAGATTATCGTTTGGTCTCGGTCAATCATCGTCAGTGTCAGCTCGTAGTGTCACTCGCGGCCTCATCATGACTCCCCTATTGCTCCTCGCCTGTATCGGTGAATATGTTTTTTTTTAAGATTTCGCAATAGCAAATATATGTCTGATTGTCTGGTATAGGTAAAGCGTAAAGTGAGTCACACATTCACAACTTTATAATATTACCAAATGATAAAATATTATGGTTGTTTGGGTCATTGTCAAATTGATTCTTTCCTAATTTCCTTGCGAATTAACCAGTATAGAATAGTGTCTATATTGTGAACCGTAAAAGAATCCTTGAAAATTCAACATGTTGTTAAACAACCACGTTTCTTCTTTTTATACGCTTTTTATTAGCTTCACCTGTATATTTGTTTGTAACATGTTTGTAACCGACTTCTTTGGGCGTGATTTTGACCCACTTTAAACGGCTAGATTTCGTTCAAACTTTGTAGATTTATCGAGGACCGATGACAATACACTAATTTGATATAATTATTCCATTTTTATACGCTTTTTATTAGCTTCACCTGTATATTTGTTTGTAACATGTTTGTAACCGACTTCTTTAGGCGCGATTTTGACCCACTTTAAACGGCCAGATTTCGTTCAAACTTTGTAGATTTATCGAGGACCGATGACAGTACACTAATTTGATATAATTATTCCATTTTTCAATTTGTATGTTTGTATGTTTGTTTGTAACCCTTTATATAAAAAGCGTGTTTTTAGTTTTTTTAACTATTACTTATTCTTTGCTAACTTCAGAAAAACTGCGTCTATCTGTTTTTTGTTCTATCTTGTAATTAAAAGTACAATTTCATGCTGTTTTAATTAATAGTAGAGATAGTGTTTAAACCATGTTTAAACTCTTTTCTATAGACTTTGTACCTGAAAATATCCTGAAATTGTTACCTTAATCAACTCTTTACTTGACAGCATTACTCGCTCCCGCTAGAGGCAGAGTACCGAACTGCTACGAGTTCGCAGCGAATGTGACCTTCGACGAAACCCAGCCCCTGGGCATCTGGCACCTCATACACTTCAGGAATGACAAGATCAACGGGACAGGCAACCCACACTGCTTGGAGTTCTCAGCCGTTGATGAAGAGGTAAATCCATACTTCCATACTAATATTATAAATGCTGTTACCTGTTCATGCCCAAGCCGCTGAACGGATTTTGCTGAAATTTGGTATGGATATACTTTGTGCCCGGTAAAGGATATAGGATACTTTTTATCCCGGAAAATGTACGGTTCCCACGCGATAATTTTTAGCGCAACAATGTTGCAGGCATCATATTCTCTGTTAAAAAATACTTAGGTATATTATATACTAGATGATGCCCGCAACTCCTTTGCGCCAAAATTAGTTTTTGCGCGGGAACCGTACATTTTTTCGGGATAAAAAGTATCCTATGTCCTTTCCCGGGACTCAAGGTATCTCCATGCCAAATTTCAGCAAAATCGGTTCAGTGGTTTGGGCGTGAAGAGGTAACAGACAGACAGACAGACACACTTTCACATTTAATATAATTTTAGTATGGATATGGATTACAACTTATTGGAAGAGTCTAAATATTATTATCGCTGGAATAGCAAGCTCGTTGCAAATTAAACTAGTTTTTTTTCCTTTTTAGTACTTAAGCTAAGTACTAATCTGCACAATTATCCTTAGGTAGTGAAATAACTAACAATTATTAAAATTTAAACAATGATGTTGCAAGTAAAATGTGATGAAACTAATAATGGTTAAGATTAGCGTGACGTCTGCGAATGTGCTGGCTCTTTAATAATGTGTGGTATGCGCTATTAACTGTATTTCGCTTTTTATAATGTTTATTAGTCCATTGTCTGTTATAGATTCTATTAATCTCCTTAGACACAATTAACTCATAACTTTTTTATTTTTATTTTCTATCACAAACATGCACATTGTAAACACAATATTTACAGCCTCAGTTCTTAGGGACTTAATAACATTTGAAAACGTAAGTGGAACATTACCTGGCTCTGTGTGTGACAGCCTCAGGTGACAGCCTCATTTTACAACATAAGGGCGACTACTCATTATATACTTCTCTTATAATTTGAACAAACCTTGGAACTTAGCTTCTTCATCATCTAGCATATTTTTTTTTCTATTTTAAAACATTTTCCCAGTCCTAAGGCTGCGTTTCCACCAAAGCTGAGCGGAGCTGTATTGCGACTTGCGAGGAATGTGTTTTTGAGAACCAATAGCATCGCCGCGCTGAGCGATGTCATGGCAAAGTCATGTCAATGAAGAGATTCTATTGGTTTTCAAAAACACATTCCTCGCAATACAGCTCCGCTCAGCTCTGGTGGAAAGGCAGCCTAAAGCCTCCAAATGGAGGATGCAAATATGCAAAAAAGTGTTCTAATAATCGGCCAAGTGCGAGTGGGACTCGCGCACGAAGGGTTCCGTACCATTTTAGAGCAAAATTAGACCAAAAATTGTGTTTTTTTGTATGGACGCCCCCCTTAATTTTTTATTTTCTTTTAATATTACTATAAAATATTAAAGTACAAGTAAAATTAAGGATTTTGTGGAAAATTCAAGTGCCTACATATTGCCTTTATTGATATAGAGCAAAAAAGGCTAAAAAAATCACGTTTGTTGTAGCCCCCCTTAAATATTTATTTTATATTGTTTTTAGTATTCGTTGTTATAGCGGCAACAGATATACACAATCTGTGAAAACTGCAACTCTCTAGCTATTACCGTTCTTGAGTTACACCCTGGAGACAGACAGACGGACAGACGGACAGACATCGAAGTCTTAGTAATAGGTAGTTTTTACCCTTTGGGTACGGAACCCTAAAAAGTAAACTGAAAACTATTCTTAAGTTTTCCTTTCTCAAGTGAGCTGCGCGATTCCATGAACATGTTTTAAAATCTCAGGGTCAGGGATTTGGGGACTGGGCACAAATTTCAGGCTGCGACTGCACTTGTTTCAGATATAGAGATTAGGATCTACCTACAACTACATTTAATCTTTATTTTTATTTCGCTTAAAGAAACTTATATACCTATACAACATGACTGGTGAGACAATACCGATATTTATGGAGAGTACTCTGTACTCGATTCTCATTATAATTATTATATGTAATAAAATTAGGTTCTTAATTTTTTTCCGAATTTCCCAAAAGTAAATGAATCATGGATACTAAGTAAATTACGCGGCTAGGCAAATAGGCATACTATGCGGCCGGTGCAGAGGCGTGCGCTACCAAAGAAACACCACATAACTACCCCTCTCGCTCGCGGTGTCCATGCATTGGGTAAATAATTATTTAACTTTTAAGCTACATTAACTCAGTGATCAATTGATATTATTTTTTTATACTATTTTTTTCCAACTAATATAATAGCCAAATATCACGTCCTCGAGTATTGAACATGTCTCACCAGTCACGCAGTATATTGCTTTTATACCTTATTGTACCTGCTTTAGCTTAAACGCACCGCTACACCTAACTAGCGCCAACAAAATCGAACTCTGTTTTATTTTAAGAAGCGTGTACCTACATAACTGTATCTGGGCAACACTAAAACTTAACTTTAAAAGAACCTAAAAGACTTTTTTTTGTTCAGGACCAGGACATCCTCAGAGACAGCGTAGGAAAGTTCGTAGACGGGGTGGAGTGGAGCAGCATCAGTCTGAAGATGACCATCCCCTGCCAGGATCTGCCTTACAAGAAGAAGAGGCACTACTACCTAGAGAGGATACGAGGAGTCGGCGCGTATAGGACGATACTGTTTCCATCTTCTAGTAAGTGTTTTTATTCTGTTTTACTGTAATGTTTCCTGAAAATTTTATTTATCCATTATTCATCGAGTCAAAATCGTGCACGTTTGTTTGTCATAAAAACTCTTTACAGTGCGTCTAGATAAAAGTTCTTTGGTAACTAAGAAAATCGATTTCGAAAGATTTTTTCTAAATATAGGTACTCAAGGCAGTCTACAGTTTACTAATAACAATTCTTTAGTAACTTCTTGTCACGAGGTTCAGACTCGAAATACTTCTCTAATATCACTTTGTTCAGGGATCGCCAACACATCTCGGCTGAGCCGCTACGACCTGCGGCTGAAGCTGGTGCAGGACAGGTACTTGGTGATGATGGACTGCCACGACAAGTATATATTCGTGTTCAGCAAACGTTTCCCAACCGGCACCGACACCGAGAAACAACTGACGCAGATGGTTGAGGACTACTGGGCACTGTGACAGTTTCAAAATGGTGGCAAATATTCTAATTTCGAATGGTTTTGAATAAATTCTGACGAACAATGTGTTTGAGCAAAAATAATTTTGGTGAAAATTGTAAGTTTCCTGCATGGATAACCAATGTCGTTCCAGCATTTAACATTTTCCATGGTCTACCTCTGAAAAGCATAGATGTAGGGGAGACTACTAATTTAAGTACCTATATCTTTTCATCAAAATCGATACGGTTTTATAAAACCAAGAAAACCTTTCCTATTTACGATATTAGTGTAGATTATGAAGCAAGTGCAGAATTTCATATAATATTTCCTATATTAGTTACAGCAAACAAACCAATTCCATGAAAGTAGTTGTTTAACTTCTTGAAAGCTGCTGAAAATGCTGCTACAGTAATAACACCGGTAGGGGCATTTATACACTCATTAATTTCTCATTTATCAGCACAAGAGGTGGAATTATCAGGCCATGATTTTATTGCCCCAAATGCCTCTAATACATGGCTTAATTGAAAAAGTTTTCGATCGAAAGTCACCAAATAGCCGAAAATTACCGGGAGATGGATATCACTCGGCCGTTGGCAATCCAAACTTTTAATTCCTCGGAGTTTCTCTAATTGTATAGAATTTGACGTAATGACATTCCCGAACCGCGGCAATTTTAGATACAAAGTGAACACATTGTATGGATTTAATGCGTGCTATATTCATTCGAAATCGATCAGTAATCGGCGCGCAATTAGTGACAATGTTATCGATTATGCATCGTGAAATCATCAATTGCAGACTTCAAACAATAAAATCGCTAGCGGTTAAAACTCGAACACTTCACTCGAGAATCGTTTTAACTTTTTGTAAAGTGCAACACTTTCCCCCCCACTGGAGGGTACTCAGGCTACTGCGTTTAGACAAATGAACAGCGTAGCGCCCTCGCCGGCACACGCCATTCCTGCCCACGATATAACAACAGCTAGATGCGATATTAACATAAAAAAATAATATACATATTTGTAACGTAGGTATTTCCTAGTAACAAAGGCTTTGACTTTTTATTCTTGAAAATGCGAAAATATTGAGTTCTCGAATTTGCCTTGTAAACAGTTTATTAATCGCTCAAAACCTGTTGGTGTTGGTACGAAAACCATGTGATTATTACTTAAATGGTAAATGCATTATATGAGACGTAAATTACCCGTATTTAGCCTACTTAAAGCCAATTAATATTGCATGATTGTGAAAACAATGTAATGTGATAGTTACGTTATGCGTCGTCTGGTTACGTATTACCTTTACTTTTCATTGTACCCATAGCAATATACTTTGTCTCGGATTTAATTAAATTTTTTTTCTATAATACCTAGAATATAACCCTTACGCTTTATAATGTAGTTGTAGTAGGTAAATAATATATTATATAAAATATTAGAAAACTACTTACTGGATGCTTTTTATATTCTTTTACATGTCAAATTACAGCTACAAGCTAAGCACCAAATTACGCACCACTTCACAAAACTATCTTAAAGGTATTTAACCCTAAAATGGATAACACATCGCAATAACGTATTAAAAATACAATACAAGCGCGTAAAATCAATTTTGTCATAATATCTAAAAAGTAATTACAATATCGATGTAACACAAAAGTTACGTACAATGGAACTCGAAGGATACAATAAATCAATTGAAGTGGGTGGTTGACTTTTCACTCAAATGTGTGGTTAATTGTAACCAAAATGACTGTTGATCGAGCCACACTTAATTTGAGTGGTGCCGTGGGGCTGTGGGGCTATGGGGCTGGGGCTGGGGATGGGGTGGCGTAATGGTTCAGTCGCTATTATGATTATTTGATATTTGTATTTATCTTGTACGCCGGAACTTGCAGCAATTAAATTTTGATTTCGTTTACCAGTCACCTGTCCGAAACTCATGGTGGATTGTTGTGGGTGGGTGGTGGATTTTTAGGACTTTGAAAGCAAGCTTTTTTCTTTATTCCACGTTGCATTTTATAGTTTCAAAATAAATGTTAACAGTAGTCTAATAACTATACAACATGACTGGTGAGACATTACCGATACTTATGGAGAGTACTCTGTACTCGATTACATGGGCGTAGCGAGGATTCTATATAGGGGGGGGCCATAGGTCTTGGGGGGGGGGGGGGGGGTAGATTAAGAAAATCCTAAACTTCGAATTCGCGATATTTAACATATATTAATTATAACAATAGTATTGAAGGTGAAGTAAAAATTAAAAACAAAATATGAGCGAGCGAACTGGGATTGCTCACCCCGCAACTCTCTCCGCTCCACGTTTAGGTATGACACTGGTCGGGGGCATGCGCGCGCGCCTTTTAAAATTCTCAGATGTAATGTGTGCGTTAACGCTTTGGAGTTTAAGGTTGGATTTGCTATGTTCGGTTTTGATACTTACTTCGTTTCGATGCGCTTCGACTCTGCGCTAATATAAATTGACCCTTAGCGACTGATCGCTCTTCTAGGGGGGGGCAGCTGCCCCCCCCTGCCCGTACCTCGCTACGCCCATGCTCGATTATCATTATAATTATTATATGTAATAAAATTAGGTTCTTTTTTCCGAATTTCCCAAAAATAAATGAATCATGGATACTAAGTAAATTACGCGGCTAAGCAAGTAGGTATACTTACAGAGGCGTGCGCTACCAAACTCCAAAGAAACACCACACAACTACCCCTTACGGTCGCGGTGTCCATGCGTTGGGTAAATAATTATTTAACTTTAAGCTACATTTAGTGATCAATTGATATTATTATTTTTTATATCATTTTTTTCCAACTAATATAATAGCCAAATATCACGTCCTCGAGTATCGAACATGTCTCACCAGTCACGCAGTATATTCTATAATAACTTTATAGTTACTTAATATGTAAAAAAAATATTCTAATTATGTAAAATGTACACTGTCATAAAATTTCGTTTGCACCACCTTTTATAAATAATCGGCCAAATGTGAGTCGGAGTCGGAGTGAGGGTTCCGTACCGGTATAGAGCGAAAGTAGACAAAAAAATTTTTTTTTGGTATTTTTAAATATTTACTTTATTTTAATTTTATTATTAATTCTAAAGTACAAATATATGTAAGAATTTAGTGAAAATTTCAAGTGCTTAGCTGTTACCATTATTCATTACGAGCAAAAAAGGCCAAAAAAAATCACGTTTCTTATATGGGAATCTTAAAATTTAACTTTATTTTATTTTCAGTATTTGTTGTTATAGCGGCAACAGTATACACAATCTATGAAAATTTCAGAAGTCTAGCTATAGCGGTTCTTGAGTTACAGCCTGGAGACAGACAGACAGACGGACGGACAAACGGACAGACAACGAAGTCTTAGTAACAGGGTCCCGTTTTTACCCTTTGGGCACGGAACCCTAAAAAGTTCTATTCAAAGTACTCGTAGGTATCCATAATAGACTTATTGAACGTTGAGTTTACGTGATGCCTATTGCCTACTATCGTAACCTGTGTTTAACATGACTCACTTACATGACCCATTCTTCAACAAGTTCTCCAAAATTCGACATTTATCCATACTAATATACTAATAATAATATTATAATGATTAATGCGAAAGTGTGTCTGTCTGTCTGTTACCACTTACCTCTACGCTCAAACCGCTGTACTAATTTTGCTGAAATTTGGCATGGAGATACCTTGAGTCCCGGGAAAGGACATAGGATACTTTTTATCCCGGAAAAATATACGGTTCCCGCGCGATAAACTGATTTTGGCGCAGCGAAGTTGCGGGCATCAACTACTTCTTTATAATGATGTTATTATTATTAAAGTATACTCATTATCGAACAATGTACGGGATTGCTCGTAATTACGTAGCCGTTAATTGTTGGGGAAAAGGGGGAGTGGGGAGGGAGCGGGGAGCGGGGAGGAAGGAGGGTGACTTGTGACGTGTGGGAACCCGCGTATTGCCAATTAAATTAGACAACTGTTTCATTATATCGACCTACAGATTTCCGCTGTACGCGCAGGGCTGACACCTCCGGAGGACTATTGTTTTAAATACCCCGTGTTCATTTTTTGACTTCATAGTGACTCAAAAAACTGTATGACCAGAGCCCCTAGGCAACACGTTTACTTTGTCTTTGTCGCTTCTATGTAGAATCGCCGATCAATATGGACTTGACATGACATATTGTGTTGAATATGAAGTCATATTATCGAACGCATTCAGTTAATTTGAGAGTTAATTCCATACATTTCGGCATTTCTATAAACGAACGATAAAGAAAGTGTTGGCTAGGGGCTATCAGCTATGATGGATTTAATCAGCTGCAAAAGATGAATAGAAAAGTTATAATAATTGTGATATATTATAATATTCTCTCTTATTTTTTGTGTTTTTAATAAATGGAAACCTAAATATTATTGACTTTAAGAAAATGTTTCTCTAAAGTCAATTCCGGAAAAACCAGCAGGTTGAAGGGGCTATTTGAGTGATTGAAGGGTTAACCCGGACAAAATGTACAGGACGTGTTAAGTGGTTTGGTTAAATCTTGAATGGACCTCATTTTAAAAGAGGTTAAATGATTGATTGTATGTGAGTTGACCTCAAACCTTTTTGAATTGAATATATTATAGGGTGCCTACTATCGCTATTAAAAGCGGTGCTAACACTGATAGCGGTTACTATAATCCACAAGTAGGTAAAACGTACTATGTCTTCATTTTGATATTTTTAACGGTCATATCAGAACGCAACGCGTTTCGCGACGCGTAGCTGATATGCATTTCTTAATCTGTATGGATTTGACAGATTTGCAAGACGTCTCACGCAGTTGAAATATGTCAATTCAGTTATAATTTAGAAATACATCTACGCGTCGCGTTGCGGTCTGAATTGACCCTTAGTATGTAAAACATATAATAATTAACGGAAGGCAACATTTCCACACATACAAGACACGCATAGTCCACAAAACCCTGGCCTTTGAATTTTCAAATCCCAGGTCTCCATACGTCTTATTAGAAATGTCCTAAAACATTCTTCAAATAATACTGTGGCTTACTGCGAGTAGGCAGCCCTACACACAACTAGTAGCACTTACTACTTGTAGCTAATTAGTGATTTATATAACGACGGCAACAGTTCTGTTGTAATTAGATTTTTTCATAAAATTGGAAGTTAATTACATAATGAGCGGCTACATACTACACTTATACTCTAACACATTTGAGGCGGATTAAGAACTTTTTCAAATTAATTGTTTTATTTCATTTGGGTATGTTACTGTTTTGCGTTAAAAACACGAAATGATAATATATATTATATTGGGCATTTTACAAAATATTATAAAAAGCAAAGTTTATTTTTTCGTAATAGTTAATAATTTTCCATATTTCTGACCCAATTCCATTTTTATGTAAAGTTATTGTGAAAAAATTCGCTCTATCCTAAGGGGATTTCTATGAATTTGCTCTTAAAAATATTTGCTTTGAAGCTTTTCTGTTTGATGCTGCAAATTGCAAATAGCTAATCAAAGTGATTTAAAATAAACTTCTCTAGGAACCAGGCAGATTTCCCTCTACATTACAGCTCTACAATTGAAGAAATAGCCAGCCTGGCCCGATATGGTCAGAATAGTTCGGCTGATTACAGCACAAGTCGAAACAGTCCGGAAGCTCATAACTAATACTACACAGACCACAGTACTGTGTTCACGATAAGGGGACTGGCCAATGATTAATGTTCAAATTGCACCTATTAACTGTACTTGCCCTAAACAGGGAAACGTATCGTTAGGACCTATGTAAAACCGTGCAAGTTCCGACTGTAATGAACTATGAATGTGGGTAATGGTTTAAATTGCTCATAATGCGTTGTATCTGCATATTATATTAATAGCAACAACTGCTTCGTAGAAACTCAAAATCTAGATATTTTGTATTAAACATTGGTGCAGATATTGCTTAAGACTTTCCAAACTTAAGTAATAACTAAATACATTAGTTGACTAGTAACTCGATTAATATAACCTACAAAATAAATTTTCTACTTCGTATTTCGTCATAATATATGGCAGCAAACAAAAAAATACAGAAAAACGCACTGCGATCTAATGGCGCCGCGTCAACGGCTTACAGCAAGTGGCAACGGCAGCTTAAAATGGTATTTTAAATTCCTTTTTTCGTTTTCTTAATCATATTTTTCATATTTAGCCACTTCGTCAATCCTTTATGCACACCTCTGGAACCTGTTGTGTGCAATTACTGAAGCCGTAATTAACTCAAGATATTTTCTAATGGCCGCGCCCTCTGCCCGCACATTATCCATCATACCGATCGCGGGTCAAATGCCACTTTATGTCGTTGGTAATGGATGTTATTAAAACACAGTAGCATAGGTATAATTGTACCGCCGAGACTAAATGTGATCTTTAATTACATGTTTACCAGTCTAAACTCTAAAGTCTTCCTGGGTAATATAACCCTTGAACGAGGAATAAATACGCGCGGAAGTTATTAAAATATAGTTCGGATGATGGTGCTAGAAGTTTTTGAGCTTGACGGGTACCTATTTAACTATCAATTATGAAAATCGATTCCTAATGTTTACGATGGTTTTAACGGGTACTATGTACCAACAAAACAACTGCATAAAATGTCATTAAAATAATCTCCGGACGAAAATAACAGCGTCAGACTTGAGTCAAGCGCTAAGCTTAATAGCGTTATAAAAGCAATATCCTCGCTTAATACGACCATTAAAACTGTAGTAGCAATCATTTTTTGTGACCGCCGCTTCATTACACGCCGACCACGGATCCGAATAACAAAAACAATGTCCATTATTACAATTTAATGAAGAGAGAAAGCCATTAGAAGTGCGACTTGATTAAATCGTAGAGCGAGGAGCTCGCGGCGCCCTCTACTGGCGTAATGGAGGAAAAAGCTCTAAGCGCCAGGTAAAGTAAGGTAAAAAGGTTTATTGTGTCGTATCAAATGGATCTATGATATCCTAGAGAGAGTGTTTAGAGAAGTTAACTATTTAAAAATGTATCATTAGATAGATATACATCTGACTTCTGAGTTCGAATCTGAACTTAGGCCCACTTAAAAAACAAATTCACTATTAGGTAATCGTATGCAATTATGCGTACCTACCGTAATTTAAAAGATAATAATTGTAAACATAAACAGCAACACATCTATCTACTATGGTTTCCATGTCCAGTCCCTCCAATCGAAAGCTTTAAATCTCAACTCAATATGGCGCTTACACCGTTCCATACTCCCATCGATAGGTGTGATTCTATCAATCATTTCCCCTATCAAATTATTAAGTAATTCCCTCTCTGGCCGCTCCGGGCTCGACGGAAACTGCTCGCACTTAGTCTCGGTTTGTTACGCGATAGATAACTCTAATGCTATTACTGAAGAAAATTGGTGACGAAATTAGCTTTGTCATTGGTTATTACATTTCGAATTATGAAATTTGAGCTTCCGTTTCGAATGGAGTAGTTATCGTAAGTAGATAGTTTATACCGACGTTAACGGTACCTAATATGGGCGTAATGTTTCATTTTGTACAGGAAGTGTTAGATGCAGTACGAATGATCACTTAAGTATGTTTAAAAAGTTGAACAGTTATTTTGAATACGTAGACGGTAGAATATAACTAAGGAACCGACGTACGTTGCACCTAGACACAAGTACTTACACCAAACTACAAAAATATACAGACGAACATATCCCTTCTTTTTATACGCGAGTATTACCACTTATTATGTTTTTTTTTTTTACTTACGTATTTTGTCGTGGAGCACTTTTTATATTCCCGACATTTCGGCTGCTTCCCAGCGACTGGACAGCGACATCACGGGTGGACTAGGGTGACAGGCGTGCAGCTATCTGAAATTGTTTAACTACCAGAAGATTCAACAAATTATTAATTTGTGCTCCGATCTTCGCAGAACGCGATCGGACCACAGATAATAATTGGCGAACCAAAACGTCGGTACCCGAGAATAAGAAGTGGCGCGAAAATCGGTAGACGAGTGATTTTCTAGTCTGGATTTTGTCAAGACCACAGATACATATTTACCAATTCGAAAAGCCGTAGGTAGTTTTATTTGTAATGTAAGCAACACAATATAGGAACGTATCTTTAAGTCCCTAAGAATTTATTGTAAAAAAAAGAAAAAATATATTGTTATTGTTAACCCAAACAAACAAAATCAGTATTTATTGGTGGTTAATTTGTGTAAAATGGAGTCTTGTTTTCGGAAACGTTTCATATTGTTAAGTGCTCGGCCGACATGCGATCTAACAATTAGCGGGGACCTTTCCCTTCGCCGGTTGTGTTCACGAAAAAATTAACTTCTGTCAACCCTAAAGTACCAAATTGCCGACCAGTGTGTGAACTACGCGTTACAGTCAACATAATTACGTAAAACAATGTGAATTATTTCCCGTGGGGTATAATATACCCCATGCGTTTGTCGTGCTAGACCTAAACTAGAGCGTTATTTTTATCAGCATTTTTGTTTTATGCAGATACTGACTGATACTTATTGAAAACATTTTGCTACTGCTATTCGGTAGTGTGTCACAAGTCACAACACACACAACTTAATAAAATTTGCCATTTCATTTCTGACCAAAGTTTGCTTTGATCAAAGCTTCAACTCCTTTAGTCCAAAATGACAGCCATTGGGCTTAAATTGAACTTAGTGGTGGCGCCTTAATTTAATAAGTATCGGCTTAGCCCCAAAATCAACAATCAGTCGCACACTAACAATACCAAGATCTGTTGTAAAGGCTCCATCTCTATCCCTCCTAACCTCACCCAAAGTAATAGAAAAGATACTACTTAAGTACAAATAAAATAACTCCATTATGAATTACGATAATGACAATTGTTACAAGGATTTTTTCTTCGTTCGTTTTTATTGCGCAACTTTCGTCGTATAAGCAACCCTTTAAGAGGCCTCATAAAAATAAATTACGGGGTGATTCAGTTGATTCATGGACAGCGCGGGAAGTCGGAATAATAGAGAAGATATTTTATGTACATTTATTCAACTTGTATACATTGTAAAAACAGGTCGACAATTTATACATATATATACACATATTAGGTACAAACAACCGACCACATCAACAACCAGCGGGGGAATGTGTATGTCTGGTCACATTTATAAATAGGTGTTTACTTTAATAATAGTATTTATCATAAAATTAAAATGAATAAGTACTAGTAATTACAAATCCGAAAATGGCAAAATCAGTTCACGGAGATTAGGTAAAAAAATTAAATTAATACTATTTTTTATAATTTGTGTAATAAATAGTTACAAGTAAGCTAGTTACGTTTAAACAAAGATTCTGAGCGAACATTAGTTTTAGCTATAAGTAAATTAGTAAATACGAACACAACTAACTCTCACTGTTGTTGACGAGGTAGGTTCAACTAAATGCAACGTAAGGCTTCAACTTCAGACCGAATAAAAAATAACGATAGAGTTCTGCGCATCACATACTGACTACTGAGGCTGGTAAAACTACGCCTCACCCACCTTCCACCACCGTGTAATTACACAACCTCACGCACACACGTGCAACAAAACTGCGTTTATCCCTTTGTAAATCAAGCAGTTGTGTATGCGGTTTGTGTAGTATGATTTGTAAAGCTACACACAAACTACTTCAAAACCAGCCCAACTTTTCACAGAGCTCTTAAGTTCACATAGTTCGGTCTGAAAATTGAACAGGGTTGGGGTGAAATATCAATCAATCAATTATATAATTTAAGAGTAATTCTAATAATATACACTTACAGACCGAAACGACAGTCAGTTTCACAGGGAAAATAATTAGGATTAAATTATAAATCACACCTAAATAACTTTAATTGGACATATCCATGCAACATTATATTAACAGGCCAAAAGGACAATAACTTGCCTGCAACTTTTTTTGCAAGGAAACAGGCTAATCAAAAAAAAAATACTTCACCTCAACCCCGTTAGTACATTATTTCAGGTGCTAGTGCATTATTCGATACAAATATAACAGCACCTTCTACTCCGTACCGTAAACACTAAACATCAATCCTTTATAAGGATCGCTGCATACAATTTCGTTACATCCATTATTCTATTCGTTTTCCAACAATACTAAATAAGTTGCAATAAATTGACTAACTATACTCATTTATCACCTACTTAGTATATACAAAATACAGTTCATAATGTTGACATATAAGTATTTTTTTTTCAATTAATTTTATTTAAATAATTTTAGTCTATTAGTCTCACATGTAGCGTGTATACATCTATACAAAGCGCGGCTAATACCAATTCGTAATATTTACATGGCGACACGATCTCAAGATGGCGGCGGCGGGCGTTCAAAATGGCCGTCCGTTCTGCGGTCGGTTGGGCAGCGCCGGCGGCACGTTTGGCACGGGACGGCTGTACACAAAATATATATTAGTATTCGAATAGTTGACAATGAATATCTGGATTCTGGATGACTTTTCGAACCGGCGATTATTGAAAATACATAAATTATAAAAATAAGCTCATATCAATATTTTTAGTAGAACATAATCGCCTGTACGAAATTTCTGCTGAGGTGATGTATTTATAATGATTGTGTTGCAGACAGAAAAGTTAAAGCTGATATGTACACAACGTTAAGCTATATAAATACTTATACATACGACATGCGTATAGTGCGTCAAAAAAGTGAAGAAATTAAAAAGCGGCAACATCGTAATTCGTATCGTATTCGTCATCCCATTGTCATCCCTTTCAAATCAATCTAAGAAAAAAGGGATGACACTGCGATGTTGCCACTTTTTAATTTCTTCACTTCTTTGACGCACTTTATATTTTAAATGCTTGAGCATGCATTCCATCACAATTTTCCTAATATTTCTTAATTTTACTCTTTACTTAAAAAAGGAATTTTCACATAATGTTTCTTTGCAATAGCAAGCTAATATAATATGTACAACCTACGTAAATGCGAATTTAGTTAAAGGTGAAATGTTACACATTTTGTATACAGAGTTTACCTAAATACTGATATAATTTAATATTTAATGACAACAAAGTAATAGATATTTGAAGCTAAAAATACATGCAATGTCACAAAACAAGATAATTCTCTTAGCATAATATTTCAATAAAATAATGAGTAAACAAGTAACTTGTAGTCGCAAAGAAAATATATCATTTTACTGAAACATCTGTAGTAATGCAAATACTGCTTACCTATAAATCCTCACGATTATTGTTTTAGGGGGGGAAGCACACACAATTAAGCTTAAAGCAAATGTGACTCGAGCAATATTTTTCATTAGAAAGCTTTTTTAGTATTTAAATCATTAGATTATAATAAAAGAGCTATATAATATTATTACATATTTTAGACGATTTTGTTACCGTAGCGTACATGGCATATTTTTAAAGAAAAAATTTACTCGAGCCACTGACATCGTATTAATTAAATCAAACGACCCGGTACACATATAGCTTTTAATTAATCTATTTATACAGAATAAGATTAACAATATTCATAAACTATATCAAATCCAACAATCTGTTCTATACCTTTTGTCGATGGTAGGTACTATCGCTATTAACAAGAGAGCAAAACTTATGATATCGAGATGAGCTAGCTACGGCGACTGTGTAGGAACTGTATAACGACGCCTATTGTTCATAATACCTCCTAGTTGACATCACGGTCTAAAAGCGATCCTGAACAAGGGTACTTCAGTGTTGCCACGATAATAAATGGGGATACCATGTCATAAGCATCTTGAGAATAAATTGTAAAATATAAAAATTAATATTCAGTGGATGCGGCAACACATGATGTGACGTATCCTTGTTCGCGAACATAGGGCGCAGTATATTTTTATAAAACGCCTGATATAATTTTTTTAATGATACGATTTTATATGAGAGCAGTGATCCTGAATCTTAGATGGACGTAATGTTGCACTGAAGTGTGTAGAATGTAGATACTGTTTTTTTTTTATACCTCAAAAATGATTAATTATATTTTACAAAGCATTATTTCTCGATAGAATATGTACGACAAGCTAGCTATTGTTTATTACTGGCCACCGTTTCAAACTTAAAGTCAAGGAATATTCAAAATCGAATTTCTCATACGACAGTATTTCTTATTTTGTAGAGTTTTACGATTTCAGTCTGTGGCCATTTAACAACATTCCGTCCCGTTTACGAAGCCAGTCGAACATTAAACTAGTGAACGAATATCGTAATTCAGCAATAAGCATAGCCCCTACATGAACGTTTAAAGATTAAAATTCAACGATTTATATTTCATCACCACTTTGAAATCTAATAATTGACCAAAGATATTGCTAACAGCAATAATATAAGACGTCGACTTTGGTCTTACTCGTGAATACGATACAAACTGTAAACATTTTGGCTAGCGACCCGATACAGCGCGGTCGCGGAACGGTGAAGCCCGAATATATTTCAATATTACCTTATTCATACGTCACTACAAGACGGAGAAAAGTTTCGGGACGACGTAGGGTCCCTAAGCTACCGAAACACCTAGACATTGACGTGAAAATTTGTTTCATCTGCTACGTAGCTAAGAAAAGTGGTCCCGATGCGTACGCACACGCACCGCGTACGCAACTCGTGTACGCAACTCGCGTGCGCGTACGCACCGCAGACTCGAGTGCAACATCAACAAATATACTCGAAACTTTAGTGTATATAATCCTAGAACACTTATAAACCAATATCCATGATATGCTGATTACAATCTGTCGCTAAAATCCAATCGCGGCACCGTAAAAAGGCGACTCGTGAGCCTTACACCGAATGCATACTGCAATATGCAACGAATAGCTAACTCCTTTGTCAGTTCCAAACAGATATGAGACCTACAGCGCGTAAGTGGCGTAATCGGGACCTGGGGGTGTAGTGCGAGTTTTATTCGATCATACGCATCGAACACGTTAACGCGAATTTGTATGGGATCAAAGCAGCGCCACCTACTGGCTTACGTGGATACCGCTTTGATCCCATACAAATTCGCGTTAACGTTCTCGATGAGTATGATCGAATAAAACTCGCACTACGCACTCTGATTACTCTCGGTAAAATATTTCACAGGTCGATCCGAGTATTGATAGCATTAGTCGACAATATACGCCAGGACAAGTTCATAGAAAAGCCTTGCTCTCGAATGTGAAAACTGACGGTAAAACCTCCTGTGTTTTGATATTTTACAGTCAATAATTTTAGGTCACTTGTGCGCTATCGGCTGCATCAGAAACCTAAACAGCCAAGCCGAGTCCCACACGCCTCATCTTAAGCCATTGAATCTTAACAACTTAAACTAAGTAGTCCCATATTATAACAATAAACCACGACCCTCCACTCGCATTAAACTTTACATCTTAAAGCGCCGCATAAGTATAATTCGCTGATAATACTGACATTTACAAAATATCATCTCTATACCAATTTTAAACTAATAATATCTTTGACAGAAAAATAGAGATAGTCGTAGCAGCACTGCTATGCTGTGTGGTCTTCGCGTGGGCTTCAAATTACAAAACAAATAAATGCTAAGCGAACTTATATTTTAATTAATTCGTACATGGTAACACTCGCAATAAATACACAACTTAGGCGAGCCGCGTCGAAAATTACTAATGACTTAGCGCTAAAATAACTACTAATAACTTTAAATTATAGATGTAATACATACTTATTCGAATTCTAAACCTATCGATTATGATAATTCATTCTTCTAATCAGTTCAGATTTAATATCCCGGGGGATTACAGTTAGTTTTATAATGTTAGTAAATTAAACAAACGACAAAATTACTGTGTCACAGAAAAAGAATTATTTTTTAAATTAATTAAATAAGCAAACATTAGTTTTATAGAATTAATGGCCTCCTCGTCGGCGTTCTCTAGTCACACGAGAAACAATCTCACAAAAAATGTGTTAAACCGATTAGTCATTAGATAACTTTCAAAGCGTTATATCGAAATAAAAAACAACATTAATTTTAAAGCACAGATCGCTTAACTTAATGACCAATAAACTGTTACGGATTACAATCTCATTGAACGTGTTTTATTTACACAGATAAAAGCCGCGCCGTTAGGTGTTACGAACACGTTGCAGCAACATTCATTTTATCGACAGTTACAAAAGCGAACATCACTCGTCACTGGTCCTTGTGGCCGCGGCGTGTCCCTTGTGACTGTTACGGCCAAACTAGAGCTTTAACAAAGAGTTTTATAAAATTGTTCGCAAAAAAACTCTTCGCACGCAACTCCGAACGCACACTGCGTGCACGCTTGCGTACGGTACGCAACAATCACAAAGGGCAACGCCGCGTCGGTGTCTGTTTACTTGAATCTGGCGAAGGCCGAGCTGAGCTCGTTCACTGCGGCGTTGGTGACGGCCTGGCCGACGGCCTGGTTGATCTGTTGCCGCATGTGCGGGGGCAGCTGGTTCATGGCCGCCGCCGCCGCGCTGCCTCCTCCCGGCCTCCTAGTTATATCACGCATGATTGATCATCACAAGTTCTCAATCTTTACGGCATTTTAAAATATATTAACATCATCAACCAGGTGTTGTTTATGTGATTTTTGCACCAAGGAAACAACGAAACATTTTCTCGATCATGAACTGTCATAAAAATTTACTAGTCGAACTTTTATGGTCATTTAATGGCACATGACCCAATTTTAGATGGCATGTGGATTTTATCAGTTATATACTTTACAGATAATAATATAACAAATCCCTCATTAAAAGCCCAGCCACACATGGTGTCAATAATTCTTTATTAACGTAAAGCCTAGCACTTAGCGAAGATCGCCAGCTAGATAAATTCAAAATTATATGACTTTATGTTAATATGTTGAAGACATTAAGATAATATTAATTGAAAAACTTTATTACACCTCAAATGTGTTATTTTATGGGCTAAACGATCATAAAGCCTATTAAATATAACTTGGACGTAAATAGAAACAAAAAAAAACACTAGTATGCTTACTTTTAAAACACAGATAATGCTACAAAGAAACTATATTCCTCACAGCTTCTCTGTAAGAGCTATTGGTGTCATGTAACTGCCATAATATTACACATCGCTCATGTAAGCAAAAATTATTCTTACAGGGCAACTGTGAAAGGTAGAAAAATAGACGTAATAGATACGCGTCAGCACAAATGACCAAGCGTATTTGAAATTTAGAGGAAAAGTAATAGAAAATATGACGAACTTATACAGGAATTTCAGGACATATTAATAACAATTCAGGTCATTTTGCGCTGACGATTTGACAAAAGATACAAAACGTGATTGATGTCCTATTGATTTATTGAAGACCACACATTAGTGACAACAGCTATACATGCAGTGCTCCTACTTACACACGGATAAATTTAATATATTCATATATAACATATAAACATACTAACAAAATAGTTTCATTATGAGAAAAATAATTTACATTAAATATAGTGTGTCCCGGAATTGTCGAATGTGCATTACCAAAATTAAATTGATTTAGATAGAGGCCATATTTGTGCGTCTCTAAATTTTAATAATAATAATTATTATTATTATGAGGAGTTATCGCATATTATATTACAAAAAATGTAATATTTAAGATTATAATGTCATATAATTTGTATTCAAGTATAGAGATAGTAACTATGATAAAGAAAGTTATTTGGAATAATTTCTACGGTAACAAAAATATTAGGGGCGGTATTTGGAATTAAAAATATGCCCCTGGATGATAAAAATATGTTACATAAAGGTAATGCACAAACGCCGTATCATAGTATTAGAAATCTTTCATACCACATAAAGGAAATTTCGATGAGCGCACAACCCTATACTTATTGCCACAAAATATACGTATTAGATGTGCATTATAACATGGTACATAACAATCTCATGCATAGCCTCAACTCATCAGCGTATAAATCAACAAAAAGGTTTAATAAATATATATTTTATGGTCTTTATATATTAATTTTTTATAGTAACACAAAATTCACTACTCAACGTTCTTTAAAACAACAATGTAATATAATTATTACTCAAATAATTTATACACTGATTTAGAAAGTTCCTGCATTTCTTTTCAATCTGTGTCCGGTCAAGCACTTATCATACAATATCACTACTATAACTAGATTAAAATTTCCGCTATGTTTATATAGATTTGGAAGCAACATTTTAATATATCATAAGTAGTCATGTTTCATTAACTATACTTGTATATAACATATGTATAAATATTTATAGTTCTACTGGCCGTTGTTAACTTTAGACAATCATATTTTTCAAATATTATGGAGATACCTGCGTACCTTTTAGTGAATTATAATTCGGTAGGGATTGAAATCATCAACATTAGCGCATACGTTCTAAAAACAAATTTAATCCTAAGAAAAATACAAATAATAAATGCGACAGGGATTAGCTTATTATCGAATGGGGCGACTGCTTTACCAACCGAAACCTTAATAGCATCGAACGTCGCTAGATGGCGTTTTTTCGTCGCACGTCGGTAAAGCAGTCGCATGTCACTATTCCTTCGACCGTAGCTTAGGTGTTACTCAAACCAATTGCACAAGTTAACAAGCACGCCAAAGTTAGTACCTTATGTTCGTATATAACTTATGTTAGTAACGCCGCCTCCGCACGCTTAGCGCCGTCTGCGAACAACCACACACTCGCTCGCTTAATTCACCAAAGCTCATCTATGTTACTACGGCCGGCAATGGGAAAACGCATAATATATCTTATATACGTCCTAAAAATATTCAAGAATTGCTTTAGTAAGGTATATAAAGGTATAAATTACATGTACTCTATTATAGCAATCAACTCATTAAAACGAGCGAATAGGCTTTTCGATCATGGCGAGAACTATAATAATCATTTCAGTGGCTACAAGAAAAAGAACCGTACTGGTATAAATTCTATAAAACGATTCAGAACGGCGCGCGCTGGTTGGTCATCACAAAATGATACGATTTCAGGATATAAAGCATATTCAACAAGCTAGAACATCAAAATGCATTATGCAGCATTTACAGAATATATTTTGTATAATACGAATTCCCATTACCAGACCTGCTTCTACTAGCATAATATAATATCAGTACGTTATAAAGTACATAGATACATAGTATATTTATTATATTTGTCCCACACTAAATGCATATTATGGCTGTTACATCACCCAAACAACTCAAGGTACTCTATCTATATCAAAACAAATGTTAATAAATCTCAGTTGTTAGTTTTGATTTCTTTGCAAATACGTCGAAAACAAGTTGCGTTAAAAAGGCCATTACTCTAAGACGTAATTACTCAATAGCTGTTATTAATATTTTTTATAACCTTGTCAAACTTTTTGGGTTTATTTCGCATGTTTGTCAGTTTAAGAATTCTTTAAAATAAATAAATTATTACAGATCATATTATATTATACGTTGAAAATAGGTTTTATGTCAGCAATACGTTAAAACCTTTGCAACAAACCACAAGCCGAAATAAATCCAAAAAGTAAATAATGTTTTTGAACTTTGCGTGTAGTTATGACTTATGCGTAAACATACGCATACGTACGTATGTGTGCGTTTGCTTACGCTTATACAGTGTATGCTGCGTGTACCTGAGTATACGCGTACATTAATGTGTGCACGTACGATCACGAAATATACGCGTGAGACCACAATATGTATGTGTTATTGTGTATTACTATTAATATTTTTATTGTATGAGTGTACTCACGTGGGTATGAGGGGGGCGGGCAGGCCCTGTGCGGGGTTGGGTCGGCCGGCGGGGGGCGGGGGCGCGGCGCCGCCGGGACGCGACGGCAGCGGGGGCGCGGGCCGGCCCGCACCGCCGCCCGGCACCGGGGGCGCGCCTCGCTGGCCTAACGAGGCTGGTAAAAAGTATCATTGTAAATAAATAGTATAAAAATAACGGGATTTTCGTTCAGAAAAGACGATGTTAATCTCATCGTACCTTGTATCATCATAGAAATTGGTTCCAAGCAGTTGACAGACCTACGTCGTTTGGTTGTATCAATTCAATGTTAGCTGTGATCGGTCGGATGAGTTTGACTTAACGCGACCAAATTACTTAGGTCCGCCATCTCACATCTGCCTAGGAGTCAACTTCTCTGATAGTACAAAATTTTTTTATTCCCTTTATGTACCTATATGTCTTAATTTTGTACATAAAGAGAATAAATAAATAAATATGGGATTATACCTTGCTGTGCGGGTGCGGCGCGTCGCGGCCCGCCGGGCGAGGGCGGCGACAGGCGCGGGTTGGAGTCGAGCCGGCTCTCGAGCCAGTCGTTCTTGACGGGCGGCGGGACGGGCGTGCTCACCGTCGCCATGGACACGTCGCCGATGATGTGCAGCGCCTCCTTGCACGCGTGGTACATGCGCAGCATCTCCTCGCGCTTCTGAGCTTCCTCGGGAGACTCCTCCATCATTTGTGACTGCGGAACGGAGAAAATTTGTCAGGGAACACTTTTATTTTATTCCTTTTTTAGGAAAGTAACTATCAAAATAAGACTAAGGGCCTGTTTCACCACTTCCTGATGAGTGCCGAATAGGCTATCCACTCAACTTGACAGATGAAGTACGGAGAATCTGACAAAAAAGTTGTGAATATCCTATTCGGCACTTTATCAGAAAGTGGTGAAACAGGCCCTGGGGGTCAATTCAGACCGCAACGGGACGCGTAGATGCATTTATTAATTTGTATTGAATTGACAGACTTGCATGACGCTCCGGTCTCACGCATTTGAAGTCCTCTAGTATCTAGATCATCTAGAAATGCCTCTAGTATCTGCACGTTGCGTTGCGGTCTGAATTGACCTTTAAGGTCTCGATAAGTGACATAATATACGACCTAAATCCGCACTCCTCTAGTTGCGTTGCGGTGCTTTACTTTAACATTATAGCGATCGATATTCAGACGGACACTCTGTTCTTATTACTAGACCATGAGATTAATGTGTAAATAGACTTCTTTAATTTCTCTTCATTCTATATTACATATCAAGTTTTACTCTGTAACAAAATATTACAGAACTAAATGATGTCCGCTACTCCGTTGCGCTAAAATTCGTTTATGGCGTCGGAACCGTAATTTTTTCCAGGATAAAAAGTATCCTATTGTCCTTGCCTCGGGACTCAAAGTATATCCATACCAAACAGCAAAATCGGTTCAGGGGTTTAGGCGTGAAGATGAAACAGACAGACAGACACACTTTCGCAATTATAATATTAGTATGGATAATGTATATGGATTACACTAAACATACATAAAGTCAACTTATATACCTGATCGCCGGACGCATACAGGTGTGCCAACAGCTCGCCGTTGATGAAGTCTTTGGCGTTATTTATAATCAACATCATGATGGTCTTGGGCACGAGGTCTCGCGTGGTCTTGGTCACTATGCGCATATAGGAGTCCACCAAGTTGCGAATGGTCTCAACTTGTCGTTCAAGCTGCGGATCCATGCTGCTAGTTCCGGAGTTGTCGGAGCTCTGGAAATAAAATACTCCATGCATCAGCTCTTTGTTACTCATTGAATGCTAGTTGAGTGAATTCGGGGCTGTATGCTACCAATTCATTGCTTATAGTGTAGTTCAGTGGCGAAACACGTACCAATTCGGTGAACCATCGCTATCTCTTTCGTACGGAAGTATACTGTCATCATCTGTCCGCAGGTACGCAAAAGACGAACGGTGGGTCAAAGAATTGTTACATGCTGTTTATGCTGTTCACATTCACGAGTTCTGTTGAGTGAAGTTGTATTGCTTTAGGATATCATATTTACGTAGAAAATCTATCCGAATGAGCTTCAACCCTTGTCGAATATTATATTATGTTTTATGTTCCAAAATTTTGTTTCAGTTGCTGATGTTGTCAAAGTATAATTTTTGGTAAAATTTAATATTCTTGTGTTGTTTTTTAAAAGCGTCGCTGTAATTTAATCTAAAAGCTAATTTAAGCCTCTACTGCACTCTTTAAAGCGCATCACACACGGTGAAGATACTATAATATTTTATCTTAAGATGCCCAAATATAAAATATTATAGTATCTTAAGGTATCACACACGGTTAAGTTACGATAATATATCTGCTTGAATCATTCTAGCAAAAGCTTGGCTAGGGCTCACACGTATATTTCTACATTTAATCTACATACAGGTGATCTAATATGAACAATACGCTCTTACTCTTAGATTTATTAGATAGCTCATCCGATGATGATTCTGACTTTGAAAATGACTTCAAAATTTCTGCCGCACATGTAGGTTCACCCGCATGTAGGTACAAATTACAATACAATGAATTTTTTTATGAAATAAGGGTGCAAACGGGTCACCTGATGGAAAGTAACTTACGTCGCCTATGGACACTCGCAGCATCAGAGAGCTGCAGGTGCGTTGCCGTCCTTTTAAGAGGGGATATGGTAATAGGCTAGGAGATGGTAGGGAAGGGAAGGGAATAGGGGAGGGAAAGGAAAAGGGGAGGGTAGGGAAGGGAATAGGGTAGGGGATTGGGCTTCCGGTAAACTCACTCACTCGGCGAAACACAGCGCAAGCGCTGTTTCACGCCGGTTTTCTGTGAGCCCGTGGTATTTCTCCGGTCGAGCCGGCCCATTTGTGCCAAAGCATGGCTCTCCCACGTTTTGAATGAGCGAGAGGAGACAAACACGCCTCGCACCCCGTAAACCAATCACGTGGTCTTTCAACATTCCTGCACCCTGCGTTCTACACCGAAAACAAAACAACCTGTATATGCATTACGATATATTATTGTATCTTAAGATATATTACGATACATTTACATACGATACGATATATTACGATATATTTCGTATATTAAGATAGTATCTTAAGATAGCTTAAGATATCTTAACATATCGCTCGATATCTTAAGATATCTTAACATTGAAATATATATTATCTTCGTCGTTTGTGATAGTTCATATAAATTGTATGGCGAGCGATATTTTATCTTAACATGAAATATTATAGTATCTTCGCCGTATGTGATGCCCTTAACGCTAGGAACATAATGGGGTGAATGATCAATATAGTATGTATTATGTAAGTACTACATCAACATATTAACTTATTACGTAGCATCGTAGTCATATTTAAGCCGAAGTTAGAACTCCTGCAGGAAATAAAATAACATTTTTCATACATTTGAATAAAATATGAGCCAAAATGTTTGCCTCATTTTATCAGCCGTAACACAAATGTATAAAAAATTGTTACATTGAAATTTTTAAAGCATGCAACTACTCCATTACATAATATATGATAGCCTTATTCAAGCCAGAATATGAAGAATTCTATATAATACTCCTTTTAGAAAGTAAGTTTCCAAAATGTTGATCCTGTAAATTTTCTTTTTTCTACTCATCACCCCCAGAACTAGGATAAACTAGATTATTATATACTTGTTAAATAAAAACATTTCTACTTAAACCGACTCCTAGGTTAATGAACAAAACGACACATCTAACTTAGATGCTTGTGATCCAATTGTGATCTTTTCTTTTTCAATAAAAAAAAACTTTATCCTGAGCATCAAAATTTCCAATAGACGCAAAAAGCAGGAAAATAGAAGCCAGACAGCGAGCGGTTAAAATCTGGCGGCCAGCATTAAAACTTTATATTGTGTATTTGACAGCACAACTTCTGTACAGGAAAATTGAAGGAAATACGCTGGACACACCCACTCACCGATGCAATCTCAACACAATATTGTTAGTAAATCACCAACTCCAAAATGCAGTTATGTAGTTCAAAAACTTTGAATAACTTACTTCTTTATTTACACCAAACGATGGTAAAGGCAGAAATAACTAAAAATAGAGAAACACCGCTAAAACATACTGTTCACGATTGTAGACGTAAAAACACAGCGAAAACTTCAAGTATAAAGTACAACGAAGCTCGTATAATTGTCGTAGACTTCCGAAAAACAGCACAAAATGAATAACATACGAATGAACAGAAGTGAATGACAGATGTAGTGTAAACCCTTAATCAGTGCAAGATGACACACTCTTAGCGAAGTAACTCTACATGCCATGCTACATATAACTTTTCATGTATTTCAAGAATTTCAGCTGAAAAACTTTTGTATATTACCATAAGGCGAGACGTGTAAATATTTTTCATTTGAATGTGTAAAGAAGAATTTTGAGAAAGAAACAATAAGAACTCTGTTTTTATTAATGTAAGAAATATCTTCCAGATTAAGTAAAGAATTATGTATCTTAGAACTTATTTTAAATAATAAGTGTATGAGTTATAATAAGTGTATGATACAGTATATTAGTCAAAGAAAAAAAATGTAAATAAATATTTACACGTCTCTCATAATATAATAAATATACTATACACTAGTATTATATTTCTTGAAATTCACCCTGGATATTCACACATGACGTGTAGTGAGCTATGTGAACAGTAAGGGTATAATAAGCCTCCGACAAACCTCATGTCCTTCGCCCTGTATCGCATGGTAAAACAATATATTATTGGGTAACTCAAATATTATAGAATGATATATCATAGGTTTAAAGGAAGGGTGTCATGAACACAAACAATGCTTATATCATAAATATATTAGGAAAAATATTAGCCAATGGGGGTAGTCGTGAAACGGTCTTACCTCGTCGCCATTGGAGGCTTCGGAGGTCTTTTCTGGGTAGACGCCGGCTCGCAGGAAAGACGCCTTCCAGGAGTCAACGTCATCCTGGTTTTCGCAGGACAACTCCAGTTGTTTGTAGTCCTAAAACAGATAACGATACTGATGAAATGTCGATTTAAGCATGAGGACACATCTGCCGAACATACGGCGCCGAACGTTCGGCTCAATGCGCTCGCAGTGTATTTTAAGTTCTCTATCATACATCAGCGTAAATTACGCCGCGTTCAATTAGCGCGTAACCTTTCGTCGGTGGAACTTTCGGCGCGTACATTCAGCAGATGCTTACGTACGCCTTAAATGGCAACAATTTGGATAACTGTATATCAAATATATGAGTATATTATAGTATATACCCCGCCCGCGCGTATAGCCTGCAACTCTGTTACGCCGGAATCAGTTCATCTAACGGGTACCGTACATTTTTCCGCAACAAAACCTATCCTACATCCTTTCCTGTTTCCTAAAGTATTTCAATATCAATTTTCATCTAAATCAGTTCAGGTATTACAGACACACTTTCGCATTTACAATGTTAGGACGTAGGGATTGTCGTATTGGTCTAAGAGCCAGTCCACACGGCGCGTTGCGTTGCGATTTTGACGTATAGCCAGACACACGGGCACTGCGCCACCGCAGCCTTATTACGAGGCAGTCTTAACCTCCCGCTTCGTCCCGGGGGCTGCTGCCGGTCATGTGTGCGCGGTGACGACGCAGCGCGTCTTAGATACACCTTGGTTATTTGTATGTACAACGCAACACCGTATGGACTGACTCTTAGACGTAGGTTACACATTCAGTTTGTCATCAATCTGAGTCTTTTCAGACTATTTATTTATAGTTTATTATGTACTTTTCAGTACATAATAAACTATAAATAAATTATCAGTCCGGCAAACAACTGGTTAGACGTTCAGTTTCGTGTCAATCTTACCAGTTTTATGATGACTGATGAGAAACTGAGCGTGTAACCTACGTGATACTTATTAGGCGTCTCCCAGACAGACGCGGGCAGCGGTGGCGGCACCGCCACCGCCACCGCTGCCCGCGTCTGTCTGGGAGACGCCTTATGGTGGCTTCTTACGGCGGGTTATATCAGGAGCCACGTGCCATGTGAAGGGGGTGGCTCGAGGTGGCGCAAACTGGCTAGAGCAGGCGCGTCCAATGCGATTGAAGTAGGTAACTTCAAAGACGCGGCTCGGCGCGGCTCGAGCGGCTCGTGATATTACGCGCCGTGAGCATAGGTAGCGCGGACTCGAATGTTGGCTCGTGCTCGCTCGCACAAATCGGCTCGGTGCGGCGCAGCACGTGATACCACGCGCCGTGAGAAGCCAGCGTTAGACTTTCGGCCCACCTTGTACACGTTGCGGCCCTCGGGGTTGAAGAGCGCGAACATGTGTCGGCGCGACATGAACCCCTGCTCGAGGTCCCGCAGCTTGAGCCCGTCCAGCGGCAGCATGTACTTCTTCTCGCGCTCCTCCTCGTCCTTGAACCACGAGATGCTCTCCGATGTCAGCACGAACCAGTAGTCGCGGGAACCACCTGCGTACCAAATGTATCTTCTTATATATATAAAACTCAAAGGTACTCAAAGGCACAGCCCAAACCACTGGACTGATCGGGCTGAAATTTGGCATACAGGTAGATGATATGACGCAAGCATCCGCTAAGAAAGGAGTTTAATCAATTCTACCCCCAACGGGATAAAATAGGGGATGAAAGTTTGTATGAAACTTTGTCAATTTTAAACCGATCGGGCTGAGAATTTGATTATAAATAATAATAATACTTCTTAACGCGAGCGAAGCCGTGGGCAAAAGCTAGTAGTTGAATAAGTGCTTGTTCAGACACAGCGGAAACCGCGCGTTAGTGTGAACGCTGTAATACAACGCCTCTATAATAAGCTGCGAGCGGTTTAGCCGCGTGGGTCAAAACAGCGCGGTTCCCGCTGTGTCTGAACAAGCACTAAAAATATGCATGAATTTGCGTGATACATGCATACGTGCATACGTCCATTCACGCACGCACACGTGCACGCACGAATTGTATGAAATTGAAAATTTTAACGTACCTTTCATGATGCCCAGATTGTGTATGCACATGAAACCTTTTCTTATGACTTGGTTTCCTAGAGTCGATCTCGTTTTGGTTGCGTTTTCAGACTGGTTCTGTGCACTGAAAACAGAAACGAAATTAATCATACGACCCAAAATGAAGTAAGTAAATATAAAATTTGTACTTTATTCGTCACGTTAATGCGATAATAGAAGACTTAGGCGCGTTTATATGAAGATACAATTATTATTACAATATACTCAATCTTACCCCTTTACTAAATAAAAAAGTTACACAATGTTTTGCAAAGCATATCCAGTGCAAATATTTTTTTAACCTAAGAGGGAACCACTTTAGGCTAATAAAAAAATATAAAAAGAGGGTGGTAATATGCATCTACATCATAACATAATATACATAATGATACATAGTAAATCAAACGTACTTGGCGAATCCTATGAAGTCCTCGTGGTTGGTGTTCATGTATGCGAGCTCGCAGTCTATGAGCAGTACTAGCTGGTCCTTGCACTGTTGCTCGCGCGACCGCACGTGAGACATAATGATGCGCTCCGTCTCCTCGCGGAGTCGGGGGTATCGCGACATCTGACCAGGGGCATAAAAAAATAATAAAATAACTTTTTACAAATTTAATAACGCCTCTTAGGCTGTGTTTCCAACGGAGATGTGTTGCGAGGAACGTTTTGTTTTTAAGATCCAATAGAATCGCTGCGCTGAGCGCTCCTCACGTCAATGAAGCGATTCTATTGGTTCTCAAAACACATTCTGGTGGAAATGCAGCCCCACACCGCTTATCGGTAACGGTAGCCCCTTTATATTGAAAGTAGGAAAGCTTCGCAGTCATTTAATAGTGCCAAGTTTGTGTACTGTGTACACAGAGCACCCTCTATTCCTTTAGTATTGTATTCCAACAAAATAATTGACCAACACGACTGACGAGAGATCAGAGACCGATTGATAACCTTTTTGTGAAAAAATCTGGTGATAGGACTTCATTATCCTAACAAAACATTAGAACGTAAACGGACTCAATCATAGTTTTAAGCCACTGGGCTACACAAGTATTGAATTTATACATATAAGCGGTGATTGTGGCCACTGCACTGGAACGAAAAAAGTGAAAAATATTGCACAACAATACAGCAACATTTTTGTCCTAGCGTTTATCCGTTACCTTTGAAAGAATATTGTAGGACGTTACACGGCGAATTAATGCGATCTTATCTAGTCTTTACTTACTCACCCTCTCAGTGCAAACGCGTACTACATTAGACAGTTCCTGCACGACCAAGTCCACGCACTTCAGGCACGGCTCTTTTAGTCTGGCGATTTGTTTCTTTACTATAGCCTCGAACGCCATGTCCGGTGTGAATAGACCGACCTGAAATAAGAAAATATAGTAAGTTTATTAGATACTATTAAGGCTAGTACATGCGCTAACAACCTTGAAGATATGGGCGGAGTTTCAAACCTCTCCCCCTGCACCTACTTTTTCCCCGCAATATATTTACGTAAAAGTTGCCATCTGCCGACAACCGTCGGTACTAGGATTAGCACTGTGAGGTCAATGACCTAATTACGCCATCTCTCAATCTATAGTTGTACTACGGAGTAATCGTGAATCAGTATAGCCTAAGAGATAGTGTTATTTATAGTTACGTACGATTTGACATACAAAAAAAATATCAACATTTCAACTCAGTAGTTCTTGTACAGTAATAATAATAATAATACAATATCTATGGACGCTTCACACCACGTCAGTCCGGCCCCGTGCTAAGTACCTGAAGGACTTGTGTAACGGGTACCATACCAGACAACTATACAGACAACAGCAAATATTATATTTAATACTTTTATATACTACATATACATAATATTTAACACATTCAGTGCCACTAACACGCCTAGCGTGTCCACACTAATCTTTATCTCCATGCCGCGAGCACGCCGGGCGTGCTCTCCGTTTTTCATCAATATCTCAAAGATAAGACAGTGTTTTTCACCGAAACGCTCAGAGCATAAACTTTTTGCCGTAAACTAATGAAAAATGTGGTTCCATGATCTTATTTTTTTATAATATCGAAAATAATTTATTATGTAATGCGGTAATGCCGCGAACATGCCAGGCGTGTTCATCTACACGAGTTCTCAACCTTTTATATTGTTTGGTCCAATTACTAAATTTATAATGCGAATAATAAAATATATATAGTGTATTTTTTATAATTTGAACAAAAAAGATATAATAAACTACATAAAACAGCACAACACTGGGTACGTTATCATGCCTGCCGTGATGCTTTAAAAAGCTGAAATATGTAAATATTGACAATACAATGTGCTATCTATAAGGTATATCATAAAGTAGGTACCAATAGGTACCGAATGATTTACAATCCATCACTAATCCACCATGTCATAATTGCCAAAATTGAACCTTCAAAACCACAAACACTGCTAAAAACAAAATATCTCTGCAGTAACTCAAGAAGGACTATTTTTTAACTATTTTCAACTAAGAAAAAAGGCTTTTTATGATTTTACCACACTTTTTTTACTCTACAGTGCCAGTGAACACGCCTAGCGTGCTACGTAATTTCATCCTGCAGTGCCGAGAGCACACCTAGCATGTTTGCGTTTTTTATAGGGCGGCATCGCTGGGAACTTGGTAGCTCAAGCTGGGGGTCGCAGGTTCGAATCCCGTCGACGGAACAAAAAAAGTTTTCAATGCTCCTGGGTCTTGGATGTGTATTAAATATGTATGTATCATATAATACATATCTTAACTAGAGAATCGTGGTGGCATTGAATGTGTTAAGATATTTATTATATTATACATATATTTAATACACATCCGAGACCCAGGAACATTGAAAACTTTTTTTTCCGTCGTCGGGATTCGAACCCGCGACCCTCAGCTTGAGCTACCAAGTCGCCCACCAACTGAGCTACAGAGGTCGTCACTGGCGTTTGTATTGTAAATTCATTATTTCAATATTTATCAGGCTATTTACACCCTCTACGATGAAATCTATTTTGAGAACAATGTACATTCAGCGATAACTCAAAGGCAGATAAAATGAAAAATAAAAGTCAAGTAGGTACCTAATCTATATTAAAAAAAAACATTTATTTTATAACAAATAAACTATCAATTAATAATATAAATTATATCCACACATTTTAAATTACAATTGAAAGGACCATGAGTAGATATGTCTTGAAGTTTTTCGTACACTTTCATCAGGTTGATAATTCTTCGTCCTTCGAAGGCAGGTGGGCTTTCAGGTTGTTCTTTTATAATTTCAACCTGAAATCAAAATGTTTATCTTTATAAGCTGACAATTATTTACACAAAAATAAAATGTATTGATTTATTGCACTAACATTTTATTATTTTTTAAATTTGTAAAGAGTTTTTTAACACATTCAATGCCCACCACAATTTTCTAGTAGTTCCCAGCGATGCCGCCATACAAAAAACGCAAACATGCTAGGTGTGCTCTCGGCTCTCATGGAACCACTTAAGAATTTATTAGCTTACGGCACAAAGTTTATGCTCTGAGCATTTCGGTAAAAAACACTGTCTTATCTTTGAGATATTGATGGAAAACGGAGAGCACGCCCGGCGTGCTCCCGGCATAGAGATAGAGATTAGTGTGGAGATGCTAGGCGTGTTAAAGGCACTGAATGTGTTAAACATTTTACAATGTTAGTCCTCTAAACTGTACAAAGATGAAAAAACACTCACAAAAATTTCGTCGCGGGCGGGATTCGAACCCGCGATCTTTGCTGTTAGTACTAGCAATGTCCTTTCCATCGACAAAATTTTTGTGAGTGTTTTTTTATCTTTGTACAACATTTTTATTCTGTAGTCACCGCTAGTGGGCTGATTTCCTACTTACACAATATAATTTACTAGGAATAGTAAATAAATACAAAATACCAAATGAAAATTGAATTATATAAGTTAATGCTATTTAAGAAATCTGCTTCATAAATTTCTTGGTAAAGACTTTCCAGTCATACACTGTCTAATGTACTTGACTGCGACTACTTACCTGTAAAGATGTCGAAAATTCAACATCTTTGGAATTTATTTCAACTGTACTACTTGTATCTTCTGTAAAAATGTTTTTATCCCCCGATCTATAACAATAGAACACAAATACAATATTACAATGCATTTTAATAAAATAGGAATATTATTTATCATTTTATTAAAATCATTTTAAAAGGTTAGTCAGACTGGTCACTTGTCTGACTATCAACAGTATAAAAATAAGAAGACTTCGAAAAGTAGACATCACATCATGTAACGCAGTTTCTGCTTTTCAAAAAGTATGACGAAGTGTGTGTGTGTTTCGGTTTGACTACGAGCTGCACTATACAATAAAAACAAATATAACAATAAGATCGCGTCGATGAAATATTTTGTCAGAAATGTGCGTGGTCTCTTAGTCTATATTACTTACATTGTGACGGGCAAATGTTGAGTTTGATACTGATTGGACTCGTCGGTATTTACTTGATTTTTATGACAAGTCCACCTTCTTTGGATTCTGAAAATAGAATAGAAAATATAAATATATACCTAATATTAAAATTTCCGAAGCTTACCGATCCATACCTACTACTTACAACACGGTCAAATTAGCTTGACGCATCGAAATAAGTAAATAATCGAAAGTATATATATTATATTATAACATGCGAGCTCCATAATGACGTCATCAAACCGTGCGTCTAGTTAATTTGACCGTATCGTACTTCAAATTACTAATAAAAATATTATGGTACTTACAAGATGTCTCTTCTTTTTTCAATTGATTCTCTTAGATATCGCTTTCTTTTCGAAACTTTAGGCATTTTTACAATAAAATACCCTGTCCAGACTCCAGAAGTATCGACAATTTTAAAGGTATTCGTCTATATATAATAACATTTACAAAGCTACCAAAATATTATCTTTTCACAACGTTTGAAAAAGCGTCCTTCCGCTGTTTTTCTCACTTGAGTCCTTTTTATAATTTTAGCCACTGTAATACTGATTTTTAAACAACACCACTTCAATTGTCAAAACACGCGAGCAGAGCGGAGCGATCGACAACAAACGAACACAGGTTCCCCGTCCGAAGGCTGGCGACCGACTGTCGCCCGTCGCCCGCGCAGATCCCCGCGTTTTACAAAATTCTACGTGACAGAAATTTTACATTTAAAAAAATACTAATTAGTCAACCAAAAAATCCTCTTGTGGAACTGTTGTGTAACTGATAATTTATTGAATATAAAATTTTCAGTGCTCTAAGTCAGCAGGTTACGAAGTTAATAGAGTATTTGCAGAAAAATCGATGACCATGGTATATTTTTTTTCTAAAAATATATTAACTTCAGAAAAAAGTCCTCGCGAGCAATTAAAGATCAAAGACCAGTCTACAATATATATTTTTTTCGGTATTGTGCTTTAAGTTCTATCAGACTTTATACAGGTTGAACTTAGTCGAAATTGCCTGGTAGCGCCTTAAACATAATATTAACATTACTATTAAACATAATATTAACTATTAAACATAATATTAACAACAACATATTAACATACAAAATATCCTATTACGTATTATATAGCATTTTTGGACTCTATCTGCCTGTGTTTACAAATCGTTTTAATTAGATCTAGAATTAGGCGCCGAAAATGATTTTTAAGCGGTCGCAGCGTCGCCGACCCGATCTATTAGCGGCAAAGCGGCTAATAGATCGGGCTATATCGGGATATATTATCAAATACATGTAAGAGTAATATTACGTATCCTTACCCTAATACCGTGGATATTTCGAATGGCGAACGCGATCTCTCTACGCAGCTCTTTCTCATCAAACTCCATCTTGACGATCTCGAAGGGGAATCGCTCGTGGAACAGCCGGTTGATCTTGGCACCGCCGGACAGCTCGTTCGTATTGATCTGCGCCGATCCGGAACCTTCGATGGTCCTCTCGAAGTCCGTTTGGAGTGTTTGGATCATTCTAGAAGACGGATTATCATGATTAGTATATGACGACAAATAATTTGCTTAAAAACTAGCAGGAAATTAACTTAAAAACTGTGTACTGCACTGCGATCCCACTACATTTATGCAACAATAATAATTAACCTGGTTCGATCCAGTCCGTTTCCTATCAAGTATCAAATTCAAAATGGCAGTCTCATGAAATGCCAGACCGTTATAGCCTATAGGTATTCTATCGTGTTCGGACTTCGGATTGGTCAAAACTCGAAATGATAATAGGGATGATGACAAGGTCAAAGATTAGCAAATTTCGTTATTAAAATAAAGAAATAACGGCTAAAAATAAGTGTTTCCAAAATTTCAGCTTCAAATTTGTATTTTTTTTTTTTTGCTATGCGCCTTCAAAGTTGGATATTCAAGTCGATTTTTTTTTTCGATTCAATTTTATAATATTTGTATACCATTCGATAACTTATGTAATTTAAAGCAACTGTTGTCATAAAACCACTTTCATAAACGCAATAATTAATATAGCTATCGAACAAAAATTTCCCGCGATGCCTACAAACAACTCTAATGTGACGTCATAATCGAGTAGCATTTTGTATAGAGCGTTTCGGGCAGGTCTATTTTATGAGATGTTTGAAATGTCATAATATCTTGGTGAATTTTTAGGCTATCAAAATCATTCTTTTCCCGATGTTTCTATTTTTTAAGGGTCTTCCAATTACCAATAAAAAAAAATTAGTCATCATGCCTATTGTTTACCTTTTGAGTTCATGAAAATAATATATTGCTGTTCGATAAGAATTGGACTGAATTAAGACAAAATACCTCAAACTTCCTGAATCATTTTTGGCAATTCCTCGGAGCTCTCACACAAAGTATTACACATCTGATAAGCCTCTAAAGGGGCTTTGCACAATAGAGAATTATGTCTCTCGTCAGATTCGTTTTTATGATGTAGTCAGCACTCAGCTCACAACCATATACTCACTGTAACATAGCCTTGGTCTTGATAGACGGGTCATCGGGGCGGAAGTGCTTGTACTGGTCCACATCCTTCTCGAGGGTGAGCAGCTGCTTTTGCAGCTTGTCGCGGAGGCCGGGCAGCGTGTCGCGGATGTGGTTGGTGAGCTGCTGGTTCAGCACGCGCTGGAGGTACGGGGTGCCGAGCCGGTCCGCGATGTGACGGTACGATGGATGGCTGGAACAAAATATATAAGCTGATCAGGTACTGTAGAAAGGTAAATTGGTAATTGGACGCAAAGAGGGAACTACGGCGAAGCGACATTTTTAACAAGCTTTTATTGGCTTGGGCTGTATGTATGTAACGGAATTTTTGAGCACGATTTTTACCTATCCCTAGTAGTCTAATTAATTCGAAACTTTGCATATTATGTATTATGAGCCTACGATAGTGCAATAATTATTTGTTATTATATTGTAGAGTAATTAGATAATGAACGCGACGAAGGAAAATTATTTGGATTATGAAATCGATAGAATGGATTACTTGATGAGAAGAAGCAAAGATGTATTTTTAATTTATGATGGCCAACTACTTAGCCAATTTAATTAATTATGTATGTTAACCGTTCCTGAAAAAAACCCGACTCAAATTAGCTTTCTAGAGTTGTCAGGTTTTGACTTTGGAATATAAAAATACTAATTTACAATTTCTCATTTTTTTAATGAGAACTTGTAAAGTAACATAATTTTTAAAATAAATTGGGAAAAATTAAGACTAAACTTCGTTTCTAAATCGTTGAGTACCTAATTACTTTCCTAGTAGCCGTAACATCACTCCAATACGTGACGCATAGGATTTTCTATGTTTGATATTTATTTCAATATTTACGTAATACTTATTTAAATTGGAGCGAAATATAAACCGAAGACAATGAGCATTCAATCAAACATGAAAGCAGGTAAACAATTAGCGGGCAAGAATGTGTGACGTCATATAAACATTGAGCTCACCTAGAACATAATATTTTAATCCTCACGAGATTACCTACTGTATCAAATTATTACGTATATTATGATATTATGTACATGTACTTGGTACTTCTAAAAAAAATTACTCTGTGGTTGTGCGTTATTATGTAGTTTATAATTAAGCAACAAGTTGACAGACTTTAGAACTTATATTTCAATCACCATTACGGTTAGTTTATCTCGGGTAAAATATAGTTGAAACGGTGGATCGCCCAAAACTCATATCAAATATCAAAATGTGTACGAAATTTTGCACTTCCTTCTTTTTAATATACCTTAAATAATTATGTCTTTATCACTTAGAAAAGCGTAGCGTAAGTAGAGGTTTTATTAATTGATAAAGCTCATAATATTGCTCTCAGTGCTTATCGATCATACAGAGCCACAAACTACAGGTTTTCAAAACTTTTGGTATAGAAGTAACTTTAATTAGTAATCGAAAAGATTCTAGGTATATTAACAGATTTTTGACATCTACGGGGTCGGTGAACGAGCAGCCCAAGGCTACAACACTGAACGCTGGTTCGGTAGAGGTGATAAAACATGAAACCTTCCGACTGTTACACATCAATATTACAAGTGCGAAAGTGTGTCTGTTTGTCTATCTGTTACATCTTCAAGCCCAAACCGATAAACCGATTTTGTTGAAATTTGGTATGGACTATGGATATACTTTGAGTCCCGGGAAAGGACATATTATGATAGTTTTTATCCCGCGGAAACCTGGTACAGTTCTTGCGCGATAGATTGTTGGCGCGTCATCTAGTAGTAGGTATATTAAATTCCATACCTGAGGAAGAACTTCCTCTCTGCGGCGAGCGCGGCGGAGATGTCCTTGCGGCCCTCGATGTCCTTCTGCGAGCGGTTGACGACGCCGATGTAGCCGCGCCGCAGCGGCAGCAGCTTGTTCTCGAGCACGTCGCGCGCGTCCGTGCCCTCGTCCATCAGGTCCAGCTTCGTGATCACGCCGATCGTGCGGAGACCTGGGCAGTGTCAAAAATAATAATATCTATGGACGCTTTACACCACGTCAGTCTGGCCCTATGCTAAGTACCTGAAGGACTTGTGTTACAAGTACCAGACAACGGAAATATTTAATATTTTTATACTATACATCCATTTAAGATTACCCAGGAACTTTGAAAAGTGTTTGTTCCGTCGTCGGAATTCGAATCAGCGACCTCCGGCTTGAGCTACCAACGCCCTCACCCACTGAGCCACCGAAGTCGTCAAAAAGGAGTCAAAGTCAAGGCATTTTCAATACACTGTTTAAACATTCAGCCTACGTCTCCCATATCGGCGGGAAAAACAGGTGAAAGAAAGTCAAAAAATAGATTATTATATTCAAAAAATTGTGGAACAAATCAGCGATTCCACAAAAAATAAACTTTGAATGTCACGTTATTGGCTATTGCTAGGACAATATTATGCTTTATTGTTTGTGAATTATTATTGTGTCCATTAGCACATCTATATTGCAACTTTTACGCGATTGTGATAAACGCGGGATTTAAGAGGAGTGCGCGGCGTCTCGTCAACGCTATAATCACAATAATTTTAACACAGAAGATTATTCGACACCATGCTTGTTTTTAAAAAATCTTTGTGGAAAGCAAACAAGTTAATTTCTTTCGAACCAGAAATCTAAAATAAATTGAATACCTACATAATATTCACAGCTGTGTGAAAATTCGTCTATTAATCCATTATGCCCATAAAATTACAGAATTTTCTGGCTTTTACCAATCACCGTTGTCGTACCATTGTCGGACACGCGTCGATGGTAAATTAGACATGTGACTAATCATGATGGCGTGGATAACGTGAGAAAGTAAACGTTACGTTAACAGTTCCCCGATCAATGGACGATGTGAAAATTAAACACAATCATATAAAAAGCCCATCTTAGCTAACTCTGCCTTTGTAGTCTCCGTACTCCGTAGTATCAATGCGTTTGTAATAACTGAGAAATATATTCATAGGCAGACGGTAGGCCTAATTAATTTGGTCAGGTTATATATCAATCACCTGAAACAGATTACAGTATTTTTTTATGCGCAGGGGAAACCCTTTATGGGTGCCCCGGGTTGGGGATGTGCCTCAGATGAGCTGAAGCACCCCGGGGGTATGTGGGACTCTTACCGATTAAAACCACCTGTGGTTTACCGTCAGCCGTATACGGAGGGATGTCCTAGATCTAACAAACACAGGACTCACGTAAAGTAATATTGACTTGACATAGCCTGCTAAGTAACGTAGATCTGCCATTAGCCTATGGAACAACTTCGGTGATAGTACGTTTTTTGCTTGCATACCTCAAATAGTTAAGCCTATGAATAGAGAAGTCCTTGAGAGGTATAGTTAACACCTAGCTGAATCAAACAGCATTTTTTGCAATAAAACTGATTGATACCATTCATCGGTGATCGGGCGATTACACTTTTACTTTTACCTAGAAACCTCATAAAAACGCCTTTACTGGTCACTATTGTATCCCTGATAATAATTTTTAACATCTAGCCTCTGGACCTCTGACCTAACATAAGGAACTTTTTCATAAAAAATTGTCATGTACCTACCTAAAGTAATCCCCCGTGGAAGAACATAGCCTACTTTTTTACGATTCCATCGGAATTCCTTTTTAACGCGGATGGAGCCGTGCGGAACGTCTAAGAATAAGTGCTTGTACATTTAAGACACGTAAGACACAGCGAGAACCGCGCGGTTTTGACCCGTGCAATTAAACCGCTCCCAGCTTATTGCAAAGGCGTTGTATTACAACGTTCATACTTAACTGCTCGATTTCAAAACGGGAAACGCGCGGTTCCCGCTGTGTCTGAACAAGCACTATATAAGCGGCGTTCACATTTACCTTGTGGGTCCACCTCCTTGGCAAGCTTGAGAGCATCGCTGTTGGCCAAGTCGGTGTTGGCGGGCGTGACGGCCAGGATGAGGCAGGACTCGCGCCGGATGAACTGGAAGATCATGGACTTGATCTGCTGCTCGATGTCCGCCGGCTGGTCACCGATCGGCACCTTCGTCAGACCCGGCAAGTCGATCAGCGTCAGGTTGAGCACTGGGAACAAAGAGAAAGCGTAAGAAGTCATAGGTATATACATTGAAAAAAGATTAATTTTTTTCTCACTTTTTTTGGTAAAAAAGTGGGCCCCGTGCGAGTTTCTTACGCCGGTTCTTCTCGCCGGGCTAGTTCCCGAACCGGTGGTAGGCACCAGTAGTATCAACGTTCTGAAAGCATTTTTTTAAAATCTACTCAGAAATAAAATAATTTTTATTTATTTTTATTATTGTAATAAAAGGGAGTCACAATAGATCCTTGGGTCACTCCAGCGACGACAATACTTATAATGCTTTTAGTAAAAAATAATTACGGTTAGTTACGGATGAAAATTGATATAGTTTTACAGATTGCCTAGCTCTTGTATACAGAAGTTGCTGAGGTGTAGACAATATCCATTTAAACTCTTATATAAGTAGGCTACATCTTTAGAAACTAAGACTACGTACAATTTATTAGTGGCTGGGAATTTGTTTATTTTTATTTTTTAGTGCGATATTCCCAGGCAAAACACTCATTTCGTTCAATATAAACAGACATCGTGAGCGCTTGCGGCCATAAAAATCCATTAAATCAAGACGCGTTATAATGTTCAACGGAAAACGATCGTTGAAAATTGCAACACAACCTTGGCCTTATAGTTGTACGCATCGTGTACACGCGACGGTACGAGTACGCTACAGCCGTGACGGTAACGTGAAGGAGCCGAAAATATATTCTTATGAATAGAGCTCCTAAAATTTGATATCGACATAATAAAAATCATAATAAAAGAATTAAGAATATCAAAATAACGTTTTACTGTACGAGTTCAAATTAATATTACATATATACATAGACGTATTTTGCAGGAAAACAGGTAGACAGTAGACATATTCCATGCTAGTTTTTTAGGTAGTTTTCAAAAATTCACCTTCATTGGCCATTCCAAATTAGAGGCCAGACCCGACTACGAAATAGACCCACATACATACGCCTATACAGGTAGGTTATACCTAAAAAAAGTAAAAAAACTGAAAGAGCTACTTTTCACAACCTTATGCGGGTTACGATGCTATCGTTTAATGACTTTGACCATGGAATGTTCAATATGAGAGTGAAGAGTGTAGGTTTAACAATTGAGTCGATAGAGTTAATTTTGTTTTGTAACAAAACCAGATAGACTATGGAAATGATCTACACACATAGACTAACGCAGGCCCTTACGAAACTTTGCCTAAGCGTTCCCTTACTTTGGTGGTAGTCCGGTCCCTTTTGAGGTAGACCGGCCAGTCGTGGAGGGAGTCCCGTGTTTGTTAGATCCGGGATATCCCTCCTTTATACGGCTGAAGGCGAACCGCAGGTGGTTTTAGTGAGTAGGCCCTTACGAAACTTTTGATGCGATCAGTTTTAACTATGTATAATCTAATTAGAAAGATACGCAAGGTAACCACATAATTACGTTAACGTGCGTAAACAGAAAAGAAAGGAACTAATATTAAGTCAGCCATCCAAAAAATTATGTTGCTGCTCTACTTTTGGTAAGTTTTATTTGAAATATTTATTATTATAGCAACAAAATATAATCTTGAGCCAAAAAAATGTCTTAAATGCTACAGAGACTTTTGTAGAGAGTCAAACGTATTCTCAGAAAAAGGGCAGGTAGAGAAATGCTCTACTTTTTAAACGAATAACCGCAATTTCAATTTTTGTCAAGATAAATTGCATAATACAATTTAATTGTACATAATATAGGAGAGAGACGGGGGATAAGAAGATCTTACAGACGTCTACAGTTGGAGAAAAGAGCAGGTAGAGGCGCTCTATTCATATACATACATGTAACATATACAAAGGATGAACAAACACAAAATCAACGTCCATCAAACGAAATTGCATATAATTTGTATTTTGTACAGTAACAGCTAACAAGCCGGGTTACGGTGGTGACTGGTGACTGGTGATAAGCCGCAGTCACCCGCAGTCGTGGGCGGTGACAAGTTCAATGTCTTTTCCGCGCCGCTGACTCGTCAATCATGACGAACACAATTGCGAATTTCATCTGCAGTGTAGCCGAAATTGCAAATGCGATTTAGGTTAGGTTAGAAAACTTAAAAGTTGAAATTTGATACAACAATGTCGAAAGTGTAATGTCGTGGCAAAAATTGGTCATATGGAAAACCCCACTATGGGTTGTATTAAGGTCTATTTTGAAATTGGTATTCTGTCCCATTTAAACTATCATTATAATTTTTAAACTTGCACTGCTTATTAGCTATATTGGTAAATATTGACCAAACTTTGAACTCCAAGGCTTAAATAGCCTCGTGGGCTAGTCACAATTTTTCATACCGAATTTTAATATTAAATTTTCTGGCTGTGGTTAAGAATTCTTGTACAGAAGTCTTATCAAAAATATTTAAAATCTGAACAAATCCCTAAAAGAACAAACAAATAAATATTTAATTGATTAATCATATTTTATAGTAGGTATATCCCGCTATATCATTATTTATTTAAAGCCTGTTAGTAGCGTTAATCGACCTCAAAATTTAATAATTAATAATATAATTACCACGTGACTCACTGACTTTATATTTCGGAATATAAAGTATTGTAGTTTCCACATTAAATCAACGGATGTGAATGACAAATGACCAATGGGCAATGCCCACTGGGTCTCTATACTAAATACTAATAATATGTATTATAATAGAGAAAGTTTATCAGTCTGTTTTACCTATGCTAAATCTAAACTGATAATACTGAGATTTCGGGTAACATCTTGTTATTAATGTTTCAAGTATTTACTTTGTCTATAAATTGTTAGTATAAAATAGATAAATCATGTTCAATGCAAGCACGAAAATATTTACAATAGCAACAAAGTGTATCGACGATTGATAGGTACAATCTGGTACAATACAAAAATGTACTGCAGTTATAAATCGCGCCTGTTTCTCTTATCAAAGATTACTTTTCCGCTGCTTATTGCTTTGATTTTGCTATTATTTATTGATTGTGGAGTGGTCAATACAAACGCGACTCACGATTGAGTTTACACTTGTATGAGTCAAATACAAAGGATGTCTAGATAAGATAGGGCGTCGAGATTAAATTATCTCTATCGAGACTTGAAATTAGGGCGCTAGGCCGTAGTAGGCGAACGCTGTTTAGTATGGATTCTGTTCATTTCTACGTAATAGGCTGTTATGTTTGCTCTCACTCTCATCTCAATCGCACGCTCATAATTTGAGTCTCTATCATGATTTTCAAGTGGTACGCGAAAAGCTAGCAGTACTCAATCAATTTACTCCGAGTAGCCAAAACTGCCAAATACCGTGAAGAGGGACACCGTAAAAGAAACATCGCACTGTAGGGACAACGATCAAGGAGGATGACTGATCATAGAGGATGATTTTATAGTGAAAAAAAAGCCCAGAAATTACGCTAGCAGGAGTCGAGTAACCTTAATAATGAATATTAATGTTTTTATAATATAAAATGTGGGTCACGTGTTCACAACAAACAATATAATCTTTTATAATCGCATTTATGTCGGCAAGATCGTCAGTACACGGGCAATGTTCAAGATTATATTACAAACACGTAAGTTGCTGAAATACTCTTGGTCACGCAAATAACTGATTGGTTTTCTTGAAACTGCGCCAGTGGTTGGTAAAATTTTTCGTTGCTACAAATTTTCGTCCAAATCTTTAAGAAGCTATCCAGATTTTAAATGCTCAATAGGGACCCGGAATCGGCAAATTATAAGCTGCATCATGTACAGGTGGCTAATAAATGGCTATTTTAGAACTACTGGTAGAAAATTTGGCTAAGAGAAGTGTCCGGAGTCAAGAGACGTAGGTATATGTACCTTACCTTTAGTATTGGACTTAAAATCAAAAGCGCTTGTGGGTAGATAATGTCCTGTCAGATAACCTCGGACACTGCGCAGTGCGCATAGGTCATTTTATACCCAAATACGTAGTACATATTGTTCCGAGACTTGAACACGACAAAAATACGCCTATCCTGTTCAATAATCAGGATAGTAAGTATCCTCAGGATACGGAGGTACCAGAACAAATTACAAGTTCGAAACTACTGATGATTGCTGGACGTGCGAAGAATAATTGTCGGTAGATGGAGGTTTTTAAACAACTTCCAGTAATCGTAAGTGTTCACGTCCGGCCAATCTGTGAGCTGACGTGAATGGCGAAAAAAATATTACAATGTAACTTGAGTCTGTTCTACGAAACACGACAGTATTTGGCAGACAAGTATGGCATTTTAAAATTAGAAGTAGCAAGTCTTTGGTATCCTGCATATTACTGGTTCCTTAGGCCTTAAGATTGTACATGTATATCTGTTGCCGCTATAACAACAAATACTAAAAACAAAATAAAATAAAATATATTTAATGGGGGCTCCCATACAAAAACACAATTTTTGGTCTAATTTTGGTCTATAATGGTACGGAACCCTTCGTGCGCGAGTCCAACTCGCACTTGGCCGATTATTTACAGAGGTCTGTTGATTAATTATTCTGTGTTATGAAAGTTGACCAATCATGTTATGCTATGGGCAATTCAAAGACAAAGACATGATGAATACTGAAAACGAACTTTAATTTCTTAGCTTTAGTCATTACTCATTGCTGAGAAAAATCGACATCGCTATAGCCAAATTATCAAGGCGTCCGCGTCGTCTTAACTACTCTACAGTCTACGAAGCCTGAAGGCTGAAACCGCACTATTTATCTTAAAACACGGTGATGTTTCTCGAATTGAATGGCGTATTCAATTCGCGAAAAGTGCCACAGCATACCCCTTCAATGTTAGTAAACTTTGACATTATTGTCGTTTAGGCCCTAGACTTTTGACTCTCTAAACTTTAGGGAGTCAAAAGTCATAAATATAATAATAATAGCTCCCACACCGGTTTCGGTGACGGTGGCCGGTTTCATTGAAACCAGGCCAGCTACGCAGGAGTAATTTTATAGTGACCGAATGTGTGCGCAGTACACACTATTCCTTTACTCTCATAACCCAGTGGGACGGAAGACCGACACGACTGGCGAGAGATCAGGCGCAGAACCGACTTTTTTTACATGCCCATCCGACGCATGGATCATCTTACTTGTCAGACAATCAGGTGATCAGCCTGCATTGTCCTAACAAAACTTGGAAATAACATGTTTCCAACGCGGGAATCGAACCCACGACCTCCGAGTCAAGAGCCGCGCTCTATATCACTAGACCACGGAGGCGTCATAAATATAATATGGAGACTATACACTGTTAACGAGTGCGATAAATGATAAAATATTATTCCGGATAAAGTATGTAGTTGTCAGTATGGTTAATCAGACAGTTATCTCAGCCACTTGATCAACACTGACTCATTACCATAATTATTGCACTCATGCCTCATACGCAATGGCGTCATATATGGCATCAGGACATTTCTTTAAAGAATAACTTTTGTCCTTTTAGGCTTTATAAACAATATCTTGGCATGGGGTCATTAGCGGTTTATGCGACCTTGAGCGTTTGAGGCACTTGGAAGTTTTATAAAGCAATTCTGATATCGTGCAGGAAAATCACCAAAATGGCGCCCTGTAACCTCGCATTTTCCTTAAGATTGGAACGCTGTATGGATAAGTTCATGATAATTGATATCCATATAATTATGCTAAACGTTGGTACATAGATATCTTTGGAATATCTATAGAATATCCCTAAAGGTATAGGTTTAAACAATAAAAGCAAACCTTTGTCAACCTTTTGCGTTGGCGTAATCGGTACATGATTGCAGCGCACTTTCTATCCCGTTTAAGCGAATCCGGAACTAAGCCGATTTGGATCTGAACTCTTTGAACCGAAATCACCACTTAGCCAATAGACAGCACAGAACAATCATCAGTAAACTCTGCATTTTGTTCGAAAATTGTGAAAATAAAACGTGTAAATAGGGTTGCCAGGCGTCCGGATAAAGCCAGACACAGTCAGGCTTTTTGCTTGCGTGTCCGGCCAAAATAAACGGTGTCCGGCTTGTCCGGCTTTTGTTAGGCTTTTACAGTCTGAACGCAACCCCTGCGGCCTGCGCTCAAAGTGCTCAGACTAGGGATGATCGATATTAGGAAAACATCGATGTTGACATCGATGCTAACGTCGAATCAAAAGTATCGATGTACGATAAATATCGATAGAAAGACATCGATATTTTTAAACATCGATGTTTTTGGAAACAAATAAAACTGTCTATATTATATAAATTACAAAAGTTGAAACTTTATCATCTGCTAATGACTATGCAATATTTTATACTTGAAGCTAGTACACCTACTGCACGCTAGACCGCGCCCAAAAGAATAATAATTGACCTTTTGATATTTTATTCAGGTATATAATATAATTTAATTTTTGAGGGTTCTGCTTGAAGTAGCTCAAGAAATTCGATAACTAAGTCATTAGTCCACCATATTATTGACGTTCAAATCTACAATTGCTCCAAAGTCCAAAGTTTGTGCGACAAGTGTGGCAGGCCGCACAAACTTTGAAGTTTGTGTGGCCTTATGTGCGGTACTTTGATGTGCGCAGAATAACCGACTCATGATGGCAAACTACAAATGTGTGTTCAAACTTTGCACAAATGCGCAAATGTCAGTGCTACACTTGACGAATTTGTAGGTATTTGCATATTTGAACACATGTCTGGCGCCTGCATAAGAAAAAAGAGTAGGTACGAGTATGATGTTGCCACTTTTTAATTTCTTCACTTTTTTGACAGACTATTATAAACATTTTTTGTCTTAACTATTAATACTGAGACAAAATCCTCAACAATGTAAGGTGTCCGGTCGTTCTACCCAAATGTCCGGCCAAACTGGCTGATCTGTCCGGCTATTAGGTTTGGCGACCTGGCAACCCTACGTGTAAATAATTGTTGATTTTTTCTCAATTTATGTCTTGAAAACTACGTCTGTATGTCTGTCTGTTACCGTTTGCCCAATGAGCCAAACCCATTGCTCCTAGAAGGCGCATAGGATATTTTTTTATACCGGAAAAAATGTACCATCGAGGAAATTGATTCCTAGGCAGTTGACAGACCAACGTCATTTGGTCGGATCATGTCAATTCAATGTTAATTGTGATCTGTTGGCTGGGTTTGACATAACGCTAGATCAAACTACGTAGGTCCCCCATCTCTGATAGTACATGGAAAAAGAAGGTGTTTTATGTATATAACGTAACATTACAAGATAGATGACATGGGATGGTTTATTGATTAAATCATCGACTGCACCTTTGACCTTTCAGCTAACTGGAGAACAAACAAAAATCCGACTTCACTATACTCTATACCAGACGTCTAGGTAAATCAATATCGTTTAAAGTCGTTCACGGATTAAAGCTTACTTTGGGATAATCACCTAAGTACCTACTCATCGGCTTAATGCTGTAAGCAGATATCATATATCTCCTTAAACGTGTCTTAACGTTTACCCCAGTTCTGACATATTTTAATCCAACTTTATTACATTCTTCGCTTCGATATGGTTTCGATGCTGTCTCAAAATAATAATAACACAAAATTATATTCTTATGAAAACGTCAAACGCTTGACTGGTCAAAACTCCGAAAATCAGAGAAGAAGTTGCTGTTTCATTGGATTCGGACAACATCAAAACAATATTGTTATGCAGAATACAGGAATTCTACATTTGTTCGTGTATTATTCTCCGGACGTCTTTTACATAGGTAGTTTTAAAGCACTAGCGAATATTACGACGAGATTACGACTTACAGATCTTCAATGGGAGCTATAATGACTCCATCTAAAAACAAAGGTGTTTTAGATAGATCTATCAGCGGTCGTGCTCCACTCTGCACTGGCTTATTCATTCAACCTTCGCTATTTTTCCTCAAATGATACGCATAATTATAGCCGTCATTAACAGATAGACACATTAGACTCATTGGCACGGGAAGGTCGCTTATCACTGTAACATCTTTCTATTTACAAATATGTTTTGAACAATGAAACAATTGAAATCGATGTTCGCTGATGTGGCATCAGGTACTTGATAGTGTTGATAATATATTAATATACTAATCAGGAAAGTATTGACGCCTCCGTGGTCTAGTGGTAACTGGTATAGAGCGCGGCTCTTGACTCGTAGGTCGTGGGTTCGATTCCCGCGTTGGAAACATGTTATTTCCAAGTTTGGTTAGGACAATGCAGGCTGATCACCTGATTGTCTGACAAGTATTAGATGGTCCATGCGTCGGATGGGCATGTAAAAAGTCGGTCCTGCGCCTGATCTTTCGCCGGTCGTGTCGGTCTGCCGTCCCACTGGGTTATGAGAGTAAAGGAATAGAGAGTGCTCTTGTGTACTGCGCACACACTTGGGCACTATAAAATTACTCCTGCGTAGCTGGCCTAGTTTCAATGGAACCGGCCACCGTCACCGAAACCGGTGTGGGAGCTATTATTATTATTATTAGGAAAGTACATAATATATTATAATGTCTATCTTTATGTCCTATTCACGCTTGACCCGCTAAACCGACTGCGAAGTTTGGTATGATGTTACATGAGTACTTTAAAACTCGGAAAAGGTCATCAAGGATAGTTTTCATACAAAGCTTACAAAATTAAATGATTTCGCGCTTTAAAATATATTGCTAATTGGAGCAACGAAGTTCGGGGAAAATCTTATCCTATTGGAGTATTCTGCAGCCATCATCCATGCCAAAAATATATGTACTCATTCTTCCCTACCTTTTAGATAAGCATCGACCAAGTTTATTTATTTATAATCTACATTTTATGATTTATGACACATATTAGAGCTATTAAAACACAACCGTAATTACTATAACACTCGTTACTCAGTAGCCAATATGCAGCGCCGGCGCAGAGGTCAATAAGCTAACGTGTTCTTAATTTGATTGGAGGGGGATCGTGTTGACAGCACACGATTTGCGCAGATACGTGTTATGAAGGTATCTGATATGTATCTGCTTAACTAGTTGTGCCTTGCGTCTCTGTTCTCATCTTCCTTCTGACTGAAAACTTAATAGTGAAAAGTCTTGATACAGTGCTGATCTAGTGGCACTAGGCACTAGCTATAGAATACCTCGATACTGGCGCCAGCCACGGTATACAATATCTTCCAACATACACAGTACACTAGCTACTATTACCATAATACCACCGTCTGATCGCGATCCACCAAAAGCGACTTGAACCCTCCCGCCTCGCTCACTCCTCATCTTGCCAGAGACTTATCAAATCCACGGTGTATTCACCTCCCACTTTCGCCAATGAAATTATACGCTACAATTATAATATTATAAAAAACTTGAGAGGTGTCAAGGGACACCCGGATGGAACGAAGTAAATAGTAAAAAAAATAAAAAAAATATGAAGAGTACCGCCACCCCACCTAGCTAAAAAAAAAATCAAATTTCCCGCCAGTTGACGTCCGCCCTCTGCCCCTACTTGGCACTAAAATAAGTGTCAGTCAAAAAGTGTTACAACTTTTTCCGTCTAGCCACCTTTCGCAACGCGCGATAAGGAACTTCGTTCCAATAAAAAAAGTTACCATTGGGTGAGTAGACGCGCAGATTGATGGGCACGGGGGAGATGCCCTTGTTGGATCCTGTGATGCGGTCCGTCTCCGCTTCAATTTCCAGCCGCACCTCGTTGAAGTCGACAAACTTTTTCCCCTTGCAGTGCAGGAACTCCGCATACTCTGTAGCAAACAATATTATATTGTATTAAGAGCGTTTACACCTTTTGACGCTCAATTTGGCTTAAAACTGTACTTTTCCAACTTGAAATAAAAAGCGGCCAAGTGCGAGTTGGACTCGCCCACGAAGGGTTCCGCAGCAGCAATAAGGTTTATTTTTATGAAATTAAAAGGTTTTTGATTTATTTTTATATTTCAGTCGATTTAATGAAATTTAGATTAAGGTTTACCATTTATGACGTATAAAAAAAACTACTGGCTAGATCTCGTTCAAACCAATTTTCGTTGGTAGTTTTTATAGGAATCTACATCATATATTTTTTTTAGAATTATCATGCCCCTACTTTAGAAATTAGAGGGGGGGGACACACATTTTACCACTTTGGAAGAGTCTCTCTCGCAAACTATTAAGGTTAGAAAAATATGATATGAGAAACCTCAATATGATTTTTGGAGACCTATCCATAGATCACAGTAATACACACTTTTCCATGCACTTTTTCCACATTTATTAATTTAATTTACTACAATTATATCTCACACGACCGGTTTCGTTAACATCATCATTCGTACTCGTATCGTGTGAGATATAATTGTAGTAAATTAAATTAATAAATGTGGAAAAAGTGCATGGAAAAGTGTGTATTACTGTGAAACATGAATTTCCACCAAGAAGTTACAGTACATTCAATATCTATCCATAGATACCCCACACGCATAGGTTAGATGAAAAAAAAATTTTTTTGTTTCAGTTGTACCTATGGGGACCCCTAAAATTTTTAATAATTTTTCCATGTTTGCATCCAAATCTTAATGCGGTTCACAGACTACATCTACTTACCAAGTTTCAATAGTATAGCTCTAATAGTTTCGGAAAAAAGTGGCTGTGACATACGGACGGACGGACGGACGGACGGACGGACGGACGGACGGACGGACGGACGGACGGACGGACGGACGGACGGACGGACGGACGGACAGACAGACAGACAGACAGACATGACGAATCTATAAGGGTTCCTTTTTGCCATTTTGGCTACGGAACCCTAAAAATCATCAACCACTAATTATCTTTATAAAAATGTTGATAACTTATTTTTATAGACAATTTCACTGTTTAAATAGTTATCAGAGAAAAAAATTGGATTTATAGAGTATTTGTAAATCTCGATACCTTAACAGAGGTTTCCTTAAATTCCGTTTTAGTATCAGTTTCGAAGCTTTTAATTTACGAAACCAGCGATAGATCTAATTATAAAATAATAATAACCTATTGACAAGATCCTTAAGCAAATAGTTATCAGAAAAAAATATTTCGTTTAGGTATTTAACTTTATGTAATTTAAATTCAAAGAATGAGAAATATCAAAGAAACATCAAGGAATTAAAACTTTTTTATTACCTATTTATTTAACTTGATTTAATATAATAATAGCTTCATATCATAGAAGAACACTTAAATTAAAAAAATTGTTCTTAAATATCAACAAATCTTTTGCTATTTTTTTTTCTACAAATATTTTAAAACTACTATAAATCGCTGCGCGCAGAGCAATTCCAATAGTCCGCCGCAGGTTTGTATGGAAACTTGAAATAAGGTGTAAACGCTCTTAACGCCATGATATTTTATTTTAGACATAAGTAATAACTGTATCATGTATGTTCTTAGTTTAGTTAAGTTATAGATTACCATTAAGCTCTTTTCTTTACGCATTTTTACCAACATCGTGAAAATTTTTGGGTAATTATAATAATACCGTGTGTTAAAAAAATATAACGTTAACTTAGTCTTTTTATTCACCTTGAAATCACTGTTTCTGTAAGGTCATTGATCTCGGCGCCTGAGAGAGTGCAATATGATTTTATTTAGAATTTTTCAAGTAGTTATATATACCCAAATAGTACTTAGATATTATGATGATCGAATTATTCATCATTATTTTGTCATATGACATTAATATTAATAAAATTAAATTAAGAAATTTAAAAAAACCCCCGCCAAAAAACTTTAAAAAGTAATGAAATAACATTTCCTGACTTTAAGTTTAAATCATTCCTAAGAGTAAAGTAATATTTAGTCCATAATTGTTGTCAAGGTGTGTCGGGGGACCGCTAAGTAAACTACCACAACAGTGACTTTTGCATTTTGTATCGCCATAATAGTCGCTGATTCTCTCGATTCGGGTCGCTGTGAACAGACCCTTAATTTATAATATTGTTATGTGAAATCAAACATCTACATTAGCGGTCCCCCGACACACCTTGACAACAATTATGGACTAAAATATTACTTTACTCTTAGGAATGATTTAAACTTAAAGTCAGGAAATGTTATTTCATTACTTTTTAAAGTTTTTTGGCGGGGGTTTTTTTAAATTTCTTAATTTAATTTTATTTTATGCTTTTTAAACTTGTGCAGAATAATTCCTATCAACTGAATCATATCCCAATGAATACCATCTATAAAATATGTCCTCTTGGATGAGGCCATCAATATGAGCCCAAACATGAAACCTCCACTTTAGGTTCATACGGAGCTTGGCTCCTATAGAATCCAGGTGATGCTGCAGCAGCAGCATGCAAATATTTACTGTTTATCTACGTCTTACTGGTTGTCGCAATTAAAATGAGCCCAAACACGAAACCTCTGCTCTAAGTTGGTGAGGAGTTGGGTATCCTATTGATTACCAGGTGATGCTGCACCACCAGGTCAACTTTCCAATAATGTGTATATATTCATAAGTGTCTCGAACCAGGATGCAAAATATAAAACCCATCAAACGACTGCAAGTTGCTAATCGTCCTATCACGAACCAGATATACCGTGATATTTCAGCAATGAGCAGGCTGATGATGATGAACTATAGCTAAGAACACTCACCGTCATGTCAGCTTTCAAACAAAAAAACTAGATCAAAATCGGTCCACCCGTTTGGATGCTACGATGCCACAGACAGACAGACAGACAGACAGACAGACAGACAGACACGTCAAACTTATAACACCCCTCTTTTTGGTCGGGGGTTAATAAATTAAGTATACACAATAATTTCGAGAATTGTCGTTTTTCATATTATAAAATATAAATTGTTATTCCGTATAGAAAAGCGGCAGAAAATCCGTACTATATTATATTAATTATACAGTAATAAACAAATCGGTTTGACCGTACATGCTCATTTAGTTTGACAGGGAAGTTCTAGTGATATCCAGATTGGGCGGCACTGGAAAGTTGACTGATTAAGGGCACATTCAACTTCCTACTTTGAATTGTAATTTGTATCTAAGTAACTTCTTTATAATTAATTAATTTTATTAATTACATATTATGGGTCGTACTGCGTACATAAGTCATAATATAACCATTGAATATAGGAGCTATATTTTTACAAATCTACATTTACAATATTAAGGGCCTGTTTCACCACTTCATGATAAGTGCCGAATAGGCTATCCACCACTTAACTTGACAGATAGAGTATGGAGATTCTGTCAAAAAAGTTGTGAATAGCCTATCAGGCACTTTATCAGGAAGTGGTGAAACCATAGATAAATGTCGGATACGTCTTAAATTTTAGTAAGCTTCATTGTTATGGCTAGGCGAAATGTGGTCCAATCAAAAATTACTGACCCTAAGGCCTAAGGACCTGTTTCACCACTCAAGTCAAATCAAGTTAATAGGTGGATAGCCTATTCGTCACTTATCAGGAAGTGGTGAAACAGGCCCTTAATATTGTAAATGTAGGCTTGATTTTAATCTTTAAATTATTAGTTATTTTAAAATTAAATACAATTAGATTTTAAGCTAAGCAATAGTAGAAATGTACTATGTGTTTTTAAGGCAACCTATATTATGTATGCCTCTTCTTAATGCAGCTGTGTTGTTGTAAGTCTTTTAACATAATATATTTCCATATTTGTTAATTTTACTGACAAGATGCATCCATGATAAATCAGATTATTATAATATGTCATGTAGGTTAATTTATATTATTCTATTTGCTCACTTATCAGTTGTATTTTTGTGTCAAACCAAACATATTAATTAATAAATCTATGTCATAGGTTGATTACGCTATCTTTAGGTGTGTCAAATCCAATATACCGATCGATAAGGAAATAAAACCAACACTGTGAACTGTGAAGTTGCAATACCCTTGCACAAAACTAAAGCATCAGTTATTAATTAAAACAATAATACTATTTTCATAAACAGATATTAAACATTAAAATATTGTGCATATTATATTTTTTAATTATTATAAATTTATAATGTATTTAATCTACTTTTTACATAATTAAACTGAGGAAATCCTAATTTATTACTTAGCTAAAATTCAATTTCAATTTTAAAATTTAAATATTGAGTTGAAAAATATTACCTGCTTGGCCATTGATGAGTTGCAGAATAAGTGGGCGTCGAGTCACAATTCCCGATCCTCTTGGAAGGAAATCTCTGAAACAAAAATGTTCAATGAGTTATTACCCTACTAGTATAAAATGACACTAGCTAAATGAGGTATTCGATAAAACATGAATAAAATGACATAGTAAGTTTTTGTTTAAGTTGATTGTTGATTATCATTTATCGATAAAGCACGAATAAAATGACATTTTATAAAAATGATTCCTAGCTAGATCGATTTATCACCCCTGAAACCCCCTATATATTAAACTAGCTGTCCCGGCAAATGTTGTTTTGCCATTTAAAGTATTTCTACTTCATCAGTTGATACATATCTTACCCCCTCTTTTGTCCCCTAAGAGGGGAGGGGGGAAATGTAATACACCAGATGTTAAGTTGGAAAACACAGTTAATATTCTACGTATTAATATACGTTTTTAGGAAACTTAGAACAGTTATTGATTTTCAAACCCTAATCATGATTTATCTAGCATTAGGGCAGTCTCATATAGAATACTGTATATTAGTTTGGGGTGCTGTACACAAGACTACAATGCTTAGAGTTGAACGTGGACAAAGGGCAGTTCTGAAGGTTCTTGCAAAAAAGCCGATGTTCTTCCCAACTGTAGACCTTTTTAAGATGTGCCAAGTATTGTCAGCGAGACAGTTGTATATTCTTCGTACTATACAAAAGAAACACAAGCTTCTCATATACGACCCAAACTCTTTCCAAAATAAACACCGTTTCTATAGAGTCTGTGATGTGCTGCCTTGTAATACAGATGCAGCCAGAAGACATTTTAAATACATCAGCTCTATACTCTATAATAAAGTAAATAAAACACTAAATATATTTTCCTTAACAAGATACAAACTAAAAAAGTGTTTAAATAAATGGCTAAAAGTATGAACACTAACTCTTGTTTCATTCATATAAATATATATAATATAAATATATATAAATATATATAAATCATTCATATAAAGGAAACAAACATGTTTCATTCATACAACTATGACTCATAGTCATAACTTAAACCAGCCAGTCAAACCACTGATATTAAGTTAAAAACCAAACATGTCCTTTGCCTTTAAATTCAAACTACCTTTACTATAAATTATCAGCCTGTTACATTCTGTTTCTGTGTACAAACAAAATACCTCATTTATGGTATAAACTTTTACCATAACAAAATATAGTACTGTAACTTTTATGGTTATAACTACCATGTTTCATATTAAAACTAAGTATATTTATCTAAGATCCACATACCAGCACATATTGTACAGCACAAAATTAATGTGAATTTAGTAAACTTGTATATTATCAATGATTTCTGAACAAGAACTTTGTATAAAGGGAGTCTTTGTTCAAATATATACTCAGTACTAAATATTATAGTACCAGGTGATAGTAATCATAGTTTTTGTTTTGCATTAAATATGCAAAGTGAGGCGAATAATAGCCCTAATAATCATCAGCACGACTATGATAAACAATAAATATTTCAAATAATGAGACTATGGCTCTTATCATCTCAAATACCTATAAAAATAACTCTTATAAAAACTAAGTATGAGCCCCTAGTCTCCACGAAATGAACTAGAGATAGTTGAGTTACTTGCCTGCCGACAAAATTTTCCAGTACCGAACTTTTTCCAGCAGATTGACTACCTAAAACTGCAATTTGTGGTAAGTCCAAAGACATATGTACGCCCATTTGCACAAATGCATCTTGTAATTTGTTTACGATGGGAATCAATTGTTGCATCCCATAATTTCCTGCCATTTTGTGTGATATACATTAAATCAACACCGCAAATCACTATAAATGCACTGTTTTTGTCTGTACTTCACATCATCAATACACTACTTTATTTTTCAATATGGTGGTTGACTGGTTGCTGGTTGGTGATCGAAAATTTCGGAAAATTTGGATCGCCAGACGCCAAACGTCAAAAAAACTACGTTCCGTTTCGAGTTCCGTTTCGTTTTAGTAAAGATTTGTCAAAATGTGGATGAATATAAAATAGGTAACATGTTATAAATGACTAGTAGATTCGACAGTACCAGTCATTGGACAAAGCACAAAAACACAATATTAATTATGTTGCTTTAAAAACTGCCTGTTTTTAAAGTAAAAGAACGCCTAATTTGAAAGAAAAACAGGTAGTTTTTAAAGCAACCTCAATAAATATAGTGTTTTTGTGCTCTGTCCTATGACTAGTATTGTCCAATCACTAGTCATGTTCACCCTATGTTTAAAAATTTTATCGTGTAAAAATGACTCATAAATCGTAATCGTTAAATCCAAACCAATCTAAACAAGTTTGTATTTAAAATCAATATGAAAATTTAATTGATTCTTATTTGCAAAGTTCTATTTAACTATTTAATATTATAATTTCAGGTCTTCAAATAAGTTATTTTTTTAATTACTGTAATTATTATTATTATTAACGATAATAATTCTTTATTTTACGTGTTGAGTGGGTTTTTATATTATGTACCTACCCACTCAAGGATTACGATCCTACACGTGCTGGTTCTTGGGTTACTTGAACCCATAAACCTATAATGCATAGACCAACAAAGAGTGCGAGAGAGAAGAAAATCCTTTATGGAATTATAACAAGATGAAAAGAGAGAGGCAGTCTAATGTGAACTGTAACCACTTTTATTTGACAGGTCGTCACAAGTCGACACGCGTTTTTGTGCCCTTTCGGTATTTGCAATTTATTGTTTAAATCGTTTGTTATTTTGAACAAATGCTATTATATATAACAATGATAACTTGTTCTGTGAGTGATTGCAGTGTAAATCATAGGAATAATCCTGAAAAATATACATTTCACAGGTAATTAATCTTCATGTCCTAATTGCTACGATGTGTTTATTTCTGCTATATTCTGTCTTTAGTTCTGTATTTCAAATAAAATAATATCAATCCTCCCTTTTACTTTCATATTTTGCGTAACTAAAGGTGCTATTGTTCCTAAATTACACAATTTTTGAAGAAAAAATTTTCATAAAAATTTTTCACATATACGCTAGTGCTTGAATCAAATTTATCGATATACTTATCGGTATTTAACTATAACATAAAACAAATCTATAAATGTAATGGGTGTGTGAGAGTATTATGATATGTATTTAATTTAAGAATAAATAATATACTATGTGTGTTGTTTACTTTCAACATTATATTTGCATTTCTAATAATGTAAGGGCTGATTTTTCAGATAGCTTTTACCTGAGTAATAAATAAGTAACTTTATAATGTGTATATTATTTACCCTTATAAGAACCTCGTATCATAACATATCCGACGATTGAAAAATCACCCCAAACGAAAATGTGTATCTATACTTTTCAATCGTCACCTTTTTTCTGTCAAATAAAATAAATACCTAATTTGAAATACAAAATCTGCCAAAGTTGCATATTATATATTTCTTAAAGAAACTCAGGTAAAATAACTCGAACGGACTATACTATCGATAGTAAAAGATACAACACTAGCACACGCACACATTGACAGATCGAAAATCGTCACGCATTTTCGGGTTGTCAGGTGGTCTTTACGTCAGTATATTATAAGTCTATGCTTGAACCAAAGAAAAACAATGATTTCATTTTATGTAAAATTAAAAAAATATTGGGGTTTAATTTTGGTTTTGTATTCAAAATTAAGAATACGTTAAAATATAAATACAAGATGGCTAGATAACAAGATCAATACCGCGTGACATGCGCATTAAATGTGGGCCATTTTCACTTTGTTGGTGAAGTTTTAGAAGTAAAAAGACACATTTATGACCCTTTTAAAGACAAAATAATTAAGATAAAGTATCGTTTATCTTGTTGAAATTTCAATAATAATTTTTCACTAAATGAGTACCCCGTTTTGTTAATACAGTTCTACTATAGTTCTACGTAATAGTACAAGGTTTTTCAGAGACAATGATTAGTATTTAAAATTAGGTCAATCATACGTAACATCAATTCATACCTGTTAAAGCTTACATAGCTTACATAACAGCAATTTTATGCTTATAAAAATATGTACCTAAATATTTTAACTACATACACATATTATTATAATATAATTCTAATTTTAAAATATTGTTATATTTATTTCCTTAAATAACTTTTTGGCGATATTGAAATGTAAAATTACAAATCTCTCTTACCTGCCGACGAAATTTTCTAGAACAGAACTCTTCCCTGCTGATTGACCACCTACGACTGCAATTTGAGGCAGGTCCAACTGCATATGAACTCCCAATTGTGTAAATGCATCTTGTAGCTTATTTACAATTGGGATCAATTGTTCCATCCCCACGTTCCCGGCCATGGCTGCCGGTTTTCTCTCGTACTCTTCTTCTTATGAACTACTTCACCGATCGTCGCTTACTGATTTCTGTTCATCAATATCATCCGTTATAATATTGCGCAGGCGTGAACGAGACTGGCACCGTACTATAACTATCTCAGTTAAAACAGAAATACACAATATAGCTAAGAGTTAAATGTTTGTATAAAACATACAATTTTTACCTTTCCTTTTAAGCGTATGTTAAACTAAGCTAGCAATAGGAATATTATTAAGTTTGCATCGTCGCGTTGAAAGTAATTGATTAAAGTTGTGAATATTATTTTAATGTAATAAAAATTGGAAATAAATAATCTGAATCAATTTTAACTGACGAGTTATCCATATAAAAGAGCCTGAAATGAGTGAAAAGTGTTTTGTCTCAGAGGCTAGTACACGTACCAATTCGAATGTCGTACATATTATATCCATTATCTATATTAATATTATAAATGTGAAAGTGTATCTGTCTGTCTGTCAGTCAGTCTGTCTGTTACCGCTTCACGACCATACCGCTGAACTTTCGTTATTTTAAGTTAGACAAGCCCTACTTCGAGTTTTGAAAAAAATGCAAATAATCGTAGTTGAAAAGACAGCCAAGTTTTGCTCTTGAGTCTTGAAGCTTAAAGAGAAACCTTAACAGACATCACGTTAACAATCAGTGGTGTAACAACAAAAGAATTTGTTGTTACACCAAAATGGCAGGGCTCGAAAAATGCCTCGGGCCCCAAATCTAAGAGGGCCCTGGCTCAAGAGGCCGCGAGCTCACAAATATTTTTATACATTGATTTTTACTATTTTAAATTTGCCGTAGGTCACACTCAACTGGTGATTAGTATAGTACCGCCACTGCAAGCAATTTTACAGAAGTGTAAGGTTTTGCTGCGTGTAATGCAAACGCATAATACAAATGACATTTATCCCTTAAATATGACGTTAATTAAATACCCCTTGTAATGAAAATATTTTAACGCCATATATTTATTATCAATAAACATAATCTACACTACTATTATAAAGAGGAAAGATTTGATTTTTTGTTTGTTTGTTTGTTGTTTGTTTGTCCTGAATAGGCTCCGAAACTACTGGACCGATTTGAAAAATTCTTTTACCATTGGAATCCTACATCAATTGAGTTGATAAATATCGAACGCAAATAAGTCCTTCATAAGTGAAAAGGCGGTAGACCAAATTATCTTTTTGCAGATGCTGTCAATGTTATCTTGTATATGTTAATGTTTAATCTAGCTTAATTTTATAATAATTACCCCTGACTACATAAAAATATAACTAATAACGCATAAATGACATCAAAACTATTAAAACAGGTTTGGACATATTGGGATTTGAACTGAACCAATGGACTTATTGGTTTTGAAAAAAAGTTATGAATGGACATATTAGAATTTGATTAAAATTACTCATGATGTCATAATGGCGCCACGGCTTGATACAAACACTACTGAGCGCCATTTTGACCGAAAGGAGTCATTTGATTGGTTGTTTTGGACATATTCGTTTTTGTTGTGAATGCTTCTATGGACATATTACATTTTGAAAAATAATGAAGATCTTACAGGCGAATTTCTTAGAAACTACAAGGACATATTGGAAATTGAAACATTTCAGAATGTTTAGATTTTAGTTTACTTTAAGTAGACATAAAAAATTTTTTTTTTGTCTATGATGGACTTATTTGTGTTTGATATTTATCAACTCAATTCTGCTGAACATAGGCTATATTTTAATTTGGAAAAAATAGGGTTCCGTAAGATATTTGGGTTTTTCGGACGCAAGGTGTAAAAAATCAACCAGAAAAGTTACTTATTTTGCGTACGCTGCCTAAACTATAATTTATAAAAGATAGAACCATAAAATGTTCTAAGTAATTGTAGATCTTATATTTATAATCTACAAAAAAGTCCGCGACACACTATACCTATCTATGTCGAGTGAGGCACAATAACCATTTTTTTATTTAAAAATCTTGAATTTTTTGGACTACATTTAAATCGTTTATTTTACTTATGCTATTAATCCTTATCAAAATATATTATTTCATCACTAAGTACAGTTTATGTAGATTATACAGCATGACTGGTGAGACATGTTCAATACTCGAGGACGTGATATTTGGCTATTATATTAGTTGAAAAAAAATAATATAAAAAATAATATCAATTGATCACTGAGTAAATGTAGCTTAAAGTTAAATAATTATTTACCCAACGCATGGACACCGCGCGCGGGAGTAGTAGCGGGCGGCGGGGGGAGCATGCCGCCGCGCGGCCGCATAGTAATTTACTAAGTGTCCGTGATTCATTTATTTAAAGGGAAATTTGGTCAAAAATTAAGTACCTAATTTTATTACATATTTATAATGAGAATCGAGTACTGAATACTCTCCTTAAGTATCGGTATTGTCTCACCAGTCATGCTGTATTTGGTCTTTAAGTGATTAAAATTGGACGTTTGGTTTTGAAATTATGGCGAAATTAAAATATTACGATAGTGGGCGTCACCAAGGCGGGGTGGTTTTTTCTTTCCCATTTTAAAACTAAACGTCTAATTTTAATCATTTAAAGACCAAATATTATCTACCTACATGAACTGTATTTAGTGATAAAATAATTTATTTTGATAAGGATTAACAGCATAAGTAAAATAAACGCCTTTAAATGTAGTCTAAAAAAAATTCAAGATTTTTTAAATAAAAAAATGGTTATTGTGCCTCACTCGACATAGATAGGTATAGTGTGTCGCGGACTTTTTTGTAGATATATTTTATAAGATCTACAATTAAGTACTTACTTACTTCGTATTACACCGTCAATATAATCACGATTCTAGTATCACGCGTATCACAAGTACTACTGCGATACTGCGATTCGGTCTATTACACCATCAATATTATCACGGAATCGTGATAATATTGATGCGTGTATGTGTGTAAGTCATAAACGCACTGATCTCTATTAAACTTGTATAATAGGCTCGAATTACACCATCAATATAATCATGATTCTAGTATCACGCGTATCAGAAGTAGTACTGCGATACTGCGATTCGTCCTATTACACCATCAATAGAAAAAAATCTATTATCACGGAATCGGGATAATATTGATGCGTGTAATCGGTGTAATCCAAGCCATAGAGATCAGTGCCTAAGCGTGAAATGGAACGCTGCATATTATGTCAAATGGATGTATGAATGCGTTCAATTTATAAAGTTGTGCTTAGAAAGCTAAATTGTAAAAATTAATAGATTTATTGTTACAATTTAGCTTTATTATAACATGACAATTTATAAAACAGCTGTAAAGCACTATTACAAACGTACATTTTATTTATAAAACCAGCCAAATATTTTTATTATTTATGAACGCATTTATTTTCCTTTTCTTATTTCATAATAGATGGCTCTGTCAAAATTGTAGTCGCGTCTTTGTGAGTTTTGTCATGGTTTTGTCATTTGTGACGTCACACTATTGATTGTAGAAGAGATAGTCGTCTCGGACGCCATCTTAAAACAAAGATATAAGTTTTGGTACAGTAGATTAGGAAATAAATCTAAAGTAATCTTCAAAAATACATTAGCTTACAAGCTTAGATATTTATAAAATCAATTTATTAAGTTTAACGGACCGAGGTACTGATTTATTTTGTTTATAAGACTTTATAAATGGGGGAAAAAGTTACTTTGTTATTTACCGTTCTTTACTATATTTTGTTTGTACCGTTATTGTGCCACAAATAATACAAGAAGATATAAAGTGCTGTGAATAAAGTGTTCAAATTAAAAGTTTAAATGCTAATAATCAGTCCAGCGTCCCTCAGCCTACGGATGTAACACGTCAATATAATTCTGAGGGCAGGGCTAGTTTCTGTTAAAACATTAAGATTTTGTGGATTACTCGATATTTTACAAGACTACGCGGTCAATGAGTGTGCAACATACGTGTCAGAGCGAAAAGCAGCTAATGAAATAGTCTGTGCGAAGTGAAATTCCCGTGCAAATGAAGTCTGTGAGAAAAGTGGTTGTGTAATGCATAGATTGTAATGGTTGCAGTTGGTGGTCGGTGCGAGGGTGAACTCCTGATGGTGTGTATATCGCAGCATGTCTGCACTCTCGACGCCGAGCGGCGGAGGCACTACGGCGCAGAGCAAGCCGACGTCCGGCAAGCAAAAATATCAAAAGTTGGACATCAATAGTCTGTACTGCGCTAATCGGGTATGTTTTGCATAAAACATGAGTAACTAATAAAACATGAATTTATCTTAGACACTCCTCTTAATTACTTGTTCGTTCATCTGACCATAAAAAGAACCATTTAGACATACTGGTACTTAAGTACATTATCCACAAAATTATTATTGAGTGTCGTTTTCAGCTGTAATGCAATAAAATTTATTAAAATTCTCATTCATTGTCTATTTCATAATTATAATGTCTTGTGACATAAGAAGTGCTTATCTTCTAGTTTCTTCTAGTGACTGGAAATTAGTTCTGTACTGTGTTTCTGTGTTAAAAAATGGTATTTAATCCGTTGATTGTGGATTCTACGAAATCTATTGTCTATCTATTGTTATCGCGGCCCACTTGGGCCGTTCGGGGGTTAATGGGTTGAAAGTGTATAGTATATCCCCATCTGGATATTCTTTATTTTAAAACTAGAGTTCATTAACCCCCTAGACATTCATTCACCTTTGTTTTACCAAGTGAAGATCATGTTTTTAGGGTTCCGTAGCCAAAATGGCAAAAAAGGAACCCTTATAGATTCGTCATGTCTGTCTGTCTGTCTGCCTGTCCGTCCGTCCGTATGTCACAGCCACTTTTCTCCGAAACTATTAGAGCTATACTATTGAAACTTGGTAAGTAGGTGTAGTCTGTGAACCGCATTAAGATTTTGATGCAAAAATAGAAAAATTATTAAAAATTTTAGGGATCCCCATAGGTACAACTGAAACAAAAAAAATTTTTTTTCATCTAACCTATGCGTGTGGGGTATCTATGGATAGGCCTCCAAAAATCATATTGAGGTTTCTCATATCATTTTTTTCTAACCTGAATAGTTTGCGAGAGAGACTCTTCCAAAGTGGTAAAATGTGTGTGTCCCCCCCCCCCTCTAATTTCTAAAGTAGGGGCATGATAATTCTAAAAAAAATATATGATGTAGATTACTATAAAAACTACCAACGAAAATTGGTTTGAACAAGATCTAGCCAGTAGTTTTTTTTTATACGTCATAAATGGTAAACCTTAATCTAAATTTCATTAAATCGACTGAAATATAAAAATAAATCAAAAACCTTTTAATTTCATAAAAATAAACCTTATTGCTGCTGCGGAACCCTTCATGGGCGAGTCCAACTCGCACTTGGCCGCTTTTTTGTAAATTACAGTCATTACTTTACATTATAGTCCTTTTTTCCAACATAAAAATTAAATTGCAATGTTCCTTAAACATAACATTATAAAAATAAATTTAGTACTTTTATAAATATCTCACACTTTTCATATTAATTCATCAAGCCCCAAGAGGTCGCATGCAACCACGATAACAAAAGTAAGCTATTGTGTCTCATTTTTCCACGATCAACGGGTTAAAGTTTGTTGTTTTTGTAGGAGATTAAACAACTTGATCTAGAAACTGAATTTAATGTCTGTTTGATAACAATGTTTAATGATAATAATATGTAGAAATGTCCGGATTTTGAGCAAGTCATCTATTCAAAAGGAGTCTTGAAGGTGAATCTGTTAGCAAATCAAAAGTGCTATTATTACATAAAGTAATGATAAAATAATTGTTCCAAATCCAGCATAATATATCATCTTCCAGTAGTTATTTTAAACTTAAACATATTTTTTCAGAACGAGAATTCGGAACCGTCCTCAGTAAAATCTCAACTAAGCCGTAAACATGGAATGCAAAGTCTTGGAAAAGTTCCCTCCGCAAGACGTCCACCAGCCAATCTTCCATCTTTAAAAACTGAAACTGGTCAAGATTCTAATGCTAAGTATGTTGTGTTTTACTTGTTAAAATTCTGCTGTATATTAATCATATTTCCTTTTTATAACACTAGTTAAGAAGGACAGTGCATTGTAGACGCAAATGTTGAAGTTGATCAATATTCTATTAATATCAACTCATTCGAGTAGGGCATTTTGAAATTTAGGATAGCAATTATAATATGTAGTCATGGTTTGATGACATTTGTTTTATTTCCTAATGTATTTTTATATTTTCAGCACTGTTTCTATTACAACAACAACTGTATCTGCACCAGTAACATGCATTTCTCAGACAATAGTAAGTTATGTTTGTTTTAATATTAAATTAGTTCCGTTTCCTTCTGATATTGAAACAATAGATTATGTAAATGTAACTAAAGCAGTTATATTGTACATTCCTTTATAAAGTACATTCCTTTAAAAACTGACTTAAGCTTTTAAAGGAATGTACTTAAGCTTAGCGGTGCCGATTTGACCCATCACTATGCTCAAAATCTCCGCTCCCCTTTAATAGAACTGCGGGGCTAAAATGGTCGTTTAGCAATTCTTCTCAATCAATTCAGAAAATGAATTGTCAAAACGGCCAGTCACGAATGTCAAATTTAGACCAATTCAATTAATCTAAATTCGTCCTAATTTGACATTCGTGACTTTGACAGTTTTGACAATTCATTTTGTGAATTGATTGAGAGGAATTGCTAAATGACCATTTTAGCCCCGCAGGCCGCAGCACAATTGGTCAATTCGGGCACCGCTAAGCTCCTCTCCGCCGCGCTCCGCGGCAGTGGAAACCCGGCCTAATTTTATTTGTTTGAAAGGATTTAAGTAATTATTTTTTTTGCGATATTCATAAATAATAAAATGGTTACGAAAAAAATTGTTGATTATTTACATTAAAAGTTTTCCTAAAATAATGTCGATGATTTTCAGAATACAACAACACCAAACAGCAGTGTGGTTGCGGGAGCAGGGTCTGGAGGATGGGTTCCGCTGCCGCCACCCACGTCCCCACACTTCCGCACAGAGTTCCCCTCATTGGAGGCTGCGGCACAGCCATCACATCGGTCTGCGGAGCACACTGCTACCCAACCCCAACTCAGACCACAAAGTATGTGTCTTTAAAGTGTTGTAAAATTAATAATCTATTCAACTCATCTTTGATGCGATGCTGTTGCGTCATAGGAACGGAATGACGCATTTTGTTGAACATAGTTGCGTTGTGGCAATGGACGTCAATGCAGTACATGACGACGACTGTGCAGCCCTTCATTCATCCTCCATCTGTCAGTTCCGGTAAAACACCGAGTCCAACGACGCAACGCATCAATGTTGCGTCATGCGTGGCAACTGGCATGAAATGTGTATGTTAACCGATTCATTGCGGCGCACATTTTTTTAAACTTTTAGTAATGGCGGCATACAATTTTCTCGTGGCACGTTAGCCGTGTCATACACCATAGAAGTTGTACTTATGTCTCGCCACAGATGTTGCAAACCTTTTGTAGGTTTCAAAGTTAGAAAAATAGCAGCCCTTACTTCTTTTCAATTCACAGAATATTCAGAAACGAAGCCTATAGGCTTGTTTTACGTGGAAAATTAAGATGGTTTTCTTTAGAGTAGAACCTTCTAACATGTAATTTGAGGGAGATTCAATCATTTTATAAAATAGTAGATGACGCCTGCAAACTTCGTTGCACCAAAACTCGTTTATCGCGCGGGAATCGTACATTTTTCCGGGACAAAATACTTTTGTCTTTTATAATATACTTTGAGTTCCAGGAAAAACATAGGGTACTTCCTGATTCCTATGTCCTTTCCCGGGACTCTAAAGTATCTCTATGGCAAATTTCAGCAAAATCGGTTCAGTGGTTATGGCGTGAAGAGTTTTGGCGTGGCAGACAGACAGACAGACCTTCGCATTTATAATATTAGTATGGATGGTACGGCTCACGTGTCATACGCTACACGTTAAAAATATCTTATCTAATATATTATAATAAAAATGGATTTTCAAATGTGTTAGTCGCGCTAAAACTCGAAATATGCTGAACGGATTGGGCTGATTTTAGTCTTAAAATAATCCTTGAAGTCCAGGGAAGGTTTTTAAGTGACACAAAGTTCACTGGGGCAGCTAGTAATATTATATGTATATTTTTTAACGTGTGGCGTATGACACGGCTGCCGCGTCACCCGCAATGAATGCAGATAAAAAATGTTTACGAGATTTTCCATAAGAAATTCTGGGAAGAACCATATTAATTCAACATAACCTAACCTAACCTAACTCCGACCTCTGCTTATAATTAAGAGACGAAGTATTTCTTTTTAACATTAATTCTTTTTTCTTGCATAGCGGAAGGCAGTTGGACGTGCGGTGGGACAGCCGGCGTTCGGCCAGAAACTTCATTGTCTCCCGCCGCCGTTCCCGCCTCCACGCCCGCCTCACAGCAAACACCCGCCTACCGTGCTATTCTGCCATCCTTCGTACGTCAAATGTTTCATTTGTCATACTTGACATAATGTTGTAAAATTATCATTAATTACTACTTTTCTTTTTCTTATAGCTGATGAAAGGTAGCAATGGAGCTGGCCTCGGATTGGGAACGTTGAGTACTCTTCGTGACAATAGAAGCAATACGGGAGGTAGTAACTCGAACAGTAACTCGAGTCAGAGACCAGCGCCCCGGCAGCCCGTCACACCCAGGGCGGTGGAGGTGCTCACCGCACGCCCCATACTGCGTGAGGAGCAAATATCTTCACTCGATGACATCTCACGGGATGCAGGATGGGCACAGCATGACGACATTGATTATGAGTAAGTATTTATTTGAAAATATAATAATTTTACTTTGTTATGATGTAATCTAAGTGACAAACTATAACTTAGGATATGTTATTTTCAGCCAAAAGTTGGACTTTTCGGATGGTGAATCATCGACGCCGGCTAGTAAAACAGTAAAAAATAATAATCGTTCCAATGTTGAGACTGAGCGCGGAGCTGAATCCAAAATAGAAACCGGCGATGAGGAGCAGTTGTGGGCCGAAAGACGGCAAAAACAGAGTAACGAAGTGGCACAAGCGGTCGCGAGAGCTCGGCAAAGGAAGGAAGAGGAGCAGCGCCGCCAAATGAGAGACGTGTCAACGCAAAAAGACAGGTCTGATAGAGGCCGCAATGATAACAGGGAACGTGATATTGACAGCCGGGAAAAAGATAGGAATCCTCCCAGGGACCGGGATCATGCAGAAAGCGATAAGGAGCGAAATGACGTACGGGAACGTTCGTTAAGGGAAAAAGACGTCGACAATAGGGACCGCGACCGCATGGACAATAGAGATAGGTTTGAAAATAGGGACCGTGATCGCGATCGTGACCGTGATCGTGATAGGGATAGGCCGAGCGAGCGGGATAGAGGCAGATTAGATAATAGAGAACGTCAAGATGACAAGGAGCGCGATGTACGCGAGAGGGACAGGAACGATAACCGCGATCGAACGGACCGCGAAAGATTCAATAGGGACAAAGATCGTAACGAGAGAGACCGCGAGAGAGATAGAATAGATCGCGATCGCGACTTCAGGGAGAGAGATTACGGCCGCGATAGGGACAGAGACCGCGATCAATCTAATCCAGCCTTCTCGAAGCCGTTCAATGCGAACTTACCCCCGCGCTTTTTGAGACAGCAACAGAATCGGCAGCAAGAGGAACAGCATAAAGGTGGATGGGCATTCACTGGCAACAAACCAGCGCCCAGAAGACAAGAACCACCCCAATACAATGCTCCGAGGCATGCAAATGGTCGCCGTTCCTATTCTAGGTATGTCCTTTTTTAATTATGGTTAAATTTAATTAATTTTTTTACTTTTCAATTTTTATTTTTATTTGTTATTATTTTCAGGGATTATTCTGATCGCGAAGATGATGTACGCAGGGACAAAGATGCATCGTCGGGCCCCCAGTGGCGATCTGAAATGCAAGACTACGAACGATCTGGGCGTGAGCTGGATAGATCTAATTCTAAAGATTCCTACAAAGATTCGAATGACTACAAGGATCGGCGTAGTGACGATAGAAAACCATCAGAAGCGACACCTATAGATCCACTACAACAAAGCCGAACTGCTGCAGACAAGTTAACAGAAGTGTTTGAGAGGAAAAGTATTGGTTTAGCTGAGCCCTTCGCTTCTAGCGATACCTCGCCACAAGTTGCAGTTGCCGAAAGACGAGTCACTCCCCCATCAAACACAGTGCCTAGTGACTCATTTGAAAAAGATTTCGGCAAGTCTTCGTGGGCAGAAGTCGCACAAGAAGAACAAAATGCGCTTTCGAGGACGGAAAAGGAGCCATCACCGAGGCGTAACTTAGAAGAGACAAAAGAAATTGAAAAATCTGAAAATAAGGCGGTTCATAATCTTCCACCCGCGTTTAACATGCATCAGAGTGCAAGCAACAATTCTTCCAACTTATCAACCCAATCCCACTCCAATATGTATAGTAGTATTGTGAGTTCAAATAGTTCAAGCAATGCCCAAATCTCATCTCATCAACAAGTACCTGTGCAAAATATTTCATCATCCACTTCAATTATTCAAGTAAAAGAAAACATTGAAACACAACCCACTAATGCAACAAGCATGCAGACAACTAAATCCATGTCATCCTCAGAAGTTTCATCTAATATCCACCTTAACGTAAAACAGCAAGCACCAGAAAGTATTCAACAAAACAAGCAGTTCAGTAATCAAAAATCCGAAAGAGATCTATCCGAGTCTGAGTCATTGGCTTCTAAATCGAGCACAGACCCCACTAATGCAGGAGGGCATATTTCCAGTTCTTTGGATACTACTTCTGGTCTGGATCAAAAACGTGCTCTCGAAGATAAGAGAAATTTCAGTAATGAACAACTAAATAAGATGAAAGATCCTATTGAACGAAAATCGAGCGGCTCGGGGTCTGAAAAGAAAGGGCGACCATACAATAGCGGCGGTTACAACGTGTATGTCAGGGGATGGGGAGCGAGAGAGTCCAGAGGTCGCCGTTCGCATCGTAGTTCTAGGTCTAACAATAGAGCGAGCGAGTCAGATGGTTCGACAGAAGGTTCAAACGTGGAACGCAAGGAAAGGCGCAAAGCGCCGCGAAGTCCTAGAGGTGGAAAGAAACAGGACAGACCTGAAGATGCAGCTCAACCTTCCTCGGAACAGGTAGTTCCTCAGACTGATGGCTTTGAAAATAGAGAACCATTTGCTCCTAGAGGTCAGCCTTCTCGTAGAGGTAGAGGTGGATTCCAGGGTACATCTAGGCCCCCGGCGCCAGCTAAAAGGCTAGCTGGATATGGACCTCCGAATACGAAGAGTCCATTCGGTCAAGCCAATAGAGCTATTAAAGACGGCGAGGACGGCAAGGACAACCTGGAAGGGGAAAAATCTAATAAATCTCGTGCAAACTCCTCCAATCGAAGAGGTCGAGACAGACGTTTGAAAGGTACTGGTGGCCCACAGAGTGGAGAAGACGAAAATTGGGAAACGACTTCTGAACATTCTGAGGGTGGAACGAGTGGTCGTCGACGTTCCGGCGGCAGACAGAGTTCTCAATCCCAGAAAGGTCCACATGGCGGACGTAATCAAAATGCTAACAACCGCCAAAACAACTCGCGCAATCAACAAACGACTAAGAAAGATATGGGAGGAGAAAATAAGACTAGTGAAATCACTGAAGGTTTCAATGATCTTAAAATTTCTAGCAATAAGAAAGACGAAGAAATTGTTGATGACGGTTTTCAAGAAGTTCGCAATAAGAAAACCTCTAAAGACGCAAGGGGCACTCCTAATACAGGTAAAGAGGAGAAGCAACCGAGATCTCGGTCTAACCAAGGCGGAGGAAGAAATGGGTCCTCAACAAGAAGTGGAAATGATAAGTCAAACTCGCGTGGTTCTGCTCCCGTTAGTGGCAAACCAAATGCTCAGTATGATAGGCCTCGGCAAGCTAATTTGGCACCTCGATTTGTAAAACAAAGGCAGAAGCAACAGATGGGATTGACGAGCAGCTTCGGACCGGAGACTGGCAATGCACCTCCTCCTCCAGCTGTCAATGCTTGGGACAAACCTATTGCTCAAACATTGCGAGGAAACGTGGAGGAGCCCACTGAAGTTCCTGTTGACGCCAAGTCGAGTCAATCGAGCCAGCGTAGCAGTCCCGGCGATAATGCAGCGGAAGCCAAAGCTGCTATTGTGGCGCCTTCTCCTCTAGGACCTGAAAAAGCGGGAGTGCTAGATGGAGCGACTCCTCCAGTAGAGACTATTATATTTGAGAATACGAATTACAAAACTGCACCGCCTGCAGAGGCTTTGAAACAAAAATATCAACCGAATCCAGCAGGTCCCAAGCTACAAGGGGAGGAAGTATCGGGTGAAATGGAGTCGAGATCTATATCATTCAATGGCGACGTGAGGGCGAGGCCGAGGTCTATTCAGGAATTAATGATCAAGGCGGAGACCGGACGTCCCGTGTCCGAGGCCGAAGGGTCCCTTGGATTGCAAATGTCTTTCGACACAACGCAAAAACCAGAGGACTCCTCGGACATGAAACTAGACTTCGCATTCGACTCCGACCTCGGACAACTCACGGAAGACAAAAGTAGCAAGTCACTGGGGCTTCCGAGGGGTACACATATGAGCACCTCCAACACAATCTCACCACTGGCGGCGGATCTCAATTTAAAAATCGCTAGTGTTAAAAAGGTGTGGGAAATGCCCGCCGTGGCTGAAGGTAGCGAGGAATTGCAGTTTGCTGGATTCGAGGAGAATAACACAGAGACGGGTGCTCCACCGAATGTGTGTAAAGTGAAACCGACTCAACAGCTTCAGTCGCCGCCGCCGCAGCATTACAACCATGTGAGCTACCAGGGCGGGTACGGCGGGCTGTCTGTGCCATCGCCTCCCGCTGTGCTGTTCAATTCATCGCAGCAATTGCTGGGCTCATCTCAACAGCTGCCCCAGCAGGGTGGACTATATGGCGCATTTTTGGATCAAACTCGAGGACAATTTGGAGGATTCCCAGGAAACCCGTATGGCGCTGGCTCAGCTACTCCATACAATTACCAGCCACCTCCAGATATGTTCCAAAGCCTTCCAAGTCAATATCGCATGGTAAGACCATTTAAATATTTTTGTAAATTATTGTTTTCTTTATACATAACTAGCTGTCCCGGCAAACGATGTTTTGCCATTTAAAGTATATTTTCTACATCATCAGTTAATACATGTTTTACCCCCTCTTTTGTCGCCTAAGAGGGTGTGGGGGGGGGGAAGGTCATACACCAGATGTTAAGTTGAAAAACACAGTTAATACCTAATATGAAGTAAGTCCACTAAAGAAAAAAGTTGTATACAAAATCTGACCCCTCTTTGGTCCCCAGAGAGGGTTGAGAGGGGAGGGGGGGGAGGATTTTTATACACCAGATATTAAGTTGGAAGAAGATAAATATATCTGCGAAAACCACATTCAAATCGGATCAGTATTTTTCGTGTGATGCTGGAACAAACATACAGACAGACAGAAAGAGTGACAGACAGACAGACAGACAAAAAACTAACCACATTTTTGTATTCTATAGCGATGTAGTGACAAAGGTGTAATTTCGGGTGTCATTTCATATCTTTTATGTACAGAATTTTCATTTCTACAACAGAATATTGTCTTCCTCCGCACGCGCTTTGGTGACGCCCACTATCGTAATTTTTTAATTTCGCCATAATTTCAAAACCAAACGTCCAATTTTAATCATTCAAAGACCAAATATTATCTACATAAACTGTACTTAGTGATAAAATAATTTATTTTGATAAGGATTAATAGCGTGAGTAAAATATATCCGTTTTAATGTAGTCCAAAAAAAATTCAGGATTTTTAAATAAATAAATGGTTATTGTGCCTCACTCGACATAGATAGGTATAGTGTGTCGCGGACTTTTTTGTAGATATTTATAAGATCTACAATTACTTAGAACATTTTATGGTTCTATCTTTTATAGTTTAGGCAGCGTACGCAAAATAAGTAACTTTTCTAGCTGATTTTTTACACCTTGCGTCCGAAAAACTCAAATATCTTACGGAACCCTAATTTTTTCCAAAATAAAATGTAGCCTATGTTCAGCAGAAATAATGTAAGATTCCAATAGCAAAAGAATTTTTCAAATCGGTCCAGTAGTTTCGGAGCCTATTCGACTCAAACAAACAAACAAACAAACAAATCTTTCCTCTTTATAATAGTAGTGTAGATTAAGTATTTAAAAAACAGTTTTCAATGAGTCAATATAGTCTTACAAGTTTAATGTTTTCTTTATTTTTTAGGCGGCAGCTGCCGGAGGCGGGGCGGCTTTCGGTCAATCCGGACAACTGGGTAACAGTCCAAGCACTGTCCTTATTTCGAGCACCTCAAATTCCCTCATGTCGGCTACAGTCAAGCCTTCAACTCAACAAATTGGTGCCATTGGTATATATTTTTAGTAATGCTGAATACTTGAAAAACTAATTTAAAAATTAAGACCTTGCATAATAATTGACGTTTGCCTATTCTTGTCTGCCAAATGACATTTCCAATGTATGAGACAAAGGCATCTGTCGATAAGTGGGCCCCTAGACGAGCAATTTTATTGCGCCATATCACGTATTGCGTAATATTATTGACCGTCTAGGGTTGATATTGAACATCACGCACCTTCAATCCAATTGTCAATTATACTGTTCAATAAAAATATTACAACGTGATATTGCACAATACAATAATTGATTGTCTAGGAGCCGGCTAAGACATGTAAAAAATATGTTAGTAAATTGTTAAATACATAATAATATGTGTTTCTTACATTCTCTACAGTCACAGTACAGTACAGTCTGCTCAAATCGAACACAACTTTCCCATATCATTTTCGTAACACATTCCTATTCAACAGGCAGTAAAGGCGGCGCAGTGGGTGGGGTCGGTGGAGTGGGCGGGGTCAACACGTTTCAGCAACAGTTCCTCGGCTACTCGGCGCCGGTGGGCGACGCGTCGTACTCCCTGCCCGGCCTGATGCCCCGCCCCGCGCCCCCCGCCTCCTCCTACTACTCGCCCTACCAGCCGCCCACCGCGCCGGCGCCCACATACCCCCTCCAGTTCACACAGCAGGCCCAGTCCAACGCGTTCAACTCGCCATTCCTCTCGTCTCAGATACACGTCGCGGCCGCCGTTCAACAGATGCAAGTGAGTTTAAAGATATAATATTATATTTTACCCATACAAATACAGACATAGATCATGATAGATACCGCATATGTATGTACTTCGCGTGCCATATCGCGCTCCCAAACGACGAGCAATGCTCGTCTTTCGAAAGTATGTTTTTTAGCCTGCTATCGGAATCGGACGTCAATCGCAATTTTAAAAATGCCTAAAAGTGCCGTATTGAGCTGTAGAAATTCAAATTGAAACGTTGGCCTAGAATCTAGATAATGGGCACTTTTCTTATCATCGATACGTCACAGTAGCAATAAAAAAGTGGCACGCTGCTTTTCTAATGGAGCTACATGCGGTATCTATCTTGATCTATGTCTGTGCATACAAACTAAAAAAAAAATATAAACCAGTCCAAACAATGTCGAAACATACCAAAATGGGACCTACCGAAAATGCACCAACCCTCTTACTAATAAAGTTATACAATAAAATATAAGTTGCAGTACAACTTACTACTACTTTTGTGATCTATAAAGTGAATATTCTAATTTATAAGACAAGGTGAAAACATTGTAAATCATATTCATTGTGTAAATATTGTCGTTAGTAAGAGCACAGAATATATAATAGTATGTACTCAGTACAGAAGTTTATCTTAGAAAATGTATCCAACGAAATGTCTTCTTTAAATCTTTAAACATATGGTACAATTTAGCATGACTCAGAGTTCAGCGTCTGTTCGTTTAAATGCCTACCAACATCTATTACAATTATTTACAAGCGAATTTCATTATTATACCTATGGAAATCGATCCATATTACACTGAACCTATACATTGAACGGCCCGCTCGCATGCAATACTGAGCCGCTAGGGCTGACTATATTACGTACTATTATAATAACTTGGTAAATATTCTGTGACTATATACCAAAAAAATACCTGCGCGGTGCGCTATTTTACATATAATTATTGGTAGTTATTATTTATTCATCGGGACAATGTCAACGTGCCGAGTAGGTATAGTATCTTCTCATCTGTCAAGAGTTCAAGACGACCAAAATGGGCGCCGTAACTATTCCTACTATGACCACCGATTTAGTATTTTGTTTCAAATATAAAACTATATAATATGTATTTGCGTCTTTAGTTGCGTTTATAGCTTTCATGGATATTTAGTTTAATGAAAGTAATTACTAATTAGTAATTAGAAGTTGAAAATTTTTTTTCATTAATTTAAAAAATAGATCAAAACGCAATGTCGCTGCTCGCTCGCTCGCGTCGCCCCAACTGAATTATACCCTGCGCAAGGGCAGCCGCGCGTAGGTATATTTTTGATGCCTACACGCGGAGTGAGACAGGCCTGGTAAGAGTGTACAATGTATGTGTATACTGTATAGTCCGTCAAAAAAGTGAAGAAATTATAAAGTGGCAACATCGTAGTGTCATCCCTTTCAAATCAATCTAAGAAAAAAGGGATGACACTACGATGTTGCCACTTTTTAATTTCTTCACTTTTTTGACAGACTATATACAACATGACTGGTGAGACATTACCGATACATAAGAGCTGGCACGATCAACACATTTAAACATTGCGCTTGTGTAGTGTCTGTGAATAAGCGCGCGGCGTGACGTACTGCATACGCATCATGAAAAGTCTGTCCGTCTCTCTCGCGCGCGGTTGATCTTATGAGCGTGAAGAGGACAGTTATTGTTTTTCTTATGCTACTGTTTATAAATACAGCGTGATGTTACAACAAGTCAGTCACGTGTGATCGGTGCGCGGCCAGCGTTCGGAACCGTACGATAATTATCGTACACATACGATAATTTTGTGCCTACATACGATGTCCGATAGCATATTATTATCGTACGCATATTATACGATAGTTTTTATCATGATGCAAACATATCATATTTTTTAAACATACTGTATAGTGAAATTGCAAAAGTGTCAGTACTGTGAACGTGCCAGCTTTAGTTAACTTAGCAATAGCAAGAATTGCATGTATAATTTTTTGACTAAACTTATTTACCTTTATTTAAAAATTCCCCAGCAACAATACCGCGCGCCGCCTCTGCAGCAGCAGTACGCGCCGCAGCCGCGCCCGCCGCCGCAGCTCAAGAGCCCGCTGCACGAGCACGCCAACGGCTTCGCGCAGCTGTGCGACTCCGCCTCACCTACACCCAAGGGCGCCAAGCAGCAGAAGCCGCCGCACTCCCCCCCGCACAAGTACCACCCGCAGCACCCGCCACCCGCCCACACGCCGCACCAGCACCACCAACACCCGCACCAGCAACACCAACAACACCAGCAACATCAACACCAACAACACCAGCAACATCAACAGGTAATAACATAAAAGATACATGACATATTATACAGAGTAAAAAATAATAGCCTTAAAAACACGTTTTTTAATTATTGCATTATCATTGGCTATTGAGCCAAGACGTATGCCAAGTTTCGAAATAATTAGACTACTGGAGATAGGTAAAAATCGTTCTTGTTACATATTATACATACAGCCCAAGCTAATAAAAGCGTGTTAGTTATAAAATGGAAACCGCTTCTTAAAACGTCAAAGACAAAAACATAGTATGTAAGTTGGCACTTGTCTCACAGAATTCCAATTCAAAATTCCACATTAAGTTATCGAAAACGGAAAACGTGTGTATGCAGCCAACCTAAAGGATTTAGGATTTTTTTGCATTATAGATAGTCACTTCAAACTGGCAGCAATAGTAAATTATACCTGCGTTTTCAGATGGTCGGCGGTGGTAACAACGGGAGGGGCGGTAACAACGGTAACGCGATGAACCGCGGCGGCATGGTGGCCCCGCGGTACCCGGCGCCGATACAGCGGCCGCACGCGCCCGCGCTGCCCATGTACCGCGCCCCGCCCGCGCCCGCCCCCCGCCAGCACCACGTGCCACGACACAACCTCTACTACCATCATCATCAGCGTAGTGAGTGACCGTGCCCAATACAGAATTCTGCGGACCCAAAATGGTCACATTTTGGAATTCCTCTCAAATCAATTCAGAAAATGAATTTTAAAGTATTGTATGTATTCAGTCTTCACAATATTTATTTGGTGTATATTGTCTGCGAGACGTATATAGTATAATATATTATCAAAACTGTCAAACTAGACATGAATATTGCAAACAGAGTGACCATTTTGCGATTAAAAAAAATAATCATAATATTATGATTCTGAAAAGAGACCATTTTAGCCCTGCTGCTCTATTCTTGAACTCAACCTCGTAAAGCAAAATCATTATTTCTTTGACAATCTTTTTCTTATCGTGGATATAGAAATGATGAAAACACATCCATACTAATATTATAAATGCGAAAGTGTGTATGTCTGTTATTTCTTCACAGCCAAACCGCTCAATAGATTTTGCTGATATTTGCTATGGAGATACTTTGAGTTCCAGAATAGTGCACGTTTCCCACGCGATAAAGGAATTGCGCAACAGTTGCGTGCTTCATCTAGTGATGTATTTAAAAACTAGAATTGACAAGTACTCTTAACAAAAATATGGTAGTGTTAAAAGTAAATGTTTATTATAGTCTTAATTTGTTTTAAATTGTAGATGGAGGAGGAGGCAACGACCGTCCCAACGAGGGGACCGAAGTGCCGACCAGCGTAGAGGACACTAACGACGCCGCGCCCGTGAGCGAGGCGACCCCCGTAGCGGAGGTGAAGGCCGAGTGAGCGCGACCCGCGCCCGGCCCCCGCCCCGCCCCTGCCCCGACTCGCCAGTGCTCGGTTTCACGAGTGGAGCCCGACCGGAGCGGCCCGGCTCCACCACGGACTCGACCCGCACTCTGCACATGTGCGCCTGACCACACTCGCGAGTGCTCGGCCCGACTCGTCTCCGGCGGCGACCAAGTGTGTAAAGCACGAACTATTTTTGGCAATAACGTCATAAGACTTAGGTTCTCGGTATTTTCGTCGTAAATTATGAAAAAAGTGATTTAATATTATTCAAAAACCATACAAGTCAGTGCGCCCGCGACGCGTCATCTCGTCGGTAAAATTGGCCCTGGAGGCCGCGATCGCGTCCGCGTGGTGTCTGTTAGTATGTAAATATAATGATTGGACGGACATTCGGCTGTCTATTTGACTGTTATTATTTAAGTATATGTACGAAAGAGGCCGACGGACGCATTCCGTGCGGCCGACTGCACTGCGAGGACCTCGCGTCCATATGACCGATGCTGCCTCGAGACTTCTCACTAGTAAATATGTAGCCACGTTTTTGCATAACGAATGTCGATGCAATATAAATAATTTAATTTGGAGCGGAAATGTCTGAGAGGTTATCCGCGTCTACACAGACTGGTTTCCGTTGTGCTCCATGTATCATAATCAATTATAATATGCGAATAAAAATATTATGACGGATATGGTTATTCTTTCTCCTCCTTTTATTACCCCTAATTGATGTGGAAGTTGGGAGTCCCGGAGACAAGTATTATAATGATTATGTTAAGGGTGGGTTGCACCAGAGGCGTAGTTAAAGTTAAGGTTATGTCAAATATGGCGTCCATAATGGACTTTTACTAGGGATTTGACAGTTCATTTCACATTTTGTTATGGTTAAAGTTATAGTTAAAGTAAGCCGGTGCAACCCACTCTAATTATTATATATTCTTGCCTAAGCTTTAGCGCACTAGCGGCCAGGCCGCAGCGGCCGTTGCCGCGACCATCGAGATAGATGCCTTAGTATGAAACCGCCATAGACCACGCGCACCTGCGGCCAGCGGCCACACCATAGGGCCAGGCCACAACAGTGCGTTGCGACGTCGCGTCGTAAAAATCTACGCCGTCGCAGAACGCATCGTGGAAATTTGCGACGCGACAGCGAGATTTCCGATGACATTTTTGCGTTGTGCATTGCATTTCTGTGCGATGTTGTTTTTGCGATACGACGCCTGCAACGCAGTGTTGTGGCTTGGCCCATACGGCATACCACGCCCATACTCTCGATGACCGCCGCAACCTAGCCGCTAGTGAGCTCTTGGGCTGACTGTGTGTGTGTAGCACTGACAATAAAACAGCCCAAATTCAAAAGAATATATTCTATAAAATATTCTTTTGAATTTGGGCTCAATGCCCACATTTAACACAGAAACGACCTTACAGATTAGTGAAATCGCCGTAAGCCAATTATTTCATTAACCCCACGAAGTTGAAGGACCTCCGAAGCGCGGTCACAGCCTAATATTTTTTTCGGGGATGGTCACGAATTTCATATTGAAACAATAATAATTATAGACCCACCTCGACTGGGGTGCGTTTATTATTTTAACTTCAATTGAAAATATTTTAAATAGTACGATTTTCGGATGTGTAGCTATACAGATAAAAACCTTTTCAATATATTCAGCGTTAGCATTTTTCCAATTCGTCCTTTGTTAATTCTCGTCGCAAAAGGGGGTTTTATCAATCTCCTTGACATACAATTTTAATTTATAATTTTTCAATACTGACATGCGGGTGAAATCGCACTGATTCGAAACGAGGTCGTCCATCAAAATAGATAATAGGTATTGGTATTACCGGATGGGTACGAGTTGGGTTATTCCGAAGGTCGATGACGAAGTAAGACTTTAGAATACGAGTAAATGACTAATTATTAACAAAGATCTTGATGAATAGCTAATTAGGAATAACTGAATGTGTATTCCCTCAATTTTGTGTGACTCAAAAATTTCAGACTAGAACCGCGCCTGTGTAGGTATAATGCCTTATATTATGCCTAATATCTTCAGCCACTATTTTCTTAATTTTGTGCGACAGTGACGAACTGCGAAGTATATTATTAACACTTTCACAGCTTCCACGTTATCTATACTTATGAATATAAAAATGTGGTTACCGTGGAGTCCATGTATCCAAAAGGATGCATTGGCTCTAAAAAAAGCATAGAAAAATAAGAAAAATATAAGAAGCATAGAAGTATACAAAAATTACTTTTATATAAATCATTAGTACTCAATAAAATCCATTATAAATAAATACTTTACAATGAATAGGTATTGGAGTGGACTTGAGGGAATAGATTTTGTTTTTGTATGGTGGACTGTGAAAGCGTTAATCACCATTCACCACCCGCACCGCCTAAGCCTATTGCATTGATGATGAAGTTCGGACTTCGGACCAACTATTGTCTCGTAAATCCTACATCATAGTACGTAAGTCGTAGTAGACAAGTTGATTGGGAAATCAAACGCCTTATATAGGTACATATTTGTTGAAATAATGTAAGCTAGTCTAAAGGCAGTTTCCGTTTGGCCGGTAGCCAAAAGCACCCCCTTGGTTATTCGTCTGGACGAGAGCGCCACTTCGGCGCCAATAACAATAGTACCTATCTCTGTAAAATGTTCTACCGGTTGGCACTGGTAAACAAAAAACTATAGCATCAAAGGAGAAACTTTATTTGAGCAGTCACTGTAGTCACTACCAACATTTACTTCTCATTTAGGTACTGAGAATTGATATTTAACGCTGCTTGTTCGAAATGTTTTCAGGATTTGGCAAGCATCAAAATATAATCGGTCCTTCTAGCACGAGACAATAATTATTGTTTAAATACCTACTATCATCTGTCGTCCCACACAAAATACAACGGAAGCAACTTATTAGAATCTCTAGAATCTAAAAATTTACGATTTACGCGTACATAGGTTATCTTCTCTACCATCATGACCTTTTAATTAGGTAGGTGCATACATTTTCCGCAGTAAAATATATTATATTTTTTTTACTTTTTACAGAAAAATAGATAAATTATCTAAGTGATATAGGATTTAGACAAATCCTATAGTCAATTAATTATTGCTAAAATCAAAGATCTAAGATATAGGCTCCTGCAAATATCTTTCCAGGACAATAACTTTCGTCCTCGAGGTCCTCCTCAAGGACGAAAGTTATTGTCATTTTCGCCAAATTGTTTTTCCAACACACAAAAATATATAGGCAGCAAATTAGCAATAAATAATAAGGCTCGTAGTACTCCGATCGACAAATCTAGTCTGACCTATCATGTTCAAGGTCATATTTAGTGCAGGTGCATTTGAGTTCGAGTGCGAGAAGGTCAATAGCCTGCCTGGGGATGCTTTGTTCCTCTGACGCGACGAACCGGGCGTTTACCTCCAGCTTACTCATAAGTACCGTAGCGCATACGGCGCACTAGGTACGTCTATCCTTTCCGAGTCCCGACCGACGACATTCAAAATAATCGCATATTTTATTGAAGAAGGTACTTAACAGGGTAGTTACTACCCTTTAGTGTTAGCTGTTATAGGTACGCAGGGTTTGCTATTAAAAAAAAAACTAGTTAATGTATATTCTCCATTTAGATAAGTTACGCTATCTCTTGTTTTTGTTCTTTATTTGTGTTTTCTTATGCCAAGAAAGGAAGTTACACAAAATTATCGATTGTGAAATCAATAATTAGGTATAGCCGGAAAACAAATGATAAAGTTAATAGGAATTCGATTACTAGCGCACAAAGGAAATAACATATTATCTTTAATTATTCTTTATGTCAATAATAATTTACGAACATAACTGGATACTATCCAGTTATGTTTTTTACTGCTTTCTATTTTCCAGAGGTCCGGGATTAGATACTATTACTTAAATGAATATCGACTTAAAGACCAATGCCCCGGTTTTTTTATGAGTGAAGGCCACTTTATTTCCGCCGCCCCATGTACGTAATGGCCGCCCTTCTAGGACGCTGCCGCCTCTAGGACGCTGCCGCCCCTAGGACGCTGCCGCCCCTAGGACTTGGCTTGTACGGCCTATTTATAAATTAAGGGCTGTTGAAGACCATTAGGCGTCTTCAGAACATATTATAAAAGCTAGAGTTTCCCTGATCCCTCCAAAGAAGATCCAGCTTTCGCTACTCTAACCGTCTCATGGACGCAGGACGACACAATTAAGCGAACAGTCCACCTGATGGTAATTTTGATAAGTTATTTTATATGTATCTTCCTATATCATAAATCATAATCATATCCTTATGCTTGTTTAAGGAGTTTAACACCAGTCGCCATATCCCAACTACCGAACAAATAGTCTACATTTACAACATATTAATAATATGAAGATACTTATAAGCATACAATTAACAATATAATAAGTTTGTCACCGACTCCTATAGTATGTATTTCGTTAGTAAAATATTAATATAATATTTAGAGAAAGCTACAATGACATAAACATTGTAATTAAGTAATTATTTTTTTTTAAATTGAACCGGACTTCCAATTTGAAAAAACAATATTCATATTATACTTAAGCTAAAAAGAATGAAATAATTCTTATTCTTCATTAGTACCTTTTTCAAAATTCGACTAAATCTTAACGAATTCTGTACTCAATTTTCATTCGTTTGAAGTCGGTACTAGCTATCAGAACTGAGATACTTGACATAGAACTTAGCCAGTACCGACATTAAGAATGAAAATTGAGTACAGAATTCGTTGAGATTTAGTCGAATTTTGAAAAAGGCACTAATGAAGAATAAGAATTACTTATTTTATTCTTTTTAGCTCATTAAAGAATATTGTTTTTTCAAATTGGAAGTTCAATTTTTTGTTAAAAAATTGTTAAAAAAAAATAATAACTCTTTTTAGTTATCATGTAAGCGAAATTATGGTAAATGCTTGCAGTTATCTAAGCGATGCTGCAATTTCCAAACTTTTATCTTTAAAGGTTCAGGAGTTCTGTTCAGAGCCTTTGGACCAAGAGACACCTTGGTCCAAATTACCTTTAACCACTAAGTGTTTTGACAAATTTCAAGGGTTTCCCTCGATTACTCATATATTCCATCATCAGCTCACCACTTTCGTAATCGTTATACAAAATTAAGATTAACTATATCCTATACAACAAAACAAGAATTTTGAAAATCGGTCCACAAACAGCGAAATAATCATTAAAAACATCTGCTTCGATGCAAAATATTACGAAAAGTACCAATAATTAGGTCATAATGTGATGAGTGATGACCCATTGTATAATTATGGTTGTAATGATGATGATTAGTGTAGTATGGTTGTAACAACGCCGAAATCCCCGAACGTATCTATAAGGATTCAAAAGTTCTGTTCGGTACCGTCGGATCCAGGTAACCTGGTGCGAAGTCCTAATTTTTGGTAGTATTTACCTCGAATGCTTCAGAAAAAATTGAAATCACTATATGTTTCCATACAAATTTCAAGGAGTCCCCTCGATTTCTCATGGATCCCATCATCAGATCACCACTTTTGTGAACATGGTACCAAATTCGGATTCAACCCTGTGCAACAACAAAAGAATCATGAAAATCGGTCCACAAACGGCGAAGTTATGGTTGAACATACAAAAAATATATATGTATACAGACGAACATATTATAACCTCCTCCTTTTTGGAACTCGGTTAAAAAGTAAAAACGTAGCGCTATCCCACAGAGATATCCCACAATCGAGTCGCATAAAATAGAAGACACAGACGTGTAAATATAGTTCGTCACGTCACGTTTTAAATTAAATAATGTACTGTCTACTAACTCCCATACTCTGTACTCGCGCGTTTAGCAGGAATCCGTTAATTAAGCCTGTTTGCTCTAGATAAGTGATAAGTCATAAGATGCGTTTTATACCCGTACATAGGATAGTCAACTTGTATCTTTGTATGCTTTGTATTCGTTGGACTGTTCAGTGCATAATACTCTAATCTGTGAATCAGTCATTCTCGCAACATGAACCGCGGCGGACGTACGCGCGGAAACAGTGTAGTCACTAGTCGCACGTAAGCTTAATTAACTTTCACTTACCTATGTTGTAACTTGTAAACATTGTCCAAGGTTTTTTTATTAAATACAATAAACAAGTTCATAAAATCATTCCAATCAAATTACAAAGTGAATGAATAAAACAGGAATAAGTGCAGTTTAAAGTGAAGAGACTGTGACAGTGAAAATTGTTGTTCAATTTTATATTGCCAGTGTTAAGATCAATCAGCTTTCATACTGGACTCTTCTAAATATAACGGGGAGTTTACCCAAAACAATGGGTAAAGATTATGGTGAGTGTTTGAGTTTTCCCATACCTACGTAGGTAAGTATTTTTTTTTTAATCCCTTTCCTATTTGGTAAAGTTTTTTTCATTGTGAATTGCTTTGTGCTTCAAACAGTGAATGTACATTCATAGCCGCATAATGGCTTTTAACCTATATTGTTCATGTCCAATTATAATGGACCCTCGTAGTTTGAACAGTGTACCTAGGTCTAGGTACCTCCAATAATGGTACTACTAATATAATATATTCTGTGGCAATAATAATAAAAAAATGTAACGTCTTCTAACTAGGTATATATAACATTAAAATAATCGTCCAAGTGCGAGTCGGACTCGCGCACGAAGGGTTCCGTACCGTTATAGAGCGAAAAATAGTGTTTTTTGTATGGGAGCCCCCTGAATTATTTATTTTATTTTTATTTTATTATTAAATATTAAAGTACGAATATAATAAAAGATTTTGTGAAAATATCAAGTGCCTACCTGTTGCCATTATTGATATCGAGCAAAAAAGGCCAAAAAAATCACATTTGTTGTATGGGAGCCCCCTTTAAATATTGATTTTATTTTGTTTTTAGTATTTGTTGTTATAGCGGCAACAGATATACACAATCTGTAAAAATTTCAGAACTCTAGCTATAGCGGTTCTTGAGATACAGCCTGGAGACAGACAGACGGACAGACAGACATCGAAGTCTCATGAATAGGGACCCGTTTTCGCCCTTTGGGTACGGAACCCTAAAAATCAATTTTAATCTGATTTATTATTATTTTGTTTGATCAGCCTACAGGCAGTACGGTTAACAAAATATATTGCGGCAGAGTTTCTCAACCTTTTTTCGTGTCTCCCAAGTCCCAACTTGAGACAGCAAAAATGTATGTTTATAATGGCATTCTCGGCTACAATTTTTTGTGCCTTTTTCGGGTTCCGTACCCAAAGGGCAGTGACGGATTAAGACTACTTGATGCCCTAAGCAATCCATGCCTGTGTCAAACCACCATATTTGTTTTATCCACCCGTACAAGTTTTTACGCAACATTTCGTAACGTACGACTTCACCTTTTTCTCATACTAATATTTAATTAATTTAACAATCCAACGCGTTTACGTAAGAAACCCACATTTTGAAAAATCTCACGTGAGATTTGGGGGGGAAGGCGGGGTTGAATATAATCTCACGAAATCTCACCCCTGGTTCGGAGGGGGGGGGGTCAAAAATTCAAAAAACACCTCACGTAATTTGTGGACGCCCCCTAACGGTACGGAATCCTTCGTGCGCGAGTCCGACTCGCACTTGGCCGATTATTTAAATTTGATAATAATATCTAGGATATATATCATTGAAAAAACACAAAATGTATGTGGACTTAGTTAGGCTTTTAGCAGGAACCTATTAAACAGCAAACCCCCCTGATCCTGAACCCTTAAAGGACGAAAATTATTATATTTAAATTTTATTGTTACAGTGCCTCTACCTACTACTCTTGTAAAGTACCAAATTTAAGTAGGTAATATATTCTTTGCCATAAGGCCCATAACTGTCCATAAGGCATTTATTAAGGTATTACTATGTATATAATAATAATTAAAAACTTAATTAAAATTATTGACTGATCACTGATCAGTGACCAGTGACCACTGACCAGTGATCACTCTAAACTCTAAAGAATTTAATATTTAAAGCGCACCAACTATAAAATTCGTTTTAAACGTGCCTCATCTTAGAACATTTCCGCAGACTCTGTGGGCATAAATATTTTTACCGTCACGTTTATGTTGTACTATTTATTACGTACATACATATACCTACCTACTATTGGAAAGGCAAAATAAATCTTAAATATAAAATGTAAGTAAATGTATTTAGTATAAAGTATTAAATATATTTACGTTGTCTGGTACCTGTAACACAAGTCCTTTGGGTACTTAGCACGGGGCCAGACTGACGTGGTGTGAAGCACGTGTGAAGCGTCCATAGATATTATTATTATTATTTCGTGTGTGAAATACTTATGCAGGGTCCCAATTCTCATATTATTATTACATCGCTTATAAGTTATAAGAAAGACAGAAGGTAGATAAAAGGACATGGACCTACCGGACTTCGCTCAAATAAATAATTTGCAAAATAAACGTGCAATTTATTGAAATAATAATTTATCCTAGGTCTTTTCTTGGGGTTTTCGAATCCAAAATGTTTAGCGGTTCGAGTGTAAAGAGCTACCAGACATAATATAATAATTATTAATTAACAGGATTCCTACATGCTGGATGAAAATCGTTAGTACGAGATTTAGACCCAATTTCACCAACCTCTGTTTGTTAAATCCTAACAAGGCATTACCGGACCTTAGAAAATTAAACAGACTGTCAAAATACTTACGTCTCACAGTAAAAATTTAACAGCAGATGTTAAGTTGGAAGAAGACAAATATATCTGCGAAAACCGCATACAAATCTGATCAGTAGTTTTCGTGTGATAGTGGAACAAACATACAGACAGACAGACAAAAAACTAACCACATTTTTGGCTTCTACATATAGCGAGGTAGAGACACCCCCCGCTTATTATTTTTTAAATATCTTTAATGTACAGAATTTTCATTTTTCATTTCACATTCAACAAATTATTGTATTGTCATTGGCTCTGAATAAGTTAAAGTAAGTAATACCTACGTATGCAAAATTTTAAATGAAATAGACTACTAGAGAAAGCTAACAAAAGCGTGGTAAATCTAACCCGAATTAGTAAAAAATTCAAAATTTCGAAAAAAAAAATTATAACTTATGAGTGGAGTCATTGGTGACACCTCAATAATTGTTAAAATCGGACCTAGTACTTCGCTACGAGGCCCGAGCCCCGAGGGCACTTACATACCCATTTCAATTGGCATCGCGTACTCGAGAAAATGTATTGCGACAATACCTCAAATTAAAGCTAATCGCAGCCGTTTGTTGATAATGTTCGTCGTGTTGTTTTCCCGTGACTCATCAGGAATTGCCTTTCTCGTAAAGTTGCGTCAATAGCCTTCGCTAGTTACTAGGCAAGGCACAGCACGTTAATTTCGATTCATCATCATCAAAGACTATGGTGTCCAATCTTTAATATGGTCGAAGATTTCATAAACTTTGCACGTCAATGAGAATACAAAGTTTTTGAAAGTAAGGCTAATAATTCAGTAAAAAGTTTTGTGTTAAACCTTAATCTCCTATAGGCGACTGATATTTCTCAAAATAAACAGAGCAAAACAAGTACCTACATAATGCAATATTAGAATATAAAATATTATTATTAACTTGTTTATGCAGACGTATAGAATTTCATGACCGTCGTAAAGCTGATATAAGTATGATAAAGTTACCGCTGTACCTGTGGCTGTACTTAATAAGATTTCAGTTAACTTGCCGCATTCCTGTTACTATGCAAGTATGTAACCTGTGAGAAGTTACAACTTACAACTTACCAACTTATATAGCTCGAATTTCTGGTTGAATGTTCGTGAACTTAGAGATAAAATAAAAATAGCCAAAAGTTAAGACAATTAAGCAACAGGAAAGCCGGTAAGTACAGCAGCGATAATTATGTGTAACGAGGTATTCTTTGTGTTCTAAATTCTAATATCAAACAGATACGCTATCATTACGTAGTGAAAATAAACATTGTAATTCCCCTCAACTATATCTTATCTCTAAAGCCTCCTTTTAACGAGCGAGTAGCCATAAAAGGGATTGTGATTGTAAAAATATGCAACAATACTTTTTATTTCGTATAAAATCCATGAAATATTAAAAAATAATCACATCCGTTTTTACATCCCACTTCATGTAGCTTTATAACACGCACTGCCCTGGGCCCTAGGCTGTAACATTTTGCAAATCGTTTATTATATTTAATGACTAGTTGACCCGGCAAATATTGTTTTGCCATAAGTATAATAAAGTATTTCTACTTCATCAGTTGATACAAAATCTTACCCCCTCTTTTCTCTCCTAAGAGGGGTGGGGGGAAAAATTTTATACACCAGATGTTAAGTTGGAAAACACAGTTAATAATATGAAGTAACTCCATTAAAGAAAAAAGTTTAATACAAAATCTTACCCCCTCTTTGGTCCCCTTAGAGGGGAGGGGGATTTTTATACACCAGCTGTTGAGTTGGAAGAAGACAAAATATATATCCGCGAAAACCGGAAGCAAATCGGATCAGTAGTTTTCGTGTTAAAGAAAAAAGTTTAATACAAAATCTGACCCCCCTTTCGTCCCCTTAGAGGGGTGGGGGGCAAAATTTTTATACACCAGATGTTAAGTTGGAAGAAGACAAATATATCTGCGAAAACCGCATTCAAATCGGATCAGTAGTTTTCGTGTGATAGTGGAACAAACATACAGACAGACAGATAGACAGACAGACAGGCAGACAGACAGACAAAAAACTAACCACATTTTTGGCTTCTATAGCGATCTAGTAACACCCCCCGCTTATTATTTTTTGAATATCTTTAATGTACAGAATTCACATTTCTACAGTTTTATTATATGTATAGATATTTGATCCACGATAAACTTTGACCTAGACTAGCGCAAGCGCATCTATTTCTCCCTATTTATGCAACATGCTTGTTGCTCGAGATGCATCATGCAGAGTTTAAAACTTTAATAGTTCAGATTTCATATCAAAATATATTTACTCAGGTTAACATAATTCCATCAAGGTTTCAAAGGTCACACATTCAACCAGGTAAGTATGTGAATTATTACATCAGTATGTGTTAGGCGTAGTGAGAACTCTGTCGCGTTGTCGCAAACTGTTGACTTGCGCGTTTGCAACTTAAAACAACTTGTTTGTATTGTTTTGTAATAGTGATATTAATAAGTGATTATAGCTATTTTACTGTGTCGGGCACTATAAGGGTTATTGGTTACCTATTAGCACTTTGTAATTATTATTGCAACTGGTACTAATTGTGACTCTTGTCTGTTGTTATTTTTGTTGCTGTTGTTGTTATGTGTGATCTGTTATTGGTAAAATACCTTGGTTTTCTCAGAAGAAAAATAATACAGAAGGCTTTATTAAATCTACACTCAAAAACATGTTTCTTCCGGTAACTTGGTGGTTCAATGTTTTGCATTCCTTTTAGAATTTTCACACTTTTTAATCGGGGGTTGTATTGACATGATAATTAAGAAAAAGAATAGTATTATTTCAAAATTAAAATATATACTTAATCCTAAAATTAAATAACTTACAAAAGCCGGCATAATATTGTGCAAGACCAAGGGTCCTATAAATGTGGTAGGTGCATTTACGTTTAAAAAATATAATTACCTATAAACCATCAGCGAAAACTGCACCAATTTAAATATTCAAATCAAATCAAATCAAAATCATTTATTCACATAGGTCACACAGTAACACGTCTTATGAACGTCAAGATTTAAAAATATTACAAACAAAATATAATATAAATTACAATATATATTTTATACTATTGTGTCGTAACTCGTATCTATCTTAGTACCTACTAATCTGTGACTTATCATGTACCTACATTAGCTTAAGTTCATTTTATTATAACTAAACCACTCAAACCTACTTTTTATTAGAATTAGTGACGTCAGGAAGGTACTAACTTACTGATATATCGATGTTATCAATTTTTACATTATCAATAATTATTATCATAAAGCCAGAGCTGTAATTATAGAAGGCTGAATAATAAAATAATTTCATATTTAACAGTCATAACAGAGAACAGACATTCTGTGGTTTTAACAAGAGGAAATATGTTTTAATTAAAATTCCCATTAAAATTGTAATCATGTTTTTAAATAGAAATATTGTTTAATACTTAAATAATAATAAGAGGAATAAACATAGGGGATAAATTAATATTTCATTAACTATAATTAGTATTAACTTAACTCAGACTGTCGCAATTGGACCATACCAATATAGGTATGTATAAATATATTATAAAATATAATAATTATGTAATCTGATGACAATTCCTTAATATGCCTAATCGTAATCACTAAATACTAATGATTTCAATCACCTTGCTACATTTCGCACACATTAAATATGTATAGAGCCATTGTTATCCTCCGTCCTTCGTACAAGGTTGTGGAAGAACTGTTCATTGCGTGCCTTTAAACGACTAATTAGTTATTAAAAATATAATAATTTAACATGTTGTTTCAGTTTTTGTATACTTATTTGTCTGGTCATTTATCTTTTCAGTCTACGTCAGGTCTAGGTCGTTCTATCCTTAACCCTAACAGTACTATTATATATTCTGTGACCCTAATAAACTCATTTAGAAAACATGTAAAAATAATATTGCGACTCCATTCAGGAGGGATAGGCTAGAAAGCGCCTCACTGGTTGGGAATCCCTGATCTACACTACACCTCTACCTTAGGTCATAGGTGTATTCATGTACCTACACCTAATTATAATATTATTTACAAGCGTCAAGCAGTAAGCACATTTTAAAATATAATATTCACTATCGTGAAATGCGATTTCCTTTAATTAATAAATTATGATAAAGTCTGTGACAACTGACAAGGAATAAATTTGATAACGTTTTGATTTTAATCTAGTAGGCGGCCCTTCACAGTATCACAATTCACAAGCAAATATATTTTATCATTTATCACTTTTGAGATAGATAAAATCGATTCGTTAGTCATCAGAGACTAAAATTTTTAGATAAAATTTTCGTACAACCCAGCTGTGTATGTTGCTCGTATTGTGATTTATTAAACAAAAACTAAATTACTTGTGTTGTCTAATGTGTTACGTGTAGTTGTATTGAAAATGTAAAGGAATTGTCTTTGTGTGAAGTTGTACGGAATGGGTTGGTGCGATGACTGCGTTGTTTCGCCGAAAGAATCGAGTAAGTTTTGAGGTTAAGTTTGAGTCATGTTGAATAATAATAACAAATCGTGACCTTACATAATATTATGATGCCGCGGCCGCATATGCGTGGTGCTTCGCGCTAAAACCGATACTATTGGACGATCTGCGTGTATCGTCCAATAGTATCGTCTCTTAGTACGAAGCTTCGGACGATAGACGCAGATGCGGCCGGGCCGTGAGGATTATGAGGCCTGCGTTGTAAGACATAACATAACAACATAGAGTTGTAAGCGGAAAGGGTTTTCTCTATAGGTACCTGTCTACTAAACTAAGTCATTAATCATATTAATAAATAATAAGTAATAACTAGTTTAAATATCAAAAGAAAAGTATTGGAGCCATGTAGATAATCAATTTTAAAGATTTTAAGCAGGATAAGCAGATAAAAGCTAGAAAGTAGCACTCCATTTGTAATTAAAACAATGACGAATCTTCTAATTAGTACAAGTTGGAATTGCAAAATCCTTCTCCCCTCAAGATAACAATTGACACTTTTTATTATAATTTATCTAGCCAATGATGATCAAGCGCATATATAGCAATAAATAATAATTAACTAGGTACCGTGACCATTATAGGCGTAGATTTGGGTGCTAAGAGCTATTACATTACTGTAACAATATTTGTATTTTCAGGAGAGCCGATAAGATACGACCCAGACTTCAACGGACCTATTCACAACCGTTCCTGCACTGACATCATCTGGCTAATCATCTTCATCCTATTCCTAGGAGGATGGGGTTACGTCGGCTATTACAGTGAGTACAACGACTCAAAAGGGCGAAAAATACAGACAAACATAGAACCTAAGACGTTCGGACTGTACCCTCATCATGCGATATCACAAGTTTTGTCTATTTCAGGCATAAAACACGGCAATGTCGAGAACCTATTAGCGCCAATAGACACCGAAGGTCGACGGTGTGGACTCGACGCCGGCCTCGAGAACCGCAGGAACCTACTGTTCTTCAACATTGTGAAGTGTCTGGCACCAGGCACACCTATTACGGGATGTGCGACGAGACAGGTATAATATCGAAGATTTCTTTAGGGCTGGCGCTCACTTGAGACGGAAGTTTTAAGACAGACTGTAGTAATGCGACGGATATGAAGCTGCGCCCACATGAAACAAAAACGTCTCATAGACGAAGCGTCGCCTCGAAGCGTCAAAATTGGCCGCGTCTGACTAACTCTTGTTTTAAGTCTGATTTGTCTTAATAGTCAAGACTGTCTAAAGACATTATATTATAAAGGCTTAGTAGGCCTAACGCCAAACCTAAAATAATTTTCTATTTCAGTTTTTAATCTGTACTAAGTTTAATTTTCTATTCCAGGTCTGCGTTTCACAATGTCCCACCGAAACAATTTTGTTCGAGAAAGACATAAAGACCAATCCTTCGTCATTCAACACACTGAGATCAAAAATGGTGTGTACATATGACATAGACGTCCAGACTCTCACTGCTGACAAAGCTTTGGAATACATAGAACAGGACAAATGCGCCAGTTTCATAATACCAAGTCAACCAGGTAATTTCATTTTAATTTATTAAAATGCTGTCAAAGTACGACAGGATTAACTATTTTGAACATCCCCAAAAGAAGTGTGAAAACTAACACGTGGTTTTTAATCAAAGCTAGTGTGTTAAGCGTGTGGCATGACGGTGTTCCTAGATCGCTAATTGTGCCGCATGGTCTAATGCCGCGGCCGCATATGCGTGGTGCTTCGCGCTAAAACCGATACTATTGGACGATCTGCGTGTATCGTCCAATAGTATCGTCTCTTAGCACGAAGCTTCGGACGATAGACGCAGATGCGGCCGGGACATAATAGAATGTGAATAGTCAAATCCCGCTGCAGTTCTGTTCCGCTGCATCGGCGACCTATCACCGCTGCAGTGCAAAGACACGACGGGCAAAAGCAAATGGACAGGGAATAGCGACACATGCGTTCGCAATCCAGAGGAGGCCCAAAAGTCCCTGCTCAATCGGGCCACAGCCCTCGACTCGTACGTCGGCTGGATCGCGGCCAGCTGGGTGACCTTCTTTACGAGGGACGAACGAGAGACCCATGTAGTACGTACGCTGCATAGCACGAAAATCTTTTGCACGTATAACTGCATGAGCATCGTGCTTCGACTAACATTGGACAGACACGCCGTCGTATCAGAATTTTAAATCCGAAGGTCTCAAGACGGTTCACAGTACAGACTCGTTTTTAAATAAGGAATAGAGGATTTTTCTTTATAGGAACGGGGATTCCTTTGGGAAAGAATCCCATGTTTCTTTTCTAAAAAAACAGCTCTTACCAGGTACTAGATCGGAACGATCCATCGTTTCAAGAGTCTTTTTCTTTTTGCCATTTTTTTACTTTATCTTCCCAAATTTTTGCTATTTTTTGACCTGAAATTCTGTATGGCGGTAGATGTCTGACCAAAACTAACAAATCCACTACTCGTATATACTATCATTAATACAATTTTGCACACAAAGCCGCATGTATCAATGTACTCACTAATGATAAAATGAAATTATGGAACAGTGTTGGGTCGGTGCTTTCCAAATGCCACGGAAGTAGTAAAGGTGGCGGAGCAACTGTCCGAAGCTGCTGAGGATGTCCTGAACTCCACCGGGGTGTCCGAAAAACTGGCAAGATTATTAAATTTACAGCAGGTACAATTAATTTTCAATTATAAAAGGGTGTAGATGGGACGGACCAATAATTTTACTGTTGTAGACCGTACTAGAATTTAAGTTAACTTGAAAAAATATGTCTACAGTAATTGATAATATAATAGGTAAATAGTCATTCATCAGTCACCACTCATCACTGTAAAAATGATTAAACAAATTACAAATATTACTATGTCATAGATAAATCACTTTTGCAATATATATTATTAACGCATGCCACATTACAGCACCTAATACCTAAGTACCTACTACTAAATTCAATTAAGAATCACTTAGAAATGTGCACAAATCACAATGACCTTATCTCATTCTTTTGAGCAGGAAATATCGCTATTAATTCGTTTCGACAATTTTATGTGAGTAAATGTGATAGCTATAAGTGATAGCTTATTTCAGAAATTTAAATTTCTACTTTATTCGCGACTGCATAATAGCACGAATTAATATAATTATTTTACATTATACTTATGATTATTACTATCTACATACTATTATTTTTTTTTGGTTACATATTATTATGTATCATGTAGAAACCTAGAAACACAATAGTTTGTCTAAAGCATTATATAGTAGATTTAGGTAGATACGAGTATATTATAATAATAATATGTAATTTACAGTTACGTAATTTACAGTAACTTGGAAGCTGAAACTGTAAGTGTCACCCTGGTTTATCTTTGAAAGCGGAAACTGATATAAATATTCACGGTCACAAAATATGAACAACATTTTTACGTCCTTTTTGAAAAATGGCAAACAAAACGACTGTACAAACGTGATATTTTTTTTTTCATAATATCTTATTATATTAATATACTCTGGTCGCTGGACGGGAAGAATTTCGTTAGTAATATAATCGTCATGTGTAAGTTGTGGCGGATATCAATATTTTCCTACGCGTGTAAGAGAGACAAGATGCTTTTCGCCATTGGCCGAATTCCTCTCTGTCCGACGACTCGACTTAAGTAACTAATTACTAATACATGGTCTTCGTCAAAGCAATACCGTATCTGTAATGTGCTTGTTCCCTTTTCAAGGTTATGGATTTTTACACGGAGATACAATAGGTGGTAAATTATAAGTAGGTAGGTACAAATAAGCTGAATTCACATTGCATTATACCGTAAGTATACGGTATACCAAATATATTTAGTTTACAAAATAACGTAAGCTGCTTTGACATACGACCCCAGAACACATTGCCTTCATAACTCGACCAGACTCTAGAATTCTAGACCTTATATTCTTCTTTATTTGCATCACAGCTATCAGCCCAGATCGTGCAGGATCTAGTGCAGTCGCGATGGTTCATGGCCGGAGCTCTGGTGGCGGTGGTGATAGTCTGCTTCATCTACATCCTGCTCCTGCGGTACGTCATTACACCCGTGGTGTGGAGCAGCATTGCTGGACTGTTCGCTTTACTTGGATTTTGTAAGTTACTACAATAATATGTAGTCACAAGTAGAACGCCTCCGTGGTCTAGTGGTACAGAGCGCGGCTCTTGACTCGGAGGTCGTGGGTTCGATTCCCGCGTTGGAAACATGTTATTTCCAAGTTTGGTTAGGACAATGCAGGCTGATCACCTGATTGTCTGACAAGTAAGATGATCCATGCGTCGGATGGGCATGTAAAAAGTCGGTCCTGCGCCTGATCTCTCGCCGGTCGTGTCGGTCTGCCGTCCCACTGGGTTATGAGAGTAAAGGAATAGAGAGTGCTCTTGTGTACTGCGCACACACTTGGGCACTATAAAATTACTCCTGCGTAGCTGGCCTGGTTTCAATGAAACCGGCCACCGTCACCGAAACCGGTGTGGGAGCTATTATTATTATTATTATATACACTGTTATATATATATATACACTGTTATATAATTTTATGTACACTACTATCGCATTAGGTAAATCCTGTAATGATAGTTTAAGTGTGTGATGATGATAAATAAATAAATAAATAAATAAATAAATAAATAAATTATGTAGTCACAACTCACGTATGTAGTACGAGCGTGCACACTAAACTTAGTCGAGTTGCACTCAATTTTTCTCACGAAGTTAGAAATGGGATTTTAGAATTTGATAGACTAACATATCTATATGTGACATGGTTTCGACTTGCGAGGTTGTTTGTGAAATCCTTTCATCTTGCTGACTGAATAATGGAATGCAACTTGAATGAGTACCCTGACCTGTTGCTGACGGAGCCAATTAGGTGCATGATAATAAAGCCATTTTGCCACGCCTCAAACGAAATCATCTAGATAACAATAATTATAGCCTCAATATAGTCACTGACAATGGTTACGTGGCATAACATTTGACGGCGATCGGCATACATAACATTATTTGTATTGTGTGCATAATTTCTCATCATTGTATAGGCGTAATTTGATTGTTAATGCTTATTATCTGACTGGGTATAAAAAGAGAGTAAAATAATCCGCTACAGTCTGAGAGGCGTAAGATCTAAGCTAAAAATAAGAGTCTCAGATATTTAAGGCCTACCTATTTTAGTCTTGGGCCCTAGCATACAAATTTGAATCCTCTGTTTAAGCCCCTTATGAGTGGAATTTTAAAATATGCTTTTAGTGGATGCCCACTGCATGATATATTATTATGTGGAATACGTGCGCGGCAATTCATGTTTCTCGTTTTAAATTGATCGATGAGTAAATTGGAATTGTCTTTTATGACGATTATATCTAATAGGTGTTATATTTTTCAGGTATATATATGTCGTATAAACAGTACGAGTACTTCAAAGCGAATCCGGTGGGCCTGTACCAAACGACCAACTTGAAGGGCTACGTTCAGTCCATGTTTTCGAAGCACGAGACATGGATGGTCATTCTTATCGCTCTTGCGGTATTCTTTGTCATTCTGTTGCTGGTTATTGTGTTTCTCAGAAGCCGCATTACTATTGCAATTGCTTTGATAAGGGAAGGAAGCAAGTGAGTAATCTACCACTGTTTTGTAGACATTTTTGTTTTCCTCAGTTATTGCTCAAATTCTTCTGGTTTGTAAAATTAGTAATCCTTTGAGTACTTCTTGTCTTTATTTGCAGTATTCTTGATATTTATGTAGCAATTCATAGCGTTTAACTTTTACCTACGCAGAAAGCTATTAGGCCAACCTAGCAACATGAGTAATCTATTATTGTGTAATTAATCTTTCAGAGCGGTGACCTCCATCAAATCAACGGTTATTTTTCCAATATTTCCCTGGTTACTACAATGTGCTGTTATCGCCTATGGTGTACTAGTACTCATGTACTTGTTGTCTATTGGAGATTCTACATTCCGAATTGTGAATATCAGAAACGATACCAGTTGCACCTGTAATGGCGTTTACACAGAGGTAATTTGAAGCTTTAGTCAGATTAAAAACCAGATAATATGTAACTAAATGCGTCGATGCCTAATAGAAATTCAAATGTAAAGCGGAGTATTTGAAATTTCAACGACGTGTCGCATATTATAATATGTAAGTACTTATATGAATAATGAATCCTCACGCACATCGTTTCATTTCTGTGTTCGCTGATCCTAAGATGTCATTGTCACTGACTTCTGACAATTTGTCAGAAGTTTGCAACTTTTGCAAGTTTAGAAGGTCGCTAATTGGAACAATACCCTTGACTTTGGCTAAACGAATGATCTAGTTGGCAGAGCATCGCATGCAAGGAAGCACCAATATAATATTTTGACTGCTCGCGTGCATAGTAGTATTAATTATTGTTACTCTGAAACCGATTTTTACGCCTTTGTCTTGAGTCTAGATGATTCTAAAACTTGTTTATTTTATTATTGTTAAATGACCTAGATTCAACGTAAAGAGACGTTGAAATTACTCTAATTACGTCACAATTTAACTAGTTTCGTCGTTATGCATGACTAAAGAATAATGCTTGAAATACGACTTCTCGCACATTAAAGCCTACTGAATATTACGTAAACTGCTGCTAAGCAATTAGTTACACTTAAGGTTGGTAAATGCTTGAGGACGTTATTGAAAACTACCAAAACACACTATATTCACGATGGATTAATAAATGTCAAGTATAACTTATAAAATTATTATAATATGCGTGCAAAATGTACATTCGAATTTCGAACCTCATTAATCATAGTCATAGTCATAATGACTAAATTTAGTAGGTAACCTAACAATTATAATACATATTACCTAGATACCTACAAATTCTACCAACGTTATATTATTATTCTTATACGCACAGTAGAAATGCTAACATGGAACTATGTTTTGTATTAATTAGGTTTTTTTTCAGTAGCTTGATAAGTGATAACTTGTTCCTTGTTATTCCGATGTTTTGTCATTGTCGCTCAGTAAAGCGACAGAAGAATAAGGCATAAGCTATTTGACACCTAATAGATGACGCTAAAATAATTTTTAAAATATAACTAAAACGACTTTGTTAGTATTTATTGGGTCTACAATAGAAAGATTCTAATTTTAACGTAGATTTTTTTTTTAATTTCAGGAAGGACAATCGTGTAATCCAACCACATTCATTGATAAGTGTCACGACATAAGCAGCAACTCCAAGCCCTGTAGTTTAGCGACTTGTCATTTTACCGGCATCGAGAACCCTACATCCGTGAATTTAATGCTTTGTAAGTGTTATACACCGTTTTTAGGGTTCCGTACCCAAAGGGTAAAAGCGGGACCCTATTACTAAGACTTCGTTGTCTGTCCGTCTGTCTATCTCCAGGCTGTAACTCCAGAACGGTAATAGCTGGAGATTTGATATTTTCACAGATTATGTATATCTGTTGCCGCTATAACAACAAATACTAAAAATAAAATAAAATGAATATTTAAGGGGGCTCCCATACAACAAACGTGATTTTTTTGGCCTTTTTTGCTGTCTCCAGGCTGTAACTCAAGAACGGTAATAGCTAGAGATTTGATATTTTCACAGATTATGTATATCTGTTGCCGCTATAACAACAAATACTAAAAATAAAATAAAATGAATATTTAAGGGGGGCTCCCATACAAAAAACATGATTTGGTCTTTTTTGCTCTATATCAAGAATGGCAACAGGTAGGTACTTGAATTTTCACAAAATCCTTAGATATATGTGTACTGTAATATTTAATAATAATATTAAAATAAAATAAAAAGTAAGGGGGGGCTCCCATACAAAAAACAATTTATGGCCTAATTTTGCTCTATAATGGCACGGAACCCTTCGTGCGCGATTCCGACTCGCACTTGGCCGATTATTAAAAAAACATGAAGCCTGATTTGCTCAATGCCTGATTGATCAACTAACTGTTCTATTTCCCATGATACTTTTGAAGCGTTAGTAAAGAGACTTTATTTTTTCATTTCATCAATTATACTCTATTTGATTCTTATTAGTTATTCTTATTAAGATTAGCAATTCAAAATTATCACAACTAGCAACTTTTGTTTCACTTATGGAGTGTAGATGGAGGAAAACTATCTCTGTATGTAAAAAGTGTCCGCTGAAATGCGTCAAATTAGGGTGGCGCTGCAGTAGCAACAAGGTAAATTTTAAATCATTTAGCAGCTTTTATTTCAGCTTTTTAGGTTATATTTTTCAAAATATTATATTGGTATTAATCCAGTAATTCTGTGACTCGGCTATTCGGCTAACTTCAATTTATATTTTGTACATTTATTCCATACCCTTTGCTGCAGTTAGCGCCACTCTCGGAGGATTTTTCAACTTATTTACTGCGTACAGCTGGACACTTTTTCAAATATCCCCCATATAAGATAGTTCTCCTCCATCTACACTCCATAGTTTCACTAAAGTCTTTTAAATAAATTAATTACGGATACTTTTAAAAGTTTCGGGCCTGTTTCACCACTTTCTGATAAAGTGCCGAATAGGCTATTCACAGTTTTATTGACAGATTCTCCATACTTCATCTGTCAAGTTAAGTGGTGGATAGCCTATTCGGCACTTATCAGGAAGTGGTGAAACAGGCCCTTAGACTAGTTTAGACGTATGATTCACTGCTTCACTAAATAGAATCTATTCAATTAAGACTGCACAACTCATTTTAACACTTCTTAAATAAGCAGCAAATCACGAGCACAAAACATAAGTATTAACTAATAAGTAATAGAATTTTAGTCGTTACCTTGATCACCTTAAAACTGTTCTTCTGCAGTCGTCAACTTACTGGGCTTCTTCTGGCTGATGTTCTTCATCAGTGGCGTGGCGGACATGATGTTGGCCAGCACCTTCTCCACGTGGTACTGGACCTTCCGCAAAAAAGACCTCCCCTTCTTCACACTCACCTCAGGGATCTATAGAACGGTTAGGTATGAATCTTCTACATACATTTATTACATACTAATAAGTAATATAAATGCGAAAGTGTGTCTGCCTGTCTATTTGTCTGTTAACTCTTCCCGCCCAAACCGCTGAACCGATTTTGCTGAAATGGAGATACTTTGAGTCTCGCGAAAGGATAGATGTCCTTTCGCGGGACTCAAAGTACTAGGACGTAGGATACTTTTTATCCCAGCAAAATGTACGGTTCCCTCGCGATAAACGAATTTTGGCGCAACGGAGTTGCGGGCTTAATCTAGTTCTACATATTGTAATATCTAAGCAAAGAAACATATATTAAATCGTCGTGCTAAACTATTTTACTAATTAGTAATTAGTATCTAGTCTGCTTATGAAAATAGAATATAAAAGCAAAAAATATTAAGCCTAAGCCAATAACGTCCTCTAATAAGCAGAATAACACAAGCAAAAGCTCAATTGTGCATTTCCATAAGGAAGGTAAAAAAGCTACAAGCGACAGAAAGTACAAGCATACATAATTAAAAGCTAGTTCAAGCAAATTAGGCTTTTTTTAATTAAAAAATATCTCTACACGTGGCAACCTAGGCAATACACACAAAAGCAAATAAGCAGCTTGATTCACTACAAAACAAAATCTCAATATTTTTCAGGTATCACCTCGGCACAGTCGCCTTCGGAGCGCTCATCATAGCAATAGTGCGGGTCATCCGAGTCATATTGGAGTACATAGATAGAAAAGTGAAGAAATTCGACAACCCATTTACCAGAGCCATCATGTGCTGCTGCAAATGCTTCTTCTGGTGCTTGGAGAGTTTTCTCAAGTTCATCAATAAGAATGCTTACATAATGTGCGCGATTCACGGCAAGAACTTCTGTAGGAGTGCCAGCGATGCGTTCTCGTTGCTCATGAGAAACATTGTCAGGGTCGTCGTACTAGATAAGGTAATTAATGTTCAAACTTTAAAACTTTCTTACTGTTAAAATATTTACACTGCAAATAATTATACCTACAAGGGATGTGTCTTTGTCTGGTATATTTGAAAAGTCACACGACAGAGAATGCGTTTTCCTGCGAATGCGTTTGAGTATGCGTTTACCTGCGTTAATAAATATTTATTAGTATAAGAGGGTTTTAAAATACATTGATCCTAATTCCTAGTTTTATATTGAGGCGTAGAAATTTGTAGGACTACTACTTACTTGCCTTTTGAATTTAATTATCCACAATACCCATTACCCGCTGAGCACCGCGGCCGAACTTTATACTGTAGTTTTCTACGGTTATGTGTTATAAGAAGCAATTCATTAGAAAATACATACCGTCCACTGCAGGGCAAAGGTTTCCCCAAGGGTCTTCCATCGCGCTTGCTTCGGAAATACATACCACGCTTCCATTTCAGGTCGCAGATTTCCTATTCTTCCTGTCGAAACTGCTAATATCTATCGGGGTTGGAGTGGCTGTGTATTATCTCCTGCAGTGGAACTACGTCTACGAGATAACGGAGGGCCAGCGGTTACACTACAACTACGTACCAGCCATAATCCTCGGTATCGCTACGTATCTCATATGCACGATATTCTTCAACGTCTACTCCATGGCTGTAGACACCTTGTTCCTGTGTTTCCGTAAGTATAGCTGTGTTTTCTTATAAACTAGCTATTGGCAATCTTAGTTATTGTTTAGAAATAAAAAAATAACGTTACCAGAAAGACATGGATTGTACGTTATTAATGCTGCGCCCGAACTCAAGAAATTAAAGGGTTACCACTTCTTGGATGGCAGCCTCCGAATCTTAAGGGGCCGGGGTACCCTCGAAATTCTCATACATGCTTAATACCAAAATCATTTTCTCATACGAAAATATTTAACATTTTTGAGTTATTTTTCAGCTTAAAATAGTAATTACCTAGGTTCCTGCACAAAATTTTTCTAAAAAATATTTAGACTAAAAAAATTTTTTTGTTTAAATATTTTTTAGTAAATTTACTACTAAATATTAAAACACTAAAAAATAGAGTAAAACACAAAAAAATACATAAATAAATAGTAAATTTACAAAATATTTAAATACTAAAAAATATTTTTAGTTTAAATATTTTGTAGTTAATTTACTATTTATTTATATATATTTTTTGTGTTTTACTCTATTTTTTAGTGTTTTAATATTTAGTAGTAAATTTACTAAAAAATTTTTAAACAAAAAAAAAATTTTTAGTGTAAATATTTTTTAGAAACATTTTGTGCAGGAACCTAGGTAATTGCTAGTTTAAGCTGAAAAATAACTCAAAAATTTTAAATATTTTCGTATGAGAAAATGATTTTGGTATTAAGTTTGTATGAGAATTTCGAGGGTACCCCGGCCTCTTAAGATCTTGTTCGTATATAAATTAAAAATAAAATTACCTCAATATTTATTTCATAAATTAATAATTAACATTGAGGCCATACGGTTATATATTATGTAAACTGCAACATTGCACTTTCCTGTTGCATAACAAGTGAATGTCGAATCGCTAAAATTCTATAACTTCATGATTTTCTTTTCTAATTTTCAGTTGAGGACTGCGAGAGGAACGATGGATCACCGGAAAAACCATATTTCATGTCCAAAAATCTAATGAAAATATTGGGCAAGAGAAATTCGAAACCCATAGCACATAGTAAATAATAGACAACACTGTGCCAAGCAAGACTTCGAGTCAATTTGCCAAAAGATTTTACTAAACTAGCTTTAAGGGCTCAATTTTTATAAATGTTTACTAAATTATTTGATAAATGTTTTAACACAAAATACAGTATTTTAGAGTAAGATTTTTATCTCTCTTTTGTAACCACATTATCTACTAGTATTTCAATATTTTTATAGTGTAAATACTTGTTAGATTTCGAACGAGCAAGATGCCGCCTCAAAATAAATATAAAACTGAATACAACAACAAAAAAAGAAAAGGCACCCACCTTACAAATATTACCCCTAGGCCCTATACCTTAACAAATATTATTTGTTTTCTATAAAAATTGTGGTCTGTATAGTGTATTCTTTCCTAAATAAAAATTGTTTCAGATATTAGAGTAATAAAGGCTAAAAAGATCTGTTGGGACTTGGGAGTACTGGAAGCAATTTTAAAAGAACTGTGTTTACCAAAGAAACCTCTAGAAAAAAGTTGAGTTGTAAATATTTTTAATAAAGGTTTTCCTATAATTATCAAATAATACCTAACAATAATTCTATACTTACTTAACAAAATAATTATTGTTAAGTCATTGTTTCTTAAAAATGTTCACTAAAAAACTTTTCTATTTCTATAATATTATGTGGAGCGTCGATTATCCGAACTAATTGGGGGACGTGGGTGTTCGGAAAACCGGTATTTTCGGATAATCGAACTAATGTACATTGTATGTACATACATAGTATTATATTGATTCAGCCATACAATTTTACGTACTGGTAAATTATCTTCATTTGCCGAAGCAAGCCTACCCGCTTACGAGCGGCTATAGATCACGTACTTTTTTGAGAACAGATATAATTTGATACTGGTCGCTCTCGGCCTGTATTTCAAACCAGCCTATCCCAGAACGCAAATTTTGGTGGTCACGAGGATACGACTAGGAAGAATATCATATTACAATATATTATGTTGCATCTTCGTGTTTCTCATTTACACATCCAATTTACACATCTTCCCCTATACCTAAAACTTTATTCCACGCCTTTTTCAATTCGGTTTCAATCAGGCATTGACCCACGCGTTACTACGTTCGGATAAGCGGTCGTTCGGTTGATCGACGTTCGGATAATCGACGCTCCACTGTATTAATAAACATTATAGTTAAGAGGCCGGGGTACCCTCGAAATTCTCATACGTAAGTACTTAATACCAAAATCATTTCCTCATACGAAAATATTTAGCATTTTTGAGTTATTTTTCAGCTTAAAATAGTAATTACCTAGGTTCCTGCACAAAACTTTTCTAAAAAATATTTAAACACTAAAATGTATTTTTTTTGTGTTCAAATATTTTTTAGTAAATTTACTACTAAATATTAAAACACTAAAAAATAGAGTAAAGCACAAAAAATATATAAATAAATAGTAAATTTACTACAAAATATTTAAATACTAAAAAATATTTTTTAGAGTTAGTTCACAAAAAAATTTTTTTTAGCTTAAATATTTTTTAGAAAAATTTTGTGCAGGAACCTAGGTAATTACTATTTTAAGCTGAAAAATAACTCAAAAATGTTAAATATTTTCGTATAAGAAAATGATTTTGGTATTAAGTATGTATGAGAATTTCGAGGGTACCCGGCCCCTTAAGGTATTTTAATCTTTGTCATGTTCTGATTATGATAATTAATAAAAAAGGGGGGGGGGGGGCAGAAATTTTAATGAAGAGACTGTAACAAACATTTTGCTAAAATATACTTTTTGATGTTCACTATAGTACATAGTTTATTATTATATAGGTATTCAGAAATGTTATCAATCAAATCAATGTCATTAAACTTTTTTTACTTAAGGTTTTTAGAAAAGTTTCTGTACTAGATTTGTAACTAAACAATTTTTTTATTAATAAATACTATAAAAAGTGCTTGTTGTTTTGTTTTGTGCCCCAAAAAATGCAACATTAAATCAATGATATTATAATATGACGTATATAGGCTGTACCTAGTTCTAGCCGCTATAATGAAGGCTAAACCTAGTTGTAACCGAAGATAAGTAGGATATACCTAAATTTAACCACATGTGGCAGGCTGCACCTAGTTGTAGCCGGGTAAAACTAGGTGTAGCCGCACTTCGGCTATTAGCCGTAACATATTATATAATAGCCTGTATACAGCATGACTGGTGAGTCAATACCGATATTTAAGGAGAGTATTCAGTACTCGATTCTCATTATAAATATGTAATAAAATTAGGTTCTTAATTTTTTTTTTAATTTCCCAAAAATTTATGAATCATGGATACTAAGTAAATTACGCGGCTAGGCAAGTAGGCATACTATGCGGCCGGTGCAGAGGCGTGCGCTACCAAAGAAACACCCCACAACTACCCCTCCCGCTCGCGGTGTCCATGCGTTGGGTAAATAATTATTTAACTTTAAGCTACATTTACTCAGTGATCAATTGATATTATTTTTTTATATTATTTTTTTCCAACTAATATAATAGCCAAATATCACGTCCTCAAGTATTGAACATGTCTCACCAGTCACGCAGTAGAAAACAAGTCCCATGAAAAAACGTTAATAAAACAGATTAATAAATGGACTTACCATTTAGTATTATATAATTCATTCTTAATATTCTTTTCAAACTTGCTTGTATACTTTTAATATTATGTTGTTAACCCTGTGTGAAAAGTTTACTGGATAGTATAAACTTTTAAACTGCATAATAAACACAAAACACAGAGAAAATATCATATCATAGCAAAACACAAAGTAATACTTGCCACTGGTATCTTTTATAGCTTTTCAATAAAGTAACACAGTTTTGTTTCTTAAAGGATGTATTTGCTTCATTTTTTAACTTACTCTTCCATAGCAATATGAAGCCTATGTTGAGTTAAAAATGCAACATCTAACATTGCTTCTGGATCGAGGAGGTCTTTAACAAATTCATATTTTAAACTTTCTTCATATGCAAACATGATGCTTGTGTCATCTAACATCATCTTAGAAGCAACCAATGCAGCTATACAGTTTTTTAATCTTGCTACAACTTCGCGATCGGAACGACTTACAACCTGAAAAAGTTTTCTTATTTTATGTTGCGTACAAAATAATTTTTATCAATTGTAAAACTATAATAAACTAGAAGATACCCGCAACTCTGGTGCAGATGTCTTTTGCCAAAATTTGTTTATTGCATGGCATGGGGACCATACATTTTCCAATTTCCGGGGTAAAAAGTTCCAGCACGCAAAGTTTCTCCATGCCAAATTTCAGCAAAATCGATTCAGCGGGTTTGTTGAAGAAGTAACAGACAGACAGACTGACACACTTTTGCATTAATAATATTAGTATGGATATATTAAGAAGTACTAAGCTTACATAAATACTAGTCTAAAGATACAATCTACTTACTTGAAGCTCATAATTTTCCACTTCTTCCTTGTTATCTTCAAATGACACAATATCTTGCTTTTGAGGACTGAGCCATATGTAGCCGTTGTTGCCAATAATGATAGAAATGCCACACGGTAAATTGTGGAAATGGTTTTTCCGTCTACGAATTAGTGATGGAAATACTTTGACCAATATCCCTTGTGACAACTGAAAAAAGTAAACTTTATAATATGTAGCTTAAGTGTATTTAGCATACCATACTTCTAAAGCAGTGGTCCGCAGACCACTGGTGGTTCCTGAAGCCATTCCAAGTGGTCCGAGAAGCCCTCCTAATAATATGTGAGAATTCAGAAGTTAGTAAAGAGTATACAGTCACAAAAATCACATTAAAATAAAATCTATAACTTTTAGATCTTTGCCAAACAAAAAAAATGAGTGCTAATTATAAAGCTGTGCTTGTTTCTTTATCAAACATTTAATTTAGGAAAACTTGCTGGTCCCTGGTAAGACAAACATTTGGTAAAATGGTCCCTCATGAGTCATGACTAAAAGAACCACTGATCAAATTTCTAAAGCATTACTATGTTCTCAATCCTAGGGTATTCATAAAAAATTTTATATTATTATCAACCTTGCCATATTTTAAGCTCCTGGTATGTAGAGACAGTGATCCATCTGAGAAAACACTTTGGACTTCTGCACTGATGAGGTCACCTTCCTGAAGGTGCTTTCTCATCATTTGCTCATCCTCTGCTGATCTCCTGCGCTAAAAAGAAAAGAGAAAATTTTTGTCATTCTCATTCTATGTCTAATGGTAAATATAGGTCTTTAAAGTGTTTTGTTAAAACTAGTTTTGCGGTTAGGGTGTTTATGTACTACACGGAATTTCACCATCCGGCGCGGCGCGGCATCCTGATTTCTTACGTTTTGATATAGTAAACGGAAAAGTTATGAACACCGGACGGTAAAATTCCATGTAGTGCACAAACGCCCTTAGAGAGAAATACAAACCAATTCTCCACCAGGAAGATTAACAGATGACAGTTGAAGAATAGAGTCCAGGCGAGAGTTTGTCTCCACCTTCCATCTCTTTTGCTGCACTTCTAACACCCTGCCGACTATCACATCACCAATTTCACCCACGTACCGACTCTTAAGGGGTCTTACACATATGAGTTTATTAACTTTCTGCATTACTCCAGCAACAGAGGACTTGAGACAATCATCTTCTGTGTATGTTCCATGGCCACTGAAAATCATACAGAAGTACATAAAAATTTCGAAAATCTCGCCCATAAAGAAATATATTAAATACGAACCGCATAAAGTCTTGCATCCCACAAATAACTTCTCCTGGAGTATAGAACCTTGGTAGTTCGTTATTTGCGGCCACAGAATGGTTTACTCTCTCTGAAGCTAACCTTATGGATACATGACCCGTCATTTTTGGTTTTATATTATTATGCACTAGGTCTTAAGTAATTTATTATTAATCCATCAATTTTAAAACCATTTAAATAAAATTAAACTTATTATTCACTCTAGCTTTACAAATATGAAAACTACAAACTATTTTGCGATTTTGTGTAAACAATGCTCGAGACTCATTGGCTCGAGACGTGGATTTGACAGCAGTATTCCTTCGTCTTCGTTTTTTTTTATGGCAACTAGCATAAAACTGTGGCGGTCACAGATTAAGGATATATAGGTAGATGTAGTCTTAGCCCGTCATCGCGTGGCCATTTTGTGCTTATTGTCATACAAGTAGTGTGCGTTTATTTTCTTGAATATCTCTATTTGTCGATAATTTTGAAGCACATTAATTTCCAGAAAAGAAAGTCATTTAGCTCATGATATCGATAAACTATAGTTTAAGTAATGAGAATCCGTAAACACACGTAAAAAGCTATGCAACTTTTGTAGTCAAATTATTCATTAATGTGAAATTTTTAGCACTAATGCCTTACATAGCACGAATAAGGGATTATTAAACTTAAATATTATCCTTTTCAGCTTACAAAAATACCGATTGAAAAGCCCGAAAAACGTTGTTCAAAACTTACGTATTTAATGTTAAATCCAAGTGTTTGAGGCATTATTTGGCCATTCTTATGGTTTATAATTTAGCGGAACCATAGAACTCAACAATATCTAGCATAAAATGTTCACTAAAAACCTTTATTAACACTTTTATTACATAAAATATGCAGACCGACTCCTTTGTTATGTCCTAGTAAGTAGGACATAACATTACACGCTTTTGACGCTTATCTACACTACTATTATAAAGAGGAAAGATTTGATTTTTTGTTTGTTTGTTTGTTTGTTTGTTTGTTTGTTTGAGTCGAATAGGCTCCGAAACTACTGGACCGATTTGAAAAATTCTTTTGCTATTGGAATCTTACATTATTTCTGCTGAACATAGGCTACATTTTATTTTGGAAAAAAGTAGGGTTCCGTAAGATATTTGAGTTTTTCGGACGCAAGGTGTAAAAAATCAGCTAGAAAAGTTACTTATTTTGCGTACGGTGCCTAAACTATAAAAGATAGAACCATAAAATGTTCTAAGTAATTGTAGATCTTATAAATATCTACAAAAAAGTCCGCGACACACTATACCTATCTATGTCGAGTGAGGCACAATAACCATTTATTTATTTAAAAATCCTGAATTTTTTTTGGACTACATTTAAACGGATATATTTTACTCACGCTATTAATCCTTATCAAAATAAATTATTTTATCACTAAGTACAGTTTATGTAGATAATATTTGGTCTTTGAATGATTAAAATTGGATGTTTGGTTTTGAAATTATGGCGAAATTAAAATATTACGATAGTGGGCGTCACAAAGCGCGTGCGGGAGGAAGACAATATTCTGTTGTAGAAATGAAAATTCTGTACATAAAAGATATGAAATGACACCCGAAATTACACCTTTGTCACTACATCGCTATAGAAGCCAAAAATGTGGTTATTTTTTTGTCTGTCTGTCACTCTTTCTGTCTGTCTGTATGTTTGTTCCAGCATCACACGAAAAATACTGATCCGATTTGAATGTGGTTTTCGCAGATATATTTATCTTCTTCCAACTTAACATCTGGTGTATAAAATTTTTTTTCCCCCACCTCTCTAAGGGGACAAAAGAGGGGGTCAGATTTTGTATCAAACTTTTTTCTTTAACACGAAAACTACTGATCCGATTTGCATACGGTTTTCACAGATTTGCATACAGTTTTTACAGATATATTATATTTGTCTTCTTCCAACTCAACATCTGGTGTATAAAAATCCTCCCCCTCCCCTCTCAACCCTCTCTGGGGACCAAAGAGGGGTCAGATTTTGTATACAACTTTTTTCTTTAGTGGACTTACTTCATATTATTAGGTATTAACTGTGTTTTTCAACTTAACATCTGGTGTATGACCTTCCCCCCCACACCCTCTTAGGGGACAAAAGAGGGGGTAAAACATGTATCAACTGATGATGTAGAAAATATACTTTAAATGGCAAAACAACGTTTGCCGGGACAGCTAGTACACTGATATAAGGCTCTCTCCTACTATAGTACCTCAATGGTGGCGGTACCCAGTACCCACATTCGCCTAACATTCCTGCATCGCGCTATGGAAGTTTTCTGAGCGCGTCAGTAACGGCCGTTCCCAATATTTGATCTATCTCTTATTTGAGATAGGAATAGCTCACATTAGACATTAGCTCCATATATTTTATGTCAATTCTATGTCAGCTGCGATCGGTTGTATGTCAAACCAGAGATAGATTGAATATAGGGAACGGCCATATATATACGATAGCTGAAATGTATCACGTGGGCTCCGGCCTGACCGAGCATACCACCTCGCTCGGTCGGAAGATCTTCCTTTGGGCCTCCACGCATTATTCCCACAAAACTATTGCCTGTGTATTCGTCTTCGTTTACCTGTAACGGCCCGGCCGCATCTGCGTGTATCGTCCGAAGCTTCGTGCAATGAGACGATAGTCGATACTATTGGACGATACACGCAGATCGTCCAATAGTATCGGGTTTAGCGCGAAGCACCACGCATATGCGGCCGCGGCATTACACAGTATTTGACCAGTATCAGAGTTCGGTAATCACTTCAAATCCAGGGCTTCAAATATCGTTATTTTTTCATAACGTTACTGCTTCAAGGGCAAAGATAACGTTATGAAAAATACCCTATATACTAGAAATAACGGTAAATGTTATAATTATTATAACGATATATTTTCGTTATGTTATAACGTTAAAAAAATTACCGTTATCTGGCTACCATTATGCCGCGACCGCATATATGTGGTGCTTCGCGCTAAAGCCGATGCTATTGGACGATCTGCGTGTATCGTCCAATAGTATCGAGTCTTAGCACGAAACTTCGGCCGATAGACGCAGATGCGGCCGGGACGTAAAGAAAATAACGGTACGTAACGAAATTTTTTCTGCTATTCGATAACGTTATGAACACAGAACAGATTTACTCCTAGCGGAGAGCGGAGGTTATGAAGCCCTGCTCAAATCACTAATCACTATTCACTAATCGGTTCAAGTTCAGTGATTCGGTTTAAGTTCGCGCTGATCACAAATAACCATGTGTTTAATATAACAAACAAAATATATCTACACTACTATTATAAAGAGGAAAGATTTGATTTTTTGTTTGTTTGTTTGTTTGTTTGAGTCGAATAGGCTCCGAAACTACTGGACCGATTTGAAAAATTCTTTTGCTATTGGAATCTTACATTATTTCTGCTGAACATAGGCTACATTTTATTTTGGAAAAAAGTAGGGTTCCGTAAGATATTTGAGTTTTTCGGACGCAAGGTGTAAAAAATCAGCTAGAAAAGTTACTTATTTTGGGTACGCTGCCTAAACTATAAAAGATAGAACCATAAAATGTTCTAAGTAATTGTAGATCTTATAAATATCTACAAAAAAGTCCGCGACGCACTATACCTATCTATGTCGATTGAGGCACAATAACCATTTATTTATTTAAAAATCCTGAATTTTTTTGGACTACATTTAAACGGATATATTTTACTCACGCTATTAATCCTTATCAAAATAAATTATTTTATCACTAAGTACAGTTTATGTAGATAATATTTGGTCTTTGAATGATTAAAATTGGACGTTTGGATTTGAAATTATGGCGAAATTAATATATTACGATAGTGGGCGTCACCAAAGCGCGTGCGGAAGGAAGACAATATTCTGTTGTAGAAATGAAAATTCTGTACATAAAAGATATGAAATGACACCCGAAATTACACCTTTGTCACTACATCGCTATAGAAGCCAAAAATGTGGTTAGTTTTTTGTCTGTCTGTCTGTCTGTCTGTCACTCTTTCTGTCTGTCTGTATGTTTGTTCCAGCATCACACGAAAAATACTGATCCGATTTGAATGTGGTTTTCGCAGATATATTTATCTTCTTCCAACTTAACATCTGGTGAATAACATTTTTTCCCCCCACCCCTCTAAGGGGACAAAAGAGGGGGTCAGATTTTGTATCAAACTTTTTTCTTTAACACGAAAACTACTGATCCGATTTGCATACGGTTTTCACAGATTTGCATACGGTTTTCACAGATATATTATATTTGTTTTCTTCCAACTCAACATCTGGTGTATAAAAATCCTCCCCCCCCCCCCCCCCTCCCCTCTCAACCCTCTCTGGGGACCAAAGAGGGGTCAGATTTTGTATACAACTTTTTTCTTTAGTGGACTTACTTCAAATTAGGTATTAACTGTGTTTTTCAACTTAACATCTGGTGTATGGTATGACCTTCCCCCCCCACACACTCTTAGGGGACAAAAGAGGGGGTAAAACATGTATCAACTGATGATGTAGAAAATATACTTTAAATGGCAAAACAACGTTTGCCGGGACAGCTAGTAAGTTATAAACAGGTGCACCGTGCACATATAGTATGAAATACACGGTCGCCAACGGCGGTTGTCAACAGCAAAAAATAGTATGCGCGTTGCCAACTTGCCACTCATGCCAGCCACACGGTTGCCAACGTGTTGCCAACCAGTTTTTCATTATAGATTTTGCGTGGTCGTCAACCGCCGTTGACGACCGTGTATTTCTTGCCTAAGTCTCTAATCTGAAATTATAAATTCAAAATAAAAGGCCAAGGCCCAAGAGGGGCCTGCCGCCGCGCCGCCTGCTGGGCCCCTGGGTCATCATTCTATGTATTTATCAAAAAAGTAAGAAGTGGAAGAAGCTAAAAGGATGTTTGACTTTGACAGATTTGATGGAGTTTTGCCGGGAATGTGAAAGAGTGATGTTGTGACTTGTGAGTTTGTATTATTTTCCTAAAATTGTGTTAAGTTGGGTTTTTAATGTGTAATATTGGTAGAATATTAACCATTAGATATTCGTTATGGTGCACAAGTGTGGGAAAGTGATGCATTATCCAGAAACGTGCTATTTTGTGTTCCCTCCAAAACTCCATCAAAAGTTTCAGTAAAGCGTCTACCACTTTACTGAATCAACCGACTTGACTTTCTGACTGTAATGACTTTTACTTAGACTTTGACTAGACTTTAGACCTGACGAAATAGAATAACGATGCTGAAAATTATATTATAAAATATTGTTTTCCCGCCATAATATTATATACTCGACACTGGCCATGGTTAAAGCCAAAGTGCCATTATAAGAAAAAAAAAAAAAAAAAAAAAGACAGATTTGATTGACATTTGACTTGACACATTTGACAGCTTTACCTCTTTTCCAATTTACACCTCGATTGATGATTGTTGCTTTCGGTTTTCGTTAAATGTTTTGATAATAAGAAGAAGAAATGTTTTGATATTATGTTTGTTTATATTAGTGTAATAAGTAATTTATTTTAATTCCTGATAGTGATAGGTAGCAAAACGTTCTTAAAAATGTCTCTTAATGCTGCTCCTATCACAGCAACGGACAGTTTGTCCCAAGCTTTGAAAGCAAACATAATTCCTAACCAAGAATACTTACTGCAGGTACGGCTGAAAGTCCTATTAAATAGAACTGGTGTACGGAACAGTTGATCATTATTAACAAATTTCAGGGCTCGGTCTTGGATTCAGCGGTAGAAGTGCTTCTTCATAGACTTCGAGGTCTGTGTGACAACGTAGATGCCGGCCCCGAAACTTTCGACGATCAAGAAGTCTGCTTCAGCTTACGAGATCCTAATCAACAGGTATGTAAACTATAATATCTTGTGTTTATAGTTAATAGCATAGAACATTTAGCTAATTTCAATATATTGATTACAGGCAGCACCATTGATGTTAAGAGTTCGAAAAGCTTTAGATGCGCGTGATATGCCGTACCAATTGAGATACATTGGACAGCCAGACCTAGGTGATAAGAACAGGCCAACTGTTGTACGCTCAAGTCTGGACATAGCATGCAGCGGAATGCTGATTGACTTTTTGACTGAATTAGGATGCAGGATTGAATTTGAATATAGTGTGAAAGGTCTGCACTCTTTATTTTTATAACAGCTTATGTTCAAAATACATTTAATGTATATCTTTACCTCTCAAGCCCCAAGCGGTTGCATGCAACCGGGTCGTTCTATTTTTTCGGTCCCATTTGCTTTCAAGATCAAAATTTGATATTTACGAAATGATTTTTTTCGATCAAATACTTTTAAAATGTTAAGTCTATAGTGTTCTACTTTGCCACGTATTGTGTATTTCCGTAAGATAAATAATCAAAAAGATATTTATCATCAAATAGCCAAAATTTCATTTCCCTCGACTGTACACTCCCAGATTTCTTAGCTTAGACACAATTTTCTAGGAGTTTTCGTAATAAATCTTATTATGTTTTTTACTGGAACATTAGCTTAAATACTCATATTGACCTTTTTAAACATAAGAATGAACTCGGGTATCTGCAACATTGAGAGAACGCAGGTTTTAATTTTGTCACGCGAAATAATTCATTTCTTTTCAAGCAAATGGTTTTTATGTTTTTGACCAAATCTGCATCTGTAGATCAACGTGCAAACATGTTTCGCAACCACCGTGCCCATGTCTGCCATACATTATAGGCGAGATAAGATGTGCGCATTGCTTCTCGGAGAAAATTTAATTTTTAGTTGCAATTTCTCGTTTTGTCACGGGTAAGCCTGCATTACCATTCGTTGCCTATTTAAATGACTTTTGTTACTAGTGATTTTTATAATACATTATGATAAAGGCTATTGAAATACCTTCTAAAGATATGTCGCATGGCTTTTGAAACATACAAGAATGCAACAAAAATTTAAATTAAATGCCAAAACTTCATTTCCATCCACTTCATTTCCACCCATTTCTTCCGATTTTTTAACCAATTTTCCGGTGTTTTGGTATTATTTAGTATTTTTATAACAGATTTTGTCCAAATTCTATCTATATATTACATTACATTTTTAATATTTCTTGCTGCGAGTCATTTTGTACCAAATTACCGGTAATCTAAAAAAACAGAGAATGGATTGCTTCATCATCAGTTGGTTCACTTGAACGGTTCTATTTTGGGGGTTCGTTGTCTGTCTCATCACTGTTATCTACTATTAGATAGAAAAGGGGGGATTAATTACGTCTGAGACAATATTTACTTAGGAGAAGTCACTGTCGTTCAAAACAAAGATTTTTACCTAGCTTGTGGATTGTGTAACTCTATATAGATATTGTAGATTTACGCCCTGTCAAAGAAATGCTTCTGGAGCCTTCAATAAACCGACTAGCACAAATTACTGACAAATAAATATGGAAAATATATCTTCGAATAGTATTATTCATGTTCATCTCATAATGAAACTAAATATGTGATTATTTTCAAATTCACGTCACACACGGATATCCCGATATATTTTCCTTTTAATAAGTACCTATCTTCGTAGTACTAATCTAGCTAGTACTTTATAATTAAGTGATTAAACTTAATATTTGAGATTTTAAAATGTTTTTTAAGAATTTAAGACTTTATTAGTTACTGGGACATTATACATATTTTTGTTGCTAAGCATCACTATATCTAATGCTTGTTAATGTATGAAGTGGTGTGTAACAAATTGAGATATTATTTTCAAGAGTTTACTAAAGTTCACTAAACTTGTAGGCGCAAAATTGCATAGAACTGCGATTTGTGAGACTATTTCCTAAAATATTGTTTTCTTAAAAAATCTAGTAAGTTAATAGATAGGTAAAGTGCATGGAATGTTGATTGTATACGATTATATAGTAGAAGTAAAGATTGGTTGCATTTTTTAAATAAAATAATAAGGTCTGACTTGTTTCTTACTTTTTAACAAAATTCTTATATTTTAATTTATTTTTAGTAGATGAGACTTAAATTAAAATACTGATCTCATTACTCATAAAAATAAAACAATAACAAGTATTCTGCTTATAACTAACATGAAATTCCTTATTTTTTTCGCTTCCATATAACTATTTTCATTTCCATCCAATCCTTTAAATTTCCATCTTATCGATTTTCATTTCCATCTGTTGCATCATTACCATCCATCTATTTATATCGTAAATATAAATAGCAGACTAAGGCAATTCAGGGATCAGAGTAAGTATACGTACACAAGCCTAAATACAAAATTTTGTCGAAATATCTTAAAAAAAAAACGATTCTACGAAAATGGCCAAATGGGACCGAAAAAATAGAACGACCCAACCGCTGATAACAAAAGAATAACAATAGATTTCCAAGAATCTGCTATCGAGGGTTTACAAGTCAAACATCTTTTCCTGTTTTTGTAATAAAACTAATAAAATTAATCTGTTGCAGGTTACATGTTCAGAAAAGGAAGAATGAAGATTACTGTGGCTAAAGTGTTTAAGATTTCACAGACTTCCATGCCTCCTGAGCCAATATCTCAGAGCTACCTCGTTGAACTATCAGTAAGTTTTACTGCTTTCAAGCACAAGGTTTTTATATAGCAACTGCAATGATGAGTGTCATATTAAGTAATAGGTCACATATTTAGAATGTTATGTTTGCATTAAATTTTACCCAGCATGTTGCAACTTCAATATAATTTTAACATTGCAGGTGCTAGCACCACAGGGTCAGGATGCTATTGGAGAAGATATGAGAACTTTTGCCGACCAGCTTCGACCGCTAGTACAACTCGACAAAATTGACTACAAAAGACTGGGTCACATGTCTGTTCCATAACAAATGTTTTCTCTCTATGATAATATGTAATTATTTATTTACAATGACAAAAAAACCGCAATGTAACGGACAGTATAAAATTTTACAACATAGGTTTTTCAAATACCATTATAATAAGTTACGATCATGGCAGAGTTGTAGCATTCATTCTATGGATAATAATTTATTAGGTCAAAAATATTCATAACAATAAAACATGTTTCAAGACTTTCAAGATTTAGAAATACATACTTTTAAGTGAAAACCTAACCCTAAGTACTCTGTGCTATACACATAATAAGTAATATTATAATAATTTTTTATAGCATAAGCCATAAGGTAAAGCAGAAAAGGTAAAGTAATGTTTATTTCCAATTAAATGATTTTTCTTACAGGTAATGATACAAAGTCTTAATATACATAATATTACTTTACAAAGTCTGGGTTTTTCTTGACATATTTTACTGTGACATGGTCTCCATAATCATAATCGTCATTATTCAATCCTTGAAGATGTGCAAAATTACCAAAGAACAAGCACCTTTCATAATTTACTCTTACAAACTCTGAAAATATATTATTGTAAATAACTATACAATATTAAAAATAAATCTTTTTGAGTTACAACTTATATACCTATATTTTTAAGTTTGAATTTACTAAAATATACACAAACACTTTACATCCTATAATAAGAATTGCAGTTATATCTTGGCCACTCGTCGACAGATGGCGCTGCGTGACGCATTTCTATTTAATTACATAAATTTAGATTAGGTACTTACTCAAGTCAAAAAAGTGATATCTCTAATATTATAATTTTTAAATACGTACCTGTTTTATGCTTACAATTATAAAGGTCCATAACACATTCGTTGTCAAATATAAATGTAGAGCTTGTTGAAAAGTCGTGAGCGCATATTTTCTGAAAATACGCCGGACACGTACCGCAACTGCAAAATATATTTAATAAATCGGCCAAGTGCGAGTCGGACTCGCGCACGAAGAGTTCCGTACTGTCAGAGAGCAAAAATAGGCCAAAAATTTTATTTTTTGTATTGGAGATTTTTATTTTTATTTAATATTATTATTACAGTCAAAATCTGTTATAACGACATCGAAGGGACTACTCATATTTAGTCGTAAAAACCGATGGTTGTAATAACCAGTGACAGGTGGTCATAACTCATATAGCATTCAGCCGGGACCTTTGATTTTGGTCAATTTAACTGGTATCTTGTTTTAAACGATGTCGCCATAAACGGTTTTGACTGTAATTATCAAAGTACACATATAAATGAAGCTCATTTATGTGTACTCTAGCTACAGCGGTTCTTGAGATACAGCCTGGAGACAGACAGACGGACAGACAACGAAGTCTCAGTAATAGGGTCCCGTTTTTGCGTCGGGGGTCGCCCCCAGTTTCGAATTTCAACTCTTCATAAAACTTCAAAAAAAAACGAAAAAATTCTCTTATCCTTACCACCTCTTATAGAAACACGTTTGAGTTAGCGCTTGTGCGATGTAGGTGACGTACAGCGCCATCTATTACGAATTTTTGGAACTTAATTTGAACAAATTTACGCATAGACACCCCCTTACCGCCCCCTTTTTCCAGTAATAAAGTAGCCTATGTCCTTTCTCAGGCTTTAGACTATCTGTGTACAAAATTTCATTACAATCGGTTCAATAGTTTTGGCTTGACAGCGAGACAGACAGACAGACAGAAATACTTTATAATATTAGTATAGATATCGGATTGTTTCTGCAATAATTTTTTATTTGCTTTAGTCAATTTTAATCGTACTTGAGTGATATCTTAATATTACTATGTGCTATTCTGCTTTGTAAACCTTAAGATTATAGACCTAATATTATGTAAATTCTTACTCTGATTCTTCTGTTGAATACGTATCTGTTGAGTTACTTATTTCTGTAGAATTACTTAAGTCTATCGTATCTTTGCTTTGCAATTTTTCAAAGTCGTTCTGCGCATTCGTCAAAATAATCAGAAAATAGAAACCTAAAATAAAATAAAGGTTATAAGTTTCGTCAGGCGACAAAATATAGGTAAAGGTAACTGCAATCAAACTCTAGATAGAGTTTGGTATTCCATCCTTCTGTCATACTTGCGAAAGGACTATAATGTATGAATGTATGTAATTGTTTTTTATTTTATATTAAATATTTATAAATTACAAACATATGTTATAAAAGAAAATACTTACATGATATTAAATAAGCTTGCTGGAGAGGATTAAACATGATCAATAACTAATACTAACAAACCATACCTACGGTCTACGGAAGAGAGAATAAAATTTCTTATCTCTTAATTAAAACTCCGAAGTCATGCTTAACGTACAGTACCTACGTTTTTAAATTGATTTTTAATAACCTTCTATTGACGTATAATTTGAAAATTTTGTTGTAAGTAATTCTAAACATATTTAAATAAATTGAGGTACTTTCTTTAAAGTAAACAATACATATTATTATCTATTGAATATTGACATTTTCGTACTTATAATAAATATTATGTAATCACTTGAATTTTCATTTTTAAACATAGAGAGTAGTTATGTATTTGAAATTGGTAACACAATATTCTAATGCCCTGGTCGCACCTGCATTGACGGCTACACCGCGTGATGACAAGCGAATCTCACGCTATTTAAATAAATCGATAAGTGCATTTGCTTCAGTATATTATGTGTAGGTAATAGGTATGTTTATTTTTCTTTATGATTTGCTTGTGATCTCTCGGTGTAGCGGGCTAGCCGCGCGTTCGCTCCTCCGCATATAAATCCAACTTTATTAGATTTAATGGCGCCCGCCTGTCGAAACTGTTTTTTCTCTGACGCGTCCTTTGCAATTCGTATGGATAATTTTCATAGTAATTCCGATGTACAAAATACCTGACGAACAGTAAATTGTAACGTCCAGTGCGTAGTCTGCTCACGCAACAACGCGCTCACCTTGGTGGAGCAGACCCATTCACCCAGTACTGACGAATAAAAAGGAAAATTTAGTCCAATTAACAAATTAGCACCTTCGATTGATCGTACCGCCCGTTTTATGTTGAGTGATTTGTGTCTCGTATAAATAAATACACGTTGGAATATTTATTCAATCACAACGCAAGACTTAAGTTTACAATTTTAGATTAATTAATGCTACGTTATACATTTGTAACAAGGAGTTATGACATTAAAAACAAACAATAATCATGGCAGTAATAACATTTCGGTGAAGCACGCCATCTAGCGACGAAAAGCCTAAACATTTTGCAAGCAGATAGAGCTAGGACTCTACATTCTACGAATGCAAGAAAAATATTATTACTACCCGTCGATCGTGAAAAAAACAACTTATCTATTGTTATCGTGGCCACATGCGACCGCTTGGGGCTTGATGAATTATTAAGTTGTATTTTAACTGGATTTACTTATGTCTCTCAATGAAAGAAAATTTGGTTAAGGACTGGTTAATATGTTATAACGTCTTATAACAGTAGGTTATAAGTTATAACATAAGTAGATATTATTAAGTATTAAGTTATAAGTTATAACATAACTAATAAGTAATAACTTACAATCATTATTATTACGAATAGGACAATAATAATTGTAAACGTCAGTTATTCCTTCATCAGTCATCACTCAACATAATTGGTTTGTATCACCGTGGTACGTTATATTACAATACGCAGAATTACATGAACAATCTTAATGATTAGTTGAAATATATTATAATAGCTCCCACACCGGTTTCGGTGACGGTGGTCGGTTTCATTGAAACCAGGCCAGCTACGCAGGAGTATTTTTATAGTGCCCAAGTGTGTGCGCAGTACACAAGAGCACTCTCTATTCCTTTACTCTCATAACCCAGTGGGACGGCAGACCGACACGACTGGCGAGAGATCAGGCGCAGGACCGACTTTTTACATGCCCATCCGACGCATGGATCATCTTACTTGTCAGACAATCAGGTGATCAGCCTGCATTGTCCTAACCAAACTTGGAAATAACATGTTTCCAACGCGGGAATCGAACCCACGACCTCCGAGTCAAGAGCCGCGCTCTGTACCACTAGACCACGGAGTTGAAATATATTATAATAGGTATGAATGTAGGTAGCTGAATACAAGATGAAGGCTGCAATTCCGTTGCGCCAAATTTGTTTATCACGCAGGAACTGTAGGTACATTTTTTCGGGATAAAAAGTATCTAGTCACTTTTTAGAAATAATACGATCTAGCTACTTGTGACTGGAAGATAGGTAGGTTCATGGGGTTTAGACAAAATTAAATTCGTAATAACAAGTTGTGCATAATTTGAATCTAGGAATTATTCAGGGTGGGTTGCACCAGAGGCGTAGTTAAAGTTAAGGTTATCGTCAAAGGCGTCCTTAATGGACTTTTACTATGGATTTGACAATTCATTTGACTTTTTGTAATGGTTAAAGTTATAGTTAAAGTAAGTTGGTGCAACCCACCCTAAATTGTTATAGAAAGAGACCAAAACAGACTTCGGAATCCAGATACCCACCTATAATCTTGTTAAGAGCGTTTACGTCGAACGCATAATGTCGAGTTTCATGTAATTCAGTGCAACTTTATTCACACAGAAGCAAGTGCGTCTGTGTGCGTGAGTTGGTTCATTATAGTCAAATCAAAAGATTTTGATCCGTGCGGAATGTGGATGCAATGTCGATGCGAGTCGGTTTATTATTATTGATTTACCACTACATTTTAGCATACTATTACTATTAATCCTAAATCCACTAATGCATTATGTTGAATGTTTTATGTTACTTTATAAAACATAAAATGAGTGATATGAAATTTTGGGCAAAGTTGTAATTTTATGTAGGTACAATAAGGTGATTGTCATAGTGAGACACAATTATTATCAAATTTTTATCATTGTATTAAAATAAAAAAATCGGATTTATATTATTTATTCAAGTGTAACCCTATTAATATTATGTACGCAAAAGCTTGTATGCATGGACATATTTTATTAATATTATGTACGCAAAAGCTTGTATGCATGGACATGTTACTCTTTCACGCAAAAACCACTGAATGGATTTTAATGAAACTTTACAACAATATAGCTTTAAATACATCAGAATAACACGCAACAATTTATAAACCACTGATCTCTACTATACAAGTACGCTGGATAGCTGATATCCTTTGAAATGACAGCTATTCCTTGTGCCTATTTGAAGCTGAATCAGCGCCCCCATTATTCGGGTAGAGAACTAAATCTGACGTAAAAATGACATTTGAAAGCCGCCATATTGGCGCTGATAGCAGTAATGAGAGTACTTGGAACTAATACTAGTGATGACAACTGTTGTTATAGGTTGTGGTTACGTCAAATTTAGTTCTCTACCCGAATAATGAGGGCGCTGATTCCGCTTCAAATAGGCACAAAAAGCAGGTGTGTATCAGCTATCCAGCGTACTTGTATAATAGAGATCAGTGTTGTGATCCAAGATGGCCGCCGCCGTAGCCGGCCGGTAGTTGTAAGAAAAATTGCAGATTACACATATTTCTTATTACTACCTCAATATGGATATCAAATGAAAGGACTTGATTGGTAGAGAGATAAAAAGCGGCCAAGTGCGAGTTGGACTCGCCCATGAAGGGTTCCGCAGTAGCAAAAAGGTTTATTTTTATGAAATTAATAGGTGTTTGATTTATTTTTATATTTCAGTCGATTTTATGAAATTTATTAGATTAAGGTTTACCATTTATGACGTATAAACAAAAGCTACTGGCTAGATCTCGTTCAAACCAATTTTCGTTGGTAGTTTTTATAGTAATCTACATCATATATTTTTTTTAGAATTATCATGCCCCTACTTTAGAAATTAGAGGGGCACACATTTTACCAATTTGGAAGTCTCTCTCGCAAACTATGCAGGTTAGAAAAAAATGATATGAGAAACCTCAATATGATTTTTGGAGACTTATCCATAGATACCCCACACGCATAGGTTAGATGAAAATTTTTTTTTTTGTTTCAGTTGTACTTATTGGCAGGACCCCTAAAATTTTTAATAATTTTTCCATTTTTGCATCAAAATCTTAATGCGGCTCACAGACTACATCTACTTACCAAGTTTCAATAGTAATAGCTCTAATAGTTTCGGAGAAAAGTGGCTGTGACATACGGACGGACAGACGGACAGACAGACAGACAGACACATGACGAATCTATAATGGTTCCCTTTTTTGCCATTTTGGCTATGGAACCCTAAAAAAATGATAATAATTTTTTTTATTTCGCAACATAACTGAACGAAATGCAGGCAGAAATGAGTGTAACTGAAATGGTATAGAATAATTATTTAAAAATCAAAAGCACAACAGCTTTTCAATAGGTAAACTTTTTTATTTATGTTATCAGCTACATATTCCTTTTTTTCTTTTCAATTTTCATCCACTATTACGGAAATCGAAGGTTTGCATGATTTTTACGCTCTAGGCATTCCACTAAGCCCAATAAAGGATTCTGAAAAAAAAGGGAATTTATTTGATATATTTTATTATGATTAATGACGGCATAGCAAAAAAAACTGCCATTAAAATTTAAAATACGTTCAATTCAAGGTACCTTTTCTTAGTGTTGGTTTTCACATTCATCTAATATTCTTATTGTTTTTACCTTGGAAGTCGGTTTAAATTTTTTGTTAAAAAAAATAATTTCACCCTTTTTAGTTTTTTAAATATTAAATAACATAAATGTCAGTTGCAGATACATATAATTTAAGCATGAAACTAGCACCTATTACCTGTACTTAATTTCGGAAGTCGGAAGTCGGTCAAAAAAAAATACTGCTATTCAATTAATACAATTCAAGGCACCTTTTCTTCGTGTTGGTTTTCACATTCATCTTTTTCCGTTGTTGTTTCTTCAGTTGATTTACTTTTATATTGCCTGAAATAAAAACACAAATAGAAAGCACACAAAACACGTTATTTGTAAGTAATTAAATGAAAAAATAAGTTGAAGTAAGGATAACAGTGATAATAGCAACCTTTTAGCCATTCTTGCCTTTTCCAAGCTTTCCAAATTTTCTACATTTTTGCGCTTTCTTTTCTTTCTTAAAAATATATTCGTTTTGTTTCCCATTAGTTCTGTAATGTGTTTTAACACTAAAATTATTTTCCGACATAAAAATACATACATAAAATGTATTATATTACTTACTAACAAAATAAAATATTTACTTACCAAACAACCAAGATTTTTCAATCACGCTATAAATGTTCACTACTCTAGTATGCGCGACAAAGGTCAACAAAGTTCATTCGCAGCATGGAGCGATACGTCCACCCTCCAGCAAGCCTCGCGGCGGTCTGATTTCAATTGCTTTGCGCGCAGCGATTTATAGTAAGTTTTAAAATATTTGTAGAAAAAAAATAACAAAGTATTTGTTGATATTTAAAAAGTATACTTTTAATTAAAGTGTTCTTCTATCATATGAAGCTATTATTATATTGAAATAAGTAAGATAAATAGGTAAAAATAAGGTTTTAAATCCTTGATATTTCTCATTCTTTGAATTTAAATTACTTATAGTTAAATACCTAAATGAAATATTTTTTTCTGATAACTATTTGCTTATGGATCTTGTCAATAGGTTATTATTTTTTTCTAATTAGATCTGTCGCTGGTTTCGTAAATTTGAGGCTTCGAAACTGATACTATAACGGAATTTAAGAAAACCTCTGTTATGATATCGAGATTTAATGTACAAATACTCTATAAATCGTATTTTTTTCTCTGATAACTATATAGACAGTGAAATTTCCTATAAAAATAAGTTACCAACATTTTTATAAAGATAAGTGGTTAATGATTTTTTCAAGTTTGAAAAGTACAGTTTTAAGCCAAATTGAGCGTGAAAGGTGTAAACGCTCTTAAACGAAATAAATATTGACCTATTCAGTATATTTTATTTTTATCAATATTATCGATTCACGTAGAAACAAGCGTAATTAGCTGCTAGTAGTCTGTAAACGAGAAGCGAATTGGCGATGCTTATCAGCTTATGTAATATCTAGGAATAGCCGAATAGGTACGACTTTGATGCACCGCCGCGTCCGTCATAATCCGTTTTCTAAAGTTTAACACCATGTAGCATTAGACATTAGTCACTATAAGGACAACATACACAAATATTTACAATACAATCGATGGTTACTAATAATCTCCGGTCATCGGGTTCATACATCCTGCGGTACGTGGTAATGTGGATAATGCCGCGCTAATGTGCTTCGGCGTAAGACAACACAGCCGGCTCCGACGACAGCCTGACGGGAATACTAATATCCACACACTGTTCACTCTTATTTTACCTCGATGTTCCTATGAAAGTGACCCCTGTGATGTTCACATAAGGTCCTGTCAAAGGTAAAATTACTCTAAACGCACGGCACTTCCAGCAACAATCCTTGAAGCCATTTTGAATTATCATTAGCCTTTTATTAGTTTTAACTATCCTCTGCTTATTAGAATTCTATCAGTCATCTATAAAACTGAACTATCCCCTGTTTCTGTGTATTTGTCGGTGGTCAATATTTGGTGGATCAACAGATCGATAGAGCTTTTGATTCGTTGCCACTTGCCGCATTTACTTAAGCGGTAAACAAATCAATAAATCAATTAAATGCGCTATTGAAGAGATAAACCTGCTACCAAATTTTTGTCAAAAACTGAGCAAATTTAGGTGACTCTAAGACCTAAATTGATTCTTGGCAAAACCACCTTCTACTTCTTTTAAAGTTAAAGCAGGCTGCAGAAATTTAAAATCCTATAATATGGATGTATCATACAGATTACTATAGTATGTCATAGATACTATGCTATACCTACGTATCTATACAATTCACCAATGCACCAGTCGAAATCTATAGGATAAAACTAAACAGCCGTTTTTGAAAATACGATCTTAACCTAAATGTGTTTATCAAGCTATTTCACTAATTACTTTAGTAACCATTAACATGCTTCAGTTAATCCTTATCACAACCTTAATGTACATATTTGTAAAGCAGTAAAGTTTGTACTAAATAGTAAAAATATTAATGTAGAGTCACAGTGTTAATTTGCACTACGAAAACCAGCTACTCGCCATAATTTCAATAGGACTAGGTCTTGACTCTAAATTGATTCAAAGACTGATGGCGGACTTGTCCTATTTGATTTGGTCAGGTTGTTACAGCACCATTAGCATTTGACATAACCAGACGAAATAAAGTAGATACCATTTCTTTCAATTAGTCGAAGCAGATAAAAACAGCCTATACAAAATATTATGTAGAGTAAGAAAACAAATGCAAGTATGTGCAAATGAGGCATCTAATGCTCATCTATTGTTCTCATCAATATCCCTTAACAGGACAAGGTCAAAGATTTACATTGCAGATGGCGGCTCCGTGTGGAATCTTCAAGTGACCACTCCTTTTAGAAATAGGAGCGTACTCTACATCGTAACATCTAGAAAGAATTTCCTATACTTTCGGTTTACAGATGGTGTTTTCAACGACTCCTTTTAGAAATAGGACCTTACATCAGTCGTAAACATCTAGAAAAAATTTCCTATAGTTTGGGTTTACCGACTGTTTCTGCTGGTGTTCCTTTCGAATTATAATTATTACCTAGTTGTTTCATGCCCGTTTCTATTTACCTACCAATCTATTAAAAAATTACCAACGCGTGTATGTCGCCAATCTTTAGGGCGTTAAGGCCTAAAGAGTAAAGGTAACACGAAGGAATCGTACCTTCTGCTGGGCTAGTATCCAATTTTCCATGGATAATATTATTGGAACGGAGTTCCTTTTCGCGCGTTGCCATAGGGGACTAAGCTGAAATAATCAGCCAAGTGCGAGTCGGACTCGCGCACGAAGGGTTCCGTACCACAATAGAGCCAAAATAGGCTGAAAATTGTGTTTTTGTATGGGAGCCCCCTTTAATTATTTTATTTATTTAAATTTTATTTAAAATTAAAGTGTTAATAATATTCAGTATTGGTTGAATATTTCAAGTGCCTATTGTTTGCCGTTATTGATATCGAGAAAAAAATAGTAAAAAATCAAGCTCGTTGTATGGGAGCCCCCCTTAAATATTTAATTTATTTTGTTTTTAGTATTAATTGTTGTTATAGCGGCAACAGATATACACAATATGTGGAAATTTCAAAAGTCTAGCTATAGCGGTTCTTGAGGTACAGCCTCAAGGCATACAAACAGACAGACAGACGGACAGACATCGAAGTCTTAGTAATAGGGTCCCGTTTTTACCCTTTGGGTATGAAACCCTAAAAAACGACACTTGACCTCGACACTTTTTTATTAGTACCTGCATGTTAGGGGCAGAGGGCGCTGCGCGTTGATAGTATTCCTGTGCGTCAATAGATGGCGCTTTTTAAACAATTTTTTTGAGTATATTATACACAGATTTTTTAACTTATGAAATAACTCCGTTCCATTCGGGTGTCCTTTGACACCTCTTAAGTTATTTAATTAATCTTCCTGATTCAGGTATTCTTTACATGGAATTCATTGCGATTTGCGATGAAGGGAATCAAAGGGAATTAGAAAATTATACTTCGTGTCAGATTATTATAAATTATAATATAACCACGCAACATTGTATGTGAAGTGCCAAAGAAAGTTTATTAAAATTAGTACTCTACTATTGGGTTGGGGTTATCGGGGAAAAGATATCGGCAGAGACCTCACTGTGTTAAACTCGACACGTTTAAGGTTTCATTTACGCAATTACTGTGCAATTACCGTATAAGGCCTTCTTGCATAGGAAAAGTAACTACTAATAAGCCGTATTTTCCTACAAGTATTTGGCAAGTAACAAACTATATTATGCCACACGAATCACGATACGTCTTGTGTTATTATCATGACAGTAGTTTTGTAACTGCAAAGTTGAGTAATATCAAAGTATTCCTTTTTATTTCTGAGTAAAACAGTTTCCGAGGAATCAAAGTGACCGTTTGATATAAAACCGGGTGAGATATCGAAGGCACGGCCCGGCGGCATTTGTGTGCGTGCGTCAACGTATCGGCCGAGTCGGTATCAATTTCTGAGAAGCGGCGCAGCGCGGGCGCATGCGGGGGGCGAGAGGAGGGAGGGAAACATGGCGTTAAGTCCGTTGTGACTTTGATCCATTTGCGAGGAAAAACGCACATATTATGCGGAAAGGACTGATCGCAATTGAAGACTCAAGAGAGAGTGCAATCGAATGCGAATAAAAGTAGAGCAGATAATGGTTTTGCAGTTGTTGAAACACGGGTACAAGAGGAAAGTTTGACAAAGGGTCAAGGAATTCTGATAGGAAAATTAAAAGTAAAACAGAATAATATTATAGTCCCGTATTCCGAGTAGTTGCTGAAAATTGAAATATCTGCAATTTAACAACTGCTGCTGCAGCAGCGGAAAGGGTTGATCAAGATTCAAGACTCAATTTTGCAAATGACAGTAGAGCATAATATAAAGAGAGTAAAGCAGATTATAGTTTGTCGGCTGATAATGAGCTGAAATTATGGTAGATTTCCAAGCATCTCGCAATAATATTTTGTTTTATTTTTATGATTTTTAAACGCTTGTTATTCATTGGTGTTGTTTTTACCGTTTTTCACCATACCGTCATTTTGGCTTTTATTGCACCTATATCGCTTTTCGCTAATTCTGTCCCTACTTGCTAGTGGGTTCGTGAGTAATGTAGAACGTTTATAAACCACAGTGAATCTGGGCCTTTACCCAGCAGTGCGGGGCGAGAGGCGGCGGCGAGGGGAGAGTGGGCGCCGCTCGCGCTGGCCCTGCCAGACAACTTGTCGCTGAATCTCAGATACGATTACCGACTAAATACCATTAAAACCACTAGAAAATATAGAGTAGACTAATGAAATCGAATATACTCGATAGAGTTTTGTTGAGGCTGTTACGATATGATTATGTATAATATATTATTTATAAAAAAGTAAAGCTAATTCTGGTACATAAGAATAGATATTCAAAACTAATGAAAGGCCTTGTGTTCATAATAACTAAGCTAACTATCGATACGAAGTTTTGCAGTCAGATAGAGTTAGAGAAACTCATGAGAAAGTAGAAACTGTAATAATTACACAAAGAGTTACATACCAAACATTCTTTAAATATTTTGGGAAGATACGGTTTTGAATTTTAACATTACCCACCACCAACGCCGCGCCGAAGCAAAAACAAGAGATTTTAGCTGGTATAGATTTTTTCTGACCGCATCCCTCTTGCTTCACAAAAAGTAGAGAACACCAGTTTGGAATGAATGCAGTCAAGTTTTTGAATACATAGTTGTTTGTTGTGTTAAATAAATTATTAAATAATCGTTCAAGTACCGGTAAACCACGATGGTATCATTTCGATATCTCATCAGAATTTCGCAGTTTATGTTCTGATTCTCTATTATCCATACTTAATACATAATAATAAATGCGAAAGTGTGTCTAGTGTCTACCTGTCTGTCTATCTCTCCGTCTGTCTGTCTGTTACCTCTTCAAGCCCAAACCGCTGAACCGATTTTGATGAAATTTGGTACGGAAATAATTTGAGTCCCGGGAAAGGACATAGGATACTTTTTATCCCGGAAAAATAACGGTTCCCACGCGATAAACGAATTTTGGTGCAGCGGAGATGCGGGCGTCATCTAGTGATAATATAAATAAAATTGTACATGACATGATGGTGTTTGTGTGTGGTACTAAATAAATAATTAATTAATGTATCACAAAATGTTTTGAAATTCCCATAGGAGCGGTAATCACGCAGGAAAATCCAACGTACAAACTACAAACCGTCTATTATACTACCCCGCCCTGACATAAGCAAAATGGATTCTCCCTTTAGAATTTTCAAATTATTCTTCTAAAGATGGATTGTTGTGATGGGGTTTCCAGGCAAATAACTGCAGGCTAATTGATAGATTTTTTTTTATAATCAAGGTATATTGTTAAATAACAATTTCTAAATACTCAGATCCTTTCATTGATAAACAAATTCCGCGTTTTATTATCTACTTATGAAACCAAAAAATGGTTGCAAAATGTTTCCTTTTATGACTATGATCGGCTAGTAGAAAAATGTCATTAAAATTTTTATCCCAGATAGCTTAAAAAGGAAGTTCGGCTATATTATATTCTTAAAATACTTTATATCTTAGATATTTTATTATACAGTGTGAAATTTTAATGGTTGTTTTCCCGCAGTAAAATGATTCTATCTTAGTAGTACAATTATAGATTTGTAAAGTTTTTTTTGTTCAAATCAAAAAAAAAAATCGGTCGGGTCCATAGTAACTCGCGCCTATCGGCATAAAGTTTCCATTAGTACGTCATACAAAATATTTTGTATTTTCAAAAAATAACATGCATGGTTCGATAGTACTACTATAGGTTAATCGGTCTGCTGCGGGAAAACAACCACTAAAATTTCACGTTGTATAGATACAGTAGCCTTTTCCTGCCTCTGTAAGCATGACTCATCTGTCAGCTCCTTGATATTGTTTTTGAACTGGGTCGTAGCACAGTGTAAATAACTAGTCGTAGACCGTAGTATATATTATATCATGTAGCTATATTCAAACAGTGATGAAATAACATATATTGCGCAATGAGCTTTGCAGTGAAATATGATAAAATTTAAATACTTTACAGTGCATTCGTTACAGTCCGGCGAGCTAAGTCTCCACTCTCTAAAGTCTAAGCACTTTTGTTTCATTTGTCTTTCCGTCTATAATAATATTTTGAAAATTCTCGTGTGTGCGGTGTGCCCTACGATTTTTTTTATTACCTATTATTAGTTAGTAGTAGTTTGCACGTAATTTTTAGGGTTCCGTAGCCAAAATGGCAAAAAACGGAACCCTTATAGATTCGTCATGTGACATTTCTGTCTGTCTGTCCGTCCGTATGTCACAGCCACTTTTCTCCGAAACTATTAGAGCTATAATATTTAAACTTGGTAAGTAGATGTAGTCTGTGAACCGCATTAAGATTTTGATGCAAAAATGGAAAAAATATTAAAAATTTTAGGGGTCCCCATAGGTACAACTGAAACAAAAAAAAATTTTTCATCTAACCTATGCGTGTGGGGTATCTATGGATAAGTCTCCAAAAATCATATTGAGGTTTCTCATATCATTTTTTTCTAACCTGAATAGTTTGCGAGAGAGACTGTTCCAAAGTGATAAAATGTGTGTGTCCCCGCCCCCCCCCCCCCTCTAATTTCTGAAGTAAAATTCTAAAAAAATATAATATGATGTAGATTACTATAAAAACTACCAACGAAAATTGGCTTGAACGAGATCTAGCCAGTAGTATTTTTTATACGTCATAAATGGTAAACCTTAATCTCATTAAATCGACTGAAATATAAAAATAAATCAAAAACCTTTTAATTTCATAAAGATAAACCTTATTGCTGCTGCGGAACCCTTCATGGGCGAGTCCAACTCGCACTTGGCCGCTTTTTGCACATTCTTAAAGAGATTTGCCACCATGTAAATTCAAAATCATTCTCTACTTACATTCAAAAAGATGGATAGAGTAGGACTAGGAAATGGATTACATCCATAAATCTTGCATATTTATTTAAACTTAAATCCGTGGATTTATTTATTATAAAACGTATAACAAAACAGATTTTTTAAACTCAAGCGTTTCGATTCTAGCATGTAGAGATTAGACCTTTGGAGTTTGGACTGTAATCTCAGCGACTTACATAGACTTAAGCGTAGTGAAATAGTGGTTGTCCTTAAAACCTATTACAAGCGTGTGGCTTATCAGGGCTTACGAGGATGATCCGTGTTGCGCCAAGGATATTTACGACATCGATTACTCGCTCCCGGGTGGTCCCTCGCGGTGGGCCAATCGCGGACTTCATCAGAGGCCAACCGCCGAAACCGCACCGAAATCCGACACCGTGAGCTACACGAATCAACGGCACTTCATATTAAATTAGACATTGCATGCTACGGGTATTTTTGTCTTGGCTACTGTGCTTGACAATGACAGTCCATAGGAAAATCGTTGAGTAATTGGTGCCTTGGCAATGACTTCGTTTACGTCATTTGGGGCACAGGTTGGACGCATTTTTGTGATACCTGCTTCTATTTTTACTTTCGGTGCTGATAATTTTGTTATTGAATAATTTTAAAATCACCGATGAGCTAGTAGAATCTATTGCTGGTTACAGTGTCCGCAACTCGAAAGACTGTGTGCTACCTCTACTCTTGCCCTGGTACGAGCAATCAGCATATTTCCAGAGACTGGCAGCTTATATTTTTGTCTTGGCAGCGTTTACCATTTTTCTTTGAAAAGTGAAGTGTGAGCAAATTTCTAAATTCAAAAGACGATGGGACGACTGATTTGATTGCCAAAAAATGGTCGGTCTTCATGGTCGGTCGTTGGTCTTGAAAAACATACTTTTTCTTGCATTATGTTTTTTAAATCTTGGGGTCTTTTATATCTGATAGTGTTTGTCTCGGTTTTTGAAAGTCTGATTCTTATACTTACCTATTACCTACATAGTTGGTTAAAAGTTCACTATGTACTCCAACGATGCGCACATAAATCTTCTGAAATAAATTGATTCTAAATGGACTTCTGAATGGATAACCTTTAAAAAATTATATTTATTTTGTGCGAAGATTAGTTAGCACTGTTAGCAGTTAGCATCAGTGAGCAGACTCATTAAGTACTCTACCTGAGATAATGGTACTTCGAAACCTGGATACAGCTCATAAAACTTATTATTGTTTACTTATGGAGAAGTAGATAGTTGACGCTAATTAGAACGGTCGCAATCATCAGTATCGCTTTCGGTACCGATATCAGAGGTGAGAGGGCGCGGTGATAGCGCTACATGTATCTACTTGCTCACTAGCGGCCACCTCGTTTATCTACTTAGAACATGGGCGTAGCGAGGTACGGGCAGGGGGGGGCAGCTGCCCCCCCCTAGAAGAGCGATCAGTCGCTAAGGGTCAATTTATATTAGCGCAGAGTCGAAGCGCATCGAAACGAATTAAGTATCAAAACCGAACATAGCAAATCCAACCTTAAACTCCAAAGCGTTAACGCACACATTACATCTGAGAATTTTAAAAGGCGCGCGCGCATGCCCCCGACCAGTGTCATACCTAAACGTGGAGCGGAGAGAGTTGCGGGGTGAGCAATCCCAGTTCGCTCGCTCATATTTTGTTTTTAATTTTTACTTCACCTTCAATACTATTGTTAATATGTTAAATATCGCGAATTCGAAGTTTAAGATTTTCTTAATCTACCCCCCCCCCCCCCCCCAAGACCTATGGCCCCCCCCTATATAGAATCCTCGCTACGCCCATGACTTAGAACCCTCAGGCTCAGATCTTCCCGCAAGACCAGACCGTCAATATCAATAGCTAGAGAACCGACGAAATGCCCGGCATTTATCGTAATTAAGGCAGGATTGATGCTCTCTCTCTCGGGAAAGCGATATCGTATTATGAGAGCTTATTTGGTCACAAAGATGAGCGGTCAGTGACGTGAGCGGACCTGCTGCATAATATTATAATTAGTCGAAGCTCGTGAGTAATGGTGTCGGAAATAACGCAGCACAGCATTGGCGCCAAGCGGGGCGGCCATGACTTCACGCCACCGATAGGTGGAGCTGTCGCGAAGACGCCTGCGCGCGCGCCACCACGTCTGTCTTGTGACTCGAGCTATTTATGACGGGGCTCGCGGCTGCGGCCTGCGGCCGCGGCACCTGACTGATTTATACACCGCATGTCCCCACTCTCCTTGCCTGCTTGATTTTAAAAATAATATATTACTGGGTATTTATTACACAGGTAGAGCAAATATATCAAAAATGTTTTAATGTTTCACCGACGGTCGTAAACATGTCAAACTTATAGCCGAATGATGAAATCTTGTAGATCACTGCGAATGAAATCTGCACTACTCATCACTGTGTAAAGTTCCAATATATTTCATAGTCTAAATTAACGATATTAATACAAAAAAAAGACATAATTTAAAATGTTTATTTTTGAAGAAATAAAAAAATTACATCCAAAGGTTGAAAACGTCCGAAGTTATATCTTTCACATCAGAAGCAGCAATTAAAACAGGTTGGACCACAAAATATGCACCCGAATTCCGTTTAAAATTCACAGAATTTCTAACGACTAACGAGTGAAACCTTATTCACGTTTGTGTACAAAGCACAGATAATTTTACAGTGCTCACTGCCCGCTGTATTCATAAGACTTCTAATTTATCACACTAATGAATAATGATAATACCTAAATAAATAATAATACTATTAATATTATCCTTCAACTGTTGGGTAAGGTAGCAAATTAATATCTATACTGCGGAAAACAATAAACATAAGGCGTCTCCCAGACAGACGTGGGCAGCGGTGGCGGTCGCGGCGCGGCGGGCCGGGCGGTCAGTTGTTTGTACAGCCACCGCCACCGCGTGTGTCTGTGTCGTTCCTAGAACTTTCAAGTCATCCAACTGACCGCCACCGCCACCGCTGCCCGCGTCTGTCTGGGAGACGCATTTTCCACGAATTATCCGTATAAAATAAGTAACAGTCCCATTTCTGAGTCGTATGCCGTAGCTTGTATGATTCAAACTGATAAGCATCCACTTTGAATTTCGTATAAAGAACCAAGAATTTCCAAACCATCACTAACCGAGAATTCGTTAACCGGATACGGACTTAGAGACATACCAATTATACCACTGCTCCTACGCTCTACAACTTTCTTCTCAGCCTTTATCATGAAATATTTTCTACTTTAAATAACTTAAAATCTGAATTCATTACTACATATTATTTATTAACTATCCAATACCCACTAGTTTCCTTTGTATTTGCGATAGCTTTTAACTCTTGCCCACCCGGTACCGCTTTGTGATAACTGATAAGACTAAAGGTAGAACATATTATTGTAGTCGCGATGATATTGTCATCAGCAAAATTTGTCAATAATAATAATTAATAACTGTCAATATCAACACGGCCTAAATATTGGTAATTCGTCAGTCGTCGTACTCTCTTAATAACGCGAATAGACTCATTAGTCCATAGTCATTACTCAAATTAGTGCTTTGAATATCCCGAGTAAAGCGGAAAAAACACAGGGCACAAGAACAAGTAAGTAGAAGAAAATCGAAACAGTAGTGTTTCAGGATCTGTAATAATTAAATAAGTTCACATATTTGTTAGTTCTCATGCCCAAGACGTGAACTACCCACGAGGCGCGAACTCTACATGTAGAGCTCTACTCAGCCGAAAGATGTGAAATAAGTAATTTTGGCTTCGTCATAATGAAATAATTTTATTTTGCTGAATAGGGCAGAAGCCACCAATTATAGGTAATATTATTAGATTATTATTAGTTACAACTTAGAAGTACATTTTATAGAACTTTCCAAAGCGAGATCACCAAGCATAGAAATTGTCTTAGCAAATCTTTATCTTTAGGGACTAAATTTTATCGCAAAATTAATTTCTACTTGCCTAGATGTACGTGGTACTTTCCCCAGATCCCCGTAAAAATATATTTTTGTTAGAAGTAACCATTTTATTTGCTTATAATATATTAATATTATGAGTTTATAAATATTCATAGTCTGGTCTGATTCATATTATTGTTTTAATGATGAAAAAACCCAATTCATATTTAGAGAAACATTCTAAAATGTAAAGGAGGGCAACTCAATGTTGTTAAGCGGGATCTTAGCTCATAAACAACATGATAAGTTGTTGATTTATTCAAAATACTGTTTAGGTACTATTCATCATCACAAATTATTATGATCCTACTTGTGTATGAATGTACAGTAAGTACCTGTAATCTACGGTTCTTAAGGTAGACTATTTCAAGTTACGTTTTAGACTAGGACAGAATATCCTTGTCTGAAACGTACAACTATAACATCGCTATAGACACACGGCGTGGAACATTTTATTACTTAGTATCTAGATGACCCGGTGAACTTTATATCATTTTCCTCCAAATAGAAACCTTCCCTGGACTTCCACGAACATTTCAAAATTGAGCCGGTCTTAAGTTTTAGCGAAACTAATAAATTTTTGATTTATTTTTTATGTAGATAGATATTAAAAAAACATGACGTTAGACGTATGATGTATTATGTATTGCAATATTGTATGATGTACCTATTGCAACCATTCAAGATACACAGGCTGTTAATTAAGTTAGACGGGTACGAAAGGGGAAAAATAAGTGGCAGAATGGCAACATTTTAACGAACCATAACGAAGAATCGTCGCCTCGGTGTTTGTGCCAAAAATACACTTCGCCACTCCGTACTCGGTGCTTCGGTGGTTTATGAGCCATTGCGCTCGTCCTATCCGGCGCTCGTAAAATATCTCATCTGCTACTGAAACTTGAAAGTGCATCTTATGTACTGCCATGAGTCATTTACTTATACTATCTTCACTGCACACTAGTTGCTTATACAAACACATTTTCTAGTTTCCATCAAAACAGTAATGTAGAGCATGTTGATAAATCTTTGTTTAATGTTTGCCGCTATTCAAATTAGCACAGCTGTTAGTCATTTACTGATAATATATTTTGCAACATAAAATGTTAATTTATCCTACTTTACATAATTATATTATGTATACACTATACAAGTCACCGATGATCACATACATATTAATAATGCGTGAAATTTTAGTGGTTGTTTTCCCGCAGTAAAATGATTCTATCTTAGTAGTACAATAGATTTGTGAAGTTTTTTTTGTTCAATTCATAAAAAAAATTCGGCCGGGTCCATGCCGCTCGCGCCTATCAGCATAAAGTTGCCATAGTACGTCATACAAAATATTTTGTATTTTCAAAAAATAACTTGCATGATTCGATAGTACTACTGTAGGTAAATCGTCCTGCTGCGGGAAAACAACCACTAAAATTTCACGTTGTATATGAGCTAGACGCCTAATGTATTGGACACTATACAATTCTAAACTTGCCGAAGCATTCCCTTACTTTGGTTACTTGTAGGTACCTACTAATATGTATTCTGTGCTTTGGTGGAAGTCAAGTGCCTTTAGGTAGTCCGGCCGGTCGTCGAAGGAGTCTTCGTTTGACAGATCCAAGACATCCCTCTGTATACGGCTGATGGGAAATCGCAGGTGGTTTATGTGGGTAGGCTTGCCGCTTTCCACCGATCAGTCCCAAATATCCCCGGAATGCATCAGCTAACAGAGGCACACCCAAACCCTGGGCACCTAAAGGGTTTCTCCTGCGTCATCCAAAAAAACTACAACTCTAAACTCTAGAGAGAGCCTGTCTGGGCTCTTGATTCCTTTCTTATTGTAAATTCTGAGGTAGGTACAGTATAAATGTATCTGTTTATATCAGCAAAATGTTATTTTTAATTAGCGTGAAATCATAAGTTAGGTTAGACCTCGTGATGCAGCCGGTGGTGGTATTCAATACATTTTATGATTATAGTTAACACCAATGTTATGAGTGCTAGTACTTTAATGATTATGTTCTAGGAACAATTAATGAGTTTAATGATGTGATCACACAAACACATTACATCATTCGCTAGTTTACTATATCATTTATTCTGTTACTATAGCATCTAGTAGATCCGTCTCAAATACTTTTACCTCGTATACTATATCTATACTATCGTGTAGCTGATGTTAAGTGCTCTTCTTCAAAGTAATAACCGACTTCAAAAAAAGGAGGTTATCAATTCGACGCGTATGTATGTAATATTTCCAGAACTGCCCAGTTTTTGTATATGTTAATGATCTATAACAGCTTCTGAACAAATGTGCCAAATTTCAAGTGTATGTATGTATGTATGTATGTATGTATGTATGTATGTATGTATGTATCTCCGGAACTACAAGTCCGATTTAAGTGATTCTTTTTTTGTTGTACTAAGTATTGTTCAACTTAGGGAACAGTGCCAGTTTCATCAAAATCGGTTCAGTAGTTTTGGAGATAGGAAGTTTTAATTTTGAAGTCGGTTTTATCTTTTTAAAATACAGTTATTTAGTATCTACTATCTACTATCTCCTATCAAAATTGTTTTATTCGTTCGCTATATTCAATATTATTTAATTTTTACTAAAAAGTTGCTCTACATTTACAACTCTAATAAACAACGTATTTAAAAATTTACTAAATATGTTCGAGTTAAATAATAATTAACTATTTATAGAAAATTATCATAATTAGGTAACATTGTGTTTTAAATATTAAGAAAGGTCTCGAACTGCTTAAACTTTCTCCCTATACTACACAAGCAAACGTACCGGTTTTGTTTATTTCTTTCTACCGACACTTTATATAACTGAGGAAAATTTATACGAAAATAGCATTCATTAATTATTATAATTTTAATACGGTTTTAACGGCTCTCATGGCGCTCTACATATTTTCTAATCTATCTAGTTGTAAAGATAAAGATGTTTTTTTGGAGAATTTCAACACATTACTATATTTTAATCAGTTTTTCCTACGTATCTCGTAAATAAAATCGAATTATTTAACAACCTACTTCTTCGCATTTAAATACAAAGCTTGTATTGACTATTGTTTCATACTGTTTGATGACTAATGTCGGTATTTCTCTACTACTCTAATTAAATAGGTTAAGTACCTAAATAAAAAAAACAAAATATATATTAATAGATTAAAAAACAATTCTATCTGATTACAAGTCGGTTTGTAATCAAACGTGAGGAAATAATCGAGCAAGAAGTCGTGCAATACAAGTCATCAAACAACATTAAAATGTGGTTTACACTTTTTGTTTCTAAAACTTTCCGGCTTCTGACGCTCTACATTTTTTTCAAACTCAAAACCCGCAAATAAATCCGCGACATGTGTTAGAACGTCCAACTTGTGTATAAAGTTTCACAGTTGACTCTACATAAAAAGCAACCAAAAGGCAAACGCGCTAGACTGGAGGGCGCGTCGGTCGGCGATGTAGAGTCATGTAGACTGCTCGACGCCTCGCGCGACGGTTCATAACATAACCCTTGAACATAACACAATGATAAAAACTGTGCTAATGCTTTGTATGACGCTGACTCGAGTATTGCAACACCTAAATATGTCAACGATTTATTAATTAGTCAAAAGTCAAAACTCGAGTTGCTGCTGTTAATTGTGTGCTATTTAATATTATGATATATTTAATTACATAGTTTTTCACTATTCCTAACTACCTAGGATTTTTTTTTATTATACTTAACTTAAGTACAGCTGACGGCGGGGTACGGACATAATAAGGCCAGAAATATTAAATCCTATAAAATATATGTTGATGTTTTTGTTTTACCTTCGCATTCAACCTACTTATCTCAATTATCAAGAATTTACTTGGAACTTGAAATGGAAAAATCCATGATAAATTTATATCTTAAATGATTAAAGTGGTTCGATAGGTGCCTATCTGCCTAGCGTTACATACATTTACAAATCATTAAAATATATCGCTTAGTGCATAATTAGATAATAATAATACCTAAAATTTAATGGTAGAGCCAACTGCGAACGGAAAGATGTGATGATCAATAATCAGAATTAATTAGCTAAAACATTTCCTCGACAAAAACAAAGCGTACATAAATAACAATATAATTAGTATAATAAATCAAAATATATTACTATTTACAATTGCCCTCACAATTGTAGGTCGAATGCACGCTGCTGTGTCCTTATCGTAGACGTTTTCCATTCGCTCGTGCGTCACTCTACAATCTACATCACAACGTCAACTCTATCGACTATCGCATACTGTAATCCTACGCAAATAATATCGCAATTTGGTTACGTCTTGAACGAGAATTTTGCTTCTTGAACTGTTTTTGAAGTAGCCCCCCGGGAATGCCGTGGTCGCTTATTAAAATAAAAAAATAAAAAATTTCAACCAGTAATATATTTTATAGTACTTACCATTATTAAGAGCTCATAAAACCAGAGTGGCAGAGGCCAAGTTTATTTATACATATTATTATACTGAGTTTATTTTATTAATCTCAAGATGGTCTCAAGTAATTTTTAATGAAATCTAAAGATGAAATCTAAAGCTAAAAAATAAAACTCCTTTTACCGAGTACTGAGAAAACTTATAATATTATATAGTTTTATTTTTCGCAAAAACTAAGGGCGAGGCCACAACACTGTGTTGCGTCAACGCAGCGTCGCGTTGTGACTTATGGCCTGGCCTGCGATTGTGAATATTCACAATCCCTGGCAGAGATGACTACTACAAGTTAGAACAAAGGGATTTATAAGGTATGATTTATGTTGAAATCTTATTCTAAATCTTTATTTATTTTTGTTGCTTAATGATTAAATAATATTTATCAATTAAATCACTAAAACATGATCGAAGATGGCAACCATGAACCAACTCTTGCTTGCCAGTTGCCACGCATGACGCAGGTGGCTTTTTCTTAAAAATAATGTTTTAAGGGCCCGGGTTACCCTCGAAATTTTCATACATTCTTAATACCAAAATCATTTTCTCATACGAAAATATTTAACATGTTTGAGTTATTTTTCAGCTTAAGATAGTAATTACCTAGGGTCCTGAACAATTTTTTTTTACAAAATATTTAAATACTAAAAAAAATATTTTTGTGTTTAAATATTTTTAGTAAATTTACTACTAAATATTTAAACACCAAAAAATAGACAAAAACACTAAAAAATATATAAATAAATAGTAAATTTACTACAAAGTATTTAAATAATAAAAAATATTTTTTAAAGTTTAAATATTTTGTAGTAAATTTACTATTTATTTATATATTTTTTAGTGTTTTTGTCTATTTTTTGGTGTTTAAATATTTAGTAGTAAATTTACTAAAAAATATTTAAACACAAAAATTTTTTTTTAGTATTTAAACATTTTGTAAAAAAAATTTGTTCAGGACCCTAGGTAATTACTATCTTAAGCTGAAAAATAACTCAAACATGTTAAATATTTTCGCATGAGAAAATGATTTTGGTATTAAGAATGTATGAAAATTTCGAGGGTAACCCGGGCCCTTAATAACTCTACTTGCATAGCGTTATACTCTTTATCATAATCAATAATAATTAGATATTCATTAATTAATATTCTTTTTTTACTAATAATCATAATGGGATTCTGAAAGGTTTCTGTTTTTCTTAGTAATATAATATTATGTAGGAATATAATATTATTATCATTAAATTATTACTTTTATTGCAATAACATTAATTTAATCAAGGATTAAATAATTTTAGAATGATCATGAAATATTTTATGAACAGGTAGGTGAGGTAGATAGATAAAAAATAATATTAAATCCAATAACAATGCGCTTTTGAAAAGGACTATAATAGCAGGTAGAAAATGGTTGATAGCGCCGGCGCTACCTGCTAATGCCAGGCACACGCTTCAGAGGGAGGGTCTACTCTACACGTCATACCATTGAAAAACAATATAATAGTCAACATTCTTTATTATAATAATATTATATAATAATATTAATGCTTATATTTAAAATCTGCATAAATGTAGGTAAGCTTCATAAACCCCACATATAAAAATACAATCCTATACTTATACACAAAAATAAATCATCATCTTCAGATGGCAATTATATTATGAATTATGATGCACTACGGCAAAGTGTTTAATAAGGCACGGTGATGCGGGACTACGCCCCGGGCGGCGCCAGGAGAGCGCCAGCGACTAGATCACAGGTGAAGGGGTCTGCCCCGAAGGCGTTTTCTCATCTGAGAGGTGCGGTGAAGGAAGGCGCCGGGGCACACCAGCGCGGCGCTGAGCACGCGGCCAGGCTACATCCCGATGCACTCTGTACGGGCACAAACGCTGACACGTGAACGCCATGAATTACCGGTAGAGAAGCGATCGCCGGTGGTTTCTCCTCGTCTTCGTCGGTTGAAAATGGTCTGAACAGTTTAAAAGGTTTCCGAGGTGGTTCTGGCATCGTCGGAGGTGCGTACGAGACGACCGATGTCGTCACTGGGGAGAGCCGTCTGACCGATAGATCTATAGGTTCGACACTGGGAACTATCACAGGAACTGGCGCTGGTAAAGGTGTAGGCACTTGTAGAGATGTAGGCACTGGCAGAGGTGTAGGCACTTGTACTGGTTGAACTGGAACGACCGTCGGCATGGAAGCTTGCATTGGTGGTGGAGACGGCAATCGGGCGCTCTCCGGAGATCCCACGGAGTACGGAGGCGGCGACGGCGCTGGCTGGGGAGCTCGTCGCAGGAGCGCCGCACGGAGAGTTGGCTCAGCTTGTAACCATTTCTGAATTTGTCGTCTGTGTATTCCAAACTTTCTGGCAGTGGCTCGCTGATTGCCGCGACATTGGCTATCGCGTCTGTAGGCATCGAGGACTTGTAGTTTAAACTGCGGTGGAAATATGCGTCGAGACCCCGCACGCCCTTCGAGGCGACGTTCTGTTGATGTTGGGATAGAGTGCGTGTGGGAGGCGGCCATGTTTAATTGTAAACGTCTACGCGTGATGACTGTCGGCGCCGAACTGACTGTCGGTCACCCAGTCGACCGGGCGGCGAGGCGCGGATGTGGCTGGCGGCTCGCTCGCTACCCGCGGCCCGCGGCGCATACCGCCCCGGCATGAACGTGCGACGCAAGCCGCGTATATCAATTAGGACTCGTTCACAATGCCACGAAAATAGCGACTAAAGCAAGAATACATAATTATTAAAAACTGCCTGTTTTTCTAACACAATATTTCGCGACATCAGAAAGTACCCATATATTTTCTAATTACGGCAATTGAATAAAAAAACTCATAGAAATGTATACAAAAATAAATTATGGCGACTTTTGCTAGGGATTTGACAGCTTATTTCACATTTTGTTATGGTTAAAGTTATAGTTAAAGTAAGCCGGTGCAACTCACTCTTAATATCATCATTTCATTTCATTTAATTCTATTGTGCTGACATACAATGTTTCGTGAATTAATAGCTTTGATAAATTAATTTCCGTGATTAGCACGGAAATTAATTTTCTAGTTCAGACTCAATCAAAAATCATCAAGATTATCGTAACGCCTCTTTTATTACGAAACAATGCACAAGCACACCTTAAAATACTGTAGATATAAAAACCAGTATTATCATAGCTGCAGCTGCATAACAAGATTATAAAGTGATGTTTGACAACACAATGCTATTTTGTCTAATTTCTTGTACACATAATTGCTTCTACTGTATACTGATTACTAAGCGAGAGGAAAGCCTTTTTCCGGCAATGAGATAAAGGGTGACAAAAAAAACATACTTATCACTGACATAATAATTATAATATAATACTTATTATAAGTACTACGTACGTAGTACTTATAAGTCAGTGATAAGTACGCTGTACGTTACGGTACTTATTGATATTTTCTTTAGATTACTACATGTTTTTTTTGTTCATAATATTATGTGCAATTATTGTGCATGTGGTAATAATTTATTGTATCAGTATAAACGTTGCCGTACACATTAATCTCGCCTCATTCTCGGTGTGAAAAAATGCCGCAAGTGGGAGCCGATAGCATGTAGCGCCACCAGTGCCATCCTTGTTTATCTCGAGGAACTTGTAATGAAAGAAAAGGATAGATGATATGCTCGGAGTCGGTCGCTGCCACATCCGTTTACAAAACAAGTTTGCATGCGACGTTGCCTGATAGAGCGCGCGGGCGGTTCATGAGCTTGTGGGACGAGAGGCAGGGAGTGCGGGCGGATAGGAATGCGCACAGTGCGGCAACGTCGCCGTCCGTGGCAGACAGGGTGTCGCCGGCTCGCCGCCGTAGACAGGCCGTCGCTCAGCGGCGCTTGCCCCTCTGTACCCGCACACCGACCCTCACACCCGCGTTGCCGCAAACTCACATCAACAAGTTATTTCGGCTCGGCGTTTCGTATGCACAAAGTAGCCTATGTGAAGTGAAGTTTAGCGTCGCTTATGACGTTTTTTAATGAAATTAAAGCTTAGCGCCATCGCTGTTTCGAGGAAAGTTGTTTATTTTTTGTGAGCGACGGCCGCTCGCCATGCCCGCCTCGCGTCCGGCGTGGTAGAGCAGTCATGAAATAACGACTTTTACGTTAAAACTTTAAGTCATTTTTAAATATTTCACTTGTAAATGATTAATAATAGTACAATTAGTAAAGTTAATTTTGTAGAAATTTCAATCTTTGTTATACAGTGTGAAATTTTAATGGTTGTTTTCCCGCAGTAAAATGATTCCATCTTAGTAGTACAATAGATTTAATAAGTTTTTTTTGTTCAAATCAAAAAAAAAATCGGTCGGGTTCATAGTAACTCGCGCCTATCGGCATAAAGTTTCCATAGTAGTCATACAAAACATTTTTTATTTTCAAAAAATAATATTCATGGTTTGATAGTACTACTATAGGTAAATCGTTCTGCTGCGGGAAAACAACCACTAAAATTTCACGTTGTATATTCTTTTATACTTATAAAAAACTCTACATTTTGGTTTGGGGAAAAATTCCATTGCCAACTTATAGAATTCTTATGTTAAAATTTATTGGTGTTATTTCAATTTGTTTATTAATTTACATACTCAATTAAGATACTGTAATCATCTGTGGTGTTTCTACTTCAAACCAACTACAAACTCTATGTTCGGAGCATAAAAACGTATTATATTTTAAAATAAGTACAGGTTATGAATAATTATGATCACCGGCCCTTGAGGTCTTACTACTGCACTCAGAGACTCATAACGTTAATTACTTAACTGTAATTAAATGAAGGGATAATGTATGGACCCATGGGGCTTAATGATAAAAATATCTTTGTTTATTTACAATTATTAATTTAATACACTGCAGCACTTAAACACTCTGTACGTAAGGCCAAATAATACCTGCGGGAACGTTATAATTCTATGCCTGCGGGGGTATTTACGATCCATTATAATAAACATTAAAACAAAAAAGTATTTAATAAATAACCCAAAATACAATATTATCATTTAAATAAATATTGTAATTACAATAGTTCTGAATTTAAAAACATTTAAAATTATAAGGGCGAGGCCCCATGTCTTAACACTGCAACGGTAATGCAGTTTTTGGCCTGGTTTGCGGCCTTTGCGGGGGGTATTCACAACTCCCGGTCGACTGTGATTCAGAAACATTACTTTTTTATTGGTTACCGCTTGGTTGCGACTATGACCTGACAAACTAATAGCACCGTAGTAAGTTTCAAAAGTCTCGTCGGGACGGGAGAAGGAGACTGCGAATAACGCTTTGGTCTAAAAAGCGTCTCCAAACTAGTTTCACAGGAACACTTGAAACAACAGTCTTGAAAATTTTACAATACTATTTCTCCCTTTTGAATTTATTATAATATATTATGTATTGTCTGGCGACACAACGCGGTCAGCCCCTAGCCTATGACCCTGTCTCTGTCTGGAAATTAAAAATAACTGGATTATGTCTACATTCATGTCTGGGTCAGGATTTCTGCATTTATTTTATGTGGCATATCAATCAATATAAGAACAGAATCAAAAGTTATTTTTAAAATAACTCTGCCCTGATTAGTACTCTACCTATTAAAACAAACTGCTATTGCTCTACACTACTATCTAATATTGTATAATTTAGAAGTTATTAATCATTAGATGGATTAAAGCATACTTTATAATCATCAATTACAGCTCATGATGTAGTTCACATCACCAACACATGTACATCTTGTATGTAGAGACACATTCGCCACTCGCCAGGCTTTTTTATACACGCAGTCATTAGAGCGCGCAAGTTTGCGGTTGTATTGTGCTTGTTAATATCAATCATGTATAAGTACGGACAAGTGACAGGCAAGGTCGAAGCACTCAGTAATTTAATCCACCATGACATCATGGTATTTGTAAAATATTCCATAACTCCGAGTAGGAGTTTTTGCAAAGGTACATTCGCGCCGGGTACCTACATAAGCAGATTAGATACAAGGCCGCACTTGTTGTACCTAGTGAAATACTAAGCGAGAACTAACTAGTTATTACGATATAGCCGCACATAATATTAGGTTGATGGAGTTATATTAGTTGTTCGATGCACAATGTTGAAATTCAAACTTGTCCGTCAGACTCTACATTTTTTAACAAAAACTAAAAATCTTAAAACAAATCTTTATATTATTTTGTGTCCATTTACTTCAAAATTAATGTAATATCTGTTAATAATATTTCTCATCTGGAAGTGTAACAAGACGTAACAAATAACAACTTTTTTGTTAAAGACGCAAAAATTGTAGAGTTCCAGCTTTCTGTTTGCGTCATGTTTATCATCCTGAATCCTGGTGTATTTTCTAAAACATTTAGGTAAGTACAAAAGAATTTTATTATTAATACAATAAGTAATAACAAAGGCTAACTGCGCAGTTATTACTTTACCAATAATATGGTTACTAACCTATAGGTAGTGGGTACGCCACGGTACTACGAAACCGTCTAATAGGACACAACACGAGGCTACAGCCCACGTCTTATGAATACTTTGATCGTAAATTTCTAAGCCTTTAGCATGTTCAAAATAATATTAACAATTAGATACACTTGTAGTAATGTAACTTGTAACAGGTGGTCGGTACGAACTACCAGCACCCATCGTTGGTACTAATTTATTATAAAATCACAGAACTTAGTATGTACTTACTACTTAGTAATTAGTTAACTACGCAAGAACTAAAAACACAAAATGAAATAAAAATGTATTGTAGAGCTAAAATCTTAACTTCAGTAATCACTAATCAGTAATTATATAGGTTTTAGCCATGTTTTAGCATTTTATATTACAGTAATTTAACTAAAGACCTACGCATACATTATGACAGCCCCGGATCTAGGGGGGGGCAAGCCGGGGCCTGTGCCCCGGGCGGCAAGTTCAGGGGGCGGCCAAATTCACACTTGACGGACCAATGGACAACTCATCATTTATTTAACTTTGACCACGGAATAAATAATAGTACAATAAAATTACAGCAATTTCATAGCCATAATATAAACTTGACCGATATTGAAAGTCGTATTGCACACGAATTAAATTATGACAAGGCGATAGATTTATTTGCTGAACAAAAAGCTCGAAGAGTAAAATTGTGATTTAAATTCACTTCAATAGTATATTTGAATTTTATTTTTATTACGCATATTTATTTTTACTTTAAACCCTACCCTGTTAAATATATATCTTACATATTGAGAGCTGAAATTAAATGGATGATAAAGGTGAAAATAAACATAAGTAGGTAGGCGGGGCGGCATTTTTCAGTTTTTGCCCCGCCTAAAAAAAATTGAAGATCCGGGGCTGCATTATGAGAGTATTAAGTGTGTGAAAAGCAAGCGAAAATTACAATCACCATACAGTATCTAGGTACTTTCTAAAATTTTGAGCTTTTTCTTGTTTTATAACCATATTTGTAAAGTACGCTACTTTTTAATTGACTCAGTATTTTTTATAAAAAAAGTAGGTGATGTTGCAACTTGCAGTGTCAGTATAGTCATTCCTCATTATAAACATCATGATTAATAACAGTACCAATTGCAATTTATAGTATCCTTTGAAAAATGTAATATTGTTTCATCTCTATCAGATATTCTCTACATTACCTGCCTTGACGATGGAGTAATGAGTAATGACTAATGAGCTATGAACTTATGACGATGGGTCGCAATTTAATTTTTAAATGTTTTTAATGTTGACTGTATGGTGTTAGTTTATTCCTTTATTAGTATGACATACTGAATATAATATAGGGTCTATTGTTATAGACTACAAAGGCATGTCGTTGTAAGGTAACTAATGGAATGCTAGGTAAATAAGTAGGTAACATGCCCTTATGAATAGTAACAAGAGATTTACAAGTATGGTAGCGAATCAAATTCTTGGTACGTGAGTAGGTACACATTTACTTAATAAGATAGCTGGAATATAAATGCCAACGGTGTGTAGTCATTGCATTGAACAAGTTTCTCTTATAAACATCAAACTTAAGGCTACGTATAATTTACATTATAAAATACGACAATAATTCAGTGAACTGATTTAAATTACACATTTTCTTTTTGTTTCAATATAAGGATTTGACTGTTGTCGCCCACATGATACGGACAAGGCGTGGCTTAATAGTGACATTATAATCTCTAAAGGTCAGAAGAATAAAAGGCAAAATTCCTTTATTGTAGAATCATCTAAGAAAAAATAGTGACTCTACATTGCAAAATTTCATGGCTGGCAAATATGTCTCTCTCTATTATATATTCTATAGAGACCGCGTCTGCTCGTAAAATCGTCCACGTTTCTGTTAATATTTTTACTATATCTAAATCCTAATTTACTAAACTCTATATTTTTAACGTAAGTGTTTAAGCAAAACGAGTTTCCATAAATACACCCTACTCCTATGTCAAATGATCCTACCGGCAAAGTGATTAAAGTAAATACTAGAAAGTCTTCAAAAGCAAACGAAACGTCAGCTAAGATACTTTGAATGTCGAGTGTATTGTTTCTAGTGTAGGATTTCATGATGCCTTGGAAAATATTGAATATGGTCGGGCAGTCTTTAAAGTACCTACCTACTCTTGCATGTGTGCGATACTAACAGACATAAGGCCGCCGCTCGCCGCTCGTAAACTGAGCTAATAAGTCACATAGACACATCGACGCCGCTGTTTGCCGTACTACAGAATACAGATAGACACCCGCAGGCACTGAAAGGCATAAACGACGAGCAAACACATAAACCTTATTTGTTTTGCATGAGTTTCTGAATTCGAACGGCTACTACGAACGCCACGCATCGTTCGCAACCATAATCCAGTATCAATAACGATAGCAGCTCTGATTTAGCAACTTCGATGTTAGGTCCATCGCAGCAGAGTCCAATTTTGGTGAACGAGAAGTTTTATGAGTCCCAATCAAGGCTAAGTGTAAAGCACACGTGCGTTCTAACTTCGTCCAAATGTAGACCAATTAAAATGAAGAGCAGATTGGTCCTCAGCCAAGTTAGTTCTTAGTCCTCAGGTTTTAAGTAGCATGCTTAATCCGATATACTTCAGTTCAAGCAAATATAACAATACAGTAATACACTGATACGGAAAATATGATTAAATTAAGAAAAGTTTAAAGATGCTTCAGGGAAATTCCAGTCCAAAAAATTCCGTTACGCCAGACTAAAAAGTGAAGTAACTAATATTTATTTCAACACCAGCATGTTTTAATTTTTCTACAAAAATGCATAAAACGATTTCTCAAGATAATAAAATGCTCTATCATGCTCAAGATGACGTTGGAAAAATGTAGAGCCATTAACAAGTTTGCATAATATGAAAAAATATATTAATCATTTTAGTTTCTGCAAATAAAGCTATTGCAGTTAACATAGAACATTTTAAACGAAATCAAATTACTGAATTCTAAGTAAACAATGATAATAATTAATAATATTGTGACGGTATCAACTACTTACGGGCTACGTGAGAAGTGAGAACTTATGAAACATTCTGACGTACACATTTGCGTTTCAGATTAATTCGTGACGTTAAGCTTGTACAATTATATATACCTTATTAATATTAAATATAATTATTTTAATTAAGTATAAATCTTTCCATTTGTAAGTGGAATGGATGGCGTGATCCGGTGGTCGGTAGAGACCGGTTTGGAGATCGGTCATCTCACCTGCGCTGCGAGTCGTGGGCTGGACTCCTCATTCACTCGATTTCTACGTCAAGCTCACATGAAAATGATCACTGTATTTATTCATTACATTGATAAATAACTCACGCTTTTAGTTAACATCAAGTTTTTTGATTTTGGTTGCTACAATTTTTTGCTAGTCATTGACTAGCCATATCAAAACAGCTTTCTTTGACCTCTATTAAATATATAGAAACGACTAGCTATTAGGAGGCTAATAGAATGCAAAAGGGAGTAGAGCAGAAGCATACTTAGTCAAAATTAGTAAGTATATTTTAATCTACGATAATAGTAAAACGTAGAGATAACGACTCTACTTATATACACATACATAATATACATCTTTAAAAATATATTATTCTTAAATTAACTTTGTTATAGTAATTACTTTCTGTACTTCCTATATAATATACCTATATGCCAACGACACATAGCTTACTTACCTCCTTATTACTAACTTACAAACTCGTCATATAATATCTCTAATTCTTCTAAACTCTACATTTGACGTAGAATAACGATGGTGAAACGCGCGTGGGTTGTACCGGATGGCGCGGAATGGCGCGGACCTGCATGGCGCCACTACCGTTACCCGCTACCCGGCCACTTCCACTTCATTAGGCCACTTCTACCTCATTATACTATCTGAAATCTTATACTAGAAAGTATATATTATACGTATACAGCCATACTAAACCATGAATTAGTAATAAAAGTTCATCTTTTGCAGCTCTGCAGCAGAGTAGCGAAAATGAACTAGATTTCTGCACTACATTTTGCATTCGGCTTAAATAACGGTTTATTTAGTTTTTGTAACAAAGTAATATTTAAATTATTGAGTTAGTTAAATTAGCCCTATTATACACATTTATTTCAACATACATTCACGAATAATGTTGTATTTGTTGACAAGCAATAAAATCTAGATTCTAGAGTATGGACAGTTAAATTATATAATTTTAAAGTCAGCCAGGTATTGGGACCTATTCTATAAGTCTACGAAACTAACTTATCATTAGCCAATAGAATATAAACAGTTGGTCAAAATTCAAATAGTATTAATTAATGACACGTCTACACTACTATTATAAAGAGGAAAGATTTGATTTTTTGTTTGTTTGTTTGTTTGTTTGAGTCGAATAGGCTCCAAAACTACTGGACCGATTTGAAAAATTCTTTTGCTATTGGAATCTTACATTATTTCTGCTGAACATAGGCTACATTTTATTTTGGAAAAAAGTAGGGTTCCGTAAGATATTTGAGTTTTTCGGACGCAAGGTGTAAAAAATCAGCTAGAAAAGTTACTTATTTTGCGTACGCTGCCTAAACTATAAAAGATAGAACCATAAAATGTTCTAAGTAATTGTAGATCTTATAAATATCTACAAAAAAGTCCGCGACACACTATACCTATCTATGTCGAGTGAGGCACAATAACCATTTATTTATTTAAAAATCCTGAATTTTTTTTGGACTACATTTAAACGGATATATTTTACTCACGCTATTAATCCTTATCAAAATAAATTATTTTATCACTAAGTACAGTTTATGTAGATAATATTTGGTCTTTGAATGATTAAAATTGGACGTTTGGTTTTGAAATTATGGCGAAATTAAAATATTACGATAGTGGGGGTCACCAAAGCGCGTGCGGGAGGAAGACAATATTCTGTTGTAGAAATGAAAATTCTGTACATAAAAGATATGAAATGACACCCGAAATTACACCTTTGTCACTACATCGCTATAGAAGCCAAAAATGTGGTTAGTTTTTTGTCTGTCTGTCTGTCTGTCACTCTTTCTGTCTGTCTGTATGTATGTTCCAGCATCACACGAAAAATACTGATCCGATTTGAATGTGGCTTTCGCAGATATATTTATCTTCTTCCAACTTAACATCTGGTGTATAAAATTTTTTCCCCCCACCCCTCTAAGGGGACAAAAGAGGGGGTCAGATTTTGTATCAAACTTTTTTCTTTAACACGAAAACTACTGATCCGATTTGCATACAGTTTTCACAGATATATTATATTTGTCTTCTTCCAACTCAACATCTGGTGTATAAAAATCCTCCCCCCCCCCCCCTCCCCTCTCAACCCTCTCTGGGGACCAAAGAGGGGTCAGATTTTGTATACAACTTTTTTCTTTAGTGGACTTACTTCATATTAGGTATTAACTGTGTTTTTCAACTTAACATCTGGTGTATGACCTCCCCCCCCACACCCTCTTAGGGGACAAAAGAGGGGGTAAAACATGTATCAACTGATGATGTAGAAAATATACTTTAAATGGCAAAACAACGTTTGCCGGGACAGCTAGTATTTAATATAACAGCTAACGTCAATAATATTAGATAATATATATTTCTTATATTATAAGAAAAATTAACAACTTATGATTGACGTAATCAAATGTATAGATTATAGATGTAAAGCGGGCATTTGATACATTCGCTTACATCATTTCCAAATATAGTCGCTTATTAATGAATATTCATCGTAGCGTTCATTTAAATCCTCGTTACATTGCCGCTTTTATCTTAGTTATCGTTACACAAATCTGTCAACGAATTGAATTCAGCTTTAATAAAACGGATTTATGTTCATTTCATTGTAGAATATACGTAAAAGTATAAATGATATAAATTGGTGTGCGTGATAGTAACGATAGCATATGATAGGGGTGTATGTGTGTGTGAGAGGAGTATGTGCGTTATATCACACAGTTCGTTGATCGCACGTGTGGGTCCACTCATGAATAAACAATATGGACCGTCCGCGTCAGTCACTTGCACAAATGTTATGCGTATATTATCAGTATTGCTGATTTCATATCTAGCAGAGGACGCGGGCTACGTGCTGCTATGCGCGTTTTCATCACAAAGGGGCAGAGTACAACCATAGTCACAGAATACATATTATTAGCCATAGTCTTAAATATCTATACATATATTAAAACTGTAGAAATGTGAATTCTGTACATTAAAGATATTCAAAAAATAATAAGCGGAGGGTGTCACTAGATCGCTATAGAAGCCAAAAATGTGGTTAGTTTTTTGTCTGTCTGTCTGTCGTCTGTATGTTTGTTCCACTATCACACGAAAACTACTGATCCGATTTGAAAGCGGTTTTCGTAGATATATTTGTCTTCTTCCAACTTAACATCTGGTGTATAAAAAATTCCCCCCACCCCTCTAAGGGGACAAAAGAGGGGTAAGATTTTGTATCAAACTTTTTTCTTTAACACGAAAACTACTGATCCGATTTGCATACGGTTTTCACGGATATATTTGTCTTCTTCCAACTCAACATCTGATGTATAAACTTTTCCCCCCCCCCACCCCTCTAAGGGGACCAAAAATGGGGTCAGATTTTGTATCAAATTTTTTCTTTAATGGACTTAATTCATATTATTAACTGTATTTTCCAACTTAACATCAGGTGTACACAATTTTTTCCCCCACCCTTCTTAGGGGACAAAAGAGGGGGTAAGATTTTGTATCAACTGATGAAGTAGAAATACTTTAAATGGCAAAACAACTTTTCCGGGTCAACTAGTAAGAAAATAAAATAACCTTGTCTAATACAATATAATATAATTAAAATAAGTAAATACAATATAATATAATTAATTAATAAATAATAGTCGTTACTCCTTTCTTTTCGCAAAAAATCTAAATATTTTTAATTTTTCCTAAACTCTACTTTTCATACAACGAACTGTTTAAAACCCTAAGGTTGCTAAAACAATATGAGAGACTGTTGCAGGGTATCTGAAGTATTTCTCTTAGAGGACACTTAACGCTACCACAAAATACACATTACAATTATGTAGAATTCCTTCATAATACAAATCATAGGCGGCTCATGGATCAAATATCGCTCTCACTTCTGTTTGTCTATATTCTCCATCAAAGATCCGCTATTCGTGAACAAATGGGTTTAGTAATTGAAATAATTTATTTATGAGCTATGCTCTAGCTTTCTAGTACTTACTTCTCGATTCACGTGGAATAGGTGACACGCCTATTTACTTACACATGCTGTGTGCTGGAGGTACGAACTACGAGGCCACTGTGAGGAGTTATGTAGGTGTCAGTGCCACATACATACGTTCAATAGGTAAAGCTAGTGACAATTTTATCTCCTACTCCTTCTACCTTTCTTCTGACTAATTTCGTTGCGGGTCCCAAGACAGATTTAGCTTATTCCCTTGGGCACCCCTGAGATCATATCAAAGGGTTTTCGTGGTTGGTTAACACTGTTGATCCTGGCGACACAGGTGACAGGAGTTACAGTGATGGGAATGTGCGGTGGGCCTTTTGCCCGTTTAAACTATGGTAAAATCCACACTGCAATATGTATTACTTATACATATACTTAGTAATTTTATTTTACACTTTTTACACAATGCACTATGTATGTGTAATGTATCAGAGAAGTTGATTCCTAGACAGATGGTGTACCTAGGTCAAACCTATCCGACCGATCACAGCTAACATTGAATTGACATATTATAAGCCAACCAAATGACGTAGGTCTGTCAACTGCCTAGGAATTTCCTCGACGGTACACTGGCGGACTTAATGCTATAGAATATAGGGCATTCTCTACCAATCAACTATAGGGCGGTAAGAGAGACAAGTTATACAATGTTTTGCCCTTCTGATATTAATAAAAGTCTTCGGCATTAGATGCTGTAGCACTTACATGAGATCAAACTAAAGGTTTTAAAATAAAACACCACTACATCCCACGTACATTGTACAATAAACTATACATAGTCCTAAAGTCTACGAAGTGGAACCGTGCGTGGGCAACCAGACTTGAGTTGCGGTTTGGACAAAGGACAATCGAAGGGTATAATTACACTGTGTTTACTTAGGTCGAGGTCTGTTTGAAAAACCGCGTTGCTGAAACCGGCAATTATATGAATTGAGGCAGTTTCTGAAATTTATAGTCAGCACTCAGCAGACCCTCTACAATTGATAATTGTAAAGCTAAAGTACCTAAATAAATTAATATGTATTATCGTTGGTTTCAAATGGATACTTGTATTAGTAGAGGTCGCTCGCTGGCCCTTTGAGTACCTACGTAATTTATCACTTACTTTCATAATACGTGCAAGTTTACGGATTTCACATACATTCTCTTTGGGCAATAGTTGTTATTTTATTTTAGTAAGAAAACGATTGGGAAGCTAATATTTAAGTCATTTAAATATTATATAATGAAAACAGCGTTGTTTAATAATTTGAGGAACTAAAGATCGCCTTGTGTGCTTAGAGCATTAAACCAGAGCCAGACCTTGTGTGCGAACAAAATAATGTCTGCTCATTTTGAAATAAATAATTAAATTAATTTCTACTTGCTAATAAATGAATCATTTAACCACGAAACTGCTGAACTCACATTATGAAAACACATTGTATAAAACAGTGTTTTCGATGATAAATACTTTTAGTGAGTAAATCAATTATTATTGTAGAATGTAGAGTCACAAAACCTAGAACTCTACCTTTATAAGATTGATGGTGCGTTTACATACACCAGACTCCTGCAGAGTTGACAGAATTATAATTATTATTAGAGATGTGCCGACTAGTCGGTAAAGCCCACTATCCGGCCACTTTTGTAGTCGGCGAATAGTCGGCAAAAACCGCCGACTATCCGACTTTTTATTATTTTACTATTATTGAAATTACATAACTACAATTATTGACCATAACATGTGTATTGTTTCTGAAATTACTTGCTGGCAAAGGAATATCTATGTCATTATATAAAAATTGTATCTTAAATTGGTACCAAACATAGCAACATAATTTAATATCTTCTTCAGTAAACGTTTGTAAGGAAAATTATTCTTATTTAAAATATAAAATACTCCGATTTGTTTTGACAAATTAGGTAATTATTAAAGCAAGATTGCATGTTACACATTATGTACAGTAAAGATATATCCTGAAAACCATCAACTGTATCATGTCATGACGTGCACATAACCAAAACACGATCCGACACGTTCGCAGGCTGCGTATGCGACTTACCCGCGAATCAGCAGTAAACAAAGCGTTACGGAAACATCCGAAACCATGATCGGTTTGGCCGACTAGTCGGCCGATTAGTCGGCTTTTTTGCAGCCGACTAATCGGCTAGTCGGCCAAAGTCATGATCGGCACATCTCTAATTATTATACATACACCACTGCACTTCTTGTTCAACAATTACCGTGGGAGAGCCCGTGGGCGACAGAAGTTGCTTTCCATCAGGTGACCCGATTGCTCGTTTGTCCCCTTTTTTCATAAAAAAAAAACAAATAACAATGACAAAATTTTAGTTATTATTCGTATGTAAAAATTGTATTAGCTGTCATGAGAGTTCTATGACTTGTGAGCTGTGACCCAAAAACGCAACTCAGGAATTTTTATACGAGCGAAAATAAATATTTGACTTTTGATTGCAATTAGTAATTAGATCAGTGCAGCGTTTAAAATTGAGGACTGCATTTATTGTAATATCACGTGATCAATTAGAAAGCCAAGTCAGGTACTAGTAATCTGCGGCCAATATCTATGCCAATATATTGTGCAATGTGTGAAGGCGCCGGTGGCGTCTAGCCAACGGTTTCAGACCACGGCCGTAATGCTATCTATTTAAGTTTTATTGCTTGCTGAATGCTATTTTAGCTGCACGCACAGCTATCGATTGTGAGGCTGAAACTCGTAATTATAACGATGAAAACTCGATATGAGTAAAATGCTCATAGTAGTGTTATGACTTATGACTTATGAATGTAGACGTCAAAAATTGTAGAGCATCTAGTCATATTTATTCGTTTTGATTCTATGAAGCAGACAGAACAAAAAAATTAGACCATGAATTAACGAATAAATGAATGAATGAAGGTGAAAAAGACGCAAAATACTTTAAAATAGCCGCACTGTCCTCTTCTCTGATTCACCCCATTCATAAAAGTACAATTGCTGTTACCTCACTCAAGTACAAAGGTATTCCACGAAAGCACTACAACGGGATTAAAATTAAAAATAAATTAATGGCTGACTTGCTATAACTTCTGTACTTCTATACTTATTTCATCTTATTTATATGGTTATTTAGATCCCTTATATTATCAACTAGCTGTCCCGGTAAACGTTGTTTTGCCATTTAAAGTATTTCTACTTCATCAGTTGATATAAAATCTTACCCCCTCTTTTGTCCCCTAAGAGGGAGTGGAGGGGGGGGGGGATTTTATTAACAGGTTTTAAGCTGGAAAACACAGATAATAATATGAAGTCCAAGAAAAAAGTTTGATACAAAATCTAACCCCCTCTTTGATCCCCTTAGAGGGGTCGGAGGGGGATTTTTATACACCAGATGTTTAGTTAGAAGAAGACAAATATATCTGCAAAAACCGTTTGCAAATCGAATCAGTAGTTTTCGTGTTAAAGAAAAAAGTTTGATACAAAATCTGACCCCTCTTTCGTCCCCTTAGAGGGGGGGGTGGGGAATTTTTATACACCAGATGTTAAGTTGGTAGAAGACAAATTCAAATCGGATCAGTAGTTTTCGTGTGACAGTGGAACAAACATACAGACAGACAGACAGACAGACAAAAAACTAACCACATTTTTGGATTCTATAGCGATGTAGTGACACCCCCCGCTTATTATTTTTTGAATATCTTTAATGTACAGAATTCACATTTCTACAGTTTTATTATATGTATAGATATCTGCGTGCTCTCGCACTTCGCAGGGCAATTTAGTACATATGTATTTAGGCTTATTTAGGTACTAATTCTAATCAATATCGATCTTTACATCATTGTATTAAAAGTTTATTTTTATTTATTCCCATAATAACGTATGTACTTTTAAATTTGTCCATATATTTAGGTATACTTAGGTACGGTATAGTACTCAATATGCTGAAAATATATTTTTTAAATTATCATTCTTATCGTTATTATAATAATTATTATATCTTATCATTGTAACATTGGCAGAGAAATTTATTAAGCAGTTTATTAATGTGGTAAAGATAGATGATAGTTATCAAAATATGGTGTTTTAGCCGCATTGCGTTGGGGGCTACGTTATTACTTGTTGTTACATACATATTCGGACAGCATCAATGGTTCAGAAAATAACGCTATCTTGGTATTCCAGATTTGAATTCCGAACTAAATCACCAGCGTGGTTTTTTTTTAAATGATATCCATCCATAACGGAACGTATTTTTAATTTTTAGATTACGCAATTAGCTCTATGCAAACTGCAAAGTGCTTAATTGCTCTCTTTGTTGTGCTCATAGGTGGTTACTCGTGGGTAGAGTCTTCAAAGTGTGTTTAAATCTTTTAAAACAAAAAGCAATATACATAATGCTAAACGTTAATACACGTATTAAGTAACTCTCAGAAATCGGTTGGATGATGGATCCACCCTAAAAATGTAGACGCAGCTTGTCTCTGAATTTTCATGCCAGCCTAAAACTAAACACTTAAGAATGTCTCGTCTTGAGAATTTTCTAATCGTAGAATGATAATGATCAGTTATAAAGTTTTGTCAAAAGTTCGGGTCGTGGTGAGAGGGAACGTGGAACCAGTTTGGGCGCGCCCGGTTGTGAGCTGTGGCCTGTGGGCGTCCGCGTCCACCGCTCGCCGCTCCCAGCACCGACTCTGATACCCCAAATTTCACATTTTATGAGACGTTTTATATCTTTCCGTGATACGGATTACAGGTTTTAACGAACGGTTTCCTATAATAAAGCTTTCTTCTTAAAATTTGGTAGATTATATTCTGCGGCTCTACATTTTTCCTCAAGAGGTTGCTAGTTGTTACTTGTTAGTAAACTTTGTATATTTTTTACGCCGTCTTTGACTAAGAATGGAAGTGATATAATATTCCTATTTCCTAAAGTCAATTATATAGATGTTAAATGCTAATATAGCATTTAAGATATTATATTTATATGTATAATTGACTATGTATATCACTATAATATCTCTACAAAAGCACAGAAATTCTCTAAGAATAAATTATTTCTTAAAGTCAACAAAATATTGGGCAACGTTTTAATAAACTACCATTTTCAGCTCTCATTTTAGAATCATTACCTACCTATTATAATGTTCTTATGGATGTACAGATAAAAATATTCTCTCGTAAACCTTTCCCAAAAGACTATCATCTCGAATAATAATAAAATATCCCTCAGTTCTTCACCGACGGCGGAGCAGGTTGTAATTTTATTTTAGCTTAGGTAGGTCCATTTAAGCGGCTACAAAAAATAAGGTGGCAATAAAAGGACGGAAACCCATTGTTTGATGTCATTCTGTTATCGGGAATTCTTAAAAAAAAGCGAAGGGACTCTTCCATAGAATGGAGCGACGGAGAATACAATGAGCCCTTTGTGATGGAAGGCGCCGAACGGTCTGGCGCGGGCGGCGCGGGCGCACCATCGCTCGCACGAGGCCCGCGCCGCCCGCGCCGCCGAGTCTGGTCGCGCGACGACGTGTGGCGCGCCGCGCGCCCTATCACACCCATCCTTACTCCGTACTCTATAAAGGGTATTTTCGAGCTTTCGGCCGACCGGGCCCTATTAATATTCTGAGACGTGACGCATTCCTAAAATTCAAGATGGCGGCTAAAGACCACGCATTAGACGCACACAAAGCAAAGGCAGGACGCGTGTAGGTAAACGTAGGACGTGGCGAGGCGCCCGCGCACCTATTAGGATTTTCGAGGATAACCTTTATCATTCACAAATTTTGAACAAATTATATTGACTGTACTTATTACTTAATTTAATAACACAACGTAATAGTATAGCATTTAAGAACAAAAGAATTGCTATAGGTTTAGCTCTTACGACTTACATCGAATAATCATACAAGTCCCTCTATAAATGTAGAGCTATTAAAAATCATGCGATATTATTGAATAAACATAAATTGGAGTTTATCCACTACTTTTCCTCATACATACATATTTGCAATTCAGTAAACCGCTAACTTGAATGCATTGCTAGTGAAGTGTACTCGTTGCTATCTACTTATTAGTCATACATCACGCCACCTCGGCCCTGTTAACATAATACCTATACTTACCTTACCTACCCAGCAGGGTACGTCATCATGTAATAGGTAGCTTGACTGTATAGTTAAAATAGTAATTATATTGGCGAGAGCAACATAAGGATTCAATTTTCAAGTAAGCTTAGGTTCTTTTTTTTTTGTCTGCTTTTTTTCATCATAATATTATTAGGTTCTTCTTAGTTAAGGACCGAAATCCTCCTGCTGCGTAATCTTCATTTTCTGTGACTGGTTGTTTGTGTTCTTTAGTACTTATATGTATGTATGTAACTGATTGTACTGTTGGCTCTTGGTGGAAATTCATGTTGAACACTAATGAAACACAATTTTCGTGCACTTTTTCCACTATATTTAAGAAATTGTAATAATTTTAACAAATTACAGACTGGTTTCGAATTAAATCATCATCATCATCAATCATCATGTGTGTTCTTTAGCCTTCTCTACGTTCAACTACTATATACCATGACTACAAAGCTATATCCTGTCGGCTGTCGCTTATGAGTTATGAACACGTTTTCATAATCGTTTGTATTGGTTCATCATAATAATATTAAGTATATTTATTATGCAAACGTGGAAATACCACATTGTCCTAAAAAGGAGACGCTAGAGAGAACTGCTATAGTATTATCTTATTATACTTATTTTGTAGAGCACCAGCGTAGACGCTCTACATTTCATTGAATCCAAGAGAAAAAATCTTATATTTTCTGCTTATTGCGTGCTATCTCTATTTTCTTTAGATGATTTTTCTGGTTCAATATATTTTTGTACTTTGTTGTACTTGTTAGTAGTAACAAACAATGTAAATCCGGAAACTATTGTGTTTAAAGGCTCAATAGAGAAACGGAACCTTAAATCTTGTATTGTTATTTTTTTATTTCTAACTAAAAAACGTTGTAAGCTCATAACCTGTAAATTTTAACCCTTAAATTTGTTGAGGCCTGACTCGGCTCGGGTGTGTCTGAGCTACAATCTTCAAGAAACAGACTCCTTATTTATAAAATATTTTGATGTCCCGTATTTTCCTTTGCCAAGTAATTACTACTAGCAATGATGATTTATAATGAAGCTTTGCGGTAGACATTAATTACATTGTCACGAGTCACGACTCACGACACTTCTGGTTTAATTGATCAAACCCAGAGGGACCCCATAGTGCGTCATAGCTCATAGATGACATGTCACATGCATGTCACAAATAAATAGTTAGGGCACTAGAGGTAGGTACCTAACTATGAGTAACAATGTAGGTACCTAAGTTACTTTTTACTTACGTAGTTTCTTACAACTTAATTTTTGTAAGAATTGTAACTTCCTATATAATAATTTGATACGCTCGCGCTACAATCAACAAGAATTTAAAAAAATTAATACACTCGAAAGCTTTCGGCGTAAGATTGAGTCCTAAGGAGGATATAAAAATTTTACTCAAATTATTTGGTAATCGGTAAATTATACTCGTAGCTACTTTCCATCATTTCTTGATAACAATGATAACTGTCTAATTTAGATAACAAATGTACTTACGTATAAACTTTATAACGTCTATGTTATAGCATGGACCAATCATACAAACATACATATATACATAACTATTTAATTACTCTATGGTTATAGTAACACAATAAGTACTAAGTTAGGTAGTGACTCGATACTGCCCAGATGGTAAACAAAGTAAGATCTGTGGCGGTCCATGTATGGCAGGTTGCCAGGAATCTAGTGACTAGTCTAAGTAAAATCGCCTTAAGGGCTGACACAACCGCTTTCGTTTATTCCTGTTGCTGTAGCTCTCGAGTACCTATCGACTCAGCTCAAAATACACTTGAAGTACTTACCTAAACCTATGTACCATCGAGGAAATTGATACCTAGGCAGTTGACAGACCCGTCATTTGGTCGGCTTATGTCAATTCAACGTTAGCTGTGAGTTGTAACCGGCTGGATGGGTTTGACTTAACGTGATCAAATTACTTAGGTCCACCATTTGCCTAGGAATCAACTTCTCTGATAGTACTTACGGTATGTACCTTAATACTAGTTAGAGTTTCGATATTTTTAAATGGGAAAATGGCCCGCCACACATTCCTATCTACCAGTGCAAATCCTGTGTCGCCAGAATCAGCAGTAGTAACCAACCACGAAAAACCGTTGACATGATCTCAGGGGTATGAGATCATATCAAAGGGTTTTCGTGGTTTCGTGGTTTTTGGCATTAAATTTCTTTTTAACTCGGTGTTCTTTGTAACTCTCACTTGGTTCTGCATCTCTGCTAGAGAGAGGTCAGGGTCGGAAACGCTGAACCATAGTTTGTAATGATTGCGGCGAGCGCTGCTAGATCTGCGTTTACCTTTATTATGTGAATAGTGAACCTAGAGTCCTATCTGATGAGTCTGCAACTCGCAAACTTTTCAGCAAAAGCTTTTGGAAAGTTAATTGTACTAAAGTTTTTTCACCTTACTCCTTAGTCCTTACCAGCAAACATAGCGTCGTCGTTATTAGCAAATGAATCAAGGAGATTGTTTTTACAAGTATTCTAAAAGGATCCAAATTGCTCTGCTCTACTAATTGGATATTTGTCGGTGTGCCAGGCCGTACGTACTGTTACTAATTTGACACTTCGACATTTCCGGCGCATCATTGGGGCTATTTTTTGCACTCGGGTATAAAGCAGCCGCCGCGCCGCGCTGGTAGAACATTTTAAAAGTATGTAAATAATTAAGAACAGATTTGTAAATATGTATCTGAAGATAATGGGACGTTATTGAAACTAGGTACTAAACTTACTAAAAACATTGCACTAGAGAATAATATGTAGAGAAGTGTTCGAGAAAATAATTTATTCAGACAAGATTTAAGACCTACCGACAAAGTCCGCTTTCATAAACTTAATAAACATTTTTTGGCGTTAGAGCCTATATTAAAAATATAAAAGTTAAAACTGCTTTTTAGATGTGTTAGGTTTCGAAACTACCACTGCAACGCCATCTATCGGTGGATAGCAAAACTTTATGTTTTAAACCGACTGCACGTAGGACTGCACAGTGCACACTAGCACCTATAAATATATCTGTATTATCTATGACTAGCACTAGACTAGACTTTAAAATATCAAAAATCAGTTTTACAACAAAAATAGAAATTTAAAAAAATCTTGATATTATAAGTATTAAAATATTAATAGGTCCAAATGCATTCTTGGGGACTGGACCTATCAGACAGAGCGGTCACGCGTTCAAGTGTTGGCGCTCGCATTCTACGTTCGAGTGATTAGTCACATAGGAGCAATACTGACGCGCCGCCGGTTAGAACGCCCCCTGTGTGAGTATGTAACCTATGTAACGTAATAGAACACATTACACAACGCAGAAAACATGTGTTTTTTATTCCCATTTAAAAAACTGACCGCTTGAATGCTAGACCGTGTGACCCACAGATCATAGAAGGTGACCACTCTCTGTCTGATAGGTCCCTTAATAATGCATTGTTAGTACATAATATGTATATGCATTTTAAGCTACAGGGTAGGTGTAATAAAAAATTATGTTTATAATATTTTTAATTGTCATTCAACACCCCAAACTTCTTCAAAAGCAGTGCACAATTTTGCACAAGTCAATGCTGCTGATAGAGGGTAGTTACTTATAGACATAACACCCTCTGAATAATCCACCTCCACTTTACCGTGGGCCATAGCACCAATGATTATTACAATGGGATCATCTTTGGGAACTAACTCACGACAGTTCGTAACAACTTTAGAACTAAAGGACATAGTAATTTTCTTAGCGCCCACTGGAAGATGTGACGTCACAGGATTCTTTATAACCTTCAGTAATTTCATCTGCCCTTCTGAGGCTCTAATTGCAAACTTGTGTAGCAGTTGAACTGAAAAGATAATGAAAATATATTTTAAATTTTAATATTTCTTAATTACTACATGTGACATTAAAACAACCGAGTGCTTATAACTCAATCTTGAAGTGTTCAAACACTTAATAATATGTTGTATGAAAGATACCTAAATATTTCTTCTATTCTGTTTTTCTTAAATATTTGTCCAGGTACAGACAAAGACAGACAGATAGGTTCCATTTTTATACTCTTTGGGTTTTAAACCTACTTGTAAATAAAGCTTTAAGAAATGTAGTATTTGTATAATGTATTCAGTTAAATTAGAGCTGTTATGAATACTTGTTTTATGCTATTTTGATGACACCAAAATATTAACGCTAACCCATTAAGCCTGCAAATCTCTTGAAAGTTCTTGGTATTCTTGTCTGTGGATTAATTTCAATTAAAACATTTTTCTCTGTGTGAATGTAAACTTGGAGAAGACCAGCACGGTTGAGGGGAGAGTCCATCAGCATGAGTAGAGACTGGTGGGTGATATCTGGCCGACACGACCCTGGATCCCGGTCATTTTTCCTTAATATATTAACATGGTCCTCACAATTGAGCAGTTCATAGCTGTTGCCAACCTTAAATGTTAAAAGAATAATTATTATTATAATGTTGCAGGCTGCAGCTAATAAATAACAACAAGAACTAATCATGTATATAATCAAAGCTAATAAAGACTGAATTCATTCAAAAATTTTGAAATAAAAGTTAGCAACACACATTGCATAAATTAAACACTTCTGACTTCAGTAAAATTTTCAGTAAAGTAGTTATTCCATTACATTAAATTTAGAAGTTCTAAATAGGATTCTAAAAAGAAGACAAATTAGAAGCTTCTTATTCCACTTGTCCTAATTTAGTAACTAAATCAGTTGTACAGATTAAAAATTAATTGTGACGACGCGGCGATTTTGGCCAGACGTCTTCATAATGGCTCCAGTTCTGTCAAACCAACAAAAAATTGGTCTTCTCATAGGCTTAGCTGTTGGCTCAATGAAAATCAAAATAAATAAAAAGCGAAAAAGATGGTTGAAAGAATTTTTGCTCCACGAAAAATTATGAATCATGAACTTTCTGAACCAGCAGACTTTAGAAATTAATTATGAATGGATTCCAGATCGTATAACATAAAATATATTGACTTTAATACAATAAAAGGTTGAAACCATCTGGCAACACTGATTTAGTCAGTTAGAAGCCACATTTTTGCCGATTTAGTACACTAATTAGGATCCTAGCTTTCTAAATGTTATTCCACCACTAAATTTAGTGACTAAATCATTTAGATTTCTAAATTTAGTGTAATGGAATAGCTACTTTAGAGATTATATTAAGTTAAGTGCAGTTTGGGTTGAGCGTCATAACCTTAATAACTTTGTTAATGGAATAATGTTTAAAATTTGTCCTTACCTTTACAGTTTCCAACTGTGCATTCTCTAAAATAACTATAAGACGCTTCTCCTGTTTCTTTATATGTGATGCAACTAAATGCTTAGGTTTTGGATCATACTCGAAGTCGTCTTGGTTTGCTGCTAATTTTCTTTTCTTGCCCATGTCTAATTTGTCTGGATATAATATTGTGTTAAGAACAAATTTCACTTTCCAATGAATAGTAAATTGTACTTTACAACATTTTTGAATGCAATATTTATAAAACAAAAGTTAAAATTATGATATTTTTTTCAAAACACGTGCGAAAATCCCATTTCCCAAGTAAACATTGCCCTGTCACTTGTCAAATGTCAACTGTCACTGTCAGTTAAAGAAAGATCTATATTTTTAGGGTTCCGTAGCCGAAATGGCAAAAAGGAACCCTTATAGATTCGTCATGTCTGTCTGTCTGTCTGTCTGTCTGTCTGTCTGTCTGTCTGTCTGTCTGTCTGTCTGTCTGTCTGTCTGTCTGTCGGTCCGTCCGTCCGTCTGTCCGTCCGTCCGTCCGTCCGTCCGTCCGTCCGTCCGTCCGTCCGTCCGTCCGTCCGTAGATGTAGTCTGTGAACCGCATTAAGATTTTGATGCAAAAATGGAAAAATTATTAAAAATTTTAGGGGTCCCCATAGGTACAACTGAAACAAAAAATATTTTTTTTCATCTAACCTATGCGTGTGGGGTATCGTGGGGGTATCTATGGATAGGTCTCTAAAAATCATATTGAGGTTTCTCATATCATATTTTTCTAACCTGAATAGTTTGCGAATTGCGAGAGAGACTCTTCCAAATCTGTGTTTCTATTGCGATTTGCGGCCTGCGGGTGTATCTTTGCGGCAGGCGGCTAGATATTATTTGTTTTCTGTTTAAAAAAATTAAAAATGTTACTGATGTTTATCCCTTTTCTCTAAAGCAGTGAAATATAATTTTATAAACACTCAAAGATTCATCTTGGCGACTTGAAAAAATAGATGGCTAACGACAGGGAGGTTCTTCGAGAGATATGGGATGGGAAACTACCGATCTGTTTTCAACTTAATCCTGAGGAGGTGACGGAGGTTCAACAGCCAGATCCATTTTATGTTATGGTTCCCAGGCTAAGCTACTTTCCACTAGTGATAGACAAGGTACCGTACCTACGTTTTTGTTCGGTGTCGGATCCAAATACGAACTCACATTGTCATTTTTAAATTTTAACTCATGTTTTTGCCTCTGCTAATATTTCAGATGAAAAGACACTTTCTACGCTTTATTTCCCAAGAAAATGCCGATAGTGAAATGTGGCTAGACTATAATGGACAACCATTAAAATGGCACTATCCAATTGGCTTCTTATATGACCTATATTGTGGCAGCGATCCTCAACTTCCATGGACTTTGACTGTTCACTTCACAAAGTTTCCTGATAATATTCTTCTTCACTGTACAAATAAGTATGTTATTTCTATTGCTACTTGAATATAAACATACAATAGCAGCCTTTACAGTCAACTTGTATTTTATAGGGATGTGGTTGAAGCCCACTATATGGCAACAGTAAAGGAGGCTGATGTACTTAAACACAGAGGCCAGGTGATGTCAACTATGCAGAAGAAAGACCATAACCAACTATGGCTTGGACTGCAAAATGGTAAGATGATTTTTAGTCTATATTTTTGTGGCTTATTGTAATAAACATTTTTAAATTTATTTTATTTAGAAAGCCTCTTTATTTAGAGGACTACTTTGTATTTGAGATGTTTAAATTAATTTGAAAATGAATTTATTTCAACATTGTTTTGTTAACTAAAATTAACACAGTGAGTAGGTACAAAGTTTTTCTTTATTTTCATAGACAAGTTTGAACAGTTTTGGGCAATAAATAGACGACTGATGGAATCCCATGGAGACAATGAGGGATTCAAACACATTCCAATGAGAATTTACTCTGAAGATGGAACATGGAGTCAACGCTTAATTAGCCCTAAGAATAATGATGGCAGCCGTAAAATAGTAGAACAACTAATAGCAGAGCTGTTTCCAGATAAACCAGACGGTATTTATTAGGTTTTTATTTTGTTTTATAAAGTTTACTTTTAAGGTGCAGTCCAATTTGCTGTAAGCAATGGGTGTGAACTGTGAATGCTTAAGTTTTTGCTCAACTAGTGCACTGCATACTTAAGGCATTGGCTAGAGTCGAGTCCTAGGCCGGTATAAATAGTCAGTACTCAAGATGCATCTCGGTCTCAAGACGCGGTTCGGCTCTATGATTGGTCCAAATTTTGACAGCCAACCAATCACAGAGCCTGAACCGTGTCTTGAGACCGAGATGCATCTTGAGTACTGACTATTTATACCGGCCCTATTCATTACAATTTTATCTTCTTTTTCAGTGAAATTGAGAACGCATGGTATAATGATACCAGCGGACACTCCACTCCAATGGCTCTCTGAACATTTAAGTTACCCAGATAATTTCCTACATGTATGCTTATGCTCATAATTTTCTACAGATTGTTATCAATATTTGCATTTGTCAAACTATTTATTTAAGCCTTGTAAAAATGTATTAATATAAACATATTTTATGTAATTAAATTATTTTATAATAGAAATTGTTGTTAATGTTTAACCAATTTATTATACAAGGTATAACAAAACTAAGTGATAATACTTTAGGGTGTGTATCTGTGTGTGTTCCTTGTGGAGAGTACACAGTGAAAGTAGCAGTGCTGAAAGATAAAAAAACTTCAGTTTTCAGCGCTGCTGCTTTTACAGTGAACTCTATATACAAGACTTATATACACCCTAAAGTATTATCACTTAATTTTGTTACAACCTGTATAAAACATCTTACCTATTTTAACAACTAATAAAAAACCATCTGACAGTGTAAAATAATTTATTTCAAGTTAGGATGGCACAATGTTAAAAAACATGATTTTTATTTTTTATGGAAAAAAAGCACCATTTGTCTCTCCGAATTACATCCAGATAACAAAACAGTTTTTTTATAAATATAGAAAAGTACAGAAATGTAGGAGTTTTGTAAAAAATGTTTGTAACACAGTATTTCTATAACAAGATTAACACTTAAAAGTGACAAACTCATCTTACATTTTACTTACTAAATTTTTGTACAAAAAAAATAAAAATAAAGAATTAGAAGAGCTGAAGATTAATAATTAAATACAAAATGCAACACCAACATTTTTAATGAATTTGCTGACATAATATGTGTTGTACAGACGTTTAACCTTTTCAAATATATTTTTATAAGTTTATGCATTATTATGTGTTTTACGCTTATTAGTTTTTTTAACAATATTATACCGAAATTTTAAAAATAACAACAAAAATGATAACATGATAAATATGTGAATTTTTCGGCTACATATTTGGTATGGAATGTATGTATTTACAAAAGCAACAAAAGCTCTGTCCAACAGTATATGAATAGAAGATTAAGTAACAACTCACAATTTTAAACCTCACTATTAATAATCAGTAGAATACACTCATAATGTTTGTTAGATTCTAATGCTACTAAGACGCATCCTTTTGGAGTCACCTAATGCAACATTGAATTTATTCCTCACTTGTAACATTCAATCTTTGTTCAATCTTTACTTCATTTCAAGTTTTGTATCTTAAAAGCATTTGAATCTGATAAAAAAGTAGTTTACATAACACAATGAATCACTGAAATGTGTTATTACAGAAAACAATAACTAACAACCACAATGACTAATGAGTTTAGGGTATAATACCTAGTTCACTAATAGTTTCGATAAAAAATATCATAGTTCATCTCTGGTTCTATTATGTTTTTGTATAACATAAGGTATTTGTCGGCTGAATCTCTTGCAACCGTTATTTGCAAAAATCTGTTGATCTTCACTTGGTCCATATGAAATGACTGAAAGAGCATCCCTGAAAAATGAAAATTTATAATGAAACTAACTTCAATAACATAGTATGAACCAACAAAACAGTTTAAATTGTCATAACTATTACACAATACTTGAACTTATTATTATGTAATCATAATTACTTACTCCATCATTTCTTTTGAAGGGTTGTATACGCCATGGGATCGGAATTCTGCTAAGGCACATGTCTCCACATGACGCTGTTCCAAAGGCAGGAATGGGATATAGTAGTCTATTAAATGCTGAGCAATTATAGATGACTTTTCAAAGCCTCCTGGAACAATGTTAATGAAATATTATAGTTTATCCTGAAGAAAACTCCACTCAGTAGTCAGTAGGCCTATTACGAAACCGTTTAGACTGTAGAGACTCAAACAATCGAACGAGAATGCCGCGTCCCGCCTCTAAGATCCACACGCGGGTGACAACATGCATGGCATGAGTCATGACAGGTAAAGTGCCCTCAAAGTAAATTATTACTTAATGCCCAGAAAACTCTTACTCAATTTATAGATAAGAAACTTCAAAAAACTGCCTTTACCTGTTATATAGGCTGTTCTTCTTATCAATGGTTCAAAATCATGAAATTGCAAGTCATTTCTTTTCACTCCATCATTGTACAATTCTAGCAAATGTGTAGCTATCTCTGTTCCACCAATGTTGGATATGAATATAAAGATGCTGTCTCTACAAGGTAAAAGTATTTTTAAGTAGGCATAAAGTACAAAGTAACATGAAATGTATTGCCCAGAATTGACCATAAAGGGCTTGTGTCAAGACTCAAGAGGTTAAACAGAAAAATATTTTACTGATGAAAAAATTTGTAAACACTTCAAAATGCCGAGCTGTGTCGTGAAATTGTGTAAATATTATATTATATTTATTTAATTGATTTTGGGGTAATTTGAATAACATTGCAACACTAGCCCGAGCAGTGCGCGTCGCGCACACATGCTTAAAAAACCTGCTTCACTTGCGTTGTTCACAGCATGCAGTCTGATCATGAATCATGATACACAAAGAATTATATTATGAAGATACAATTTTCTTTGTGTGATAAGTAATTTTCTTTATAAAGGTTTCTACAAAAACAACCTTTTTAAATACCCAGAAGGATCTTAATTGACTAATCCAAACATCATATTACTTATTATATTTTATTAATTTTATCTTGATGACTTAAATATAAAAATGTTTGAATAAGAAGGAATGCTCACCTGTAGTCTACACCATCAACAGTGTGATGATGATCCAGCAGTGGCTTAATAATATCCAACACAGATGGGCACATCTCATGAATTTCATCAAATACAATAAGAGATGTGGGACATTTTGAAACTATTTGTTTAATCTTGACCAGTAATTCATCCTTAAATTATGACAACTTAATAAGTTATATTAAAGAGCTTTATAAATTTAAATATTTATGTAACCCAGAAAAAAGGATTAAAGCAAAAGTTTTATTAGTAGCCAATTATTGATTCACCTGAGCCTTTTGTGCGTGAGTACAGCTAAAATCCTTCTTTCCCATGAAAACTTTGACAAAGTTACTTTTCATTCCATTTTTATAGAGCGCCTCTGCTATCATAGTCGTAGCATAATTCTTACCAACTCCGGACCAACCATGTAAACTTATGACTAATGCTTTTTTATTTCTCTTCTGTTCATTGTGCAAAGCTTCTTTATGTGCCTTCAAAATATTGATTAGTTCATAAACTAGTGGCTGCCCAAACATCCTGTTTTCGAATGATTGTTTTAGTGCTGCAAAATACAATAAAATGATGATCAGTTCTTATTCTTATTATTATTCACTATAATAATATAGAATATTTATGTTGTGAATTAGAATAACAAATAACATAATATTTACATTTTAAATCGTATGGTATATAGCTATCAGTACAACATTCCATGTAGTGACATACTGTATTCGTTTTGATGCTATCCCAACCAAAGAAACCACTTGCAATGAGAGCACTTCCAACTAATGTCATGGTTATTATTTCCGAATAGACGTAGCAAAGATTGCATAAAATTACAGCTACGTAGAGATGGATGATCATTTTTAATCCTTAATAGTTCGAAACAACAAATTCAACTTTTAACATAAAAGTTCTAGCGAGGGTAGTCATAATACTTTTACGTTTTAAAACAACAACGCAGCAGACAGAATAAAGGTATTATTTATTCATTAATGCTAATCTAAAAATTGGTAAGGAGTATCTATTTAGTTTTAATAAATTATTAGTAAATTCAAAAAGTAATGCCTAGTGTTTAATGTATTCCTCTTCATGTTTTTTTGCTGACACTGACAGGAATAGTGAATACTTCACAAGGAGGTCTTTCACTGATCTCAACAAGTACGCTGGATTGCTGATAGTTGATACAGACCTGCTTTTTGTGCCTATTTGAAGCGGAATCAGCGCCCCCATTATTAGGGTAGAGAACTAAATTTGGCGTAGCCACAACCAATAACAACAGTTGTCATCACTAGTATTAGTTCCAAATACTCTCACTACTGCTATCAGCGCCAATATGGCGGCTTCTTTCAAACGTCATTTTTACGTCAGATTTAGTTCTCTACCCGAATAACGGGGGCGCTGATTCCGCTTCAAACAGGCACAAAAAATAGCTGTCATTTCAAAGGCTATCAGCATTCAGCTATCCAGCGTTATATACTGTATTATCTATGATCCAGCGTATCAGTGATAGAGTCTGGCTAACGAAAGATGAGACTGGAAAAAGGCGGCAAATTCAAAAAATCGACGTATAAAAACCCCATCTATAGCCAGAATCATAGTTTTGATCTATGAGCTACGAATAATAAAGTTCCTTAGTTTTTATTATTCGTAATTCGTAGATCAAAACTATAATTCTGGCTATAGACAGGGTTATTATACGTCGATTTTTTGAATTTGCCGCCTTTTTCCAGTCTCATCTTTCGTTAGCCAGACTCTAGTGAGCATTCCGAATATCATGCCGCACAATAGGTACAAGTCTACTCTATATACTTTAATCTGTGGGTACAAGTACGAAGAAATTATATCCTTTCCCATACAAGTACGAAGAAATTATATCCTTTCAACGTCCTTGATCCATCATCCAGGGTATTATTTGAACTACTAAATTATTTTTTATAATAAATTATAGAATGGCGTCTAACATACTGAAAGTAGAGTCTGGAGTGCAACTTTTGGCAAGATTAACAAAAAAATCAGGCTTCAAAATTTTCTATCCTTCATTATATTTTGATCAAGGACTAGAGGCTGGACATGTCATTGAGTTGTATGGTGACCACTCGACAAAACATATTTTGCAAGATATTATAACAGAAACTCTAATTCCTACTAGTACTGGTGAGGCTGAATCAGGGGTTCTATTGTTTAATATTAATGGCCACATAACATTTGAGTGCTTGTTAGATTCTTTGAAAAGGAAGCTTCAGAAGAAAACACAGTATAAGGAACAAAATTTATTAGATTACAATAACAAATTAGATAAATTATTACATAATGCCTTGAAAAATCTTTTCATTCTTCATATTGATGACATTAATCAGTTTTATGTAACAATACAAAATTTAGAAAATGTGTTATCAAAAAATTGCAGTATTTCATTAGTGGCTTTTGATTCACCTACAGCTTTTTATTGGTCTGAACAAGATTTCAAGATTACTAAAATGGATATTTACCTGAAAAAAATACTTCTAATGATACAAAAAGTTTGCAAGGACTACAAAGTTGTTATAATTTATACAAGACCAGAGTATTTTAGTAGTACTAAAGACCCTATTGAAAAGCTAGAAAAGTGTAGTAAGCATCCTGCCAATGAACAAATTAATTATAGAATTCAAGTTGTGTTTAACACGAGTGAGAAACATTACTTAAATATACAGTCTTATGATAAGATATTCAGAAGGGAATTTGATTTATTAAATGATGAGTTAATACTACACTAGCATAGTCTTATAATAGAGATACAAAAATTGGGCACAGGTTAAAAATCAACTTGAATGTAATGCTTATTGTTATTTAGTTGCTAAATGAATAACACCAATACACCAAGCTATCTTGTACCTGACCTAAAAATGAGATTATTATAAAAAGTTAATTTAAGTATAATATTATCAGTATCTAAAGTTTAATAATAAGTGTTTAGTATATGATTAAAAAATGTGAACATTCTAACAGTTTTTCTATTGATTAATACCTACAATAATAAAGAAAATATCACAAGGTTTAACCTTTTTGTGCTTAGCCTTAACATTATCATGCATGGTAAACCAGCAAGGATTTCTGTCAAATTAATTTGTAAATATTCCACACTTTAATTTACAAGTTTATCATTAATTATAATCCTTAGTCCTTACATAAACATATAATAATAATTTTAGAACATTTACTCCTTGCAATAGATAGTGCAATCCACAAAGACGCGCCCCACTATTCCTCCCAATCGTTTATAGTTTCATTTATACTTTTATTTCAAGTCTGGGTTTTTGCAACATAGACTGCACTACTCGTGCACATCAAACGGCTGAAGGGTCGCGACCGACGCTCAGATGAAACTCCCTGTACCCCGCAATCCCCTCACTCAAAAAATTGGTGGGGCCCGTCTTTGTGGATTGCACTATCTATAAATGAATCATTTGTAAAACAATATACTACTAATTATCCTTGCTGTTTTACTGATATTATTTTATTGCTTTTTAAGTACTTTACCATGAATTAAAACTAATTTTATCACATCATTAGATATATCACAAACATAAAGGCGGCTAGACCATGGCTAAAATAATTGAGATTCTCCCACTTATTCATTGTGTGATAGTAAGAATACCCTGACTCTTGAACTGCAAATGAGGCCTCAAACATTACACCCAAATAAGCTAGATGTATTATTGTGACAATAGAAAATATTGTGTTGACAAACATTGCAAGAAAGCTGTTCTTCTTAAACTTGTGCTCACATTGTTTGACACACGGGTTGGCCAAACAACACACTTCTAGAGCTGATGCAACTTTGTATCTCAAATTGTACTCTACATATGAAAATGTTCCAATACTCAGAAGCACAGCTGAAAATTGAAAGTTGAAGCCATGTAATAAAGATGACACTACATAGGTAAAGAATATGGCAGTGAACTGACCACATGCTTGACATGGTTTGAAAACATAATTTTTAAGCCATTGGTGCATGGGAATATTCCAATAAATAACAACCTGCACTAGAGATCTGGGTAGTTCAATAAACAATGGTTTCGTCACTTGGAGATCCAAGTGGCAATCATTTGTGAGGCCAAATCCAGCACTCGTCATAGACACTATGGACATGCTTGAGACAAAGTAGTGGGACATCCTGAAAGACTGAGCATCACGGTATGCTACAAGCCATTTTGAAGTGTCATCATCTATGTACCAAGGCACAATACAATTTGACAGTACTAAAAAGAATAGGGATTCCAATAATTTTAATACAATAATTTTTACCCATCTTCTACTCAAGAACTTTACATTTAAATACTGGTTATACGCATGAAACTGTATCCAAGGTCCTAATATAGAGTTAGCTGGACAGAAAACATAGCCTCCAAACTCCAGAGGGTTTAACATCTGTTTGAACATATTGCGATCTAAATCAATAGCAACAGATATTATTTTCATGGCTGCTATCATTTGAATACCTCTTATTTGTTGCCACATTTTTGGGTTTAGCACATAAACTTCACACGAAAGAAGAAATGATATGATCAGTACACTCATAGTGAACCCTTTCCATCTGTCAGTTAATTGAGACAGCAATGCAATACAAATATAAGACCCAACTGATAATCCAATAGTCCACACAAAAGCTATTCCAATGTTTTGATAAAGTAAAAGAAGTCCAATAATAAGTGATAAACTATGTTTAACGCTTTGCGGTAGGGGAATATACTGCACTAACATCCGCAGCGACAAATTCGCTATAAGTAAATCCTTAGCAAAACGTAGTCCTTCAAAGAGTGTTGGTTCCGCACACAATGTAATATAGTCCCAGCTATTTTCCACGTAATCGTCATCTTCTTCCATTTTTGTGTATAAACCGGCTTACTGTCTGGAATTTAACTTGAGCCACTAGCGAAGACTTGAATCGGCTCCATCATAAACTATACACTTGAGATCACAGTGTTTGCTTTACACACAGATTAGGGTATTAGCTTTACATTATAATTTAAAAAAGAACACCCATGTTACTAAACTAATCACAGATTAAGTATACATAGATGGATTCTTAGCTCGCCAGCGCGTGGCCATTTTATGCTTGTGTGCAATTGCTGTAGTGTGCGTGTAGGGATGGCGTATATCGATAAAAATATAAAATTAGACTACAGCTATCGACCAAGGCGACCATAATTTTATGTTACAGATTTTTATTAAACAACATCAAAAAAGGAGGTTATCAATTCGACCTGCATGTTCAATTTAGGATATATTATGCTCATTAAATTAGAAGTCGCTTTCAATTTGGTGAAAAGGTATTTTTTATCTATTTATTAAGTGTATGAAAATACTTAAATACAGGGTGCAATTAAACCTTCCTGCCAAATTTTGATATATTGATCCTTGTTCAAAATAAAAATACACGTATTTTTCTTTTAATATAGTCAGTACTAAAATGTTGAGAAATAGCTTCCGAAAGTTATCCTAAAAAACACTGTACAATTAAAATGGACACTACGCGTCGCCGGCGGGTGAGCGCGCGCGCGCCTCCCCCCCACGTCACCCCCGCTCATTCCTACCGCCACGAGTAACCGTTCTGCATCGATTTTAAATGAGATAAAATATGTCATTAAAAAAATAACACCCAATTTTTTTTGCTAACTGACCTCTACTAATGATACCTAAGCCCTGGAAAAAATTTGGCAGGATGGTTTAATTGCACCCTGTATAAACAAAATATTTAAGTATATAATTACACAAATAGTTAAAAATATACATAATATGTATACTCCATAAGCCACGAAAGCTTGTCCGGAGTGTAATAGCTAATATCAATAAAATCAACAGTTTTTATAAAACACAACAGAAGAACAAAATATATTATACTTTATTAAACTTAATTACTATTTACTATTAAGCAACTATTTTGTAGAATAACAATTATTATTATCAAAGAAATTTAAGAATGAATCTCAGTTCTACTTATTTAAAGTAATTCCAAAAACGCTTAGGTGCATTTCTTTACCTATTAAAATATAATTATGTAATAATATTTATACAGAAAAAGACTTAAAATAGATACTTCTACGCCCCCTGAATAATGATATTATAATAATAATAATTAATAACCTAAGTAGGACTCTAGAGTCTAGACGATCAATTTTATTGTGCAATATCACGGTGTGTGCAATCAAAATCATAGAGCACTAAACCATATAATAATCTTCACTTTCAATCTTATTATCAAATTAATAGTTGAAAATAATTATTATCTTCATTATAGGTCTCTCCGTCACCACCATAATATTGAACTCTTCTTTATGAGCATTCCAATAACCTGAAAAAAATAAATGGTTTAGTGTTAATGAAATATGTACTATACTACTACATACTATAAAATATTATACACATAATTCATAATATTGTATACGGGGCAATATGCTTTATGTAAGTTTTCCATGCTTAACCCATCCAGCCCCAAGCGGAACCCAGGTGCCGCATAACAACTAAATATATATTGTGTCTGGAATTCGACGATTGAGTTATTAAATTTATTTTATTAAATGATTATGACTTTAGCCTTATTAAAATTTTACATTTTACTTAGGTATTAAAAAAGAGTACCTAATGCCAGGATAAAATTTCAAGAAGTATCTTTAAGTAACGAATTGAGTACTTACAGGGGGGAGGTGTGAGAGCTGTTGATCATGCAATTATTTTAATCTCCGTTAGAACTTTCTTTATTTCAATAAAATCATTGTTTCAAACTTACGTTTGAAATGATAATTCCAAATTCCAATATTGTGATGCCTTCATAAGGGAGTAAGGATTAAAAACTTGCATGAAACTTGCGTCTAAAATATATATCTGTTTGTCGTCTATTTTGAAGCATTTTTAACCTGAAAAAAAAATCATTTAGTCCATGACATTATTTTTATCGATAAACTATAGTTCAAGTAAGGCGCATCCCTAAAATACACGTAAAAAACTATGCAATATTTATAGCCAAATTATTACTTGATGTGACATTTTTATCACTAATGCCTTATATAGCATGATTAATGGATTATTATACTTATAAATTTTCTTTTTTAGCTTACAAAAATACCGATTGATAAGCCCAAACAACGTTGTTGAAAACTTACGTATGTTATGTTAAATCCACGTGTTTAAGGCATTCCTTGGCCGTTTTTATGGTTTATTATATAGCGGAATCACAAAAAGCAATAATATATTGCATTGAACGTTCACTAAACACTTTTATTACCACTTTTTATACATGAAATATGCAGACCTACTCGTTTGTTATGTTCTACTAAGTGGGACATAACATTACAGGCTTTTGACGTTTACACACCGATATGAGCTTTCTCTTTCACCCAAATTACTACATCGTTAGTTAGAAAGAGTAACATTATCAGCTGTCAAAATATAAGGCGGACTCCTATAGTATTATTACCTCAATGAAACTAATGCTAATAAAATATAAGTAGCTGGTAGCAACCACAGATTAAAGTATTATGGTAGCAACGTTATTGGAAAAAATGTTGCGACCGGCACTTGCGCATTTTTCACCAGCCTTCTTCTTCTTCTTTTTTTGGCGTGAGCCTCCCCATTTAGGAGTTGCCAGCGTCAGAGGTTTGTTTTTTTTTAGCTTTGCTGTTTGCATCATTTATTATCTATGGTCACGCTCCCTTTCACAGTATAGCAATATATATAATATCCCTACAGTAACGAAACGCCTTTGATGTCGCACGATGCCGCCACCGGTGTAAGTACCAAGCAGATATGCCAGGGTTGCCACTTGCCACGAAACGGGAAATAAAATAAAAATAAAATATTGTGCTTGTAATTAATCAGCGTGTTATATTTACATATTATGTCGTACTGCCAGATATTTACGTGAAACTTTATTTTTAGATGATTTGAGTTCTTTACTAGATGATGCGCGCAACTCCGTTGTGCCAAAACTCGTTAATCGCACGGTAACCGTACATTTTTCCAGGACAAAAAGTATCCTTTGTCCTTTCCCGGGACTCAAAGTATCTCCATGCCAAATTTCAGCAAAATCGGTCCAGCGGTTTGGGCGTGAAGAGGTAACAGACAGACAGACAGACACACTTTCGCATTTATAATATTAGTAAAGTAATTACTAATTAGTATGGATTTAAAAATTTTATTAATCTAGCTCACCGGTGAGCAAGATACAATAGAATAACAATAGATTTCCAAGAATCCACGATCGAAGGATTAAAATAATGAAGACGCATTCGGATATATAAAATATCCAACAATAATTAATCATATTATAACAATTGGTAGGTACGGTAGGCCACACGTCAGGTGTAACAGAAGCACTTCAAAACTCGCTCTTATTACGTGCGCGGTAAGGGCGGTCCAAATGTCATAATGTTACACTTGATGTGTGGCCCTGTGTACCTAGCTAGGTAGGTACTAATTAGTATGTAACAGGGTATTTTACAGTTTTTTTATTTTTATTCTATATTGTTTCTCTCCTTGTTACACTTCTTACAACGTAAACAATAAAACAGAGATGCAAATTGCAAATAAATTCCACCAAGGCCAACACAATATTAGTGTGAACTGTGAGTCGATATTATATTTTATGACAATTTAAATCCTTTTTGTTTTTTGAATCAGATTTACATATTCTGTACACTGAACACTTATTACCTATAGGGACCGTGCAGAAACTATAGAGGGCGTCGTAATTCGACAGCAGCGCCACGATGCGAGTAAAAGACGTAACTTGTGAGTGACTTTGACTTCGCATTCTCCTTGACCCTGGATAATTTATGAGTGTTTTTTTATGTTTTACACTATAAAATGATATAATACTTACACTCCCAAGTGGCCACATGCGGCCGCGAGAACAACGACAGATTTCCAAGAATCCGCGATCGAAATATTAAAGTTAAAGACTAGATGACGCCCGCAACTCCGTTGCGCCAAAAATCATTTATCGCGCGAGAACCGTACATTTTCCCGGGATAAAAAGTATCCTATGTCCTTTCCCGGGGCTCAAAGTAAATCCATACCAAATTTCAGCAAAATTGGTTTAGCGGTTTGGGCGTGAAGTGCTAACAGACAGACACACTTTCGCATTTTTAATATTAAGTATATTTTTATAATATTAAATATAATATTAAGGGTTTCTACTTTCTACCCGTAAACAAAGAATGGAAGAGTGAATAAAAATGTATAAAGCTTATCTAGTTAACTAAGAAAATATCTGAAAAAGTAATTAATAGCATCCATCAGCATAGAAAGTAAAAACTTGATAAATATTGCAATAAAATAATGAAGCTATGCAAAAATACTTATATTAATCACTGAAAATGCTTGTGGATTAATAAAATAAAACAAGTTCACTAAAATAAATGCTTTTATTTCAACCTTCTGCGATTCGATCGATACCATCTTCACAACTTTTGTCCGTCACTATTTTTAACTAATTTCAGTCTGGATCTCATAAGTGTAAACACCATTTAGGTATGTATTCTTTAAATAACACAGAAAGACTGCACTACTAATCTTTTTCTTACTTGAAGAATCATCCTTTTGAGAACCAACACTTTGACAAGATGGTTCAAGTTTAATACTATCCTCAGTGTTGAATTCCTGGCAGGACTTCTCCAAATTATCCTTACTTTTGATGCAACTTTATGCCAATTAAATGAGCGGTGCCTATGTATGTATATCAATTAAGATGGAAGCCAGTTTGGATGTTTACTGAAAGAAAGCAATGGTTATAGGTTATGTTCATATTGTGTTCATAAAAAATGAATTTACGGTTATAATCTACAAAATTTAGTGTTTTTACTAGTCTACACATAACACTCATGGAACTTTTTAAATACTTACGTATATTTTTACCGCCTTTTATCCATTTCTTTCGTTTTTCAATAAGCAAAGCCATGTGAATATTTTGGCAGGAAAATAGTAAAATTTTACATCGTTCGATTTGCCTTCATATTTATTGTATGTATTAGAACAACAATATATTTCAATTCTTGAAAATACTCAGAATTTGTTAAGAAATCTTCTAATTTTCCGTAGCTTCACTAGAGCTTGACAGTAAAATTTTAGTAAAAGTTTCGGCTATTCGCCACTTGTGGCAGTGTCGTCGCTCTGCACGGTCCCTATATCCCATTGTTTATAAGATAAGTTATCGTTTTACAACACAAAATTCGTAGACAACGCGCCAACGTCACACCTGCGCGCGAATTCGTACAAACTCCGCGAGTTTGACGGCGCGGGCCCGCGCCGCCCGCTTCCCCGCGGATACCCCTCCGTTGCTCTGCGCAAGTACATTCGTTTCACTACTGTAGGGATATTGCTATACTGTGCTCCCTTTGCCTGTCCTGACCGGGACGAATTAAAAAAAAAAAAGTATGGTCACTTGTCATGAATTCGTGATTGTGATCGTGAAATTGTGAAATGTGACCAAGTTTGAGTGGAATTTCTAATAGATTTATATAAATGTATTAAAAAAATACTGTAGAACTGTTGTACTGCAATCAACATCAGTAGTTTGCAGTATAGTGACAAATCTGCGGAGGTACCTTTTATGGGAACAACTGTAAAGAATTCAATAATCAGTGTCAGTGACGCGCCGCCATAAATGTGTACTTTCATTACGTTTTTTTTATGATGTTGAATAAATAAGCTTCAAAATGGCAAGTCCTTCACCACAAAGCAGTCCCATGCCTCCCCCGCAGGCCCCTAGTCCTATGGGGCCGCCAACGCAAAGCCCAGCTCCACCGCAATCGCCGCACAGCCCGTTTAATCAACAACATGTAAATGGACCACCTCCACCCGGGTCCGCACAATCACCGATGCCGAATCATATGCCTCCTGGCCCGCCTCACCCCGCTAATAATGGTGGACCTCCCGGGCCCGCATCGCACCCTGGAATGCCTCCGTCTGGCCATCAAATGCCACCTCATATGGTGGGGCCGCATATAACTGGCCCTCCGAATCATCCAATGGGGGCTGCTGGGTCTCACCCCCCAGGACCTAACGGTCACACTAATCCGCAACACCCAGGCCAAGGACCTCATGGATATATGCAGCACCAAATTGGACATATGCCTCCAGGCCAGGTATTTATAGACAGTACTCAGTATTTAATTGTGTTAAAATGTTTATTTTATAATAATAACCCATTTTCAATATTATGCGCTTATTCCATTTGACTAAATTTAGAAATCTAAATGATTTAGTAACTAAATTTAGTGAAGTGGAATAACATTTAGAAAGCTAGGATCCTAATTAGTGTACTAAATCGGCAAAAATGTGGCTTCTAACTGACTAAATCAGTGTTGCCAGATGGTTTCAACATTTTATTGTATTAAAGTCAATGTATTATAATATTATGTTATACAATCTGGAATCCATTTGTATGTAATTTCTAAAGTCTGCTGGTTGCAAGTAGTTCAGAAAGTTCATGATTCATAATTTTTTGTGGAGCAAAAATTCTTTCAACCATCTTTTTAGGCTTTTATTTATTTTGATTTTCATTGAGCCAACAGCTAAGCCTATGAGAAGACCAATTTTTGTTGCTTTGACAGAACTGGAGCCATTAAGAAGACGTCTGGCCAAAATCGCTGCATCGTCACAACAGATTTAGTTACTAAATAGGACAAGTGGAATAAGAAGCTTCTAATTAGTCTTCTTTTTAGGATTCTAATTAGATTTCTAAATTTAGTGAAATGGAATAACAACTTTATAAAATTATAAATTTGAGCAAAGTAAAATTATCATAACATATAATAAAATTGAATTCTCTAATTGTTGTGATTTGTTAAATAGTGGACCATAAAAAAGTTTGGCTATTGGAAGAGATTCACTTAATATTGTTGTAAACTGTTCTGTTAAGGCTAATAAATGTTTGGGTTCTTGAAGAAAAGTACTCTCATCGTCCATGTGTACTGTAAACACAATAGGTGTATTTAATTTCATCTTCACCCAATCTGCCACTGTTCCAAATCTGTTGTCTACAAAATAAATTGTATGTATTTAAAATATATGGTCACTGTTAAGCATTTGTGTATTAACCCACAATTTTTTTGTTGACTTATGAATGCAGTCATGTTATAAATGATGTAAAGAACATGACTGCCTTCATAACTCAATACATATTTTTATTGTGGGATGATAAACAAATGCTTAACAACATCCATATTACAATGGATCAACTTTAAACAGATGATGTAAACAATAAATTATTGTTATAATTGCTTAACTTACAGAAAAGTCTCTCTGTCTGCCCAACTAGAAACTGAGTATTATATTGAGCTTCTACTTTTCTTCGTGCCTGATCTAAAATTTCTTTCTGGAAAAATTTATTTTAAACTAAAGTTGCCAAGAGTACAACAGCTAGTGTGCCTGATATAATTTTTAATTTGCATTAGACATAAGCTCTATTACTAAAGAAAATATGAATTTCATACCACAATTTCATAATTATTACTCTGATAGTTTGAGTATGCATATGGTATAGTAATGCAGTTGCCATAGCCATATAGATTAATGAATGCAATCATATCTAAGGCGACATTATTTAAAGCCACTGCCAAACCTCTGGTCTCATTTTCGGAAACTGGTGTGCATCCCATATTTAGTGGATAAACATTTTTGAGGTCTGAAAGAGTTAATATCAAAAATTAAATTTTTTCATTTATTTTGTTTATCTATTCTAGTAGTTGTTCTTATAAAATATATATAACATCACATAGAAGATGACATAGTAAGTGGTTAAGAATACCTTTAACATCCTCCTTAAAATACCAATTTTTTGCTATGTTTACTCCTATAAAATCAGATCCATTGAAGCAACTTTTTTTATGTATAGATCGGTTCTTCTTCCACAACCAGCACTGAAAAAATGATTTATAAAAATATCAAACCAATACCTAGCCTGAATTCAGTGGCTTAACTATAGGGTGGCAGGGCTGGCAAAATCCGCCGACCCAAAAGGGCCCAAGAGGCTGTGAGGTCAGAATTTTTATGCATTGTTTTATTATTAACGTGATGATGTTTACTGATAGGGCCCCACCAATTTGCCACAGGCCCCGGATTTTATAGTTACACGACTGCCTGCATTCACACAATATGTTTTGCTCATGTTAGAGATCACAACTTCAAAATTATATAAATTACCACTTCTTTACTGAACACAAAGCCATCTGGATTCAAGACAGGAACCATAAAGAAATTAAAACTCCACAGTAGTCCCAATAATTCTTGCCTTTTCTGTAACAAAGTGTCTAAAAAATTAAGAATAATGGATGAAGATATCCAGTCCATTCCATCTTCACCTCCAACAATAAAAACCACCGGGTTTTTTCTGTTATATAATGACAATTTGAGCATGATCACATCTCTTCCTTCATATGTTTTTGCGATGATCTCCTTGGTAAGCATGTCTGGATGTTTCTCAAGACTTTCTTGTATCCACAATAACATAGAAGGCCAGTCATAAAAAGATTTGGATATAGATCCCACTGTGGAATTTGTAGGTTTTCTAAAATAAAAGTTAAATTTAAAATGTTGGAAAAACGGAATTTTTCGTTCAGAACACCAGTTGTTGGGAGTTGGCACATTCGGTCAAGTGTTGTGATAAAAGTATTATATTACGAAAGGTTGTTAGTTAAAAGGAAACTTACTCTTTCTTTAAATCACCTACATATTTGTATTGTATACTCGTTCTATAAAGAAAAGATTCAAAGCCTGAGGCTGTTTCATCTCTCACTAGTACTTTTGTAGGTAAATCTGGCCCGTTGGTGACATCATTTATAAAAAATATTTCTTGTTCTTCTTTATACATACTATATAGCTGACTTTTTTCAACTTCATTAAATGCTGAAACCTCATAGCAGTAAAATGTATAATCATAATGACCTTCAGCATAATAATTATTCATTTTAAGAAACAAAAATATATACAAGAGGTTGCACTCCATTTTAAATAAAGTGTCAATACAAAATCTATAACTGTTGTTTATTATTAAATTATCATAACTTTTTTTACATAAAACAACTTGGACTCCAAACTATAAGGCCATGTAAATTATATTGAAAATCTATACAGTTGGTTGCTTGTAACAACCCTATGATCTAGGCATCAAATCAAATCATCAATCAAATATTACTGGATGTATTTTTCAAGTAGGTTATGGACATTAAAATTTAGAAACCCAAAAATATGTATAACAATCAAAAATTGTGTATAAAAAAACATGGGAGTTATATTATATCTTTAAGGTTACAATTTTAATTAATAAATTTATTAAAAGATGATTTAAGTAAAATGTTCAATAGGTTATGGCTGTTGTGATGTATGTAAGTATGGCTGTTTCTCATCACTAGTCTTAGTCTTTATTTATATTTCGTGTTTGTATTATAAGTAATGTGTTTTCATATTTTGTTGTAGGGACCTATGGGGATGGCAGGAGGTCCGCCGCCCCCCGGGAATGGTCCTCAGGGGCCTGCTGGGCCGCCTTTACCTCTCGGAGGTCCGCCTCCGCACGGCCATCCCCAGGGAATGCCCCCGATGCCGCCTCATCACGGGATGATGGCATCGCAGGGCTACTCACACGCGCCCCCGTCATCAGGCGCTCCGACTCCACCCGGGGCGCAGTCCGCCCAGCCCCCCGGGACGCCGCAACAACCGCCCACTGCACAAACTCCGCCCCACGGCTCCGGCCCTCCTCCCACTACGCCCGCAAATGGCGCCTCGTCCTCGCCAATGCAGGGCTCCCTCGCCGCCTCGGGACCCGACAACCTTAATGCCCTGCAACGAGCTATCGATTCAATGGAAGAAAAAGGACTGCAAGAAGATCCACGCTACTCTCAACTCCTGGCCATTCGCGCCCGCACCAATACACAGGATCCGAGCAAAGGCCTATTCTCGAACGCCCAAATCAGCCAACTTCGGTAAGTGTAAAACTCATTTTCGTACTTGTGTAGAGGAATAGTAATGTGAATTCACCTTCGCTATTTGGAATATTTGTACCGTATATCTGTAGCAAAAATGTGTATTTTTCCAGGGCCCAAATAGCAGCTTACAAGAACTTGGCGCGTAATCAGCCCATAGCGCAAACTATCGCGTTGATAGCTACGGGCAAGCGCACGGGGGAGGTGCCGCCGGAGTGCCCGACGCCGCCCGCTCAGCCGCCGTCGCCGTTCGGGCAGGCGGGCGCGGGGCCCGCGGGGGGCGGGGGTGCGGCGGGCGGCGACGCGGCGCGCGGCGGTGGCGGCGCCCCGCCCACCCCGCTACCCATGACCGGCCAGATGGCTCCCCCCACTCAGCCCACACCGCCACTCGTCAACCCGGTATGTGTTATATGATAAAAGGTGTCTCAGCGCCGATTTTAAAATTTAATCAGGAATTCCTCGGCAACCTACAGGGTTAGCTGAAGGGGAATGGTACCGTTCGATAGGTGACGAGTGCGGATTTTTTAGTCGCCATGGCGCAATGGTCTGGTGCGCACTGCGCGTACGCAGTAGAAGCGTACTTATGCAATAGGTTTTCGTTGATTGAAGCACGGCGTAAATTTGTAGTCGCTATGAAATCTTCCGTTTGAGTGATGCCCCGAGTACTCAATTAATTAAGTCGTGGGACGTGGGTAGAGAAGCTTAGAGCGACAGCATGATTAATAAATTATTCAATTGGACCACGACATAGACCTCTGCGATCGATTGAAAACATCGACCGCGTCGCCGCGGCGGTCGCGGAGCATCCAAGACGCTCACTTAAAAAACATACTGCATCTTTAAGCCTCCATTGGTCAAGCATTCAAAGAATTTTGGATTTAGATTTAAAATTACATCCGTATAAAATCCAAATTGTGCAAAAAATTAAAGAAGAAGACTACAACAAGCGAAAAATTTACTGTCAGAAAATGTTAGAGATTTTTTCGGAGGAAAACGGGATGGAAAACGTTTATTAGGGTTCCGTACCCAAAGGGTAAAAACGGGACCTATTACGGAGACTTCGATGTCTGTCCGTCTGTCTCCAGGCTGTGACTCAAGAACGGTAATAGCTAGAGAGTTGAAATTTTCACAGATTATGTATTTCTGTTGCCGCTTTAACAACAAATACTAAAAACAAAATACATAAATTAAATATTTAAGGGGGGCTCCCATACAATAAACGTGACTTCTCAAGCATTTTTTGCTCGGTATCAATGATGACACCAGGTAGGCACTTGAAATGTACACAAAATACTCAGCTATAAATAATTAAGAATAAAATTTAAATAAAATAAATAATCCCTCCCTCCCTCCCTTACAAAAAACACAATTTTTTACTGTTTTTTATAATGCCATTTTTGCTCTATAACCCTCCATGCGCGAGTCCTACTCGTACTTGGCCGATTTTATTTTAGTAATGAGCCACATTTTCACCTCGAAGGATACGTCAATCGTCAAAATTGCCGTTACTGGTCTTCCAGCAGTCCAAAACAAAAACATCAAAAAGCATTGCACAGCCCCAAAGTCACTAAAATAACGACAGAAGTGAGAGCCATTTCAGCGGACATCCTTCGGCGCGTCTCGGAAAATTCACGTATCCGATTTGAAGAGTGCATTCGCCGTGATGGAAGACATCTTGACGGTGTAATATTCCGTACATAAAATCCGCACTAATACACTAATTTACTACAGTAAAAATATTATGAATACAATTTGTTTATTTTATACAAACTTTCAAAGTTTAAAATCGGCGCTGAAGACACCTGTTATTTTCACCAATACAAAAATATTTACACAACAAATACGCTTTATAATATTTTATCTTTGTGTCTTACTTTGGAAGCTAAGAGCAATATGAAAATGTTCACACTGTAACTTAAGAAAAAAAGCGGCCAAGTGCGAGTTGGACTCGCCCATGAAGGGTTCCGCAGCAGCAATAAGGTTTATTTTTATGAAATTAAAAGGTTTTTTTATTTATTTTTATATTTCAGTCGATTTAATGAAATTTAGAAATTTATGAAGTATAAAAAAAACTACTGGCTAGATCTCGTTCAAACCAATTTTCGTTGGTAGTTTTTATAGTAATCTACATCATATATTTTTTTTAGAATTATCATGCCCCTACTTTAGAAATTAGAGGGGGGGGGGGACACACATTTTACCACTTTGGAAGAGTCTCTCTCGCAAACTATTCAGGTTAGAAAAAAATGATATGAGAAACCTCAATATGATTTTTGGAGACCTATCCATAGATACCCCACACGCATAGGTTAGATGAAAAAAATTTTTTTTTGTTTCAGTTGTACCTATGGGGACCCCTAAAATTTTTAATAATTTTCCATTTTTGCATCAAAATCTTAATGCGGTTCACAGACTACATCTACTTACCAAGTTTCAATAGTATAGCTCTAATAGTTTCGGAGAAAAGTGGCTGTGACATACGGACGGACGGACAGACAGATAGACAGACAGACAGACAGACAGACATGACGAATCTATAAGGGTTCCTTTTTGCCACTGGCTACGGAACCCTAAAAAGCGGCCAAGTGCGAGTTGGACTCGCCCATGAAGGGTTCCGCAGCAGCAATAAGGTTTATTTTTATGAAATTAAAATGTTTTTGATTTATTTTTATATTTCAGACGATTTAATGACATTTAGATTAAGGTTTACCATTTATGACGTATAAAAAAAACTACGGGCTAGATCTCGTTCAAACCAATTTTCGTTGGTAGTTTTTATAGTAATCTACATCATATATTTTTTTAGAATTATCATGCCCCTACTTTAGAAATTAGAGGGGGGGGACACACATTTTACCACTTTGGAAGAGTCTCTCTCGCAAACTATTCAGGTTAGAAAAAAATGATATGAGAAACCTCAATATGATTTTTGGAGACCTATCCATAGATACCCCACACGCATAGGTTAGATAATTTTTTTTTTGTTTCAGTTGTACCTATGGGGATCCCTAAAATTTTATATTATGTATAGCTCTAATAGTTTCGGAGAAAAGTGGCTGTGACATACGGACGGACAGACAGACAGACATGACGAATCTATAAGGGTTTTTTGCCATTTTGGCTACGGAACCCTAAAAATTGACGACTTATAAAGATACAAATTATTATATATTCATTGGTAAACCTCTTGGTAAATCTTAGAATGATAATCTTCAACTTTTTATGAGTTCGATGTGATATACTTCATACTCACTTCACATCGTGTACAATGTAGGTCTAGGTACGTCTACACGATGTAAAGTGAGAACTTCTGACACTTCATTGTCTATCGCGGTTTATAATATAGGAAATGAAGAAAATGATGCAATATAACTAGTGACTAGTGCTTTAACTGGGGGCCAATGACCGCTACTGCCTTGATTCGCCGGGTACATTATAGCTTAATGATTAAGCTAACTTTTTTCTTAGCAGGAACGATTGTTCTTAAGAAAAAGTGAGACACCAAATTTTCTATTACAATGAACGAAAAATTAATATTGTCTTGGCATCTCTACAGCCGCTAGGTGGCGCTCCGCCTGTCCGTGGGTTGGCCCCGAGAGGCCCCGTCCCCGCGCCGACCGGACCTCCTGCTCAAGCACAGGTATTGCAGAACACAATAATAATTACAAATACATATTAACCTCATTTAACTAATAAATTGTCCCAGGCTTCCCTTGGCTGTCACGTAACTTTTTAACGTATTTCCTTAAATACGCCTTCAGTATCTATGGGTGGTTTTATCGTTAAGCGTTTCGGCAGCGCCGTTGGAGCGCGCGCGTTCGAACATGTATGGGGTAGTAGTATCGTTTAACGTTTTATAGTCGAGCGCGCTGTTGCGGCGCTGCACTGCGGCAGCGCGCAATATAAATAAAACCAGCCTATAGCTTTGTCCACACTGGGCCTTTTTCTATTCGCCAAGGGCATGCGTCATAGCGCAGTCAAGTGACGCGCGTTAAAATCGTAGCGCGCGCTATGTTACAGTTTTCTTTCAACGCGGTACGATTTAAACGCGCGTCACGGGCATGCCTCACGTCCGCCTGTTGACAGCGCTATAACGCATGCCATTGATGAACAAAAAAAGGCCCAGTGTGGACAAAGCTTATGAATAACAAATCTGCCGTGTTAGTAACTTATATTAAAAAGACGGATAAAAATTAAAGAATATTTAACGTTACTTTGCCGTTTTCAGCCTGGCGTGCCTACTCCTGGGGCCAAACAGAATCGTATCACGTGCATCCCGAAACCTGTTGGAATTGATCCTATACAAATTTTAAATGAACGAGAAAATAGGTAAGATTGATGTTTTATATTATAATTTATTAATATAGTAACATCTCTGTAAATGAAGATTACTTAAGGTGTATAGGAAGTATTGTACATCTTTGTAAAAATGTTGGACACTTTTAAGGAATTTTTGGTGTCGTGTGGATTGTGGGATTTGTGTAAACTGTAAATAATAACAATCCCCGTGCACAAACCCAACATGGAGTTAAAACGCTCTTAGGGAGTGTCCACAGTCCACACTGCGAATTTTAATCACGTGATTTTTATTCTCTCGAATTATTTTCCGTGCGTTTCATATACCGCGAAAATTTTATTGCAAATGCGGATACTCTCATGAGATTCAATATCAATGTGTTACAGAAGTGTAAAAAGAAAATGCGCGCGATTAAAACTCGCAATGCGGACACTCCTTTAGATTTAAATTTGTGGTGTAGGATCATTTCTGGGGATCGGAATCGAGGCTGGATAAACGGGGTGTAGGTCGACCTCGAGGTAAGACGACGATCTCCGTTTAGTTGCGGGCCCATGTTGGTTGCGAATAGCAGGAGATTGGCCGTCTTGGCGTTCATTGAGAGAGGCATATGTTCAGCAGTGGACGGATAAGGTGATTTGATTGATTGTAGGATCGCTGCCCGCATCGCTCACCGTATCGAGGTGCTGGCGAACCTGCCGGCCAACATGTCCGACGACCTGCGACTCCAAGCCCAGATAGAGTTGCGCGCCCTTAGAGTACTCAACTTCCAGAAACAGCTGCGTGCCGAGGTAATAAACAGAGTATTAATACTTAATGTAGTGACAATAAGAAATATAGATACGAGTCGTTTAGGCCTCCTTGTTCCGTTACTATACTAAGTAATAATCAAAATAACGAGGCACAGAATTGAAAACTTTTGTTATTTTATATGAAAATGTGTCTCTAATAGTTTGTTAAAATAATCAATCTTCATTTTCATAATTGCAAAGAGCGAGATAGATAACATTATCGACTTTAACGGTTAACTTATCAAAAAAAAAAACCACAGCCGAGCATAATAACCTACTCCTTTTTGGAAGTCGGTTAAAAAGCTTGTTATAATTTCCCTATTTTACACACGCTTTTAATGGGCTGTATGTGTGTAAGGGAATCTTTCAGTGCGATCACCTATTTCCAGTAGTCTAATTAATTTGAATCTTTACATGCATATAATATATTAAGAGCCAATGACAATGCAATAATTTGTTAAAATTTTTGAAATAAAAGTTTTTTTTAACTATTAAATTTTATTCATATAGATTCTTGGCCAAGTTCGCCGCGACACGACTCTGGAGACGGCCGTCAATATAAAGGCGTATAAGCGTACCAAACGTCAAGGTCTGCGCGAGGCGAGAGCTACCGAGAAACTCGAGAAACAACAGAAGCTCGAAGCGGAGAGGAAACGACGGCAGAAGCACCAGGAATTCCTACAGACTGTCTTACAGCATGGTAATATATTTCCCCTCTTGCTTGTGAACAAAGTTATAATGAAAAAGCTATACGATGTCTTTTCTTTAAGCGTTATCAATACTAAGGAAAGGTAACTCCTATACTTCAACCGTTTTGAATTTGGTTCCTTTTCGCTCACTAAAATATAACAATAGCTACGAAACACAAACACTGAAGTGGGTTAGTGGTATGGTGTACCGTGTAAGTCACAACTATCGCAAATTTTTGTACTACGAACTTCTAAACGTTTTTGGAGAAACTTGGTTTAAGAAACATTAGTTGTAGTGATGCGCCGAATAGTGATTTGGCCGAATAACCGAATACCGAATATTCGGCCTTTACCGAGCCGAATATTCGGCCGAATTATTCGGTTTACCATTATTTTATTTTGCCGCGTAAACAGGTTCTATCGTGTACTCTACGTGCCGCTGCTGGCTAGCTCGGAGCGAGCCTTCTCTCGCGAGCGCAATGCAATCGCAATTATTGCGCAATAATTGCTCCAAAATCGCAGTTTCGTATCACATACCAGCCAAAAAAATACGATAGCAACGAGCGACAGTACTCCCTCTGCTGAATAATCAAGGAACTATAATTACATTTAAATCGCTAAATCTCCATACTTAGACCGATAGCTCTAGGTTTTTTGGTTTCAAAATTCTAAAGTTTCTGATTTTTTGCGTATAGGTTTGGGACCACTAGGTAAACCTAAAAAATGATTTTGTGTCATTTTGGTCGACAGCTTCCAGAGATATTTAGGTATTTTGTTTTTTGGTCGCTATAGGCCGAAAAAAATATTAAAGTTTAAAATTTAGCTTTTGTGATATTAGCAATATCACAAAAGCTAAATTTTAAACTCTCGGGCAGTAACAAAATATATGCAGACACGTTTTGTGTCAGATTCATCCACGAGTTTCCCAGTAATTTAGCAAATATTAGAAACGTCGCCTAATTGCGTCGAAAAAATATTAGAGTTTGTAAAAATGGTGTAAATAATGTAATATGGTTTATTTTATTGATGTCTGTTACTGTTAAAGTTTTGTGTCATATTCATCCACGGGTTTTGAAGAAATTTATATTTTTGCTATCACTATTTGCTATACTGTTGCATTTATTTCGTATCACCTAAGCTTTTGACAGCAATGCGATGGCAATCGGCGAGCAATTTGAACTGTTAAATTATAGCGATCAGTGATCACAACAAAAGTGATTTTTTCCGATTGCTTGTTTGTCGCTGAGTGGTTAGTGGTGTTTTACGTAAAATTTTAAACTATAAAACGTATTTTTATAACATTGGTGCACACAGTGCTCGTATTAGAAGCCATTCCTGAAGAAGAAAGCCAGAAATACAGTTAAATAAGACCTCGCAATCGCAACCGAGCCCAGGCACTGGAACTGTCTGACTGTCTGTGAGGAGTTTAACACATTGACAAGAAAAACAATGATTAACATCTGTGCAGTGTTGCGAAACATTTGCAACAACCATCGCCTGCCAGTAACGACGATTTCCAAGTGCTTCAACAAGTTTAGAACCACACTTTAGCCATTTCAGGATGTGTGTGTGTCTCAGAAAAAGTGAGAACCAGGTTTTAGTGAGTGGCAGACCGCAAAGAACTTGCAGAGGTTGTGATCTTTATTGTAGTTTTAAATAAAACTAAGTTTTGTAAATATAACAGAGCGCAGTTCATTTCGAGAGATTTTTACAAATGGAAGTCTCAAGACAATATGGAGTCCGGATATGGAAATTGACTTGTCTGTGGTCATAGACTAAAAATGTTTCTTTTTTATGTGAAAAAGCAATAAGCTAAGGTTCAAATTTCTATTACAACATTAATGAAGTGAAAAATAAAGCAGTAAAACAGTGTTATTTGTTTCATTTGCATGTAGATTACTATTAACTATTAAGTTATTGTTATTTGTCTTCATGTAAGTAGAATTAAATGGAATACATACCTTTAATACTAAAATACATAAGAAGCAAGGTTTATTTTAAGTAGTAAAACATTTTCTTTAAATGACTAATGATTTTATGCATAATCTCCAATATAATGAACTGTGCAACAATAAATAAAAGATTTCATGTATTATTTAATAATAACAGAAATATATTAAAACCAATGTTAAAAAGATTTATTAAAGTCAGAATACTGCTTAAAACCCATCAATCCTCCAGCGGCAGGCGGCTGCCGCATAACAATTGAAAATCTATTGTGTGTGGCGTTTGCGACACCCACAATGGAGAGCTCAAACCTCTTATGCATAATATTAATTTCTTTATTAGTTTTTCATCGCGATGTTTTATAATAATAATAATAATCATTTATTGCAAGTATCCAAGACTCATAATATAAATAGGTACAGATCAAATTACATTAATAAAAGTCTGAGTGGATTCCTTTTCGACGGTTTGAGCATTGCACTACCTACCAATTTATCTCTAAATGCTTTGTTTATTTAAAACATTATTGTCTTTTTTCTGTTTTTTATTTTGTTTTATGAATTTGTTGTTTAAAGAAAAACACACATTACTTACATAATATAACAGTTATTATTTTAGCCTGTATTCTGCATGCATATGACAGCAGTGACTGATATACAGGTTATCAGGGCGTTCACAGAGCGCGGCCAGCATGCCGTTGGAGCTCCCCCGCATGCGCTGCACCAGCGACGATGTTCGCCTGCGCATTGTGGCAAAGAAACAGTCCACTCGTGCGCACGCGAACATCGCCGAAGCGCTGCACCAGCGGGGGAGCCCCACCAGCATCCTGAACGCGTTATTATATTGGACGCGAAGGGCACTGTAGGCCCTTTGCGTATATGCTGCCCAGAGGCTGCAAGTGTAGAAGGATGTACAAAAAGCTCTAAACAACGTCATTTTTACCTCTAACGAGCATCTCGCAAACCTCCTAACAACCATATTCGCCCTAACCGACAGTGCCCTTCGCTCCCTTTCGATATCAGTATCGTCTTTCAAAGTGGACGTCACAATGTGTCCTAGGTATTTGAACTCCTCGACTCTAGCTAAAGGAACACCATTGAGTAAAAGAGTCGGCACTGTATCCACCTTTCTGGTACCACCGTGAAAGACCATGTACTGACTCTTTTTACTATTGTATATCAGCCCATGCTCCGCTGCGTAACGCTCACAAATGTCAAGTAGCTTTTTGAGACCACAGACCGAGGCACTCAGCAAGACCATGTCATCCGCATCGCATAGTTTATGTTATTGAAACATACTCCATCTATATAACAACCGATATGCTTCATGCTGAGCTCCTCAATCAGTCCATTTATATAAAGGTTAAATAGGACAGGTGAGCTTAACCCCCCCTGTCTCATGCCACATTCCAGCTTGTAGGGATCTGACACCGCACCAGCCCATCTAACAATATTTATTTGATTATCATACCAATATTTAAAAGTATTAACCAATTCATGAGGTATATTCGACTTCCTCATCTTCTTCCAAAGAATGTCATATGACACGAGGTCAAAAGCCTTCGAAAGGTCGAGGAAGCAGGCGTAGACGGGCGTTTTTCTTGTATTATAATACTTGACAGCACTCTTAAGACACAATATTGCGGACTCGGTGGGAAGGCCAGAACAAAAGCCGAACTGCGCATCATGACATCTAATATATCTGTTTAAATGTGTATTAAGAATGCTGTCAAATACTTACTTTTGCAATGATAGTTGCTAGCGAGATGGGCCTGTAATTAGAAATATCTGATAGGCTTTTCGTTTTATTTTTCGTTACTGGGACCACAACAGTTTTCATCATATCGTGAGGCAAGTAAGAATGCGATATACAGAGATTATACAGCAAGGCCAAAACTCGCGATATATGAGGGCCAGCATATTGTAGGTGTTCAATGCTTAATCCATCGTGTCCGGGGGATTTTCCCTTGGATATTGATTTGATTGCCCTCACTACATCAGAAGCCCTAACGTTTACCTGTCAGCTATCTCTTTCTGGTCACTCGTACCATCCACAGACACCGGAAGACCAGGGCGGCTTCTCAGCCGCCTTAAATAGCAATATTGTAAATATTAAAATGTAATGTGTAATATTCATCAATATTATTGGACTTTAATTTTGCTGCCTAGTGCCTAATGTTGTGTTACATGATACTTAGGAGCTGAGCCCTGAGTGACATAGGCTATGTATGTCCCACGAGCGAAGCCGGGGCGGGTCTAGTTTTTAATATTTTGAAAAAAATAAAACCGAATATATTCGGTAACTGAGCCGAATAATTCGGCCGAATACGAATAGTGAAAAACATGCCGAATACGCCGAATACCGAATACGAAACGAATATTCGGCGCATCTCTAATTAGTTGTAACTTGTACCACAGGTTGTACTGAGTATGTATAATAGGCCGCGATAAAAAAAAAATTAAAATACGACGAATTTCTAACTCGCGTAGAAATACTAATAGTAAAATTGTTTAATAACATGTTAGTGCCAATCAATTGGACAATGTAGATAGCTTCGGTACTCATTACTATCGTAAATTCGTATTACACCGTTTCTAATCGCTCCTGTAATTTGCAGCTAAGGACTTTAAGGAGTACCATCGTAACAACGTAGCGAAGATGGGCCGCATGAACAAAGCCATAATGAACTACCACGCGAACGCCGAACGAGAACAGAAGAAGGAACAAGAACGTATAGAGAAGGAGCGTATGCGACGGTTAGTAGCATTTTTTCAAGTATTATTTCTTGCCAGTTTTCTGTGCGGCCGAACGTAAGGCACAAAACATGCTTAGTTTCTGAAATTTTCTGTAGTTTAATAGAATTTTTGATTGGTTATTAACCCCCGACCAAAAAGAGGGGTGTTATAAGTTTGACGTGTCTTTCTGTCTGTCTGTCTGTCTGTCTGTCTGTCTGTGGCATCGTAGCATCCAAACGGGTGGACCGATTTTGATCTAGTTTTTTTTTGTTTGAAAGCTGACATGACGGTGAGTGTTCTTAGCTATAGTTCATCATCATCAGCCTGCTCATTGCTGAAATATCACGGTATATCTGGTTCGTGATAGGACGATTAGCAACTTGCAGTCGTTTGATGGGTTTTATATTTTGCATCCTGGTTCGAGACACTTATGAATATATACACATTATTGGAAAGTTGACCTGGTGGTGCAGCATCACCTGGTAATCAATAGGATACCCAACTCCTCACCAACCACAACAGCGACTTTTGCATTTTGTATCGCCATAATAGTCGCTGATTCTCTCGATTCGGGTCGCTGTGAACAGACCCTTAATTTATATTGTTATGTGAAATCAAACATCTACATTAGCGGTCCCCCGACACAGCTTGACAACAATTATGGACTAAAATATTACTTTACTCTTAGGAATGATTTAAACTTAAAGTCAGGAAATGTTATTTCATTACTTTTTAAAGTTGTTTGGCGGGGGTTTTTTTAAATTTCTTAATTTAATTTTTGGTGTTTGATGTTAGCAAATGAGGGTTTTTGTTATTCCATTCGTCACCAGATGCCGCTATGTAGCCTTAGGGTAGTATATCGTGTCAAATACACATAATATTATGACAGCTATGTCGAGACATATGATGGTGGTTTGACAGGATAGACCCTAAGGCTACATAGCGACACCTGGTGGCGAGTGGAATATAGAAAACCCTAATTATTAAAAGTGCTAGTGAATAGATAAAAATCTAGCATTAGTGCTCTCCGAAGTCTTCATTTAAATTTTTTAAAGTGGTTATGAAATGTGATTTCATTTCGTCAGTTTGATGGCCGAGGACGAGGAAGGATACAGGAAGTTGATCGATCAGAAGAAAGACAAGCGTCTCGCGTTCCTGCTGTCACAGACCGACGAGTACATCGCCAGCCTCACAGAGATGGTCAAACAGCACAAACAGGAGCAACGCAAGAAACAACAGGAGGAGGAGAGACGGAAGAGGGTATGCTGTCTCTAATACTCTTTGGCGATTTACCTATTTTACATTCCAAATTGTCGTAACAAGAAGACGACGAAGAAGAGTCTACCAGAAATACACTTTTTTGGTAAAAAGTGGGACCCCGTGCGAGTTTCTTACGCCGGTTCTTCTCGCCGGGCTAGTTCCCGAACCGGTGGTAGGCACCAGTAGTATTTGTTACAAATCTATTCAGAAATAAAACAATCAATAAAAATATCAAATTATTTATTTATCCGCGATCGACGGATTAACAGGACCGGTACTTTCTAGCCTACATCTATACTATAAATGCAAAAGTGTGTATGTGTGTCTGTCTGCTACCTCTTCACGACCAGAATGCTGAACTAATTTGGCTGAAATTTGACATGTGTGTGGATACTATTAGTCCCGGGAAAGGAAATAGGATACTTTTTATCCCGAAAAAATGTACGGTTCCGGCGCGATAAACGAATTTTGGCGCAACGGAGTTGCGGGCATCTACTAGTATTGTATAGAGATAGTCTGCCATGTATGTGCCTAATTCAATATTATCCTTTAAATACGCTCAAAAAGCATAAACTACATACTTGATTGACACCAGCATTCACGTCATAACATCCACTTTCATATTACAGAAATCGCGTAAGAAAAAGGTTCTCGAAGGTGGGGAAATTGACGCCCTGGACGATAGCTCTCAAACGTCCGACTCCCGCGTCAGCGTCATGGATCCCAAGACTGGCGAGGTAAAGATTAATCCTTAATCCTTATTTAACTATACTGCAATAAAAACGCAATAATAATTATAGTAATTTTATGTTCCTACGCATTGATTCACAACGCTTGTTAGACTCGCATTCGAACATACCTGCACTATTGCTATTGTGCAAAATTTCGTGTTTCAGCGCTGCTACTTTCACAGTGAACTCTCTAACCACCCTAAAGTATTATCACTCAGTTTTGTTACACCCTGTAATCTGTATACAATGTATCAGGCCTCTTGCAAATAATATCACGTCAATAATATAAATATTATTATTATACTTCTCTTTTTCTTGTACTAGATTCTCAAAGGCGAGGAGGCGCCGCTGTTGTCTCAACTCAAGGACTGGATGGACACTCACCCCGGCTGGGAGGTACTCTCCGACTCCGATGACTCGGGAGACGATGATGATGATGGTATTTATTTATATAGTTTCCGGCCGGTATATTTTTTATTTTGAGTTTCATTACGTTGTCGTTTTCTTTAAGGCAAGCGTCCACTTATCGGTATCGGACGCACGCAACAGAGTATGCCTCATACTAAAATCCGTTGCGTGCGGTGCGGTTTTAATTTTTTAGTGGACGCTGTTGTTGAGTTCGTATACAAAGCAAACTAAAATCCGTTGCGTGCGATGCGTCCGAAGCGTGCGATGCCGATAAGTGGACGCTTACTTCTATAGAGATACTCGTAGAATCGTCGAACAAAATGTATGGCAATGTCATGAGTCTGTCTCATGAAGTCATGACTCATGACGTAAGTAGAATGTCGAGTTCATACTGTCGCACGCTTATAAGGCTATTATTATTAAATAATAGCCTTTTATTCCAAAAACAAAGGGTTACAAGAGGTCCCTAAGTTCGGTGTGCCGTTTGGCAAAGGCCTCCTCCAATTCCTTTCAGTGTTTCGCACGCTGAATGTCAATTCTTAATATTTTTTATTTGATTCTATGTATAAAAGGAGATAAAGAAAAAGTGTTGGCTAAGCCCCCTGTTTCCTTAAACACAATGTCTGTTTAGACTAACTTACGTAGTAATCATACTTATAAAATTTTCCCTTTATTTCTTAGAAAAGAGAGAAAGAAGGGAGAGGAATAGAGAAGAGAAGGACAGGGAAAAAACTGAGGAGGAAAAAGCGCGGGAAATGATCAAGAAAGCCAAGGTTGAAGATGACGAGTATAAAACTGAGGAACAAACCTATTACAGGTATATTTAAATTATTTTTTTCTATTTATCCAATCATCCATACCAAAATTATTATAAATGCGAAAGTGTGTCTGTCTGTCTGTTACCTCTATCATCGTATATCTAGTAATATTATATATTTATGGTCTGCTGCTGCTCCATGTTTGTTACGTGACTATTTCAACATGCCACACAAAGACAAGCAGATCTTGTATATTTTTATTTGTAAAAAGTATAGAAAATGAATTTTTTTCAGTATTGCACACACAGTGCACGAATCTGTCACAGAGCAGGCCAGTATTTTGGTGAATGGCAAACTAAAAGAATATCAAATCAAGGTATGTTCCATTTTATTTCAATATCGATTATGATTTTTACATAGTAATATGGTTTATATTTTGGATATTTTATTTATTTCATGCCAGATGTGCGTAAAACTTACAATATTTATATTTTTTATTTTAGGGCTTGGAATGGCTTGTTTCATTGTTCAACAACAACCTCAATGGTATATTGGCTGACGAGATGGGTCTCGGCAAGACCATCCAGACAATCGCCCTCGTCACTTATCTCATGGAAAAGAAGAAAGTCAATGGACCATTCCTCATCATTGTTCCCCTTAGGTAAAACATGTCTATGTCCACACTGTGACTTTTTTTGTTCATCAAGGGCATACGTCATAGCGCAGTCAACAGCGCACGTGAGGAATGCCCGTGAGTCGCGACGCATGCGCTCTGACCATATCCAAAACATTCGCTTTATTCTTTTATGGAATTTCTTATTACCGAATAAGCGGCACATATTTCACCCAGTAAAATGTTCTCGTCGCACATGTTACAATAAGCTGACAGACACTGCAACTGAACAAAAATGACAATGTTGGCGTTGCGTTCGTTGACGCATTCAATTATAGAAAGCGCTAAACGAGAGTTGAATAGAAAGAAGATGATGAAAATTAAAGATGAAAGTGCATGGTGTGGACGTAGCTAGTGGGTGGGATATGTGCGGCTTATTTGGTCATAAGAAATTCCAGAAAAAAACAAAGCGAAAGTTTTGGATACGGTCAGACCGCATGCGTCGCGGGCATGCCTCACGTGCGCTATTGACTGCGCTATGACGCATGCCCTTGATGAATAAAAAAGGCACAGTGTTGACATAGCTATTGATCGTCTAGAAGTTGGCTAACAATAAGTAAAAAATTAAAATATCATTAAATGGATTCAAAATTCGAATCTAATGCAGTTTATAAAATAAATTCCGCGTTCTTAAACATCTTTCCCATCGCAGTACCCTGTCGAACTGGGTGCTGGAGTTCGAGAAGTGGGCGCCGACGGTGTGCGTGGTGTCCTACAAGGGTTCGCCGCAGTCCCGCCGCCTGGTCCAGACACAGATGCGCTCCACCAAGTTCAACGTGCTACTCACTACGTACGAATACGTCATCAAGGATAAGGGTGTGCTCGCTAAGGTATAGTGTTAAATATATAAAGTTGGTAAAATTAAGAAACTTCTAGTTATGTGATCTAAATTCTAAATTGTATGCGAAAACAATGAGATAGAATAATAAATGTCTTACTGCAAGAAAAATAATCATATTATGTAAGGGGTGGCAGAACCTACAATAATATTGTTCAATATTATTGTAGGTCTAGGGGCCCGCTTAGACAAACGCAAAGCCTGAACGTCATTATATTATAGTTACATAAGCATGACCATTATTCATTTTCTTTACCTTACTAATTTTCAAACAGTCAGTAGGCAATTAGGTTTACTAAACTTTATATGTACTGTAAAATAACAATATATTCCATGTTTGCTAAGGGCCTGTTTCACCACTTCCTGATAAGTACCAAATAGGCTATCCTGTATCCACCAATTAACTTGACAGATCGAGTATGGAGAATCTGTCAAAAAAGTTGTGAATAGCCTATTCGACACTTTATCAGGAAGTGGTAAACAAGCCCTAAGCCTTCATTGCCTTTTTTATCGTTAACCCAACATCCTCTGTCACCCAGGTGCAATGGAAGTACATGATAATCGACGAGGGTCACCGCATGAAGAACCACCACTGCAAGCTGACCCAGGTGCTGAACACGCACTACGTGGCGCCGCACCGCCTACTGCTGACGGGCACGCCGCTGCAGAACAAGCTGCCCGAGCTGTGGGCCCTGCTCAACTTCCTCCTGCCCTCCATATTCAAGTCGTGTTCAACCTTCGAGCAGTGGTTCAACGCGCCGTTCGCGACGACGGGCGAGAAGGTGAGATTTAATGTATTTCCTTTTACTACTAGAAATATTTACGCAGCATAGGTCTAACGTTTCCAATACACCAAAGACAGAAAAATTTCCTTTAGCAAGAGGTATAATATTATTATAAAATATGTTCGATTGTGAATCGAAATGTCTCTCTCTGAAAAAAAAATCTGTCTCTTTGCTGTCTGTCTGCTAAAATGTTGGTTAGTCCTAGGTTTGAAGTTGATTTCATCTATTGTAATTAAATAAGTTGCCTAGTAGAATCAGATTTTGATTTTTGGAACGAAGTTCCTTATCGCGCGTTGCGAAAGGGGGCTAGGCGAAAAGTTATAACGACACAAAAGTGTTGAGTCGCGACTGACACGACTTTCATGTGGAAAGTGTGTGTCGCATGTTTCTCTCTCTGTCTCTCTTTCGCATTGAACAGTGTGGTGTAGCGACAATTCTTTTGTTGAGTGTATACAGTTTTTTTGTAATAAGAAATAACTTCGTTCCATCCAGGTGTCCCTTGACACCTCTCAAGTTTTTTTTAAATAATAAACATATCAGGGCTAGACTAAAAGGTTCCACATAGAGAGAGTGGGATATTTAATAGCATATTTTGTTGGTATTGTTCAGGTGGAATTGAACGAGGAAGAGACGATCCTTATTATCCGTCGTCTGCACAAAGTGCTGCGGCCGTTCCTGCTGCGGCGACTGAAGAAGGAGGTGGAGAGCCAGCTGCCAGACAAGGTGGAATACATCATCAAGTGCGAGATGAGCGGCCTACAGCGGGTTCTGTACAAGTAAGTATAAATTCGTATGGTTTTGTAGCGCACTGCACAATCAAGACCAATCAGGCCACAATCTTGATTGGTGTTGTGGAAGTTTCTGAAAACGGTGAAATGACGACAGTGGCCTGATTGAGTCACACAATACACGGTCGGAATATTATCTTCTCCCATATTATATATATTCCCATAGTTAAATTCTAGATTAATTTCAAAATAAATTCTTCTTTCGGAAATGTCCTACAATAATTTGATCTATTGGTTCGGGAACAGGCCCAGCATTGGTACGTATATAAAAAAAAATCCTGTAATGATAGGTTAAGGTTTTTTGAAAGAAATTAATATTGTCTTACAGCGCAAGTGGAACTTAGATTCGGGACCTTAACTATGTGGTACGTTTTCACAGGCACATGCAGTCGAAGGGCGTCCTGCTGACGGACGGGTCGGAGAAGGGCAACAAGGGCAAGGGCGGCGCGAAGGCGCTCATGAACACGATCGTGCAGCTGCGCAAGCTGTGCAACCATCCCTTCATGTTCCAGCACATTGAGGAGAAGTTCTGCGACCACGTGGGCACCGGCGGCGGGGTCGTCTCCGGGTAATTTGTTTATTGATCAAAAATTTTAAGTAAATCAAACTCAAACTTTCAGCATTAATGTCAGCTTGTAAACAAAAAAAAACTAGATCAAAATCGGTCCATCCGTTTGGATGCTACTTAGCCACGGACAGACACACACACAGACAGACATGTCAAACTTATAGCACCTAGCACCCCTCTTTTTTGTCGGGGGTTAAACAACAACATTATGTCTCGATAAAATATATTTTATAAAAAGCAATAATTCAGCACTCCCCTGGAATGCAACATACGTTTTGGCATTATCAATATATACTCTGCGCGCAGGCTTCTGGGACACTCCACATTTTTTTTGTAAATCCTCTTAGCCTAACACAAACACAAAGTTTAGAATACATCAACCAGTGACTAAAATAAAGTGAAACTTTATTATACATCTTTAAAATGTATGATCGAAAAGTAAAAACATACTTAATTTGTTTTTAGAAACGCGTATAACAAATTGTATTTTTGTTACAGACCCGACCTATACAGAGTGTCCGGCAAATTCGAGCTGCTGGACAGAATCCTGCCTAAGCTGAAGAAGACAGGGCACAGGGTGCTCGTGTTCTGTCAGATGACACAGTGCATGACCATCATCGAAGACTATCTCTCCTGGAGAGGTTTCCAGTATTTGAGGTATTGAATATCAGTTGCTTTTAATATATTGATTGTATAATAATAGTAAATAACCCACCTTTTTATATTCTAAAAAAAAATAAGCAAATAGTGTAAAAAACGTTTATGTATTTATACAGGCCTTGAGGCTACACACAATCTGTATGTGAAATATTTAAATGCTTTCTAGCCATTTCGCCATAGACCTGTATGGATTGGCTATATCTAAGTTATCCGTCTTGTTTGGGCATGGGAGGCAAGTTATATTATATGAAGGGCCTGTTTCACTACTTCCTGATACTTATCAGGAAGTGGTGAAACAGTTGTATGTGGTGGATAGCCTATTCGGCACTTGCCAAATTGCCAATTGCCAATCCACCACATAACTTGACAGATGAAGTATGGAGAATCTGTAAAAATAGTTGTGAATATCCTATCCGACACTTCATCAGGAAGTGGTGAAACAGGCTCTTAATTAAATATATTTCAGATTGGACGGCATGACAAAGGCTGAAGACCGCGGCGAGCTACTGAAGAAGTTCAATGACGTGAACAGCGAGTACTTCCTGTTCCTGCTGTCGACGCGCGCCGGCGGGCTCGGCCTCAACCTGCAGAGCGCCGACACCGTCATCATCTTCGACTCCGACTGGAACCCACATCAGGTATACCAGCCTGACGATAACGTCCCTTGTGGGTGCTGGGCAGTAGACAAAATCGGTCTTACCACAAAAGATTTAAACACCTGTTGAACAGTTGATTAGAGAAAAATTCTGTAAAAAATGATCTCAAAACAACTGTTCAACAGGTGTTTAAATCTTTTGTGGTAAGACCGAATAAGTTTAGAAACCTCTGAGGTATACTATGCAGGGCCGGATTTATATTTTTTACGACGCCCGCAACTCTGTTGCGCCAAAATTGGTTTATCGCGCGAGTACATTTTTCCGGGATAAAATGTATCCTATGTCCTTTCCCGGGACTAATAGGGAAGATGCGATATTTTTATTTTTGTGTTTATTTTAAAGAAATCCATGTAGAATAGACCATAAGTATATAAGAAAATTAAAACATTGGAATTTAGTAAAAAAAAATGCGGTTTAAAATCGTCGATTTAAATTTAATAAGTACCCAAAGTATCTCCATACCAAATTTCAGCAAAATCTGTTTAGCGGTTTGGACTTGAAGAGGTAACACACACTTTCCCATTTATAATATCGGTATGGATGAGTTTAGGCCACTTTAATTTTGCCTCCCCTATGTACGAAGTAGAACCCTGCCGCCATTCTATCACGCAGCTAGGACTATGCTAGCCGCCAGGACGCAGTCGCCCATAGGTCATGGCTAACGTGACCATTTATTTAGAGCGGGACATGTACTATCAGAGAAGTAAGAAAATAAAATAAAAATAAAATAAAATAAAAAGTTGATTCCTAGGCAGATGGGGGACCTATCTAGTTTGGTCGCGTTACGTCAAACCCAGCCGACAGCTGGAGTAAAGTGGCAGACCTCACTAGACTTGTTTCATCCACAGGACTTGCAAGCTCAAGATCGCGCTCATCGTATTGGTCAACGTAATGAAGTGCGTGTTCTCAGACTGATGACAGTCAACTCGGTTGAAGAGAGGATCTTAGCTGCGGCCAGGTAATGCCCGCTATACTAGACAACGTAGTGTCCGACCTAAGGCTGGGCTTTAATAATTTAGCTTCAGTCTATATCAAATCTAGTTTTTCGGATTACTTATAAGTGACAGCTGATAAATCGTTCGTTTAGGAATAACATTTGACACAACACCATGGTAAAACTGTACATTTCGGTTACGTGTCAAAGTACAACATCTTCATTCTTAGTAGACTGCCCGAATTGGCGCCTTCTCCATTTTTAGGGCCTGTTTCACCGCTTGCTGATAAGTGCCGAATAGACTATCCACCATTTAACTTGACAGATAGAGTATGGAGAATCTGTCAAAAAAGTTGTGGATAGCCTATCTGGCACTTTATCAGGAAGTGGTGAAACAGGCCCTTAACATGTTTTCTGTAATTTGTTATAGCCAGCTATGTAGTTATAATAATATATTATGAGACTAAAAACAATTCTAAAACCAAATAGACATAAAAAGACATTGCAAATGTTGTCTCCACAGATACAAACTGAACATGGACGAGAAGGTTATTCAAGCTGGTATGTTCGATCAAAAATCAACTGGCTCAGAGAGACAGCAGTTCCTGCAGAGTATTCTACACCAGGACGGAGATGATGAAGAGGTACAATATACCATTTAATATTGTTTGTTTGATACAAATAAATATAACAATTTTATTCCTCAAAAGGACATTGGGACCTTTACTATGGACAAAATACCCACGGCAAACACTGATGAGTTATACCTTATTTTAAAGCCCGTGACGTCTACATGTACTGGTGTAAAGCGCATTATTGTGGGGTATGGGAGTATGAAGCATTTTAAATTCAAAACGGACTCCATTTATCAGTTTAATATCAAAGTAAAATAAATATCATTACGGAAGGCTCTTTGTTTCTTATAATAATAATAAAATGGTGATTACAATATACTCTATTAACTATCTTTTTGTATAAAATCGTGACAATAATCTCAATAATGATGTAGGTAAGAAGAAAATGTGTCGTTTTTATGCACTTACCAGATTTTTTATCTACCAGCCCCTCTTATCCCGTCACCGCATTCCACACCTATTCTATGATGTTCTTAGTCACTGTGTTTAATTATCTTAATTATTATTAATAATTGAGTATGAAAACGTGCAAAAACTAAAACATATTTTTGTCATTATCTCTACATTCCCATTACTTTATTTAAATAAAACTACACGGTTATAACTTATGCAAGGTTATCTAAAAACTAATATAAGTTTCATTTATGTTTGCTGAATTTCGTAAAGTGGGTCAGAAAGGTCCCAATGTCATTTGATATTATTTGACCAGTTAGAGCCAGCCAGTTGCGTTGTTGTTTATTGTTTGTTGTTTTATATAAATAACCAAGGTGTTCACACGGCGCGCTGCGTCGTGACAGCAGCGCGCAAAGCACATATTATGACGGACAGCAGCCCCCGAGACGGAGCGGGAGGGGGCCGGGAGGTGACGTTGAGACTGCTTCGTAATAATGCTGCGATGACGCAGCGTCCGTGTGGCCGGCTGTGCGTCAAACGGCAGCGCTGCGACGACGCAATCCGTGTGGATAGGCTCTTAGTCGATTTTATTAAAAAAAAACAAAAATCAATTCACCAAATTGTCTATGGTCAGGAGGAAAACGAGGTCCCGGACGACGACCTGATCAACGAGATGATAGCTCGCTCCGAGGAGGAGCTGGAGATATTCCGGCAGGTGGACATCGAGCGGAAGAAGACGGAGACCACCTCGCGACTCATCGATGAGTCCGAGCTGCCCGACTGGCTCGTCAAGAACGATGACGAGGTCGTGTGCAATAAGGTAAGGTTGCAAGTTGCTAAGGTCCATTTACGCAGATCCAGGTTAAAGTTAATACCGGTTTAAATAGTGTGTTATCTCTTACATTCTTCATATATTTTACGAAAGAGATAACGTTTAATCCGGGGTTAACTTTAACCCAGATCTGCGCAAGTGGTAGGCCCACTTGCGCAGATCTGGGTAGTCTGCTAGTAGTTATAGTCAGTGCTAATTCTAGAATTTGAAGTGCCCATTAGCAATTTTTTTTTGTCTGTTTTAAACTGAGTGTCCTAACACCGCTATTGTTACAGCGTCAAAAGCCACAATTTTTTTATTTCTATCTCTTGTCTTTAGCTAAAAATCGATGAGCATACACTTATTCCAAAGTTATTGCGAATTTCTTAACAAAGTTGCAGCTTAAACTACAATTCATAATATTATTTAATTTAGTAATAAAAATATATACATTTACACACTGTGTATAAAAAAATTAAAAACTAAGTCAATACTTTTAATTGTGTTTAAGTGCCGTGTATAGAATTCTTTGTAAAAGTAGCAGCACTGAAAGACCATTTTTTTGTGATTTGTTTTTTTTTAATGAAAAACGTTAAGTGTGAACTCTCTACAGGGGACACATACCCACCCTCTCTACAAGGAACACATACACCCCGACAAAGTATTGCTCCTAATAATTATTGTTATACTCTGATCATAAACTTGTCACCCAGGGTCAAGGTTGGAACTACATGGACGAGGACGAGTCGCTGGGGCGGGGCTCGCGGCAGCGCAAGGAGGTGGACTACACGGACTCCATCACGGAGAAGGAGTGGCTGAAGGCCATCGACGACGAGTTTGAGGAGGAGGAGGAGGAGGACGATGACGATGAGGTGTTGGACAAGAAACGGAAGCGCGGGAGGAAGAAGAAGTGAGTATATTTTGTATTGTTCCTGTAGTTTGCGTTCAATGGAATGAGTTTTATGGCGCTATGTAAAGTGCCCTGTAAACGATCTTTGTTTCACAAACTTGTTTGATGAAATTCACTGTTTCATTGTAGATTGTTTGACAAATGCTTCAAACAAAGCTGTACACCTCACTATAATTACAGTACACTATCAAATTGTTTGACAAACACGTAAAATTTGACAAACAATTTGATCGTTTACTGGGCACATATGGGTCTATCGTGCGTGCCAATTGTTGTGTCAAACATCTGTCATATGTCACGAAATAGCCTCTCCTCACTCCTGTCTGACACGACATTTGATACGAAAGATTTGCTTTTCTTGACTTTATTCTTATGAATAATGTGTATGAACAGGCGTAATGATGATTCTGATGAGGAGGAAGCCCCAAGCTCGTCTAAGAAAAAGAGCAAAACAGAACTCAATCAACTCAAAAAGCGATTGAAAACTATAATGAAGAAAGTAGTAGATTATACTGACGAGTAAGTATATTTTTTTACTAGCGACCCACCGCGGCTTCGCACGGGTATAAAATATATATTATAGAATATAGCCTATGTCACTCACTGAAAAAATAATTAAAATAGATTCAGCAGTTTCCATTTATATTCATTACTACTCGTGGCCCGCATTGGCCGGTACTGCCGCAAAAGTTACGGTCCCGCAATTTTTAAATCTGCAATATCTTCGAATCGAATAATTATTGAAGTTAATGGAAACTGAAGAAAATAATATATGGTTGCAATAAAATGCGAATTATACGACTCAACGAAAATGCGAAAGACCTTGTGATTTAATACGATGCATGAGCTATGATACTTAATACAGGCTGTTGGTTTAACACCGTTATCCTTAAAACCATCCAATGAGCCCGTCCAAATGAACAACTTTTTAGGGTTCCGTAGCCAAAATGGCAAAAAAGGAACCCTTATGGATTTGTCATGTCCGTCCGTCCGTCCGTATGTCACAGTCACTTTTCTCCGAAACTATTAGAGCTATACTATTGAAACTTGGTAAGTAGGTGTAGTCTGTGAACCGCATTAAGATTTTGATGCAAAAATGGAAAAATTAATAAAAATTTTAGGGGTCCCCATAGGTACAACTGAAACAAAAAAAATTTTTTTTCATCTAACCTATGCGTGTGGGGTATCTATGGATAGGTCTCCAAAAATCATATTGAGGTTTCTCATATAATTTTTTTCTAACCTGAATAGTTTGCGAGAGAGACTCTTCCAAAGTGAAAAAATGTGTGTCCCCCCCCCCTCTAATTTCTAAAGTAATAAAGTAAAAGTAAAGTAATTTCATAAAAATAAACCTTATTGCTGCTGCGGAACCCTTCATGGGCGAGTCCAACTCGCACTTGGCCGCTTTTTTCTATGATAAAAATGCTGGGAACTAAAAAAAATTATATGGGTATTGGGTATGAACTATGAAGACGGCTTTTTTATACGCTTTTTATTATTTAGTTCCCAGCATTTTTCTCATAGAAAAAGTTGTTCATTTTGACGGGCTCATTTGATGGTTTTAAGGATAATGGTGTTAAACCTAACAACTTTTATATTGTTTGACTATGATTTTATTACATTTCAGTGCTGGCCGAGTACTGTCTGAGCCATTTATGAAGTTGCCGTCGAAGCGCGAGCTTCCAGATTATTACGATGTTATAAAGAAACCATTGGATATCAAAAAAATCATGACCCGAATTGAGGATTCAAAGGTGATCGATAGTTTTTATTATTCAGTGATATCTCTAGTAAAATCCGCCAATTTAAGTTATTTTAAAGGCAGGCGCGTATCTTTCGTGGTCATTTCGTGTCCGTATAGGTTGTTATATCAATGGTTATTACATATAAATCCGGGCCCACTGATGTCTTATATAAATACTTCATCTTTATATATAAACTTTGTCCAGCAGTACCAAGTTTATGCTAAAGTTTTGTAAACTATGTTTTGCAACGTCCTGGGGATTTTGTGATGCGATTTATTATTAATTATTTTAGTAGTCTTGGGGTCAAGAATCAGGATAGATAGTTAGATATATTAGTATATATTAGTCAGTCAGATAGGATATCCTACGTAACCTGTACACAGTTACGTAATACATATCTTAAAGCGTATTGCCATCAAAATAAACTTAGGAAGGCCTGTAATGAGGTATATAAAAAATCAACATTATAGACATTTGAAATACTTTCAGTACACCGATATTTCGGATCTGGAACGAGACTTCTTCACCCTGTGTGCTAACGCTCAGACGTACAATGAGGAAACGTCACTCATATACGCCGATTCTGTGAGATTACGCAACGTTTTCATTGAGATACGTCGTCGCTACGAAAACGGTCAAAATTCAGATGAATCTGATGAAAATGAAAATAATAAAGGTAAGTTACTAAACTTCTGCTGCTTTAAAAAAAACTTGAGAAATACCTCTTGCGACCTTATTTAGTTTTGTATTTTTTTATTGATTTATTGTACATAGTTTTTTTAAGAATAAAACCTTGGATAATAATATTATTGTGTATGGTTAAAGTTTTGTCTAAATTTTGTTAACAGAAGAGGAAGACTCTGATGGTGAATCAAACCGTTCTGTGAAAATGAAGATAAAACTTAAAGGAAAGGCCAAAAACACGCCATCAAGGAAACGCAAGCGCAAATATATTTCTGATGATGAAGACTACGAGGAGGATTAAATCTTATTTTATTTAATTATAATTAATTATTATTATCTATTGATAAATGATATGAATTTATTTTAATGGTAGCATTTTTATTAATCGACTGGAAGTATCGGTTTCTTTCAATGCTTTTTAAAAATTAATTTAATATAATGAATAAGAATAGGTGTAATTTCATCAATATTATTATATCTAGCATAGCATTCGAACCGACACTTGTGTCTGTACTTTTAGATGTGACTTTAAATAAAATCACGTACAATTATGGAAGTGTTTTATTGTTATTATTTTGAATTATTTTTATCTTCCAGTATTTTTTGTGATCGTTTAAATTTGAAATCTCCCCATTTGTACATCAGGCCATGTACAGTGAGCATGTGTTTGTTCAGACTGGGACTGTGGGAGAAACGCTGTGAGCATGTTGGACATGTATAAGGTTTATACTTCGTGTGCACTCGTTGATGCCTCTTCAAGTCCCCACTAGTATAAAAAAGTAATGAACAACTCTCGCATTTGTATGACTTCTCACCGGTATGTCTAAAACAGAAAACAGCAAATGTAGGAGAAAGATAAGAGGTTGTAATCATAATTTTTACCTAGGTTTTCTTTGTAAAAAATACATCTTACTCTTAAAAATTTACCGTTTTAAATGAATTATAAGGTTCTTCTTTCTATGTGTTTTGTAGCCACACACATGACATTCAACACACTTTGACTCTCCATGAATTTTTCTATGATTATGTAATTCTGAGCCCGTGACAAATGTATTTCCGCAGTCTTCACAGCTGTAGTTACGTACATTGTAGTGTCTGTGTTTGTGGTCTTGCAATGATTGTTGAGACTTTAAAAGTTTGTTGCATATGTCGCATACAAATTTACCACTCTCATGCACAAACTGATGTTTTTTCAAACTAAAAGCATGTTTAAATTGCTTGCCACATTCTGAACAAGTGTAAAATGTTTTACGACTATGAACCTTACGATGTGCGGCTAGACTGGATGATTGGGTAAAGGTTTTTCCACATTCACAGCTGTATGGACGGTCTCCAGTGTGTGTTCTGATGTGGTTCACTAAAGTTTGACTATGAGGAGTGTTGTATGAGCATTTTATACAATGATAGCGACGATTTACTCCTGTGCCTGTCACTTTACCATGATGTTTCCTCTGAACATGCATTAACAACTTGTGCTTGGTGAGAGAATCCTCAGTCTTGAGCATTCTTTTACAAATTGAACATTGAAATATTTCTTTTCTTTGATAATCTTCATCTTTTATTTCTGGACCTGTGATTAAAGAAAATAAAATGATTAAATAGGCTACTTGACCTATATTCAATTTCATTGAACAAATGCATATTTCTAGTAGAACTTGGCGTAGGAAACCGTATTTCACCCTTATCATCAAATAAAAGCTTATGATTGATAAATAAAGTCGATTTGAAAATATGATTTTATGAAAATATGATTTGTACTGACTAAAACGCTTTTGCAGTACTTCCGATTTGGATGTGACGTCATCATGTTCGTAATTTAATATCTTTTATTTATCGCGCTCGTTATGTGTAAGTTTATTTGTACATAAATAATAAGAATAAGCCTAGAAAGATTTGCAAAATATAATTATTTTCTTGAGTAATTCAAATAAAACACCAGTTTTATATAATATCTCCATTTATTGTAGACGGGAAATGAAATGGCCAAAACTTTTCTCCAAAAGTTTTCAACATTACAAATGATTTCTAAATTCTTATATAATTCTTTTATAATTTTTGGGCACCTTAAGATTCGTACATTTAGCACATAAAAAAATGTTAAATAAAGAGACTCTAAAATACAAACAGTATGACGTCACACTATGGCGGACAGTGTTTTCGGCGCCATTTATAAGGCGTATTTTTCAATCAACATTTTTATGGGTTTTTACTGTGTAAAATAATAAAATATTAGTTTATTTCGTAAAAATTAATGATTAAGAAGCGATTAGCATGAAGAAAAAAATTAGGTCAAGTAGCCTATTGCTATAAACTAAAGAAATTGGTCTTCAAAAAAAGTTCAATACCCACCACTAGATATATTTTGTTTGGTTCCTTTGACTACGTCATATATTTGATTAATGTCTACTCTTTCTGTGATATTTTCTTGAATAGGAGTGTACTTATTATTTAGTCTTTCACCTTTTTCCAGACAAACATCTTTATGCCTCTCATTCAAAGCTATGCACTTATTTCGGAAATTGTATGCACTGTTCAACTCAAATACGCATTTACTGCAAATTGCTGATAGAGACTCATCAAAGACTATATTAATACGAAAACATGAATCTATTTTCTCTAAAATGGTAATCAATACTTCCTCGGTAAGTGAAGACACATTTTCGGATTCGAAGCATACGTTGCACACTAACTTTTCCATCACAATCACGTTTTATATTTCATACTTTTATTATAATCCGCAGGTTCTTTCTATTAAAAACTGTTGGATGTTTGTTCGCCTTTGCTAAAATATATCACTGGTAAAATAAACATGTAGGTAATATTGATAAACGAAAATGCTAGTGTTTGTAAATGGTTTGTACTTTGTCCACAGATTAGAGTATAATAGAGTAGAACTTTGTCTTCCTCTTTTGCATATATCTAGTCTGTGCTCTTTTGACAATTTTGACATGTTTGACTACGTGACACCCCATTGACACCCACAGATGTGACACCCTCATTGGTGGTAGGTACGTGTGGGTTGGCCACCCTGTTACAACTTCTGTGCCGTGATGGCGCGCTGAATCGTCACCGCTTTTTATCGTGTCGTGTCTCGTGTGAAAACGCTCTAACAGCGCTTTCACATGAGACACGACACGAGACGATTTAAGAACTGCACGACAGACGTCATACAGGCTGTCGTTTGCACGTTTTCACACGAGCGACGATTTCGCGACGACACCGCAGCCACCACAGATTAGAGATTTCTGCTGCGACGACACCACTTATAGCTGGCTTACACGTAATATGGCTGGTTTACACGTATTAAGTTGATAAGTAGTTGAATAAATTTTAACTTATTTTAAGTTGTTAATTGCATGTAAACACAAAATTTAGTAGCAAGTTAAAATTATAAATTATCAAATGAATAAAACACTTATTTCTTCCTGACTTTTTATTTCAAAATTTTCAAACTCTGGCTCTAAAATACTGCAGACTAAGCGCCACGCATTTTTCCTCATTATTTTATCTTTCACTACCTTTGTCCCATCACGGATTTTTTTCCACTACCTCAATTAAGGTATAAATATCATAATATTTAAACTTTTCCATTATTAACAGCACACCGCCATACAAATTTTAAATTTCAAAACAAAATTATTAAAAGTAAACAAATGGCCCACAGATAACTGTCATATCTTTGTAAATTTTTTATCTATGCCAAAAAACGCGACGACATAGCGGATTTTCGTCTCAAAAACGTGTGTCGTGCTGTGCCGTGTGAAAACGGTGCATAGAAATGTATGGCGCGCTGAATCGTCACCGCTTTTTGTCGTGTCGTGTCGTGTCTCGTGTGAAAACGCTCTCAGGCGCATTCAGTTTTTCATTCATCAGTCATTAACTCGTACGGTATACAGCATACGGGGAGTCCCTGCAGCCGAGATAACAACTAATGGCGCATTTTCATTGGTCGTGACTCGTGGCATGCGTTTCAGAAATCTACCGCACCTCGCAATCGACCAGTGAAATTGCTGCATTAGGGTGGACGAAATGGGCCACGGATGAGACGGGCCTTGCCGGGGCTCAATGTGACACGGCCCGACAAGACCCGCTGCTGCGCCCCGGCAAGCGACGCGCGGATACGATGCGATGCGGCCCGGCAAGCCCCTGCCCCCGCCACACCCCGCATCGCCCTGCCGTCACTCATCGCGCAGAGCATGGTAGAGCGCTGCGCGCCGACCCGTCCCGGCCCGCCCAGACACGCTCCGCCTCAGTGGGCGTTAAAATCCGTCAATGCGATGCGACAAGACAACAGTGTGCTATAGCGCATTATGCGCTGCGCTGAGCCCCGACCCGCCCCCGGCACGTGGCGACCCGCGCCGACTCAGTGGGCGTGAAGCTTTAGTGCTCCAGTCTCGTTTTACAAGGATTTTGTCAATTAAAAACACATACAGATGCAATGCTGGATTTATTCAGGCAATCATTTACGCCTCGGCCTGCGCTTGCAATCGCTTGAGGAAGGACTCCTTTTTCTGCTTTATCCTGTTCTTCCTCTCCGCCAGGGTCAGCTTGCGCTTGTTCCATCGTTTTTGCTTTGCCGGATCCTTCTTGCCATCCTTCTTCTTATGGGCAGGGTTTGCACGGATAGATTCGTGAGCCTTTTTGTATAGACCCTCGATCTGTGGAAAAAACAGACATTTATGTAGCAATAGTACTGTAAGGTAATTACAGGTATTTTGCAAGATGAGTTTATCGCAAATTTATAATTGCCTTAGTACACGAAATACTAGGAAGATAAGTGAATAAATCTGCTCATACTTTAGTCCAACTTCGACACTAGCTAGAGATGAAACTTGCAAACCAGTAATTTGGTTGGACGTTATTTTATAATCTTGGGTTTTGTTAAGACATAATTGAAGGCGTGAATGGAAGAACACGATAATTAACAGTAAAAGAAACTGTGCATTTTATGTGTAGCCAGGTGATAAGTAGATAAGTTTAAATGTTTGTTCAAATTATAAGGGAAAAAAATTCATAAATGTCTGTATGTCACAAAATGTTACTTATTGTGTTCATCCACTTATTATATTGATAAAAAATGAAAATAAAATATTTACCGCATCAGCTGTAATTCCGCACTTGATGTATTTTCCGAACTGTCTCTTGAATGAGTCCTCATCCTCTTGTTCTAGGTTTCTCATGTATTCAGCAACATGAAGGCCGAAAATGTGTGCTCTAAAAATAAAAAGATTACTTTTATGATAAACTCTTAATCCATCAAACCCCATACGGTCACCGGTGACCGAGACACAATAGAATACCTTATCCCTACATTCCGTTTGTAGTTGAGAATGCTCACGCTCAAGACCGTAGTTTTTCCCGTTCCATTAGCATGTGAGCGTCAGTGGTACAAACCCAAGAGGAACAGATTATTGAGTGTTTTCAGCGTTTTGAGAAAAGTTAAAAAAAAGGAACTTAATATATATTTTTTTAAGGCCGTCACAGACTTAGCTATAATTATATTAATTTGTTTATAGCCAGGCATATTACTGTGGCGGTACCCACATTCGCCTAACATTCCTGCATTGCGCTATCGAAGTTTTCTGAGCGCGTCAGTATATATACGACAGCTGAAATGTATCACGTGGGCTCTGGCCTGACCGAGAATAACACCTCGCTCGGTCGGAAGATCTTCCTTTGGGCCTCCACGCATTATTCCCACATTACTATATATTTTCTATACAATTTTCGCGTGACCACACACTCAGCTATAATATATATTTCTGGTCTCAGTGTTTAGTACTGTATATTTTAATATATATTATAGCTAAGTCTGTGACGGCCTTTATAGTCGTTAAAAGAAAAAACTAGAATGCTAATTTTGACCCATACTTTGTCGAGGGTCGTTTTTAGCGAAAATGATGACGTCATGAGTGACGTCATAGCCGCCATCAAGACGACCGCGGTCGCTAAACGAAACGGCAGAAGGAGACGTTTTTAGTGTTTTGAGTCAAATCAACTACAAACGGAATGCGGCCATTGTGTCTCGTTTTCCACGATCAATGGGTTAAACTAAACTTGATGAAAGAGAAACAAGTATAACATAAGAATGTTTGTTGTCATTTGCAATTGCTTTCTTTCCAAAATGTTGTTGCATTACCATTTACAAAGGGCATTAGCAACAACATTTAACTTACAATAGAAAATAAATGTTTACAAAACCGGTTTCACAGCACTTAAAACAGTGCAATTTCACAACCAATAGTTTGGTAGCATACTTTAGCTCCAGAAAAGCTGATCAATAAATAGTATTATCTATTTACCAATGGATGATAGGAGCCGAAAGTTAATAAAATAATTTCATCTTTACCTATGAACTTCAGCATTGAATTTCTTTGCCTCCGCATCATAGCCAGGGAATCTCTTGATGGAATGAGGTACGTTAAGGCCACCATCAACGGCACCCTTCATTGCTCCGAAGACACGGGCACCAGTTGTGGTTCTTGCAAGACCCACATCAAGGTATGCTCTGAAAGTTTATTTTTTACGTTAGAAAAAGAACACAATATAAACCTTTAACCAACCAATTAAGAGTCAAATAAATCAGAAAATTACAATGCAGCATTACACATAAGTCCCTTAATATAGGTATGGATTCTGTCCGCCCGTAATAAATCATCATAAAAATCAAATGAATCAAAACTTAATAGCCAGCAGGAATTTAGTAAATAAGTTGATTAAACTATCATTATTGCATTGTTCATAATGGTAAAGGACAACACTTCGTCAATTAATTCATCAAGCCCCAAGAGGTCGCATGCAACCGTGATAACAATAGATAAGTTGTTTTTCTCACGATCAATGGGTTAATATTTCAATTTTACCTGAAGGCACCTGGTCCGTTGTCTACTGGCTCTACGTTATACTCATCACCAGTAACCTCAGTGGCACCAGTGTAAAGGGAGTCCAGGCCAAACTTCTGCAGGAGACGTCTGGCCAGCAGCAGTCCAGTGCAGTAAGCAGCTGCATAGTTGGTTAAACCGACCTGTGTACAATTTAGTTATGCTGAAAATGTCATTTTTACGATGTAGAAATCTTGCATTCGCTGTTACAAATCAGTATTGAACATAGAGCAACATGGTGATTGCAATTGTACAGTGCTTCAGACCGCCCGTTCAAAATCATCATATTTTAGTTGTAGGATAGCTTTGTGTATGTGTATTCAAATATTATTTCTAGGTAATTTTTGATAAAACTTGTATCGTTTACTTATATGTTATTAAAAATAAACTAGTAATCTTACCTTGATACCATAGTTAGGTAATTCATGTGAGTATGCTGCGCATACAATGTGGTCTCCCTCAATTCTTGAGTATGAGACCTGGCATGTAACATCCTTGTTGGAAAGACGTACAATCAGACGATATTTGGGTGTATTGTACTTGTTTTTGTCCTGAAAATAATTGACTTGATTAGCAAACATATGGCAACATTGACTACACAAGTGACAAGAAATCGGTAAGAAATTGTGCGATATGCATACCTGTACAATAAGGCGTTTACGTGCATAGTAGTCAGTCTTTCCCTCGCGACGCCTCTTGAATTTGACTTGGTACCTCTTAAAGTACTGCTTGTTTTTAACTACTTTCACGAACGCCTGAAAAGTTAGAGAAAGTTTTTTGACTTGGTCCAATATTTACATTATGCCAAATGAAGGCAGTGGAATTATCAGAGACACTTTATAATCAGTGGAATTGCTTCCGATATCACATCAACATTACAAAACGCATAGAACATGGTTAAGCATATCGACGTGAAATCTTCCGACAATATCAGATGACGCGCATGTGTCAGTGTTTCATCATTTACATTATCTTGTTATTAATTGTTCTTAAAAAACTTAACATCGCTAATACAAGCTGCAATAAATATAGAAACGCCGAAAATTTTATTGACGTCTCAGCACCGCGCCGTATACATCCAAGAATATTGTAACAATCTCAAAAGGATAGGAACCAAAATTGTCAAATTTTCTTATGAAAACAATAAATAAAACGAGCTAATAAGTTATTTCAAGAACTAAACTTACCATTTTTATAAAAATCCCAAATCACGGGCGTAGGTTCCTTACTCAACGTAACCTACAAAAAAAAGGGAAGGGGAAAAGAAGTCCGAAGTCACGTCAATCTCAATTACCTATGTCATTTGTCAGTATGACATATGTCAAATAAATACTGGTATAACACTGATCTCTATACAAGTACTGGATTGCAGATAGCCTTTGAAATGACAGCTATTTTTTGTGCCTATTTGAAGCGGAATCAGCGCCCCCATTATTCGGGTAGAGAACTAAATCTGACGTAAAAATGACGTTTGAAAGCCGCCATATTGGCGCTGATAGCAGTAGTGAGAGTATTTGGAACTAATACTAGTGATGACAACTGTTTTGTTATTGGTTGTGTTTACGTCAAATTTAGTTCTCTACCCGAATAATGGGGGCGCTGATTACGCTTCAAATAGACACAAAAAGCAGGTCTGTATCAGCAATCCAGCGTACTTGTTTTAATAGACAGCAGTGATTTTCGTGGTTGGATACCGCTGTCGATCCTGGCAACACAGGAGATACAGTGGTGGGAATGTGTGGTGGGCCCACGGTGGGCCAAAGCCCGTTTAAAAAGAAACTAAACCCACAGACTAAAAAGTGCGTCACGGATAGTCTGTTGTCTGCGCACTGCGCAGTGCGCTGCGCCTGAAATAACTTTTCCCAACTTTCAGTACACAAAGAATTTATGGACTTTGCCTAAAAATAATTAAAAAAAAAACCACGAAACTATGGTTGCCTTACACAACTGTCAAGTGTCAAGATGACATCACATATCGTAAAATATTTTTGTATTTCTTGATAAGCGTTAGCTCTGTGGCGTTAGCATTCTGTTTGTGTTCTTGTTTGTTTTCATAGTATAGAATCAGTTTTTGTTGAAATAAAATTGTTCATTTATATGATAATTATATGATAATAACACAGAAGGCAATCATTACTGATATAAATAATAAACAAATTTCAATGTTATACACATTCGATTTCCCTCTTGCATAGCATAATAATTTCGGAAGTGAATGTAGGTGATTCTTGGTATAATTTTATTGACGAACTAAATTCTATTTAAATTAATAACAATGCACCGAAACTTACCTCAAAACAAAGAAGCTCTGCTAAAATCGTATACAACTAGACTTAAAGAAGATGTAAAAAGCATGCTGGAGAATTTTGAAGGTATGTTGGTCAATTTCATAATAATTACTCTGTACCTACTATTGCAATAGGTATTAGAATTTTGATTGTAGTGTGGGATAAGATGCGTGGAGGCCCAAAGGAAGATCTTCCGACCGAGCGAGGTGGTATGCTCGATCAGGCCGGAGCCCACGTGATACAATTCAGCTGTTGTATATATACCGACGCGCTCAGAAAACTTCGATAGCGCGATGTAGGAATGTTAGGCGAATGTGGGTACCGCCACATCACTCCCCCCCGAAGACCGGAGGTCGAATCTTGAAGTCTTGTCGTCGCTTGAGTCGCCAGTGCCAGAGAGTTCCAGTGAGTCGGAACTGTGATGCTGCTGCACGGGATCCAGTGAGTCGGATAGCTGCCGCGCGGGGCCGATGCTACGTGCTGACCAGGAGAGATGTGCTCTACTTGCTGACCGGTGGGTGTAGTGAGAAAGCCCGATGATGCCGATGCGGAGTCGCCCAGGCCGCGGTACATTGCGGCTAGTGGATGAGGTACCCGATGAGGCGATGCTGGCTGGCGTGGTGCGGAGGGACGGGGAGTGATGATGATGAAGGAGGCGTGTTCTGTCGAGGGTCACCAATGTCGGAATAATGAGTGGAGGCCCAAAGGAAGATCTTCCGACTGAGCGAGGTGGTATGCTCAGTCAGGCCGGAGCCCATGTGATACAATTCAGCTATATACCGACGCGCTCAGAAAACTTCGATAGAGCGATGTAGGAATGTTAGGCGAATGTGGGTACCGCCACAGTAGTTTTGTATGTTTAAATAGACAGATTTGTATGTTTATTTAACTCATTATTATTTTTGGGTAAAACTTACACTGCATTACAACTGCCACTTGCGAGGCTCTTAATTTTATGATGTGGTGCCGGAAGCGGCAAGCGCTGCGGAGGATGCGGTGCAGTTTCGATCCCGCTCCTCCGCGTGTGGCGTTGATGAGGGCATGGGGGGGTTTTAGTCAGTAAACCTCTGCGGAGGGAGTCCGACATATCTCTGCCCCTTCCCCAGAGAGGCGGGGGATGCGTAATGCATTTCCCCTCCTAAAAAAAAAAGGCTCTAATTTTGATATTATGTTTAAAGATTTATCACTGCTTTTGATTAAATTATTTTGTATTTTTTAGAAATTATAAAATTGGCTAAAGGCGAAAATGAATCCCAACTAAACAGATTGACACAAATTGAACAAGATACATATGAAATGCAAGTCAGGGCTGCAAATATAGGTATGCCGAAAATATTATAATACTTTTTTATAATTTATCTAATATCTAATAAATTGTATCACTAGTACTGCTACTCAGTAAAACAAAAGATCATTTCACAAGTTTCAAATAAACACTGTTTTTCAAAGCTGTTCTGATGAAATCTATATTAGGATTTGGCCGTTTTTGATAACATTCAATTGAATATGTTTTGACTGTCTATCCAAGGACATAAAGAAGTCGTTAATTTGAAAAGTTGGACATGGTCGATTTTGAAATCAAGCTACTCAATTAAGGAATTACTTTCAAGACACATGGATTGATTTTTTTATTTAAAAAAACTACTTTTTTCTATACGACCTTCTGGCTTGAAGCCCGCGATATTTTTGCATAAATGAGTAAGAATTAAGGTTATAGATTTGACATAACTTACTCAAATATGTACTAACATCTAGATATTTTTACATTTCAGTTCGCGCTGGGGAATCCTTGATGAAACTAGTGTCAGATATTAAGCAGTATCTTATTTTAAATGATTTCCCGTCGGTTAATGAAGCCATAACACAAAACTCCAAATTATTTAGAACTAAGCAACAAGAGTGCGACCAAAAACTAATGTCCCTCCGTGATGACATTGCTGCTGATTTATATGATTTGGAAGATGAATACTTCACAAGCATATACAAATGATGGACTTCTTAGCTCTAAGTAAGAAATATTTTTCATATACTCTATTTATTCATTTAGATCGAAATAAAAATCGAGTATAGTAAAATGTGTAAAATGTAATTATGGGAGCATGTTTTGATAAAATAAAAATAATTACAAATTAAATTTGTCTACACATTTACTAACAATATTTTGTTAATGATCCAGTGTTTGCTGAAGTTACACATGTAAAGTTTGTCTTCTTCAGGTACTCTTAAAATTGTGATATTTCTTCTTTCATTAAAAACAAACCATCACTTTTTCCAACATTCTGTTATTATAATATTTTTATAAAAATTTATATTAACCCAGTAAAGGACAGAGCACACTAAGACGGGCCTTGCCGGGGCTCAGCGTGCCGGGGCTCATCGCATAAATCCGCCGCCATACAATTTGTATGGATGGATTGCCCCGGCAAGACCCGCAAGCGACGCGCGGATACGATGCGATGCGGCCCGGCAAGCCCCGGCCCCCGCCTCACCCCGCCGTCACTCATCGCGCAGAGCATGGCAGAGCGTTGCGCGCCGACCCGTCCCGGCACGCTCCGCCTCAGTGGGCGTTAAAATCCGTCAATGCGATGCGACCCGACCCGGTAACAGTGTGCTATAGCGCATTATGCGCTGCGCTGAGCCTCGACCCGCCCCGGCACGCGGCGACTCGCGCCGACTCAGTGGGCGTGAAGCTTTATTCTCTTTTATCTTGTGCCTTTTTTGTTCATCAAGGGCATGCGTTATAGCGCAGTCAACAGCTAACGTGAGGCATGCCCGTGACGCGCGTTAAAATTGTAGCGCTCGCTTTAACACTTTTCTTTCAACGTGGGTGAATTTTGACGCATTCAATTATTGAATATGTCAAATGAAAGTTGAATAAAAAGAAGATGACGAAAATTTAAGATGAAATTGCATAATGTGGACACAGCTTTTATTGACCCGTCATCCATCTGGTTGAATGGGATGAATTATGCTATGCAATTGAAGTCATATTGGTAACTATAACAATAAACTTTAATAGGGCTAGTATTTCCCTTCTATTATGTACCTAATATTAAAATATAGTTGTGGTATAAAAAAAAACTTTTAATGAATCAATCTATTTTCAACATAATATTACACATCTTGAAAGTTCTACTTTATTCTTTTGCAGTAAACAGGTAGTGGGGTCCATCTCTGGGAAATTGCTTAGCAACAACTGGTCTTCCAATTTTATAATCCTCGAGCCACCAAAAAAGCAGGAAACTTCCGCCAACTGCACCAAAGAACCATGCAAACATTTCTGGCACTGGAAATCTTGACCTCATACCTATATCATAACGATCTTCACCAATAATTTCATGTTTGACATGGAACTGAAAGAAAATATACCACAATGAACATAACAATAACCCCTAAATAATAAACCACATAGGAAATATCAATGTTACAGTTATACTATAATATGATTTACTGTCCTTTACTGTCTGTATTAATTAGAAATTGCTGTCAAGCACATATACAAAACATTGTATAATAATTATTATGTGAAGGTATACTATTATAAATAAAGGGAAAATGTTAACATGATACAAAAAATTGACAAAATGTACAAATACATACAGGTTCATTGAAATTTCTTTTGAATTCTGGAAAATCATATGGGTAGAAACTATCTTTTGAATCAGCACCAATGTCAGGCATTTTTGGATAGTCGCCATATCCCATCTCTTCAGGGTATGGTTCGTATTCCTCTATCGATAGCTTGTATTTTTTTGCAGCTGCAGCGCGTTCTTCAGCGGTCTTTGGATACGGACCCGGTTTGTATTGATAATTCCAGTCTAAAATATAATAACCTTATGACGTAACTCGAATTCATAGTATAAAACAAATATTTTGTTGAGTGCACAATACTTACGGTTTCGTGTGGCATTGCAAAAAATTCCTACGGACTTTCGCACATTATTGGGTCTCAATATTGACTTTTTTATCAAAGCCAATGCCATTATTACGAGGAATTATTTAGGAAATCTCTGAAGTCTGATTTTTTATCCACTTTGCTTTGGGGCCTTGTCTCGAACTGTCAATTGTCAAATGTCAATTGTCAGCTACCCACAACCAAAAACTATGACAGTTTAATTTTATTTATAATGTGGTGTTTTTTACCTAATCCAATAACAGGTTTAGAGGTCTTTGCTACTTGCTAGTAATAAATAGGTCTTTGAAGTTTGAGTTTTGACCTAATATCGGAATTCGGACCTAATCAGTAATGATACCATGAACAAAAATGCTCAAATAATTAAAAGCCATAAAGCCTTGTCGAGCTTTATCATTAATAGTATTAAAAAATATATTTTGACTTTTTTGTCAACACTTGTCAAAGTCGTTTTTTTTGCCGGGAATGTGAATGTGAGTGATGTTGTGATTTTGTATTATTTTTCTAAAATTGTGTTTAAGTTGGGTTTGTAATGTGTAATATTGGTAGAATATTAACCATTAGATATTCGTTATCGTGCACAAGTGTGGGAAAGTAATGCATTATCCAGAAACGTGCTACTTTGTGTTACCTCCAAAACTCCATCAAAAGTTTCAGTAAAGCGTCTAGCACTTTACTGAATCGATCGACTTGACTTTCTGACTGTAATGACTTTTACTTAGACTTTGACTAGACCTTAGACCTGACGAAATAGAATAACGATGCTGAAAATTATATTATAAAATATTGTTTTCCCGCCATAATATTATATACTCGACACTGGCCGTGGTTAAAGCCGAAGTGCCATTATAAGAAAAAAAAAATCAACTGTCAACAATTAATTTTGCCCATTATCTGTGATTTTGCCTGGATTTTCGAGTTTTCTGTGGTTTTGGGGTTTTGGCGATAATACCTACGTTTGTGAAAAACCATGAAAGTTTTATGTTAAATTTATCAATAACTAAATATTTTAATACGATAAGCATAAAATAAAACAAGTAAAACATTACAAATTCTTAAAGATAACGAAATATTATTTTTGATTTGTAACATAACAATTTGAAAGTGGTTCAATATGTGGTAAAAATTGAAAAATAAGTTCTGAAAGAATCCACAATATACCATATGATGGGCAACGAATCATCACAATTAAACAGTTTGAACATTGAAACCAAAGCTAACGAAACTACAGACTTTTGGTCTCACCATCAAGCAACTATTAGTGATAGTTGCAGGTTTTTTAGCCTAAAAGGCGATGGCTCTGTCTCAGTTTTTAAAGGAAAAGCGGTAGCTGGTCCTCTATGGAATATTTCCATGCCACTTGAAAAGTTTACAAATGTAAGTAGATCCTGCTAAATGCTAATAATAATTTAAAACATTTATGTGCAACATACTAAATTTTTATTTTTTTTAGAACCTACTCAAGTACCGCCATCCCTATATTGTGAAATACATATCTTCTTGGCAACAAAAATCTACTTTCCATTTAGTAACAGAGTATGTGCAACCTTTATCTCAAGTTTTACCTACACAAACTCCTTTACAAATATGTATTGGATTGAACAATATTCTTCAAGCGCTAGTCTTTCTTCATGAACAGGTAACATATCCGTTCATCTGTCAGGTAAGACTCCCATTTTGGGCGCTTGACAGATGAATGTATAAATTATGTTATTATAAAGTGAAAAGATTTGATACTTTTTACATTTAATAAATTAATGACTAGTGCGTATAGTAATGACTAAAAGTTCTGTAGAGACTAGGCCAATTTCTATCTTCTACATAAGTCTGGTTCTCAAATGGTTTTCTTTGATGCATAGTAACTTATAGTTGTAGGTGTCAAATGAATAATTTACTTGTTATTACAGGGTTGTGTTTCTCATAACAATGTGAGCATATCATCAGTATATGTGTCAGGAGATGGACAATGGAAGTTAGGAGGCCTACAATATCTATGCTCCTTCAAAGAATTGACTCCTGCATACCTAAAACATGCAAGGATACATAGGTAGGGTAACCAACATAATGCCAACATTTTAACCCATTAACCCCCGAACTCCCCAAGTGGGCCGCAATAACATAGATAGACAATGAATTTCCAAGAACTCCACGATTGACGGATTAAAAATATTGTGATATTCTTCATATTAAAATTTTTGTTGTAGGTATGATAAAGCAGTAGATCCTAATGAGGAATCAAATAAAATAATTACTAAAGTTGACCAATTTGGATATGGTGTACTGGTAGAAGATGTATTTAAAAATCATAGAGATGGTAATACAACATTAATTTATATTTTTTAACCGACTTCAAAAAAGGAGGTTATCAATTCGACACATATATATGTAATATTTCCAGAACTGCCCAGTTTTTGTATATGTTAATCTATAACAGCTTCTGAACAAATGTGCTAAATTTCAAAAGTGTATGTCATGTATGTATGTTTTTATGTTTGTGCACGCATATCTCCGGAACTACAAGTCCGATTTAAGTGATTCTTTTTTATTGTACTAGGTATTGTTCAACTTAGGGAATAGTGCAAGTTTCATCAAAATCGGTTCAGTCGTTTTGGAGATAGGAGTTTTAATTCTCAATTATGTACAATTTTGAAGTCGGTTTTATCTTTTTAAAATACAGTTATTTATTATTATAACACAAGAAGACATGGTTAATGATTAAACTTTATCAATATTATTTTACAGAGGATGTTCCTCATTTGAAGGAGTTCAGAAAGTATTGCAGAGATGTTTTGCAGCACATTGACCCTCAAAGACGACCAAACTTATCTGAAGTGCTAAACCATGATTTCTTCAATCATAACTTCATTTCAATATATAAGTTTCTGAATATTTTGCCATTGAAATCTGAAGATGAGAAGAGCGAATTTTTCATGCAAATTCTGTCAAATCTTGAAAATTATGATGAAGAAACAGTAGCAAAACAGTTTGGAGGATTATTGTTATCTAGGCATACCCTATTAGATCATACAGCAAGAGAATATGTCTTGCCATTTATATTAAAACCTAAAAAAGGTTAGTATAATAATTATTATGCTATACAATACATACATAAAAAACAGTTTTTACAATCCTATTCATTACATCTTTTGTCTATTATTCTTTTTAGATCGACCACAGCCAGGTGAACAGCCAGGTTTCTTTTCTATTGGAATTTTCAAAGAACATGTCAAGCCAAGATTACTTCAGCTGTTTGGAGTTAGAGACATACAAATAAGAACCCTCCTACTGTCACATTTTATGAAATTTGTTCATGTATTTACACATGAGGAGCTGTCACAACTTATTTTACCAGAGGTAATAAGAGTTTTTACATTTTAGCAAAGTTATAAACCAGTGTAAACCTTGATATTGTATTAATATTGTGTTTCATTTTTCAGTTACTTCTCGGAATAAAAGACGTAAATGACAGTTTAGTATCCTCAACTCTAGTCTGTCTCAGTGAGCTAGTTCCAATATTGGGTGCAGACAGTGTCGTGGGCGGAAAAAGAAGCAAAATCTTCATAGACGGAAAACCAAATTCTATAAAGAATTTTGAGCCTAACAAATCTACTGAAGTTTTGAATACCACCACATTATTTCATCATAATAGTGAATTATGTACTGTTATAGACCAAAGTATTCTATTAAATGAGAGACCTACGCCAGTAGGTGGGGAGTCTTTTGAAAATGATGATCATGTGACTATTATGGAACCGAGTAGAGATATAGAAACGCAATCAGACAGCGAATGGGATGACTGGGATAATAAACAGCAAACAGGTTCAACAAACACCAATATTGTAGATATAGATTTTAAGGAGGTTCAACTTAACATTGAGGACACAATTTATGAAACGCCTAACGTAAGCAATTCTGTGGCTCACACTGCCAATTTGCAACAAGCTGGATTAAATGCAAAACGCAACATCATAGATATATCAGAATTAGATATTAAAAATCAGAAAATTGAGATCTCAAAACGAAATGACGAATTTGACTTCTTTGCTGATATGACTCCAGTTATTGAGAAGCAAGAGGTTGCCCTTGTGGAAGAGAAAACTAACATAAGTACAAAATTAAACTTTGTGCCCGATGATAACATGAGTGGCGAAGAGGGATGGGGAGACAGTTGGAATGATTAAAAAAATATACAGTGTATACTCCATAGTCACTATTTAACAACAAACTCTCTAAAACGTAGAAGTCATTTGACTTTGGTTGATTTAGCTTGTCTAATCAATCACACCCACTCTCAATAGCGACAAAGTCGACTTATAACAAAATAGAGGACGGAGCACGCCGAAGACTTGCAGTGACAAACTCAATTTAATGATATTGTGGTTTTTTTTATTATTATTAAAATATAAGGGGGCAAACGAGCAAACGGGTCACCTGATGGTTAGCAACTACCGTCACCCATGGACACTTGCAAGTTGCAACATATCAGAAGAGCTGCAGGTGAGTTGCCGGCCTTTTAAAAGGGAATACGCTCTCTTCTTGAAGATTTGCAGGTCGTATAGGTCCGGAAATACTGCTGGTGACAGTTCGTTCCAGAGTTTAACAGTGCGCGGTTGGCCTGACATGGGTCACGGCTGGCCATATTTGGCTCGACTCGATTTCGACACTACTTTGTTTGGCGTACTCCGTCCTCTAGTTTTTTAAAAGTTCATGAACTTAATAAATAAATTTTAAGAATGCCATTATGTTTTGTATATAATTATGTTATATAAAATGCACAATAATTAATGAACTAAGGTCTCCCACACAAAACCGCGAATTCGCATCGCATTGTAATGTTATTTCTATTATGAGTTTTGTCGCAGCCCACAGGTATTTGCGATGCGATACAAATTCACAGTTATGATTGGGATTTGGAAACCCTAATTATTTATTAATTCCATGAATTTACTTTATATAATATTAAGTGCAATGAGTATGTTATATTTTATTGAATATTTGAAGATTTAGAATATAAAATATTATATAAGTACCATTAATTTTTCATAATGCTTTTATTTAAAATCAAATGTTTTATGAAGTACATATAATGAATAATTGTAACAAATTCATATTATAACAGCTAGGCTGCTAAAATCAACAATAGTAATAACAAAAGTTATATTGACTAGAAAACAAGCCTACTTAAAAACTAAGAAAACATTTGAAAAATTCAACATATTATGTAATACATAATATTTGGCAAAAAATACTTCTGGAACAAAATCCTTCATAACGTTATTAAAAAACATAACTAATATATTTTTCATAGATTATATAGCAACTTTATTCTGCTTAGCTAGATCTTTAGAAGTTTCATTAAATACATTTATCATCTGTTGGCGTGTCAAATCAGAAAGCGCTTCTAAATCATTTCGACTCATACCTTTGGTAGGTATTGGAGGTAAAGTTGTAATGACAACTTTTCCTAAAACCAAAACATACAAATTATATTTAAAAATTATAATTTTTTATACATAATGTTAATTAAATAAAAAGGATCATACCTGGCTCAAAAGTTTTTGTTTCATTATCAAGAAAATAATATTGGCTAAATACTACAGGCAATATTGGAATTTGGGCATCAATAGCTAGATAAAATGCTCCCTTTTTAAAAGGCTGTATACTACCCTTATTATATCGAGCCCCTTCGGGGAAAATCCATAATTTAGTCTGCAAAAATAAATTATACAATTATTTGATCATACTTTTTTTGGTTTACTTTACTTATGCCATTATTAACATACCTTTTCTTCGATTACTCTATCAGTAGCATCTTTCATAAGCTTTCGGGCTTTTTCGGTTTTTAACCGATCAATAAAAACTAGACCTGAAAGCCAGGCACCAAACCCAAAAGCACCAGCAAACATAAGTGGTCTTTTTGCAACGACAGTGCAGCGCTTCATGCGAGGCCACATTTCAAACATTCCTGCAAATTTTAAATGTATAATAATAAATATACACAATTTGTTTTAACTAGGACTTTGAATAATCATAATATAATATCATTATTGTTACCTAAAATATCTAAAGAGCTTTGATGATTGGATATTACTATGTAACTTTGCTCATTGTCCCAATGTTCTAGACCTCGTAACTCCCATTCTATTCCAACAATATGCGAAGCATAACGACAAAATCTAGATGCTACACTGAAAACAAATATTATTAGTTGTATGAAAATATTATTTTTACGAAAACGTAACTTCATCAAAATAATCAATATTTTACATCAAGTTCGTAACATCACGAGGATATATTAATACAACAGGCAATAGAACTGTGCAAGTCACCAGTACGTATGCATAATATAATAAAAACTTTAAGTAATATCGAAAGACATTGCTTTTTTCGTAAAGAAATGGCAAGGTAAATATAAAACCCGCCAAAAATAACTCAGGATATGAATAGGAGGAAGCCATAATGAACCATAGACTATAAAAGCAAAAATCCATAGATAATATACCTATTATCTATGAGCTGAAAGGCTCACCACAGATGATAAATAATTAGGGGTGGTTCACAGATTAAGTATACATAGATGGATTCTTAGCTCGCCAGCGCGTGGCCATTTTATGCTTGTGTGCAATTGCTGTAGTGTGCGTGTAGGGATGGCGTATATCGATAAAAATATAAAATTAGACTACAGCTATCGACCAAGGCGACCATAATTTTATGTTACAGATTTTTATTAAACAACATCAAAAAAGGAGGTTATCAATTCGACCTGCATGTTCAATTTAGGATATATTATGCTCATTAAATTAGAAGTCGCTTTCAATTTGGTGAAAAGGTATTTTTTATCTCTATTTATTAAGTGTATGAAAATACTTAAATACAGGGTGCAATTAAACCTTCCTGCCAAATTTTGATATATTGATCCTTGTTCAAAATAAAAATACACGTATTTTTCTTTTAATATAGTCAGTACTAATATGTTGAGAAATAGCTTCCGAAAGTTATCCTAAAAAACACTACAATTAAAATGGACACTACGCGTCGCCGGCGGGTGAGCGCGCGCGCGCCTCCCCCCCACGTCACCCCCGCTCATTCCCACCGCCACGAGTAACCGTTCTGCATCGATTTTAAATGAGATAAAATATGTCATTAAAAAAATAACACCCAATTTTTTTTGCTAAATGACCACTCCTAATGATACCTAAGCCCTGGAAAAAATTTGGCAGGATGGTTTAATTGCACCCTGTATAAACAAAATATTTAAGTATATAATTACACAAATAGTTAAACATATACATAATATGTATACTCCATAAGCCACGAAAGCTTGTCCGGAGTGTAATAGCTAATATCAATAAAATCAACAGTTTTTATAAAACATAACAGAAGAACAAAATATATTATACTTTATTAAACTTAATTACTATTTACTATTAAGCAACTATTTTGTAGAATAACAATTATTATTATTATCAAAGAAATATAAGAATGAATCTCAGTCCTACTTATTTAAAGTAATTCCAAAAACGCTTAGGTGCATTTCTTTACCTATTAAAATATAATTATGTAATAATATTTATACAGAAAAAGACTTAAAATAGATACTTCGACGCCCCCTGAATAATGATATTATAATAATAATAATTAATAACCTAAGTAGGACTCTAGAGTCTAGACGATCAATTTTATTGTGCAATATCACGGTGTGTGCAATCAAAATCATAGAGCACTAAACCATATATTATTCTTCACTTTCAATCTTATTATCAAATTAATAGTTGAAAATAATTATTATCTTCATTATAGGTCTCTCCGTCACCACCATAATATTGAACTCTTCTTTATGAGCATTCCAATAACCTGAAAAAAATAAATGGTTTAGTGTTAATAAAATATGTACTATACTACTACATACTATAAAATATTATACACATAATTCATAATATTGTATACGGGGCAATATGCTTTATGTAAGTTTTCCATGCTTAACCCATCCAGCCCCAAGCGGAACCCAGGTGCCGCATAACAACTAAATATATATTGTGTCTGGAATTCGACGATTGAGGTATTTTTATTTTATTAAATGATTATGACTTTAGCCTTATTAAAATTTTACATTTTACTTATTAAAAAAGAGTACCTAATGCCAGGATAAAATTTCAAGAAGTATCTTTAAGTAACGAATTGAGTACTTACAGGGGGGAGATGTGAGAGCTGTTGATCATGCAATTATTTTACTCTCCGTTAGAACTTTCTTTATTTCAATAAAATAATTGTTTCAAACTTACGTTTGAAATGATAATTCCAAATTCCAATATTGTGATGCCTTCATAAGGGAGTAAGGATTAAAAACTTGCATGAAACTTGCGTCTAAAATATATAACTGTTTGTCGTCTATTTTGAAGCATTTTCAACCTGAAAAAAAAATCATTTAGTCCATGACATTATTTTTATCGATAAACTATAGTTCAAGTAAGGCGCATCCCTAAAATACACGTAAAAAACTATGCAATATTTATAGCCAAATTATTACTTGATGTGACATTTTTATCACTAATGCCTTATATAGCGTGATTAATGGATTATTATACTTATAAATTTTCTTTTTTAGCTTACAAAAATACCGATTGATAAGCCCAAACAACGTTGTTGAAAACTTACGTATGTTATGTTAAATCCACGTGTTTGAGGCATTCCTTGGCCGTTTTTATGGTTTATTATATAGCGGAATCACAAAACGCAATAATATATTGCATTGAACGTTCACTAAACACTTTTATTACCACTTTTTATACATGAAATATGCAGACCTACTCGTTTGTTATGTTCTACTAAGTGGGACATAACATTACAGGCTTTTGACGTTTACACACCGATATGAGCTTTCTCTTTCACCCAAATTACTACATCGTTAGTTAGAAAGAGTAACATTATCAGCTGTCAAAATATAAGGCGGACTCCTATAGTATTATTACCTCAATGGGGTGGTTCATAGTGAGCACTGATGTCTATTATACAAGTACTCTGGATTGCTGATACAGACCTGCTTTTTGTGCCTATTTGAATTTTTTTTTACAGAAACAGCCCCCATAACCCATTTTTAACCGATTTCCGAAAAGTAGGAGGTTATAATATTATGTTCGGTTGTGGATATAATATTGTTTTATTATTATTTTTGTATGTTTATTTGATAAACTACATACATAATGTTTCTATATTTCCTTTGCATTCACCAGAATCTTTATTACCTTAGATAGAATATCTTAGCAAGCTTCAAAAATAATCAAGTGTTTCTGGTAGACTTCAGAATTCATCGATAGTCGAATATCGATAATGTCATGCACATGCTTGTTTCTTTGTTTTGCTGCCATTGTGTTGTCTTTGTGTTGTTTATCTTGTATACCGACAGACATCATTACGTGGGCGACTGTGTGAGTATGCGATTGTGTGCGTGTTGTTTATGAGTGTGTAGGATATTATTGTTGTGTGCGTGCATAGCGACATGATTGAAAAGTCTATGTGTGCTACCTCACCCCGCACCAAAATTGGCAGAAATTTTTGCTCAGGTATTGTTACGCGTGGCTCCTCCGGTCTAAGGTTTCGACATTAGGGTAAATGACTAGTAGATTGGACAGTACCAGTCATTGGACAAAGCACAAAAACACAATATTAACGTTACTTTAAAACCTGCCTGTTTTAAGTAAAAGAACTTCTAATTTTAAAGAAAAATAGGTAGTTTTGAAGCAACTTTAATAAATATAGTGTTTTTGTGCTATGTCCAATGACTAGTCCTGTCCAATCACTAGTCATGTTCACCCTACACAACATTTCTAGAATTCTCGCGGAGCGCTCCCCAGCCCCCAGAGGGCTCCGCAGAGCACTCTTTGAAGAAGGCTGATATGAAAATTTATCAGCTATTCTTAAAATGTGTTATAATAAAAAAAGTTTTAAAGTTGAATGGTTATTTAATATTTAAAGTAATGAGGATCGTCGAAGTTTTAAAGGTTTGTATGTTTAGTAAATCTAGAGTACTCCTTCAGTCGAATAGCATTTATATTTATGAATCCCGTGCTGTCCTCCGGCGAGAACCCTCCAGCCACGTCCATAGACACAAGATCTTTGTTGTAAAGACTGCTAGAACTTTCTCTTGCCAACACCGTAACTGAAAAAAAAACAAATCTAGTTATAACTTGTTATGACGTCCTGATTTGGTCGGGCCCAACCAAATCGGGCCCGACCACCCAACCATCCCGACATTGCTACAGATTGTCCGACGGTCGGCCTTCCAACCGTCAGTTGATTTTGTTATGAAGTAGTGAACGGACGTTTTGCCACATATAAATTATTATCCATACTAATATTATAAATGCGAAAGGGTGTCTGTCTGTCCGTCTGTCTGTCTGTCTGTCTCTCTGTCTGTTACCTCTTCACGCTCAAACGCTGAACCGATTTTGCTGAAATTTAGCATGGAGATACTTCGAGTCCCGGCAAAGGACATATGATACTTTTTATCCCGGAAAAATGGGCTAAATTCTACTACAGCGTGCGCGCGCGCGCCTCCCCCCCGCGTTACCCCCGGTCATTCCCCCGCGCCGCGAGTGACCATTCTGCAACGATTTTAAATGGGATAAAATAATATGTCAATAAAAAAATATAACACCCAATTGTTTTGGTTAAATGGACTCTCCTAATGATACCTAAGCCCAGGAAAAAATTTGGTTTAAAGGTTTAATTGCACCCTGTTACCTGTATATAAGAATTCTCCATCATGACGTCTTACAACGGCGGCGTTACGAATGCGACTGAGCCGATTTGGTCGGGACATAGCTTCCAGACGTCCCAATTTGGTCGGGCAGTCGGGCGGTCGGGTGCGTCGGCGATCCGACCACGTCCAACCAATATTCATAATAATTATGTCGGGCCAACCGCTCTACTCACGTTCCGATTTGGTCGTGGTCGGGTGGTTGGGCCCGACCAAATCAGGACGTCTGTTCCTGTGGAGGGAGTCCCGTGTTTGTTAGATCCGGGATATCCCTCCTTTATACGGCTGAAGGCGAACCGCAGGTGGTTTTAGTGAGTAAGAGTCTCACATACCCCCGGGGTGCTGAGCACATACCCAACCCGGGGGACCCATGATGGGTTTCCCCTGCGCATCAAAAAAAAAAAGGACGTCTGTTCCTACTATAATATTATATTTTTTTTTATTATGTAATTCGGGGCCGTCTATGGGCTATTCGCCCATATCCTTTTTTTGCTCTCTTTTTATATTGGTTTTTCGCACCAAGGATAATTATTGAAATAATATTATTAATGTAATTCTACTATAATGGTTTGAATCCTGTTAGAGGGGTTGGGAGGGGTAAAGGAAAGACACCTATCATTGAATACCTCGTTCCTATTTTATTCATCTTCTGTCTTCTGTCACCATAAGTTCATAACGTAATACGAGTACAGCTGCTGAGTAAAATGTGTGTGAAAGCGACTTATACATAATAGATTTCAACTTAAAACTAGCATTTCATTTATGTTTAAATAACTATTATTATTATTATTCCACTGTGTCCCACTGCTGGGCAAAGGCCTCCCCTATTTTCTTCCACAATTCGCGGTAACTATTAAAACGTTAAAAAACCATTGAAACGTTAAGTACGTTTTAAGTATGCAAAACATTACTGATACCAAGTTTTGGTGTAGGAATAAAAAACTCTTTAAAACAGTGAGCAGTTTAAATTCACATACCATTTCCTTTGAATATTTTCAGAGTAACAGACCCCGTGACGGTTTCCTGGGACATCTCCAAGCATTTCCTTGTGTATGTAGCTTCCGGCGAAAACCAGAATCCGTTATAGACAAAATCAGCCATTCTGTCTTGTAAATATTTCTTAAGTCTGAAAATTTTGAATATGTTAACATAAAAGTAACGTAGCTTACTATTAGTAGGTAATATGTTCTACTAAAATTATAAATGCCGAAAAATGTGTCTGTTACTACTTGTACTATTATCTATTCTGTGCTGTTACCAAATATACTTAGTTAAAAACGCTGAAGCAATTTGATGAAATTTGGACATTTTTGAGTCCCTGTGCAGAACAAAGTAGGTAGTTTTTATCCCGATAAAATGGCGGTTCTCACACGATATTCTTATTTCGGTGCAACGAAGTTGCGAGCAACATACTGTTACGAATGCGGACACGTAGTGTCATCTAGCGGCAACTCACTGAAACTATCGTAGAAACAGACAGCGTAAATCCCCTATTCAATACCAGATGCCGCTACATTCTCGAAAAGTCGAAACCTTGTTTACTTGTTTACGTGAACCGGGGTTGTTCCCGAAAGTACCAGAACATTATTTTATTAGCTTCGGCCCAAATAAATAGTCGCAGGCAGACGGCCCGACAATTAATTTGATACAAGCGATCATCAAGGCGACTTCGAAGTGAGAAACAAGTGATCAATAGTGAGTGAACCAGTGATAGTGATTAGTGTTTGGACTGTGTTTGGACCTAGTGATTTGTGTGAGCTAGTGTCAGTGAATAAAGTCTTCAAGAGAGTCACCAGGTCTTTCTCTCCGAATCCTCGAACCCTAGCACATAACAATATAAAGGGTGTATATAAATTAAGTGATAATACTTTAGGGTGTTCATGTGTTCCTTGTAGAGAGTTCACTGTGAAAGTGGCAGCGCTGACAGACCAAAATGTTATCGGTCTTTCAGCGCTGCTACTTTCACAGTGAACTCTCTACGAGGAACTCGTACACGATCTAAAGTATTATCACTTAGTTTTGTTACAACTTACATCCTGTATAAAATTCTCACAAATTATTAATTTTCTACCAATATAATATTATGATCTTGAAACGTGACCCACCTTAACACTTCTCGGTCCAGGGCGAAAGCTTCTAGGTCTAAATGAGCTACGTGAAGTATCGTCCCCGCCGGAGTCTCGTATAAGCCTCTGGACTGTAACCAAAACTATGTATGTAGATTCATATAACTCAATATTATTTTCTCTATCGATTGTATCACGGGGAGTGCTCTGAGGAATTGTTCGGGATCAACTCCTGCAACTTTTCGCCATCGTTCCACGCGAAAAATATAAAATTTCAACTCTTTAGCTATTACCGTTCTTGAGTTACAGCCTGGAGACAGACAGACAGACGGACAGACATCGAAGTCTTAGTAATAGGGTCCCGTTTTTACCCTTTGGGTACGGAACCCTAATTATTCTCATCACGTTGATGAGGTGGCAGTCTTCCCCAGTGCGTTTTTCCTTGCAACTTTCTGCCAACACATTTAAACTCTGATGGGAACAAAGACTATATTCCACAGTATAGCAATATAATATCCCTACAGTAACGAAACGCCTTTGATGTCGCACGATGCCGCCACCGGTGTAAGTACCAATCAGATATGCCAGGGTTGCCACTTGCCACGAAACGGGAAATAAAATAAAAATAAAATATTGTGCTTGTAATTAATCAGCGTGTTATATTTACATAATATTATGTCGTACTGCCAGATATTTACGTGAAACTTTATTTTTAGATGATTTGAGTTCTTTACTAGATGATGCGCGCAACTCCGTTGTGCCAAAACTCGTTAATCGCACGGGAACCGTACATTTTCCAGGACAAAAAGTATGCTTTGTCCTTTCCCGGGACTCAAAGTATCTCCATGCCAAATTTCAGCAAAATCGGTTCAGCGGTTTGGGCGTGAAGAGGTAACAGACAGACAGACAGACAGACAGACAGACACACTTTCGCATTTATAATATTAGTAATTACTAATGAGTATGGATTTAAAAATTTTATTAACCTATCAAGCCCCTTAAGCTCACCGGTGAGCAAGATACAATAGAATAACAATAGATTTCCAAGAATCCACGATCGAAGGATTAAAATAATGAAGACGCATTCGGATATATAAAATATCCAACAATAATTATTCATATTATAACAATTGGTAGGTACGGTAGGCCACACGTCAGGTGTAACAGAAGCACTTCAAAACTCGCTCTTATTACTTGCGCGGTAAGGGCGGTCCAAATGTCATAATGTTACACTTGATGTGTGGCCCTGTGTACCTAGCTAGGTAGGTACTAATTAGTATGTAACAGGGTATTTGACAGTTTTTTTTATTTTTATTCTATATTGTTTCTCTCCTTGTTACACTTCTTACAACGTAAACAATAAAACAGAAATGCAAATTGCAAATAAATTCCACCAAGGCCAACACAATATTAGTGTGAACTGTGAGTCGATATTATATTTTATGACAATTTAAATCCTTTTTGTTTTTTGAATCAGATTTACATATTCTGTACACTGAACACTTATTAAATCCCATTGTTTATAAGATAAGTTATCGTTTTACAACACTAAATTCGTAGACAACGCGCCAACGTCACACCTGCGCGCAAATTCGTACAAACTCCGCGAGTTTGACGGCGCGGGCCCGCGCCGCCCGCTTCCCCGCGGATACCCCTCCGTTGCTCTGCGCAAGTACATTCGTTTCACTACTGTAGGGATATATATTGCTATACTGTGCTATATTCTATGTCATATAATCAATGTCATATAATAATGTCAATTTTATTTGATTTTTTAGGACTCTATACATAGGATACATAGGACTACTATGTGTATACTTAGTGGCATTACATTTTATTTTTTGTCGGTCGCAGCTAGCCGCGGTAAATATCGGAACGGTACCTTCAGTTTATCTCCACAGTTTTTCTATACTTTCGCATTTCTACCGTGGCCATGCTAGGGTCGCTGGTGGGCAAATAAAATATCAAACACCCTTATTCCGTCACCATACCTTGAGTCCAAGGAAGCGGTTCTCGACGATATCGATGCGGCCGACGCCGTGTTGCCCACCGAGTTTGTTGAGCGTCTCCACCAGGGCGAGCGCGTCCGTCACTCGCAGTTGCTTCTGTTGCCCGCTCGGTACGGTCACAGACACCGGTATACCTGTAACATAAAGGCATTACATTTGAAGATATTATAATCAGAGTGGTCTAACATGGCTCTAACTGCCGCTTATTTAACTGTAACTAAATGAAGATTTTGACAATATCCCATAATCAATAGATACATATTATCTATCAAACTCTTCATTAAGTTGAATATATATAATATAATATATATAATAATAATAATCTTCATCAATAAAATAAGTCTCTTATTACGGCCGTTCCCAATATTCAATCTATTTCTGGTTTGACATACGACCGATCGCAGCTGACATTGAATTGACATAAAATATATGTCTCTAATGTCTAATGCATCAAGTTAATATACCTAGCGGAATAGAGAAACAAAGGCCTGAGCAAGCGAGATGTCACTATCAGTAACACTGCGTGGTAAAAAGAGACGTGTGATACATGACAGCATCACTTTTTTTTTGACGACCGTCAGCCCGGGGCTGACCGTTGACAATTTAATCTCATTTAAATCATGCTTGTATAAGTGTATACGTACACATATTTTTCACACAGATGAGAACCAATTTCGGTTACGTTTGACAGCTTGAGTTTGTTGCTCTATTCCGCTAGGTATATTAACTTTATGGTCTAATGAGAGCTATTCCTATCTTTAGTAGGGCAAAACCAGAGATAGATCAAATATTGGGAACGGCGTAAGTGCGGCCGTAACACCACTGACAGTAATCAGTCCCGCAACCTTATGAGTTATGACTTATGACCAATCCACTCATTAGAGTTTGACGACACAAAGTTGTGCTCGAGTAAGGGGCAATGACCAATGTGGCGATAGGCTATATAGGGCCAATCACACTAGCGGTTGTAGAGCAGACCGCAGAGCGTTTGCGAATCCAGTGTGTTTCCGCCGCAGTCAGTCGAAAAAACCGCGCAAGCCGTCAGTGATAATAAAAACTAGTTTAGACAGAGCGGGAACCGTTCATATGTGCGTTTTAACCGCTTTCGACTTATTAGTTATTTCAATGGCGTTTTATAATACGTTCACATTAATCCATGCGATCTAAGCACGGGAAACGCGCGGTTTCTGTTGTGTCTGACTATTTCTAAGGCCCTTTTAATAAGTTAATTCCCGTGCTTCCCAGACGACTATATTTTATTATACCTTTATCGAAGGCGATGTCGATAGTGCAGGGGTAGTCCTCGGCCCGCTCCAAGTCTCGAGTCATCTTGTAGATGCCGGCGGGCGGCGCCGCGGCGGGGTCCTCGAGCACGCCCGACTCGTAGCTACCATTTGCAATAAAATACTAGAATTATTTCGGAAAAAGATTTAACTACGACTACGGCGCAATAATATGTCCGTATAATAGGACAATCATTATTTCGGACAAAGTTTTCTGTTTTATATACAGCGCAATAATTTTGTCCATAATATAAGCAAATAATTGCACAGATACACTTAGATATACTTAGATAAAATAAAATATAATAATTTAAGGGGAAATGACCCACAGAAACCTAGATAATTATATAGGACCCCACCCAAATTTCAAGCTATGAGTTTAGTATCTACTAGTTGACCCGGCAACGTTGTTTTGCCATTTAAAGTATTTCTACTTCATCAGTAATTGATACAAAATCTTCCCCCCCCCCCCCCCCTTTGTCCCCTAAGAGGGGTGGGGGGAAAAATTGTGTACACCTGATGTTAAGTTGGAAAATACAGTTAATAATAATATGACGTAAGTCCATTAAAGAAAAAATTTGATACAAAATCTGACCCCCTTTTTGGTCCCCTTAGAGGGGGGGGGGAGTATATACACCAGGGTTGAGTTGGAAGAAGGCAAATATATCTGCGAAAACCGTATGCAAATCGGATCAGAAGTTTTCGTGTTAAAGAAAAAAGTTTGATACAAAATCTGACCCCTCTTTTGTCCCCTTAGAGGGGTGGGGGGAATTTTTTATACACCAGATGTTAAGTTGGAAGAAGACAAATATATCTACGAAAACCGCTTTCAAATCGGATCAGTAGTTTTCGTGTGATAGTGGAACAAACATACAGACAGACAGACAGACAAAAAACTAACCACATTTTTGGCTTCTATAGCGATCTAGTGACACCCCCCGCTTATTATTTTTTGAATGTCTTTAATGCACAGAATTCACATTTCTACAGTTTTATTATAATATGTAATATATTACTAAAGAATATATTATGAACAATAAATATCATTAGTTTTAAATGACAAATAAGGCAAGTCGTCATGAACCGTTGTGTACACAACGGACTAGAAAAAAGATTATGATTATGAAAGATTATGAAGTTATTTCTAGTCTTTTCTTTTGGTCCATGGTTACTTGTACTATCAGTAGTCAGTTGATTCTTATGCAGTTAACGGCCGTTCCCAATATTTGATCTATCTCTTACTTGAGATAGGAATAGCTCACATTAGACATTAGCTCCATATATTTTATGTCAATTCTATGTCAGCTGCGATCGGTTGTATGTCAAACTAGAGATAGATTGAATATAGGGAACGGCCATAAGAGGACGGACCTACGACATTTGTTAGGATTATGTCAACTTAATGTCGTCATCTGTGGGCTGGATTTGACAAAACGTGACCAAAATACGTAGGTCCGTCGTAGTTTATACAGGGTGTAACAGAAACAAGTTATAATAATTAACTGAGGTAATTCTTGAGTTAAGGTGTATCCAAAAAGCAGTACTAAATATTTGTACGCAACCCGATTTTGGAGAAAAAAGCATTTGAAATCTTTGAAAAAATTTTTGAGTTACAGCCCTGTCCACTACTGTACACTACTCCACGTGGACTTTCATTCGAAGACTTAGATTCGAACGCGTCGATTAGTCGAACGCGAGTGGATCGCGTGAGCGTATAAACCAATCAACGAGTCGAAATTTTTTCATTCATAGCTACTAGCTCCACATACTTTTTAATTTTGTGGTTCCGCATAATTTTAACTTACCGGAAAATAAGATTCTAAGTTTATTGTTATGATTTTATTTTAATTTTTTTTTACAATATTGTTTTGGATTAATCGTATGAAATAATCTTATTATTAAATAATCAAAAAATAATATTTCGAGTACAAAATGATGTAAAATCTATTACTTATGCCAGTATTATAGTACTCTGTGCTATATATGACAAATGTGTTACACATTTTAAACTAATGTTTAAAATGTGCACCTAACACGCTTCTTTCGTTACTGAACCCTAATTTCCGATCACCTGACCGAGGCATTGCGCTCGCGCAGCGCGCTTGTACTAGGGTTGACAAAAATTTTTACGATGCGGTATTTAATTAAAAATATATGGAAGAAAAAAAATTGTCTTTCAGCTCTGCTACTTTTGCAGTGAACTCTATGTAAGGGACACATACACACCCTAAAGTATTATCACTTATTTTTGTTACACCTGTATATACTTTAAGATTTGGGTCCGTCAACTGCCTATGAATCAACTTCTTTGCCAACTCACCTAATATGCATGATGTTCTCGTCCGTAGACCAGGGCGCTTTGGGTGTGGCAGCGACGGGTATGTTGTGTAGCTTGGCGTACTTCAGCAGGTCGCTTCGGCCTTGGAATCTGTTGAAGAACTCCGGCAGACGCCATGGGGCGATTATCTGAAATACGAAATAATCTATTAACACCTCCATCGCGGGTATCGCAGACACAATAGATTTTCAATTGTTATGCGGCAGCCGGCTGCCGCTTGGGGATTGATGGGTTAATAAAATCTCCCAAGTGCGAGTTGGATTTCTATACAAAAGGTTCTTATATGTCTGTGTTTCTGTACCATTATGAAGCAGTAAAAAATGTGTTTATTTCGGACTTAATTTAGCGGCTAAATTCATTTCTAATTTCATTTTTATGGGCTAAATTTTAGCCCATAAAAATGAAAGTAAATACGTTAGTATTATTAGGATTTTTTAAATTAGGTAAATATACAATACAGTTTCTTCTCTCTCTTACCTTTCCATCAGGCCACAATGAGTAAACGCTCAACTCGAATCTGACTTGATCATTGCCTTTCCCGGTTGCTCCATGTGAGATGTATCTATGAATAAAATTATGAATTCAATATGCGTGGCATGGGTGGCATGTAACTATATTTTTTTAAAAATCCAATGCAAAACAGGAGTGTCATAAGCTTGATTAGATAATAAGTAAAATGGGTCTGCAATTTTGTATGAATTATGTCTTATACAGGATGTAAAAAACTAAGTGATAAGGGTGTGTATAGAGTTCGCTTTGAAAGTAGCAGCGCTGAAAGAGTAACTTTTTTACTCTTGTATGAGAAAATTTACGACACTGGGGCTCTTGCCCATACAAAACATAAAAAAATGCTCTTTCAGCGCTGCTACTTTCACAATGAACCCTATAGTATAAGGGTTAAGGGACACATGCACACCCTAAACTTTAGGGTTTACACTTTGTGTGTGTGTGGCAAAACTAAGTGATAATACTTTAGGGCCTAAGGTATTAATTATCACTTCGTGTTGCCACACCTTTGTATACGAATGCACCAATTTTAATGCCCTAACTCACTTGGCGCCCAACTTCTTAGCAGCATTAACGAGGCCGACGGAGATGCAGGGTCGAGCGAGCGACGTGCCCAGGTAGTAGCGGCTCTCGTATACCAGACCCATCTGGACAGCCGGCAGCATGTAGCTGGATACAAACTCCTTGCGAAGATCCTCCACTATTACCTGTTAAAATGTAGTAAAGTTGAAAAAATTGACCGTCCCCAGCCCTGGCATAATTTAGCGCTCAGCTACAAAATAATTTTATTGTCATAGAGAAAAATAAACGTACACTGTATACACCGTAATTAATAAATTCAATTGATACCGGTTTTTATATAGCATACTTTAAAACATTTTACTTACATCTTTTGCTCCTATAAGTTTGGCTTTTTCGCGAGCCTTGTTGAAGTCCTCGTCCTGTCCAATATCAGCCATATAACAGACCACATCATAGTTTTTCTCTATCAACCTTAAAAACAATAATGATATAATCTCATACGTATACTAATATAACATCATGAGGCAATAATAATAATTAACAACAATGAAATAACTATTATGATTTGTTGACATTACTATTTTAGCGGCTTTATCTTACAACTGTATATTTGTTATTGCTGCAAATACTAGATGTTGCCCGGATCCTCGTTCGCGCAGTTATCAGTTTATCGCACGGAAACCGTAAATATTTCTACTAAAAAAACTATTTTTGTCTAATTACTCAAGGTAACTATTTATTCAAACTAAATTTAATCAAAATCGCTAATAGGTATAAGCGTGAATAATTAAAGGACGGATAGACACACTTTCGCATTGATTAATAACATTAAAAAAAAAACTTAAAATAGAAAAATACCATTTTAAAATACAACTAGTATCCAAACCCCCCGAGTACGCCAAAATGATGAGTTCCTTGCCCATATTAAATTCCAGAAGTTTCTCACACAATAACTCACTGACTAATGTTGGTCCACACCAGCCCCTTTATATAACTTCTGAGATAGCCCTAGGGTCAAGTCACGTGATAAAACATACAAATAGAGATTAATTACATCAATTACTTTCGGGTAATCTGTACAACGGATATTGTATGTCGGAAAGCGATGACATAACTATTAACTAAACATATTTGCAATTAATCTCGCCAACACCTGTTCAAGTTAATTGTTGATTACATCATTATTTTTTTGTTTTTCCTTATTATTAATGAAAGAGAAGGCAGAGTTTTTTCTAAGAAGCGTTGGTATGTTTTGGTCTTAGAATTTCAAAACAACAAGGGTCAGTAAAAACCGTAAGTCGGAAAAAAATTGATATTCGTGGACCAGAATAACCTTAACAAATTAAAAAAGTGGTTGACTATTTTATCATTTATTCATTTAAATATTTCAATACTGATATAGTATGCACACAAATCGAAATGTCTATGTTGAATATAACATATCTGCAACATTATAATCTATAGAAACTTTTATATGAATTACATTGCAATTTCATGGTGTTTTAATGCTAAAAACTGTACTAATTACACATTTCCTTTCAAAGGCAAATGTAAGGAAACCTACTACTTTTTCTAGCGATTATAAATAAATGTATCAAATACAAGTATGATTAATAAATTGTGTAAATATTTTAGCAGCAGAATGATTACAACAGGTGTAGATATATGAAGTTGGAATGTAAGCGCATAATATACAGTAGCTAACGGTGATAATAAAACGGCAAATGAGTAGGCGTAAATTCGAATAATAAAGTTGTTAAAACTAAAGCGCGAACTAATAATAACGCATTATTTTTGGTAAGTAACTTATAAATTATAATACTTAAGGTTACATCTCCGACTCTAATCTCTAAAATATATTTAACTTAACGAAAATATTTCTCAACAATATTTCACGGTGATATTAAAACTCGATAAATCTAACAGTAAAATATATTCATAAAATCTAAACGGTATAATAACATAAAATCAAACGCCTCTGTGTGTATCACAAACAATAGGATAGTCGCAAAATATGATAATTATAATATTGTAAAATCATAGCTAGGTCCTTATTTTATACCAGAGATAGTCAACTCAAGGCTTGTTTTCGCCATTTTGCTCTAAAGGAGCTGAATAAAGTTTCTTCTTTAAACTTTGCTACAAAGTATGTAGTAACATTATTAAACTAACGTCAATAAATGTTTGAACTCAGAAATCTAATTGACGCCCGTTTCTCTTTTCCCTTTCTAATCATTCCTTCCTTTTTCTAACATACGAGATTTATGCAAAGCAACTCTAGCTCATTCCTTGCGAAACTCTCATAAGCGTAAAAAAAAACAAAGTATCTATTGAAATAATTTGAAATAAATATTTAATTTGGAAGTATTCTGTAAAGTATCTCAGAATTAAAACTTATATGAACGTTGTTCGAAACAGTTTAAAAATCCAAGTAGCTTTGCTAATTACATTATGTGACAAAATCAAAATATACAATAAAACTAGTACTATAACTAAGTACCTGATAACAATGAAAATTTTAACATGCATTATAAATAGTTTAATAAATAGTTGTACTAAAATATAACTTTTGAAATGCACCACTGCGATTTGATCCAAAAACTATCGACCTGAATTATAGTGCGTCAAAAAAGTGAAGAAATTAAAAAGTGGCAACATCGTAGTGTTGATTTTTTCTAGATTGATTTGAAAGGGATGACACTACGATGTTGCCACTTTTTAATTTCTTCATTTTTTTGACGCACTATAAATACTTCGTTAACACATCCTCACTACTTTGGTGATAAACTGTGAAAGAGATTTTATATCAATATTTAATTCTACATTGCTTATATTTTAGCTCAGAATTAATATAATAATCGATAAGCATCACATTAAAATGTGGAACGCAAAATATTATGTGATATTTATTATGATAAAATTTTTAGGCCTCATTTTCTACACAGACAATGAATTGGCATAGACGATGTATTCCATAGACAAAAGCAATGCTCTTTTTAATCTGTGTCTTCTTAATCCGGTCTGTAACTAATTTAAAATCACGTCTATAATCTAGAACTGAGATAAATTGGGGACTTAATTACTGTATTATCTCCATTATTGCTGACTATTTTAGAGTTTTTTAGCACTAACTTTAACAGTATGAATCCGAAAACTTATACTATGTCTAATAGAGAAAAATACATACATAACGAGAGTGTCATCGAGATACAATAATAGAGTAAGCACTCATTTCAAATCCGCCATGATTGATAATAATTCTAGTATAGTTTCAAAAATCTATACGAACAATACAAATATTTGTCATACTCAGTGGCGTAGCTACTGCTAGGCAGGCCGCAGGGAGTTGCCCCCGAGCCCCCTCCATCTCTGATCTTCTATCTTATGTTTTGTAGCTGTTATCATTTTAATAGGTATCACTCAGACAGTCAGTAAAGTTATACTTTACTGACTAAAATTTGTAAAAATTAATATGCACGGAAGTCAAATTTCCTAACATACCTCTCTTGGGGGTTGCGGCCCTAATTTTTAGCCCCGGGTCCTCAGTTACCTAGCTACGCCACTGGTCATACTTTTTCATCACTGATCTACAGGATGTTATCTCGATGACTTAGCTGTCAGGTACTTAGGCGGTGAGAGAGCTGAGGTCTGAGAGGAAGTTGTCTGGGGTGAGGATGTGGGATGAGCCGATGATGACCTCCCAGTTCTTGAGGGCGGAGGTCACTTCGTACGCGCAACGGATCTCGGAGAACGATACACCTGGAATTAAGTGTTTGCTATGAAGTTAAGAAAGTACTGGCAGTTATAACTGCTTGGCGAAACTGAAGAGGGTAATCGCCCAATATTTAATCTAGAACACTTTCTAGAATTGTTTCTTTGGCCAAATGCGAAATAACGATTATAATCTACACTCCTATTATAAAGAGGAAAGATTTGATTTTTTGTTTGTTTGTTTGTTTGTTTGAGTCGAATAGGCTCCGAAACTACTGGACCGATTTGAAAAATTCTTTTGCTATTGGAATCTTACATTATTTCTGCTGAACATAGGCTACATTTTATTTTGGAAAAAAGTAGGGTTCCGTAAGATATTTGAGTTTTTCGGACGCAAGGTGTAAAAAATCAGCTAGAAAAGTTACTTATTTTGCGTACGCTGCCTAAACTATAAAAGATAGAACCATAAAATGTTCTAAGTAATTGTAGATCTTATAAATATCTACAAAAAAGTCCGCGACACACTATACCTATCTATGTCGAGTGAGGCACAATAACCATTTATTTATTTAAAAATCCTGAATTTTTTTTGGACTACATTTAAACGGATATATTTTACTCACGCTATTAATCCTTATCAAAATAAATTATTTTATCACTAAGTACAGTTTTTTTTAAGGCTCTTTTATTTTCTTGCAATCTGCCTGGTTCAGGGCATTTAGCTAGAGGTTATGAAATTTTAATTTATCTTGAATGAATCTAGCCCTTCGACTAGTTCAATATTTATATTTTCTATATTAGATCTTGGGGTGCTTTCCTTTTTATTCTATTGAAAGTTTTTATCTGGTTCTGCATTAGATTGTTTGCTAGTGGGTTTAGGTGATTTTTAATGCGCTTGGCGTAAGATTTTAGTCTTTCTGAGATCTCCTGCTGAACCAGAGGCATGTTGAGGTCACTGTGTAGTTGTTCGTTGGTTATATACCAAGGTGCATCTGTTATTATACGAAGAACTTTTGATTGAAAACGTTGGAGGATTTCAATATTAGATTTGGCTGCAGTTCCCCATAGCTCAACACCATATGACCATATTGGCTTTAGAATACTTTTGTAAAGCAATAATTTGTTTTCTAGCAATACTTGGGATTTTCGGGACATTAACAAGTACAGTTTATGTAGATAATATTTGGTCTTTGAATGATTAAAATTGGACGTTTGGTTTTGAAATTATGGCGAAATTAAAATATTACGATAGTGGGCGTCACCAAAGCGCGTGCGGGAGGAAGACAATATTCTGTTGTAGAAATGAAAATTCTGTACATAAAAGATATGAAATGACACCCGAAATGACACCTTTGTCACTACATCGCTATAGAAGCCAAAAATGTGGTTAGTTTTTTGTCTGTCTGTCTGTCTGTCACTCTTTCTGTCTGTCTGTATGTTTGTTCCAGCATCACACGAAAAATACTGATCCGATTTGAATGTGGTTTTCGCAGATATATTTATCTTCTTCCAACTTAACATCTGGTGTATAAAATTTTTCCCCCCACCCCTCTAAGGGGACAAAAGAGGGGGTCAGATTTTGTATCAAACTTTTTTCTTTAACACGAAAACTACTGATCCGATTTGCATACGGTTTTCACAGATTTGCATACGGTTTTCACAGATATATTATATTTGTCTTCTTCCAACTCAACATCTGGTGTATAAAAATCCTCCCCCCCCCTCCCCTCTCAACCCTCTCTGGGGACCAAAGACTAGACTAGACTTGACTTCTGATATTTTTAAAATATCTCAAGAACCGCTATAGCTATAGCTAGCTATATTCTTGAGATACAGCCTGGATACAGAGAGACGAACAGACAGACAGCCAGACCTCGAAGTCTCAGTAACAGGTCCCGTTTTTACCCTTTGGGTATGAAACCCTCAAAAGATTATTGCGCTAACTAATGTATTGTAATTTGTAAGTCTATATTTATGTTTAATGCAAACTTACCACCAACAATGAAGACAATAAGACGAGGCACGTTCTTGACGGTCTGCTGCGCCTTATCCTTATGCCAGTGCCCGTAGCGCACGCTGAAACAAAACTTACTTAATCAGTCATTGACATCGTGCAGAGAAAATACACAAAAAGTTTCCTTTGTTACTGCCAAGTGCTATGCAATTTGAAGAAAGAAACGTTTTCTGAAGCTTTTCTTTCATGGTAAAAAACAAAAGATTGCCCGATAATCTGTCAGTGTTAGAAATATTTCACATTTTTACTGTAGCCATGCTGAGTTGGGCGGGTTCAGACGTGCGCGTTTTTTGTGCGGGCAGATTCAGCGCGCGTGGTGTGTCTTTAAAGTTTTATGCTAAAATACTTATAAAGCTTTTTTTCATACATTTCTGAACGCGCCCTAAGGCTGATGTAATATGGCATCGTTCAACTTTTATAACTGAACTTGAACTATGTGTCACTGACTGCATGCACGCAAAAATACTATAATTGTGCAAATAACACAGAATATACTGACCTGGTGGGCGCCTGGTATCCGGACGACTGAGCGCGGCCCGCCAGGAACGGGAAGTGACGCTGGTCCAGCTTCTCATCAATGGCCTCCTCCATTATATCCTGTTAATTTATTACGAACATGAAATTATTTATTACAACTACACTATGATTGTTATAATGACAGTGCGATAATTAGATTTAGAAACTATACAAGATTTAGAGATTTAGTTTAAGCTGTTTTTACAAACCATCACATCAATGAGAGACAAATAGCGCTATGTATATCTACGGCTACAGTAGCCGTAGGGTACTCTATCGCGTCAAACAGCTGTCATATGTCACGAAAAAGCTTTCATATGTCACGATATAGCTGTTGTATGTTTGTCCTACCGTCCCTCTGATGGTCAAATATGATATATCGAGAACCGTCATTGAAATTGGAGGAAGGAAATCATTTTTTTTGGCTTTGCCGTAGTCAGGTACTAGTAAGTGACTCGTGTAATATAATACATTACCTTAATGACTGGAGTCCATCGCGACATCTGGTAAGTCTGCTCGGTGATTCTCTCCTTGCGCGGCACCTGGTACTGCTTCTTCCGGTTACCCTGAAGTATACACCAATTAGTGAAATAAAAATTTGGAATATATTACAAAATTTATCTAATTCTTTATATTATATTGTGTCGTGCTCTAAGTCTTAGAGCTATAACAAGTAAAAACTTTACGTATTGAGATTTGTGCCTCATGATACTTATCACTATGAATTATTATCAGTTACAGCATTAGGTACTTTACACTTACATACCAATTGTTAATTTAGTCTGATGACTACGGCGATGCGTAGTACTCAGACATGTCTGACGCTGGCAAACTTTAAAGTAGAACTTCTTAAAAAAGAAGGCGAAGGAGACTCACATCAACGACGACGTTGAGTCCGAGGTTGGCGAGGTTCAGCAGCGCCTGCTTGTCCTGCGGCTCGAGCTGCGCGTGCGTCACCAGCTTGTTGAGGTTCTCCTCCGAGATGCCGTTCTTGGACATTATGTACAGCGCGATTATGCGCATCTTGTCGTAGTTCTTCACGTTCTGCGAAACAAAATTATATTTGAAATTAGAACTCGAGAAAAAAAAATGAGTCTAGTCACAAAGCACGTTGAAATCTGTACATTGATACATCGATGCTTACGTTAATTAAGTACGGATGTGAGCGAGATTAGAGATAGTAATATAGTGCTACACGGTGCACGCGTTTCCGGATTCGATGGGATTGTTTTCGTGCAAGAGTTAAAAGTTTCACTATACGAATCGATAGTTGCGTCGAGTCAAACTTGGTCTTTGAGAAACAAGTATCATCTTGTAAAATTCAATTGACAATATTTACCTGGTCCAGAAGCACCGGCACAATACTCCTCATGTGGTCTTTGATCTTTTCACCCTCGGCATCAGTTCCCATGGCAAGGTCCTAAAACATACAAAAACCCTACTCAACTATAAAGAATAATCTTTATATATAGAATAATCTTACAATAATGTAAAACTAGCATGTAATTAAATATGCAAGTGTACTACACTACGTACGGTCTACTACTGTTACTAAAAATAACAAAAGTGACGTGACCAAGACGGCGAATTTCTTTTAATCTAACCTTTGTAATTATTTTTAATTATGGCAACATATTAGTGAACACTGATCCGGTATTGCCATTCTACAATATTCTTCCAAAAAGGTCACTTTACCTGTTCAACCTTGCACAGCTTGTCAACATAGCCCTGATAGGCCTTCATGCAGTCCTCGGCGAGTCGCAGGTGCGTCGCGTACTTCGACAGTTCCTTCTGGTACTGCGGCATCTTCTTGATCATCTGAGATAGATCGCGCATAGACTGCTTGTCTCCTGAGAGGAAAAGTTGCTATTATAGGTCAAGCAAAACCTTATTAAGTATGGCTGATTTTAGACCGTCGGCACTAATGGCCTGAGACGTATGAAATACTAGAAAGCGTTTTTGAATAACGTGTATTTGTCTGCGCTGATATTTCATTCACTTGGTCAGCGAGCGGTCAGCGTGATATTAAAGTCAGCCTAAGTGGAAGGAGAATGAGCAGTGTTAAATTTAGATGTCTAAGCTCTAAAGTCTAATGTCTATGATGAGTCAAGGAGTTAGCGGAGTGGGAGCGCGCTTACGGAAGAAGCTATTGGTAGATCAGAGTTCAGACATAATATCGTTATTGGTAAATATTGTATAAGTTCATGTTACTTTAGCAAACCCCTTTTTCAAAAGTTATCATACCGTACTGTAAACTCGTTCCTCAAAAGTTACCATATTATAATCATGCCAAGCCCTAAAGGTATAGTAAAAAATGTAAATAAAAAAAAACTTGTTCAAACTTGTAAAATTAATTTAAATAGCGTCAGAATGAAAATATTAGCTTTCCATTGCCTTTGTAACAATAGGGCTTTTAGCCAAGACCTTTTTGTGAGGGCGGGGCTTAAGAGACCATAGACAATACCTCCGCCCATGCGCTTGGACTCGGTGAACTTCTTGAGGTTCTTGGTGACGGAGGTGGAGACGACGGCGATATGCTGGTGGCGCAGCTCCAGCCACAGGTCGTCGTTCTCGTCCAGCAGCACCTCTTTCATCTGGCCTTGAGACGCCTCGTATCTGCCCATAGACAATGTTAAATAAACAAAGGTAACATTTATTTTTTTATTTGCGAACAAACAAGCGGGCAAAATTAATTTAACTGTATTGATGTAGGTCTCGGTAACTTTTTAAAATTGAACTTAGCGCTTGATTCGGGAGGTTGTAAGTGCGATTCCCGCGTTGAAATAATTGTATCAAGTTTGTTTAGGACTGTGCAGGCTAAACATGATGATGACCTGATTGACATGGGCATGTTTAGACCAAATTTCACCAACGTCTGTTAGTGTTAATGGCTTGTTAAAATGTCATGTCTTCTCTTTCATTAGTATGAAAAAATAAATTAATTAAAAATCAAAAAACCCGACTGCAAAAAATGTTAACTAAAAAGAACGAAACAAGACCTAATTCTACCGGAGGCATCGAATCCAATATCCATGTTTTAATTGATACGACTCTTGCTTACGAGTTTCATGCCAGGATAAATCGAAGGTTACATAGAAAAATGTAGAAGAAGAAAGTGGATTATAAAATGCAGTCGGAGGCATGTCGCACCAAGTTTAACATTAATTAATCATAAATCATAAAATATTATGCCTCCGACTGCATTTTATAATCCACTTTCTTCTTCTACATTTTTCTATGTAACCTTCTATTTATCCTGGCATGAAACTCGTAAGCAAGAGTCGTATCAATTAAAACATGGATATTGGATTCGATGCCTCCGGTAGAATTAGGTCTTGTTTCGTTCTTTTTAGTTAACATTTTTTGCAGTCGGGTTTTTTGATTTTTAATTAATTTATTTTATTTGCGACTTTTTAGTTGTAGTCATCTAACCATTTCGACAATCAATCTAATAAAAAATTGACTAACTACCGTGCTGATATTTCCGTGTCTATACCTAACTACAATACGTTATAATAGGTACTTAAATAGGTTTGGTACTGTTTCAATGTATATGTTTCTATTTTTAAGTAGGTACCTAATCATTGTTTTTTTAATACCTTGTCATTGAATTTTCGTCGTTTCAGTAATGTCAGTTAATTTTTAATTAATATTGTATTTATCCATGCAGGCGGTTTTTTGTTTTTTTATATTATTATTAAGTACTAGCGGTCGCCTGCGGCTTCGCCCGCGTGGATGTCGGTGACCGCTGCAAAAAGTATGTCCCAGGAAAGACTCTGTCAGCAAAATGATTCCCAGGTCATTTCGCAGACTCCGACACTAACATCGAAGACGCAGTTATTATACGCAGGCTGCACCAGCCCTAGTAGACTGAAGATTGTCTTCCTCCGCACGCGCACCCCCGCCTTGGTGACGCCCACTATCGTAATATTTTAATTTCGCCATAATTTCAAAACCAAACGTCCAATTTTAATCATTCAAAGACCAAATATTATTTACATAAACTGTACTTAGTGATGGAATAATTTATTTTGATGAGGATTAAAAGAATGAGTAAATTAAATGAGTTTACATGTAGTCCAAAAAAATTCAAGATTTTTAAATAAACAAATGGTTATTGTGCCTCACTCGACATAGATAGGTATAGTGTGTCGCGGACTTTTTTGTAGATATTTATAAGTTCTACAATTACTTAGAACATTTTATGGTTCTATCTTTTATAGTTTAGGCAGCGTACGTAAAATAAGTATATTTTCTGGTTGTTATTTACACCTTACGTCCGAAGAACCCAAATATCTTACGGAACCCTATTTTTTTCCAAAATTAGATCCAGCCTATGTTCCGCAAAAATAATGTAGAATTCCAATGGTAAAAGAATTTTTCAAATCGGTCCAGTAGTTTCCGAGCCAAACAAACAAAAATCAAATCGTTCCTCTTTATACTATTAGTGTAGATTTATCGTTCGATTTAATATTAAAACTGCAAGTTATATACATATTTAGAATCAGTGTTTAAAATCCTTTATTTTGATACCCCACTCGATATGCTTGGTGAATTTTTATTTTTGTTTACCTCACAATATGGCGTCAAACATCCGCCATTTTGGTTTTTTCTTAATGTCACCTATCTAAGAACACTTGGGCCATTAAGACAAATCTAACGATACCTCAAATATGAAAATCCGCTTAGCGGTTCTGAAGATACGAGGTAATAAAGAATATTACAAACATACAAGATACGCGCTAAACACATTTAAACCCTCCTGGCAGTCGGGTAAAAAGGAGTGAGGTCACGTTGATACTAATTCAAGCATTAACTCTTAACAAACGTTGATGAAATTGGACCTAAAAGTCCACAATTGGTTTGAGAACTATTAGTATTCCCAAAGCTGTCGCTCGACCAGGCCAACGTTTCATCCATTGAAGCATGGTACCACAAGAAAAAGTTTTCAAAACAGGCGAGCAGGTACTCTTTATTCTATGAGCAGGTACACATTGTGTACTTGCTCTATATCTAACATACCTGTAGACACTGTCTACAGAAAATAGCATAGACAGTAATGGGAATTAATGCTATTTCATGCTAATTTTGATGTCACAATATGTATTATTGCTTAGCTATTTGCTAAAAACGCGGCATCGTGAATTATCGGTTCGCATCGCACCGCTCGCGTCGAGTATTATTTCGCACCGAGTGAAAAATAGCAATTCATTAACAGTTAGCGCCGCGGTGCGTAACAGCGCGGACTTGAATTTTTTATCATGATCGCGGACGATAATATTAGCAATCGTATATTTTAGCAAGTACGATTTATTGCTAATGGGCATTTAACAATTAATTATTATTGCAAAATCTAGTTCTACAAAGCATACCTGTAGACATCATTCTCAATCGGCAGCAGGTCATACGCCATGGCCTGCAGCGTGAGCTCGTGCAGCAGCGGTGACACGCAGTCGAACCCGCGGTCCAGCACCAGCAGCTGCGACCGCGCCTTCTCCGGACCCTCGCCCATCGTCGGCTCGTCCGCCTGCACATAACGTCATATTATATATAAATTTAAATTGTAACAAATGCTTTTCTGTTGGTGAGTCCAATAAATAAATAAATAAATAAATAAATATAAGACTAGGGTTATACGGTCAGTCTGGCATCAGTTCAGTCCATTAGTCTGACTGACTAACAGACTGACGCCCGAATGATGACGGGAAAGTACCATCGAGGAAATCGATTCCTGGGCAGTTGACGGACCTACGTGATACGTCATTTGGACGGCGTATGTCAATTCAATGTTAGCTAGGTGATCGGTCGGATGGGTTTGACATAACGCGACCAAATTACTTAGGTCGGCCATCTGCCTAGGAATCAACTTCTCTGATAGTGCATAGTAAAAAAATTATCAGTCCGTCAGTCACAGTTTACACAATCATTCTCCCGTCAGTCTGTTATAGTTCCACCCAAATACGAGAGTAAATAAAAAGAGTGTTTAACTGGCTTGTTTCAATGAAACTGGCCACCGGCACCACCATTGACAAAAAATCACTTCTTTATAGATATAGTCTTCCCATAAACTTCATAGAAGAAATTGCTTCAATGACCTAGTTCCCTTTTTCTCACTCATCACATGGACGGACATTGCTATTTCCTCTAATACCTAGCATTGATGTGCAAACATATTGCTATTTCATTTCCACAGGTACGCCATATTTTCCGTATTCCATACAGACAGGCACGAATGCAAGTAGACAAGAAGCGACAGGAGAATGTACGATTTCTGCGTTTTCTATAAGTGCTTTGTAGGCATTTTAGTTGATTTCAAGTCAGTAATTTCTCTGATATAACTTAGATTATCTGGCACACACCCGATGCGTCATCTTCCTCAAATGCTAACGCAATTTATAAACACATTGGAATTTATCGTGTTTACAGATTACTAAAAAATCTTATTACTCATTAGCTATGTCCACATTGTATTATTATTAATATTATTATTATAACCCATTAACTCACAAGCATCACCCGGGTGCCGCATAACAATTGAATATCTATTGTGTCTGCGATTTACTCGATGGAGGTACTAAAAGATAATGTACCTTATAAGCATCCAATTTCTGCTGTATCAGCTGAGCTAGCTCCACATTGCGCTCCCAGTCACTGCAATAACACACATCCAAATTTAAGTTTTATATTTACTAATAAATAATAATAGTAGTAATTTATTTTTACTTTTAGTTAACTGAGGTCTGAGACCAAGAGATAATCTAGACTCTAAATAAATATAGAATTAAATAGAAAAGTCTTTGAAAAGTTAATACAAATCTAACAAAGTTCTAACTGAGTTAGAACTTGGTTAGATTTGTATTATTTCCTTCCCTAAAGTTTTTTTTTTATTGAATAAGGGGGCAAACGAGCAAACGGGTCACCTGATGGTAAGCAACTACCATCGCCCGTGGACATTCGTCTCCGTCTTTCTCTCTCCTGCAGCACTGCTGGCCAGCTTCGAGGTCATCACGCCATCTTTTTCTAGGCCGGCCTTGGCACTGGTGTCCGTCTTCGTGTGCCCACTCTGTTGAGATCCTAGACCAGCAGTACAAGTCCCACCCACCCAATCCCACTTTAGCTTTGCAGCCTTGACACCTACATACTTGATCCATTTCAAATACTTTACCATCACTAACCTGCGATATCTAACTGACGGGTATTCCCCGAGAGTGGCGCAGAGGGTGGCAATCTGCTCCGCGATACGCTCCATGTTGGCGTTGCGCGTCTGTGTGAGTGCCGGGTTGTACATACACTGGAATGTCTCGGGGGAGTCCAGGGAGAATACCTGCAAAGAAGAATGTTTTATAATCTGCTTACTAACCTAACCATTAATAAAAAGAAAAACTAAAATCCAACTGCTTTGTTGTATTATAATTATGTAATATTTATAGTTATAATTATGTATGTACTTACTCTAACAACTTTGACAAATCTTTGACCTCTAATTTTAAAACCATTTAAGGCCTGGATAATTCTAACCTAATCAGTAATCACTTTTTGCACAGTTGGGTAAAACTACATAAATTCTAAAAAACAAAGTAAGAAGTATGATAATGCAGGCAGATTGTCATAAAACAGCAGGTATAAAATTTTATCGAAGAGCATAAACACTGGCACATCATTGATGTAAAGAAATTATAAGTCTATAAATATTCACCTGACTTTCGTAAGGCAAGAAAGCAATGTTGATCTCCTTTAAGGTTTTGATTTTCCTAGCCGCTGACGACTTGCACAATTCATTGAACAACTCCTCAGGACACACTTAGTAAGGCAGCGTGAAAATAGTTTAAAAGCTTAAGACTAATCAAAAAATCTATTATCTACTGCGGTTTAAATGGCCCCCTGGTTAGAAAATGTCCGTAAAGCTGAGATTTTAGTCCATTATTTTAAAAGGAACAAACCTGTTGTTCATATGGTATGTAAGCAATGTTGATTTCCTTTAATGTTTTTATATGTTTTGCTACAGGACTATGTGATAATTTTTCGAATAGTTTATCAGGACAAGCTGTAAATACAAAACAAAAATGTATAAAAAATAAAATAAACAAAAAAGTTCAAATGAAAAAGAATGATGCTAAAAATGTTGTATCCCATACCTTCTGTGAAGAAAACATGGGCTGCCTTATACATGATGCGGTTACCGACAGAGAAGTCGTTAATTAAGGCATTCACAGACTTTTCTTGTGGTGTGATTAGGTAAATGCCGTCCATGGTGTACAATGGTTCTCTCTTCTTGTGAATATCTTCCACCACTGGTAGATAAATTAAATTAGTTTAACTACTTGAAGATGTTTATTTAAGCTGCAGCTAGCTACTTACCCCCTTACTAATAAACGCTGTATAAGCTTTGAATAGTTATAGTGTTTTGTCTTCTTCGATCCAATTAAAAATGTCACTTGTGTGACAGGAACAAAACACTGTATAACTATTCAAAGCTTATACAACGTTTATTAGTTTATAATTAGGGTAAGATATAAGGCATATAGCTAGCTGTTACTATAGTATTAATTAATAGACTGTTCAACAAATAAACTTAGTTACTTTAACGAATAACTTAAGTTATTCAACAAATAAATTTTTGAAGTGGTATTTTTACAAATAAAAAACTGGTTGCACTTACATGTAATCCCCTCAGCAGAAATGTCATGCATCTTGCAACATGCTGAAACCATGCGCATGGATAGCTGGTCCACAATGAGGATGCGCCATTCAATGCGCTGAGACTCTTTGCCTTTGGGACCGCGATAGCGGATCACCTCATTCATAATCTCTGTAAAAGATGAATTTTGGCCCATTTTTTTAAGCTTATGGATGTCTTATTCGTATAATGTGAGCTAATTAAAAAGATAAAAGACTGAAAGTTTTTAGTCTAAACTCTAACTTATTCATGGCTCATTTATTTATTGTTGACAGAATATTATTGATTAGCTTTTAATAAACTATTACATAAGTTAAAGAGCTTCAATATAGCTAAGTTAATAAAACTTTGTTGAAAAGGAGAAAATAATTTTAGCTTGATATTAAATTTTATTTAAAATTAAATTATATTTTACTTAATTTTATGCTAACAATTCACTTAACTTTAGTCAGATTTATGAAACTGTGCCAATGCAAATTACAATGCAGCTGTATTGATGTTTTGCATATCAACTAGAAAGGTATAAAAAAGGTTTTGGTAATCAAGCCTTCAATATGTTATTATATTATGTTTTTTAGAAACTATTTTTAATATAAACCCTCATAGGTGAAAAGTATATTATATTGTATTATAGTATCTAATATCCTTTTTAAAGTTTTTATTTAATTTATATTTTATATGGGTTTATTGCCTGCAATAAATGATTATTATTATTATTATTTTTTTCATATCTTGATATGACCTTGTGGTTTTAATTCTGTATTTTAATACATCGATTGTGGGAATCACAGATACAATAGTTATTCAATTGTTATGCAGCACCCGGTGGCTGCTTGAGTGTTGATGGGATAATATATTTTGGAATATGTTAATTTTTGTTTAAATAGCTATTATAACAAATATTCAGACTTCAACACAAAATGTCAAGGGTTACAAAGAAAAGACTATGTTTTATAAACAAAGGATAGTGTTAAGTAATTAAATGTGTATAAAAACATGAATTTCTTCAAAAGGTTCAATATTGCAGTATTCTCTGAGTATTTTCAGCACTAACAGGCGAGAAGCAGGCAGTATTACGTTTATCCATCCATACCCACACCCAAGATAAAGTGTCATAAGAAAATCAATAATTTGTACTCAGACTGAACTGCACAAATGTAAACCTACTTTCAATGTGATTTTAAGAAGAGAGTTGAGTAATTAAATTTTTTAAGCATGAATTTTATGTGGGAGACGTAAGATATGGTGTATTATTGTAATTTATTACAAAAATGTTCAGTACAAATTCGTGTCTACTGCGGTCTGCGAACTTGCACAATATTCTTTCAGATAACCATAATAATTCAGTAACGAAAATGGAATATAAACAAAATATCCGTTTATGTTTGACGATATTTTTTAATTAAATATTAGTCATCGCATCGATAAGTATAAAGATACTTGAACTACAAAATGTTGATATAATATCATGAAGGGGCGGACGGTGAAGGCGCAATACGGCTAAAGTTAAACTACTTAATTATCTTACTTACTTTGTCCAACAAGGGTTTTTAAAGCCATCTTTAAATCCAAAATATACCAACAATTTTAAAATACAAATACTGCAATCGCGAACTCGAAATTGAATTGCGAAAGCGAAATGAGAAAAATCAGAAATGACTTTTGGTTGTCAATTACAAATGTCACACAAAACTGACAGCAACATTTTATATTTTATCTGTCATTTGTCTGTCATGAACAAATGGGAAAAAAGGGGAAAATTGCCACTGGCAATGGGTTGTTTTCTTTTTTTAATCTCCACCAGACGGCGCCACGATAGACACTTCTAGATTTTCTATTGGTTCCCTACCGATCTGAAATTATCTGCAGGTTGGCACCACTGACTACATATGGGTTGTGTTTCCAAAAAATATCAGTGTACTGCCAAGTGTGACATAAATCAAAATATCTTAAACCTAGTTTTCATTAGCATAATATTAACATAAAACTGTATGTATTTATACATTTCCATATATTACTATGTTTTTTTGCTTCGTCTCTCTAGTTTAAATTTCACGAAGAGCATACGCCTAAGCGATCATTGGCCTAAGCGATTAGGTCAGTATACTGGTAACGGCTTAAGAACACGCTAACATAGGGACCGTGCAGAGCGACGACACTGCCACAAGTGGCGAATAGCCGAAACTTTTACGAAAATTTTACTGTCAAGCTCTAGTGAAGCTACGGAAAATTAGAAGATTTCATAACAAATTCTGAGTATTTTCAAGAATTGAAATGTATTGTTGTTCTAATACATACAAGAAATATAAAGGCAAATCGAACGATGTAAAATTTTACTATTTTTCTGCCAAAATATTCACATGGCTTTGCTTATTGAAAAACGAAAGAAATGGATAAAAGGCGGTAAAAATATACGTAAGTATTTAAAAAGTTCCATGAGTGTTATGTGTAGACTAGTAAAAACACTAAATTTTGTAGATTATAACCGTAAATTCATTTTTTATGAACACAATATGAACATAACCTATAACCATTGCTTTCTTTCAGTAAACGTCCAAACTGGCTTCCATCTTAATTGATATACATACATAGGCACCGCTCATTTAATTGGCATAAAGTTGCATCAAAAGTAAGGATAATTTGGAGAAGTCCTGCCAGGAATTCAACACTGAGGATAGTATTGAACTTGAACCATCTTGTCAAAGTGTTGGTTCTCAAAAGGATGATTCTTCAAGTAAGAAAAAGATTAGTAGTGCAGTCTTTGTGTGTTATTTAAAGAATACATACCTAAATGGTGTTTACACTTATGAGATCCAGACTGAAATTAGTTAAAAATAGTGACAGACAAAAGTTGTGAAGATGGTATCGATCGAATCGCAGAAGGTTGAAATAAAAGCATTTATTTTAGTTAACTTGTTTTATTTTATTAATCCACAAGCATTTTCAGTAATTAATATAAGTATTTTTGCATAGCTTCATTATTTTATTGCAATATTTATCAAGTTTTTACTTTCTATGCTGATGGATGCTATTAATTACTTTTTCAGATATTTTCTTAGTTAACTAGATAAGCTTTATACATTTTTATTCACTCTTCCATTCTTTGTTTACGGGTAGAAAGTAGAAACCCTTAATATTATATTTAATATTATAAAAATATACTTAATATTATAAATGCGAAAGTGTGTCTGTCTGTTAGCACTTCACGCCCAAACCGCTAAACCAATTTTGCTGAAATTTGGTATGGATTTACTTTGAGCCCCGGGAAAGGACATAGGATACTTTTTATCCCGGGAAAATGTACGGTTCTCGCGCGATAAACGATTTTTGGCGCAACGGAGTTGCGGGCGTCATCTAGTCTGTAACTTTAATATTTCGATCGCGGATTCTTGGAAATCTGTCGTTGTTCTCGCGGCCGCATGTGGCCACTTGGGAGTGTAAGTATTATATCATTTTATAGTGTAAAACATAAAAAACACTCATAAGCTATCCAGGGTCAAGGAGAATGCGAAGTCAAAGTCACTCACAAGTTACGTCTTTTACTCGCATCGTGGCGCTGCTGTCGAATTACGACGCCCTCTATAGTTTCTGCACGGTCCCTATACTTGTCAAACTGAAAACTGACAACTGAAAGAGTTTTGGCGGGCATGTCATTTTCAAACTTCTTCTACTTTTTATTGTTGGTGTGGTTTTTATTATTTTTTCCCAAATTGTGTTATTAGGGTTTTTGATGTTCATTATTGGTAAAATATCAGCCATTAAATATCCGTTATCTTGCAGAAGTGCAGGCAAGTTGTTGTCAAAACCTAAATGTATAATTCCTGTGACATTTGGTGTGAATATCGGCAAATAGGGCTATTTCTTCCGTGAGTTATAACTAAAACATCGTTATAATAACTGTATTATCCTATTCATTGGAATATTGTTGCGTCTTTATCAAATTGAAATGTATCAAGTTTTACATTCTTTTGCCCAGTTTTGTAGCAATTATTGATGGTATTCCCTGGTATTACCGATAGTTGTCTACCCATACGCCATCTAGTTACTAAAATGGAAACTGTTTGACAATCAAATTAAAAAAATAAGAAAACGCCTCATATTAATTTTGTATTGCAATGGTTTTCAGTGGTTTTCAGCTTTTATGTGATGTGCACAGGGCTTCATGTGTCATGCGTCGGATGGGCATGTAAAAAGTCGGTCCTGCGCCTGATCTCTCGCCGGTCGTGTCGGTCTGCCGTCCCACTGGGTTACGAGAGTAAAGGAATAGAGAGTGCTCTTGTGTACTGCGCACACACTTGGGCACTATAAAAATACTCCTGCGTAGCTGGCCTGGTTTCAATGAAACCGGCCACCGTCACCGAAACCGGTGTGGGAGCTATTATACAGGGCTTCAAATACCGATACTTTTTCATAACGTTACTGCAACAAGGGCATAGATAACGGTATAAAAATTTACACGATACTAGAAATAACGGTAAAAATTGACATTGATAACGGTAAATGTTATAACGGTAATAGGATTTATGATGGTAAATATATGTTTTTTGATAACGTTACCTTTTGTAAATAAGTACTTAATTTAATCAGTCAGTTCAGTATGCATTATGCACAAAATTAAGCTAGAGTCTAGACGTGTCTGGTGACCAGTAGGTGTATATTAAAGGAAAAATGACGTCTAATGAGAATGACATGGTCAGTAGTTCACTACTCAGTATCTTTGTTTGAAAATATTATATTTACCACCGTTAATATTATATATTATTATACGATATTTTTTCGTTATGTTACTAGATATCATTAAAAAAATTACCGTTATCTGACTACCATTATGAAAATAACGGTACGTAACGATATTTTTTCCGATACTCGATAACTTTATGAAGCCCTGGATGTGCACTGATCTCTATTATACAAGTACGGGGATAGCTGATACACAGGTCTGCTTTTTGTGCCTATTTGAAGCGGAATCAGCACCCCCATTATTTGGGTAGAGAACTAAATTTGACGTAACCACAACCAATAACAACAGTTGTCATCACCAGTATTAGTTCCAAATACTCTCACTACTGCTATCAGCGCCAATATGTCGGCTTTCAAACGTCATTTTTACGTCAGATTTAGTTCTCTACCCGAATAATGGGGGCGCTGATTCCGCTTCAAATAGGCACAAGAAATAGCTGTCATTTCAAAGGGAATCAACAATCTAGCGTACTTGTATAATAGAGATCAGACGTGGTGATGTGACTTTCAAAAAAGGAGGAGGCTACGTTTTGCGCTGTAGATACGCAAGATTTTTATTAATTTTCATTGCTAGCCAAGTGCTTATTCTTTGTTATCCAATGACCTATAAAAACCTATTTTTATTGCCAAAAAAGGCCCATTCACTATCCTGCATAGCAGTCCGCCGCGCCGTGCCGTCCGCCGGCTTACGCAGGATTGTGAATGGTGTCGCACACTGTCGCAGGACTGCATGGCGGCCGGCCTGCAAGTTGCAAGTTGCAACCAGGGCTTCATAAGTCATAACGTTATCAAATAGCAGAAAAAATATCTTTTAACGATGTCGATATCTATTACTGACTGATTAAATTAAGTACTTATTTTACAAAAGGTAACGTTATCAAAAAACATACATTTACCGTTATGAATCCTATTTACCGTTATTAATATCAATTTATACCGTTATTTCTAGTATCGGGTAAATTTTCATATCGTTATCTATGCCCTTGAAGCAGTAACGACTAACATCGTTATGAAAAAATACCGGTATTTGAAGCCAATCCTATCGTAAGCCGGCAAGGCGCGGCGGCCTGCCGTGAATGGGCCCCTTTATCGCGAAATAGTCTATGGCTCTAGGAAGTGTCTGTGGGAAGTGTCGTATTTGACAGCCCACTACCCAGTGACATACGTCAAGTGACGAAAATTCGTAAATCGTAATTCGCCGCGCCAGTTTTTTATGTGTTTTCATCGGTGTTGGATGTGTAGACGTCATTCAAAAAATTTAATAATTACGTGTGCGCTTTAATTTTTTATTTTAATTATGATTATTGAAAAAGGTAACATTATAATCTGACCTGAATACTCCTAGTAGATATTACTAATTCTTTATTTACAACTTATTGTTATAGCTCAGAGGAAATATTCAAAATAAGAGCTTTTAGTAAAAATTAAAATATAATGTATATTGGTTTCGGACCCTAACGGCTGTTAATAATGATAATAATAATAATAATAATAATAATATTCGTTTTGAAAGAATTTGAATAGTTAGTAAATTGTATCAAAGTAAGAAGTACACCTTTTAAATATTAGTATCAATGAGCGATTCAAATGTAAACAAACATAGAACATTGGTATAATAGCTGTGTTGCTTTATCTTAATTCTTACGACTTACGAGGTACTTAACTTTGACTTAACTTAAAAGTACCTACGTCATAATTAATTGTTATGTTTTTCGACTGTTGTGGTTTCTAGCTACCATTGCAATTTTCAATTTACGTGTCAACGAAAAGACGATAACGTCATGAGCAATGTTATTAGCTAATTCAATCTGTACTTACCTAGTTTTAAAAATATTAAGAAAATAATACCTAGGTCCTAGGTACTCATGTGAAGGTAGATGAAGAAAAAAAACAATTACATAGGTACTTATTTCAGATGCAAGAGTTTAGCGATTACAATTGAATGTAAACGCGAATGAAAAAAGATTCTGTCCCCGTCGAATCAATGCTATTTGATTAGCATAGTTGTCTTTTTATCGGCTGCAGTGAAAGTGAGGTGCGGTTGAGCACTCGGTACTTGGGCAGTGTTGTGGCAAGTGGCAATGTGTATAGTGCGTACATAATTGTTTACACTAGTGTGAAGTGTCCGCAAGATGAACAGGAATGATCGAGTTGTGATACCATATCCGTGTCATGTGGAAGGCTGGCTGGATAGATGCGGTAAGTTTTAGCTACGGAAGCAATCTTCATATAAATTATAACCGTTCAATTGTAATTGCACTAATCATTTTAATAATTATTGCTTTGTTTGTTACATGAGCTCAGATCAGCTCATTAGTCATATTAGTCATTACCAAATACCAATAGGTAGGTAAGGACATTGCAGCTTACACGACAATCGACATTAGATTTTTATCGCGATCATCGAATCGATCGAATTGTAGTCAGTAGTTGTTAACATAAATTAATTAATAATACGATGTTGTCATCAGGTAGGAAACAATTGAAAGGCAGCACTCGAAACAAATTACCAAGTCAGGGAAGTTAGATCGACCCAATACTAACCAAGCATTGAAGCGAGGACGAAATTGCAGAAGATACTGCCGCTTCACCCTCGAGTCTAGACGGGAAATGATGAAATCATAACTATGTACTAAAATCGCAGACACAATAGATTTTCAATTGTTATGCGACAGCCAACAACCCGGTGTCGCTTCGGGATTGATGGGTTAAACTTCAGCTTAGCCTAATTATAACCTTTGCTGCTGCAGGTTATCAGAAGCATTATGAATTACATAATAATTATAAGCATGGAAATTGGAACCTAACAGAAGTCGACGCCCAGTACAATTATAGTCACTTGTCTTGTCCAAGGCCCAAGCAAAAGATAAACCTACTCGTCATCCCATCTCATAAATTATACAGAATAATTCAAGGTCCCGAAAAGCCATATAGCTTTTACGTGAAACAGAACTAACAAGTAAGAAAAGTTAGATCCAAGATGCCCTGGGGCGCATAGGCGCAGGCAGAAATTATTTCTGCCGGCGAACAACAGTGACTGTCTTTTTACGTCAACAGAATACATTTAGTGCCGAAACATTACAAAATGATTTCCAATAGACGGCTTTATTTATTATTATTATTCCTGTTGATCCCGGAATTCCCAAGTGGTGCAAGTGCACCACCTGCCGGCGCGCATGAAAGGGCGGCGAAAATGATCTTTGCCGGGAGCGGCTAAATAGCAAGATGCCCTGCAATCTGCATTAACTAACACGATACGAAAATGATCTATGGTAAATACATAGGTACCTATATTAATATTAAACAAAGTTAATACATAATAGTACTTATAATTATAGTGATAACTGATAACAGTGATAACTGATAAATATGATGTAATCGATCGTGTAATGGAAATTGAAAAGTAAAAGCACGAAACTTGCTTCCTTCCTTCCTTTCCTTTAATCAAGACGTATCAACTCGGTACAATATAATATAACAAACAACATGGCTGTGACTTGTGAGTTGTGAGTAGTCAGTAGTCACCATAATATAATAGTCTCTCAAAAAGTCGAAAGAAGGAAAATATGTTAAGAAATATTATTTCAAATAGGTACCTAACTGTATTTTAAAAAGATAAAACCGACTTCAAAATTGTACGTACGGTAATAATTGAGAAATGAGAATTAAAACTCCTAAGCTAATCTCCTCTCTTAAACCCATCTCCAAAACTACTTAACCGATTTTGAAGAAATTTGCACTATTCCCTAAGTTGAACAATACAGTAGTACAACAAAAAAGAATTACTGAAATCGGAGTGGTAGTTCCAGAGATATGCGAACACAAACATAAAAACATACATTACATACATACGTCATAATTATACATTATACCATACAATACAATATGTACGTCATACTGCATACATGATACACTTTTGAAATTCGGCACGTTTGTTTAGACGCAGATATAGACTAACATAGGTATACGAAAATTGGCCAGTTCTGGAAGTGTTACATACATACGCGTCGAATTGATAACCTCCTTTTTTGAAGTCGGTTAATTAAAAAAAATACAACTTGTATCACAAACGGTTATAGCTCTCCAACCATCGTCTCCAACAGAACATCCAAAAATATTAATGGGTATTGAACATGCCCATGCCCCAATCCCCATACAATGCCGATTGCCGAAACACACTGGTACGGGGTACCATGACATAGGCGATGGCCTCATTCGGCAATTGTACCCAATAAATACCACAATAAATCAATGTTTAAGCGTCCTTATTGCAATGATTACTATTCAAATGCAGAAGATACAATTACAGTTATGGTCTGACATAAACTGCGAAAAATTCTGGCCCAAATAACTCAAAACTGAACGAAGAAATTGAAATAAAGAAAAATCTTCTTATAATAATAATCTTAATATTCCTTGTGGAATGTGGTCCAATCTTTAATTCATCAAGCCCCATACATGCCCATACGGTCAAAGAGAAATTGCTTAGATTTCAAGACCTTCTCTAGAAGTTTTTTAGTTCTTTCAGTATAAAAAATTAGCTACCTAAAACAAAATAGTAAAATAAGCACGTGTTGATAATAATAATTAATGAAATCGATTCTTCAAAATTCTATGGGAAAACCCAGGTCTTCAAGTTAACGTTTTTTAAAAAGAACTTTGATCGTTCTACTTCATTACACTTTTTGCCTCGGAACATTAATGTAGTTATGTCTATTGTGTTATTACTTATTACTATGTTGAGTGGCGCAATAATTATTATTATCTCATGCGAGTTTTTGTGGAGTAGGCGAGTCGACAGCACTTATATACATTGTATTATTAATAATTAAATACACATTATTTATTAATTGCGAAAGTAATTGTAAACAAAGATAGAAAAAATTGCTGACATTATATTATTGTGTTCATGTTAAATTACCTACTGTCTGCAAAAAAAGACATGAAACTTCTGAGAGAGCAGGTTGACCGCCTACGCCCTAGATAGAGTGAAAACTATACCTACCTACTATGTGGCTTCTATCAAGTTGCGGTCCAGCTGACTACCTGATCGAAACACTTTCTAGTCAAATAAGATCCTCGGCAATGTGGCCTGTGGGCGACCGCCCACGGCCACACGGTCCACGGGGCCTATCGGCTATCACCCACGAGGGTTTATTTCAAGAATTTGCGAGTTGTGATTGTGAAAAATTTGTTAAAAAATTCTTTCTCTCAATAAAATCCGTCCTCTTGCGGCTGCGTCGATATAATATGTATATTTTGCAAGGCCCCCAGATGGATGCATCATGGGGCCTCGCAAAATATAATATCTTCCTCACATCAAATTGAAGTCTTGCTCCGCCACTGTTCAAAGCATATATCTTTATTTCAATTTTATAACATAAATATTCATAATATCACAAAATATCTTTATTTGATTTTTTTTTATTTTTTGTCGATACAAACAGATAAGTTTACCAATTATCAATTATCAGATTTTTTTTGCCAATGTTACTTCACGCGGGCTTCGCATATAAAAAGTGGTTTCCAACGAAAATAATGCTTTTCATGCAACTTTTTTGCATAATTTAATTTGTATGGATGTGTGGTGGAACTAATATTTGAAATATTTAGGCCAATGGATAAATAGTGATTGCGTGTCTAACCATGCATATCATTACTGCACAAACACACATGCAATTGATTGTTAGAAAATCCCATGCAGATTTTCACATCATTAAACCATCGAAGTGAAGTAATCTTTGCATTATACTTTGAATTAATCCTTTTTTGCAGTATGAAGACATCGTAATAATAGATTTACCCTTAATGTAGGTCATAGTCAACAGTAAAAATTCGATAATAATAATTATAATCAATAGCTTTTACCTATACAGTGTACTTACAGTGCGAGTAATTATATTAGCAAATTTACATTTTCGTACTCTACACTATGTAGAGTACGAAAATTTCGATTTTGGTGGACTGTTTTTTTTAATATATTCAAAACAGTTTTGTGTGATCATATTCACCTGGAAAAATAACATTTCGGCACATCTTTAACCAATCCAATTCCTGAACATCCAACAGAACTCATTCAGTCACGTCGTGTCATCAACAATTTTGCAATAAGCTGAGAGCATTTCAAGATTCCGTTGCGGTCCGTGTTCAATGGTTAGAAATCGTGCTCCATTTTCCTGGAGCTCTTCAGTAGTGGTCATATTATTATGTCCTCGTTTTGAAAATCCGTTGCATCAGCCGAAATCAAAATTCTTCGCTGTCGACATAGGTATCGAGTGTATCGAGTGTAGTATATCCCGGTTGCCTTTTCCCCGGGTTGCCGGGAATGCGTAATGCATTTCCCACCGTGAAAAAAAAGTGTAGTCCATTTAAGAGCATTGTAGTAATAATTATCAACTTCAAAACAAGGGAAAAAGTCGAAGAAACAATTAATTAAATGACGTGTAGATATGTGTTGAAGAAACTGTGTTTTCTGGTGTTGACAACCATATCTCGCGCACAGCCTCGCGTAAAGAAAAGAGTGTCAGTGTTCCTAAGAATACGTGATCAGCATCATTGACTGTTGACACTAACTAGTGTTTAAGCGGTTGTACCTGTACTCTATTACGTGATAACTTCTTTCGAGCTCTGGGTCGTGAGCATTTTTAACAAGTGTTCTAACAATTACTTATTGCCCCGTTGTTGTGAGAGACAATTCAATTTGCACAGTTCAAACAAATAATGACTGTGTGTAAATCCAGTAACTGTTGAGTCTTATTTTTCAGTCAAGGAAAGCAGTAAAGTTACGTAAAACTTTCATATTTAATCGGGTCAGCTAATAACAGGCGCAATTCTAATATAACTTGTTAATGGCGCTATTGAAGTAGAAATATTGTCGAACTCAAACAAAATTAAGACTTCAAAGAAAACTTTTTAAAACTATACAGAGCTTTCGTTTACTGCAATAATCAATAGGAATTATAATAGAGAATTAAATTAGAATTTAATTCTCTATTAAAATTTCTATTGGTTCACAAATATTACAAACGAAGATATAATTACGGTAAACGTATAATATTATTTTGGAATTGATTCGTCCGTTTCAGAAAGAAGAAGTTGAAGATCTTATGAAGATATTATCTTCATAAGATCTTCACATTCCTTGCTTCCTTGAAACGGACGAATCAATTCCAAAATATTATTACTTTGCAAATACGGTACATAAACTGTTGTCATTTTATTGCAAGGGTATTGAAGACATATAAAAGAAGTTCCAATCTCGGAAAGTGTGGCGCGGGAATGGCATTTTGGACCTATCTAATTATGGCCCTTTTGGGCATTGATAACTGCAGGGGCATAGGGGATCTGGACGATAAATCAGGGATAATTTCTCGATTGTCCAATACTTGAGGTCTCCATTTGCAAATAGGCTGTCACTTCCCTTGCACCTCATTCCGTTAAAAGGTTTTCTTGGCTCCAGCTGAGATTGAAAAGCTTTGTTTAGATTCATGACGTTCCGTACGTAAAAGGAAAGTGCGCGGTTTGCTTGTACAGGCGCACCTGTAACGACAACTATCACTCGAATGTGCGTTTCGTAACTCGCACAAAAAGTTTGGGTATGTTCAGATAAAACTCTTTCTGGAATTCTTGCTGCAGTTATTGCACTTTAATCGGGCGTCTACAGTCAATGCGGATGTGACGTATTGTCCCTCGTATCGTATATTATCGTGTTTAATTGTTAAGTGTCTAACGAGCGGCAAAGATTGTTATTATTAGTAAATAAAAAACCAAGTATGTAATTATTGTTTGCAACTGTAACAAAATGGTAAGCATAATAGGAGGTAATTGGGCAATTACTTTCATTTACGTTGCAATAAACGGGTGAAATTGAAAAACTTTGCTTGCGCAACGCGGGCCGTTCTCGAGCCTCGATTTACAACAAGGGATATTATGCAAATCTTATATTTTATTTAAAACAAAATACTGAAATAGCTAGAACGCTTGATTTTGGTGAAAACATCTTTCGAGTGTCAGTCTTCGTTCTTGAAGAAATATGGCTAGGCCATATTAAGTAATCGTACCAAGCCATGTATTTAGCATAAAGAATAGCTTTTTGTAATGGATACAGACTTTTAGCAGTTTATTGTTCAATTAGACGAAAAAGAGGTCAGTCAACGTTTATCACAGTACGCTATGTACAAAAGATCGCAGATGCTGCTTATGTAGATTATTCAATTTGTATTCAAATCTCTTTCAGTACTTACTCCATTAATCTTGAGTATAAATCTATATTCAACAATTTATAGTACATTCTTTGCTTTTACTATTTGGACTTTCTTTTTCTTTATATATTGTAAAAGTTATTCCTTAGCGTATTTTCTTAGGTTTTTAGCTTGTAATGAAGCTAATCTAATAAGAATAGCGATCTAAGTTGATTTTGGTTTCGTTCTATAAGCGCAAAACGATATCTCACCTGAAAAGCAAGAACAGTTGAAACATAGAAAACTGCAGATATACTAGACTGCCAAGATGTCATTAACTTTAATGAACTCCCTTTATGGTTCGTTTTCACGATGAGATCCTATTATTGTGAATGTACCTCGAAAATGGGCGTGAAAAGGGTAAATGTTTCATCTGAAGGTTATTTTGTGTGTAATTTTGTTGTAGGAGAGTCGCCGTGACCTACGAATGACTTATTAGATACATGTAACATGCTATATATATTTTACTCAATATGCAAATTTACCCGACTGCGTCGCAATGGAGTGACTATAATATTTATTGTTATTTTGCGTGCGTGTTAATAAACAAGTAGACTGTATTTGTAATAAAACATAAGCACATTAATTAGCACGCGATATTCGACTTTTTCAAGAGCTTTTGTAAGTCAAATCGCTTATAAATTATAATGTGGTTACGACTTACGTAATATTACTCTGTCATTAGTATTTTTACGATTTTTGACGATTCTTTTACATAGACATCTAGATAATAATATGATATTTAGACAAAAGTTAAGTATGTAATAAAAATATTGGGTAATTACTAAACTGGTAAAATTGTAATGGCTAGAAATTAGAATACAAACTTAATTACATAACAGTGGCAGAGATTATATTATTATGTCATCGCACTAGAGATTATTTAATGAAGCATTAACCTAAAATAAAATAAATTTGCCCATTGTGTAATGAAAGAAAGGTGTTTTCAAACAAGCCGCGAATAGCAAACAAAAAATAACGCAGACGCCAAATCTTCGAAGCATAAGTAGGTATTATGAGTTAGTTAAGTCAAAGACGAAGTTTGTCATGTGATGGACCAATACCAGCGGAATATATTATGCAGTATGCACTTGTGCTGAGTATACTGACTACTGGGTACAATATCGTCTGTGATTTCACTGATTTCGCTCCCATAGTGGATGTCTATTGGCTTTGTCCACATTGTGCCTTTTGCTGTTCGTCAAGGCCCAAGGGCATGCGTTATAGCGCAGTCAACAGCGAATGTGAGGCATGCCCGTGACGCGCGTTGAAATTGTAGCGCTCGCTATGACACTTTTCTTTCAACGCGGGTGGATTTTGACGCATTCAATTATTGAATATGCCAAACGAAAGTTGAATAAATAGAAGATGACGAAAATTGAAGATGAAATTGCATAATGTGGACATAGCTATTGTACATGCTACAGGTAGTTTCGTAATCATGGTGGAAATCAAAGTTGTCCTGTACCCATTATTATGGCCTAACGTGAAGACTTGAAGAGAGATGACAGGTTAGTAGAACCAACTTGGTATTAGCTGGTAATAACAATTGTTCTCCTTCAATGTTCTGATCTAAGACCTTGGTATCGATCCGGGCCCGGGGCGGGCATAATATTTTTGCCAGAGCTTTTATGGCAGAAGAGTTTTATATTTCTAATTAATAATTATTTACCTGTAAATATTCTCATCGGTATGTACATTACTACATAGTCATTATACATAGATGTTTACAAACAGGCCCGAGTCACTCAAATTGGAAGCATGCCATCTAGGTCAGGTTAAGCATACTGCATACCCAGATTCTTACAAAGAAAATGTCAATGAGGAGTGCCTAATCATTCTTTGCATTTTTTATTACTGTAATCACCAGGCAAGGACGTAGTCCCGTTGTACGGACTTGTAGAAATAAATATAGACTCCTGCCGACAATGTTTAAAGAAAAAAATTGCTTAGGAAGTTTGACAGGTACTTTTAAGAAGAAAGCATTTTTCTGGACACTTTGTCCAGACTCATACTCTATTCTCGAGGTGAATCTCCCTAGATTCTAGGGCTTTTGAACTGCTCACCGCTGCTATCCTGTCGAAAAACTTGCAGATTTTTTTAATTTTTCAGGATATATTTTTCAGATATTCTGGTAATTTCTTGAAAGAATAAGATTGAACAATATATACAATTTATACATAACACTGCACTGGTTGCAACTCCCTGATTGGTTTGTGTCACTGAGTTATAATATTTGAGTTATTTATTGATTAGTTTTCTGTACGTGCTGTATCTAGAACTAAAAATAACTAGGCCTATTAAGTGTGCGTGCTATTTACTGAGTTTACTGATAATAATTCAGTTATTTATCTACTTTAAATTTCAAAAACGTTTTTTCTATATTTTTTTCCAATTCATAGTGCTGACTGACAGTCATGCACTAGTCTGCACTACAATCATTTTGCATAATGAACATCGGAAATATACCCTCAGTTACCACTTACCCCTAACCTAAGTCCTAACCCAGGAAATAGCTATGGCGGACGGCGTGCGGCATACCACGATTATCGACTTGTGTTTGGTTCATTAATTAGGGTTCCAACGGGTAAAAACGGGACCCTATTACTAAGACTTCGTTGTCTGTCCGTCTGTCCGTCTGTCTGTCTGTCTGTCTGTCTGTCTGTCTGTCTGTCTGTCTGTCTGTCTGTCTCCAGGCTGTAACTCAAGAACGGTAATAGCTGGAGATTTGATATTTTCATAGATTATGTATATCTGTTGCCGCTATAACAACAAATACTAAAAATAAAATAAAATAAATATTTAAGGGGGGCTCCCATACAACAAACGTGATTTTTTGGCCTATTTTGCTGTCTCCAGGCTGTAACTCAAGAACGGTAATAGCTAGAGATTTGATATTATCACAGATTATGTATATCTGTTGCCGCTATAACAACAAATACTAATAAAATTAAATTAAGAAATTTAAAAAAACCCCCGCCAAACAACTTTAAAAAGTAATGAAATAACATTTCCTGACTTTAAGTTTAAATCATTCCTAAGAGTAAAGTAATATTTTAGTCCATAATTGTTGTCAAGATGTGTCGGGGGACCGCTAAGTAAACTACCACAACAGCGACTTTTGCATTTTGTATCGCCATAATAGTCGCGGATTCTCTCGATTCGGGTCGCTGTGAACAGACCCTTAATTTATATTGTTATGTGAAATCAAACATCTACATTAGCGGTCCCCCGACACACCTTGACAACAATTATGGACTAAAATATTACTTTACTCTTAGGAATGATTTAAACTTAAAGTCAGGAAATGTTATTTCATTACTTTTTAAAGTTGTTTGGCGGGGGTTTTTTTAAATTTCTTAATTTAATTTTATTTTATGCTTTTTAAACTTGTGCAGAATAATTCCTATCAACTGGATCATATCCCAATGAATACCATCTATAAAATATGTCCTCTTGGATGAGGCCATCAATATGAGCCCAAACATGAAACCTCCACTTTAGGTTCATACGGAGCTTGGCTCCTATAGAATCCAGGTGATGCTGCAGCAGCAGCATGCAAATATTTACTGTTTATCTACGTCTTACTGGTTGTCGCAATTAAAATGAGCCCAAACACGAAACCTCTGCTCTAAGTTGGTGAGGAGTTGGGTATCCTATTGATTACCAGGTGATGCTGCACCACCAGGTCAACTTTCCAATAATGTGTATATATTCATAAGTGTCTCGAACCAGGATGCAAAATATAAAACCCATCAAACGACTGCAAGTTGCTAATCGTCCTATCACGAACCAGATATACCGTGATATTTCAGCAATGAGCAGGCTGATGATGATGAACTATAGCTAAGAACACTCACCGTCATGTCAGCTTTCAAACAAAAAAAACTAGATCAAAATCGGTCCACCCGTTTGGATGCTACGATGCCACAGACAGACAGACAGACAGACAGACAGACAGACAGACAGACAGACACGTCAAACTTATAACACCCCTCTTTTTGGTCGGGGGTTAAAAATAAAATAAAATGAATATTTAAGGGGGGCTCCCATACAACAAACGTGATTTTTTGGCCTTTTTTGCTCTATATCAAAAATGGCAATAGGTAGGTACTTGAATTTTTCACAAAATCCTTAGTTATATTATGTGTACTTTAATATTTAATAATAATATTAAAATAAAATAAAAAAATAAGGTGGGCTCCCGTACAAAAAACACAATTTATGGCCTAATTTTGCTCTATAATGGTACGGAACCCTTCGTGCGCGATTCCGACTCGCACTTGGCCGATTCTTTTTTCTTTTAGAATGGTTCACAATAAGTCAGAAAGTTTTGGAAAGGGGACTTGTAGAAAATTTCCTTTACAATGTGATCACGGTCGCCATTATTTGTTATTCGAGGTACTTTTGTCTATTAATTTCCATTTTCCTTATACTATTACACCTACTTTCTTTTGCTCGTAAAATGATTTGTTTTGTTTTTAGGTGTTTATCCTTAAAAGAATCTTAAATTATCCTGCAGTAATTAATTTTACACTTATCTAACAATCGTCGTAGTATGCAATTGCGTTTATCTGTTTCCGACGCCCACTCTCTCTGCAGATATTATGACGTGTACGGTGTACCTCATCGATGCCAACTGAAATGAAACATAATATTTATTATACCAACTTCAATTATTAGGAGCTAATTAGAAACTGCCGGAACATTGTAAAATCGTTAATCTCCGTTCGGATTTCAAAAGGTTTTGATTTTGCTTTATCAAAGCCTTTTCAATGAATCATCTAAGAAATTGATTCATGGGCAAATAGCTGACCCATGAACGTAGAAAAAAAGGAGTACTTTTTTTCTACGTTCATGAGCTTGACCTGTGTTAACTTATTTTGTCAAGTAAAGTATGTCGGCTTGGCTTGACATTGCCCGTTTAAAAGCCCCTTCATCTGCCTATGAAGTATGAATCAATTTTAAGCCTTATCAATGTATTGCTGTGGGCGCCGGGCGCTGGCATTTATTGAATGATTTGCTTCCGTTACATAATAATTTGGGAAGTTGTATAACAGTCGTGCTAGTCATTGACACCAAACATAACGGATCAAAACATTTTTCAGAATCAACAACGAAGCGTCTCGCGCCTTTCAAATATCTACTTTTCCCCCTTTTTCCCCCCTTATTAAGTCTTATGTCTATAAGTCACATGGACTCTTTATTCAAAATGATGGTGGGATCTGAGTTCTGGCGCTTGTTGCTATAATATTTCATTAAGCTTACCTAATACTTACCTATCTTAGAAACTGAAATAAAATGCGAATGTATCCTTATTTCTTTCCAAATCCTGTAGGTAACGGCATTTATACATAAGTATGTAATTGTTAACCTTTGGTATTTTTTAATTCGACCATAAAACATTTAACTACGTTAATTGCCAAGAATAAAATATTGTGAGTATATTGTAGAATGGCTTTTGTATTATATAAATCAGTGGAGCGAAACCAGTTGTGGCCGATGTCTTCTCGCATTACAATGGGAAAATTTTGTACACGTCGTGGGAGGATTTAATTTCCTAACAATTGAAGTATTTATACCGTTAGGTGTAACGAACAGGCGAGTCGGTGACACATCACCAAATTTGGTAAAATTGCGAATGTGACTTGTTATGACGAAGTAAACAAAGATAGTAGGTGTTAACTGTACTTTGAAGTGAGTAAACTGCCATTTTTGCCACATTTGCCACAAACACAACAAGAGACCAGTAAATTAAACACAATATATAATCTCGTTTAGTCAGGAATCATAAAGGGGCGATTTTACCAAAGAAATGGAACGCGTTCAAAGCACTCTGAGCCGGTTCAAAACGTATAAACGCGATTATAACATCAAAATGCATTTCACCAGCATAAACTGAACGCGTTCACAGCAAATCCGAGTTTTATCTTCTGAACGCCCAAAGTCCGAAGTTTAACGTCATAAAACCCGTTCAAGCCCTGTCATGGCGGAACGAAAAACATAGACAAAAGAAATGTCAAGATGACAGTTTTGACACAAGCGTTTGTTACTGTATGTATTGTTTCTTGCTATACGTGAAAAGACTTTAAAATGATGAAAACATGTAAAATAATCGCGTGTCGTTACGTAAACTTAGATTTAATAATCGCGATCAAAAGACGTTAGTGAAATCCAATCGAAACAAAACGAGACTTACGTCGCGGCATGAACGCGTTCAATGGGAACAAAGTTTTATAAAACTAAGTTTTATGTGTGTTTTGTGAAATCCCACCTTAAAAGATAAAAGAATTGAGTTTTTTTATGATATCATCGATATTTAAAACGAGTTGATTACTTACTACTCAGAATTTACAACATAAAATGCATCTTGTGTGAAAACTACACCTATGTTGGCATTTTTACGACATCCTCTTATTTAGTAAAAAACTTGCAAGTTATAATTTCTGTATATATAAGGTCATATTTACTTGAATTACTACCATAACAACGTAATCGTAAACATTATTATATTTTATCAGTTTAATATTTTAATATCTGAAGACAACATCCACAAAATTATCACACTATGCACGAGTACTGGTACTTCAATAAAATTATTATCTGGAAAGAATATTTTTTAGCTAAAGAAGCATTAAATGATTAACAAAAAAAAAACTTAATTTAACAAGAACAAAAAACTCACGTCATTTATCATAAATCATAATGTAAATGAAGCAGTTTATAAAAGTCAAAGGTCCTCTTATCTGAATGTAAATCGTTACGTTATTTCCCCGTTCTCGTCAGTTCACATGGGACCGTGACACGTCATCGAGCTCGTGACAGACGTGACACAGGTGTATAATTCTGGCGAATTTTGGGACCAGAACTTCTGACCTTCGTACTTTCTTGGACATTCTTTATTGGGGGTTAACTGTGTGAAGTAGCAGCTAAACGTCAAAGAGGTGTATGATTATGGTGACTTTTGGTAATATATTTGAAGAACTTCTTGACTTTGGTTCTTTCTTGGATATTCTTGTTTCGGGTTTAATAAGTGTGCAAGAAGTAGCTATAGCTGAGGTTTACCTCAAGATACGGCGTATTAACAGTTTCAGAACATTAAGATAAGCTTTTAGATGCTTATCTAAAGCCTTAGTACAGTATCAGAGGGTCAACATTCTTCTAATGAGCTTTCATCAGAAGAATGTTGACCCTTTGATACTGCCCGTTAGTTTCTTTGGAGCTAAACTAAGATGGGACAATGTTTTAATCGCTTACTTAGAGTATTATGCTGAGGCTAGACAACCCTAGTTACTAGTGCTTATTTACTCAAGAAAATTATTTTCTTTTCTTAGTCGGAGTGGGCATTTCTAATGCATACATGGTCACCTCACAATGAAGCGCAATCAACTCCAGATCCCTCGTACAAAGCCCTAGACAGCGGACCTTTTTTAATGTTCGCCCTCCCGTTTTGATGCATTGTACGCGGAGGGCGCCGACCGTGGCAAGAGTGCACCCTCGTTGCCATGACAACGCCTGTTGCCTCGAAAATATTGACAGACGCCCCGGTCCAGACGGGGAGCACCGGCGAATCAGCCCCTGCAGTCCTATCTATAGATACAATGACGTCTTCACGATTAATTTGTACAGTAATGTCATTATTGCTGATAGCGAGCCATTCGCATTTGTGGGGAGAAATTAACGGGTTCCTAAATTGTAATAATTAGCTTCCAGTGCGTCATTTGGATTTCCTTTCTAATCGTAACTGTAATTTCTCCTATATTATTCTATTACATAATTATATATTAAGTATATCCTTCTACATTAAATTCATCATTGCCATTTTTGGTGCCGCGTTTCTAATGAGTAACGACAATGATTATGTTCAATCAGTGCGTCTTGGAATATCTTTGCGTGAGTGCCATTGATACACAATGAAGAAAAAACATAATCACGTTATACTTCATTGCTCTGCAGTTGAATACAAGCGTCACACGTTAATTGAATTACAGTATGTCTACAAGTTGAACGATCAAAGTGGTTATTTTTGTATTGGACTCAATTCTAAATTCTAATAATGTTTCTGCGGTCAGGCGTCACTTTAGTTCCGTGTCGTAATCGATTTTTGGTGGCCCAGGAGGAGCATTTTGGTCGTGATAACATTTATTGCATCATGAGAATCATGACGTACTTTCTGTAGGTAAATCTTATTAATAAATATTTGTGCCAAAATGTAAGTACGAGATTTTACTGAAACGTTTCAGCAAAAAAGTCTCTATGAAACGTTCTTGTTGAACGTTCTTGTCGAACGTTGAAGATGAACCTTTAGAATTTACGTTAATTTCGTTCAATTCTTGGTCCTTACGGATAAAATCTCTCGTAATTATAGCGTCTTAAAACTCTATAGTATATGAATTGTGTGCACACTGTGTAGGCTCTCATATTTCGCTTAGTAATCTAAATCCTGTCGCAGAGGGGTGCTTCTATACGACGCAAATCCCTCGGATCGCATCTTAAAGGTCTCCCCTCGCAGTCAATACGTCCAAAGTTCAATTATAGTTCAATTATACAGCCGCTATAACACAATAAATGTTTATTACCATTGCTAAATTTGAATTTTACGCAACTCCCGTTTAATACAAAAGATTGTATAAAACTTCAAATTATGAAAATTATGTAACAGCTAAATAAAGTAAATAACTAATTTTCTTGTAAACTAGATGTAAGAAAGAATGTAATAAAACTATGTAAGAAAATTTGGTAAATTAATGTACTGTGAAAAATAAGTGTTAGAAGAATGTAAGAAAATATGTAAGAACATAGAGAATAAAAATTAATGATATACAAAAGAGGACAATTGAATGAGAGGAAATGTAAATAAATATGTAAAAGTACAAGATTGTCAAGAAATAAATGATGAAATGCTGTAGTAGAGAAATTTGGAAATGTAAAACAAAGTTAAGTATAATAAATATAGAAAAAATAGAAATAAGAAAAATTGTATTAACGCATAATAGTAAAGAACTGCAAGTTAGAGCATAGTTTTGTAAAAGATAAAAGTAAATAACTATAATTAAAAAATGAATACAAATGTAAAAAGTTCAATAAAGCAAACAATTGTCCTTTCTTATTGAAGGGGGAACGAGAAGTCCCGTAAAAGGGACATTAAAAAAAAAAAAAAAAAAGTTCAATTATAGAGCTCACTGCATTCGTAATGGGGAATAATTTAAAGACTTGGCTGAAATTACTTAAATTGGATCAGAAAATTAATCAAAGAATTATTTGTTTGAAATTTCAGTTAAGCACAGTCTCAAAACCATGAAGGCTTGTTAATTTTAGAGGATTTTAGGAGAAAATTAACATGAGTTCATGGATTTGGGACTAAGTTTTAACTATAAAATAATTCGAATCAAAATACTAGAGAGCCAAGAGGTAAAATTACATTCAACCTTTCTTAAAATACAAATTAATTTTAGTCTAGCTTCCCTAGGCTAGCCTGAAAATAATTTGTAATTAAAAAGCTCTAATGTATATTCGGATTGTAAAGTTATTTTTGTATACAAACTAAAATTTGAAAGTATGAGAACGAAGCGCACAATTATAGAATTAATTAAATGTAGGAAATGTGAAAAAGATCACATGCGGACATTTCATAAACCTTGACACAGAATTATTACTGATACATTGTTGGGCTCGCACATTGTACACTCAGTTCAGAGTTATTTTGCTCGGAGTTTCTATGATAGCTCTTATGTCGTGAGTGTAAGGGCTATGTCAGAGGTAAAATAAGTAACACCACGCTCCAAACATGGGATTGGGTCTCGCAATACAACCTTCGCAATTCGCGCACTTGTCAATCGTCCTGTTGAACTTGAACAATCTGCATCGATATGAATCAATAACTAGCTACCTATGCCTTTTATTAATATGTAAACACTAATAGTATTCAAGACTGTACGTCTATAATTTTCCATAATATTCTATGATCAAAGTTCAAACCCGGCTTCTGAAGTTTTTTTAGGTGTTTACTGTTTATGATTTAGGTAGCGTTGATTGATTTCCTTTTTGATTTTGCATAGTCAAAATCGCCTGTGAATAGATAAACTTTTGTAGTTAAAATAAGCAGAAGCATCGTCTTGAAAGTGACTTATCTTTTGGGCCCTCTCAGACTTTGCCGAAGAAAATATAGCAACATACATTTAGGATCTGCATTTCATTTACTCTAAATTATAGAGATACATAATAGATTATTTCAACGTCCTTGCATAATAGAGTATATAATAAAGAAGGCAGGTACTACATATAACATAACTTACATGCATATTATGTTAATGGCAGTATTTTATTTTGCCTCTACATAAAAAAATCTCAATTTCCGAGTTCTTGATTGATTCGTTCTAAGTAATCCAATTTGTTAACTAGCTACTTGCTATCGGACATCGGTGTCTTGTTTAAGTTGTATTATGTGATTTGTAAAGTAATTTGATATGTTTTTAATCAACTTCGAAAAAGGAGTTTCCTGGTTGTAGTTCAAAATTTAGATTAAATATGTTCTATTTTTAGAGCCTATGCTCTCCCAAAGGCCTTCCCCAATTATTATTGTTTATGTAAGTTTATAAACATAAAATATATATTCTTTGCCTCCTGAAACTTAATTTAAAGATGTTATTTGAGAACGAACCGAATTATACTAAAAAGTAGACGAGAGCGCCATAGAATAAAAAATATTGAAAATGTAGGTCACTTTTCATGATGAAATGTTCCATTCCTTGTCAGCAAACAATAACATTGTCTCCCGTGGTAAAACATTACGGTAGAGCCATGACAAGAATCCACCTGAACATAAGTACAGTATTTTATATTAATATGTAACATAACTTAGACTTTAGAATAACAAGTATGAAACATCCATACAATTTGATTTTAGGGTCCGCCCTCGCGATCGGAATATGAAAATTTTGTCTATTTATTATGCACCTTACTCCTCGGAAAATTCCGAGCGTCCCCTTCTAAATCCTAACGACAAGGTGCTATGGATTGCTTGCAATCTTCTGCATATTTTGTATAATGCTAAAGGATACCGACATTGCATATTTAATGACATCTATTAATTAATGGCTTCTTCAATGAAGTCAAGAAGTTGCACTTATAATATGAAGTTCTTCTTTTGATGAAAGATGGCACTGGAATGAAATGAGAAATCTAATATTAAATCTTTTAAATAGGAAAAGTGGAACGTTTTTAAATTGTGTAGCTGCAGTTAAAATTATTAATCATAAACTTATCAACTAATACCTGGGCGGTACAGTTAATAATATTATTTGTAGACTCTTTTGACTGTCCATCGGACACTTCCGAGTTCCGTGTCTTATCATGAGGCTTTTCAACAACTTACAAGTTATTCACAAATCTTTTACATATTTAATATTTTATATTTATTATTAAAAATAGTTGCTCTGCAATTGGCAAAACGACCCTGGCAAATTAACTTATTAGTTGTTTAGTTAACACAGTATTCATGCAGTACATCGATCGCTTTAAATTCGATCTTGTGCTACCTTCGTAGAACAGTTAACAGTAAATTAACGATAAAGTTAATTAGAAAAGTAATCAATATTAATAAAAATTTTATATTATTGGGTCCACTTTATTACTTCCTATCCACATATCATATTACCAATGAAGCAATTTAGATCCAGACCACACTTACACAATCGAACCTTGACTCAATTCAAGAGCTAATATTTGTGTGGATGTAGGTTATCAACATTATTACGTCTGCGGTCTGAGAATACCGGATGTTTAGAAACCAAATTTGCTTACGAGAGAGCTTAAAATGTCTGCTGTTTTATTAAAATACTTCAAACATCAATGTGTTAAACCACGACTCTCTTTTCATTAAAAATATTTACTCCATACGTTGGCTTGGTCTGTAAATGGCTTTTCCAACGAATCAGACAAATACAGCGACATGGTTTAGTATGTGGTGTTAATATCCAGGGTCAAGAATACATAAATACAATAGATAATACCTGTTTCCTCAAATCAAGAATGGCAGTTTGCGATCTGGTACAAAACCACGCCTGAGAGTAATTTCCATGGAATTTGATTCAGGGTTAAGTTCTACGCAAAGTTGTTGGCAACATCTGGTAGTTAGCTGGTACACGCTAGCTCTTGACATTAGATGTAAAGGTCGAATGCTCTTAGATTTACCAGCGGAAGGTCATGTACAAATTAAACTGAACTTTAAAAATGTAAAAAAAAACTTAAAACCTCAAATTCTTAAACATCCGTTTTAAAATTTTTAGATATTTGCCGTAGAGGCAAAGCAAAAATTTTTAGGTTGAGTGTGCTGCAGTTGATCAAGAATACTTGTAATTTTACAGCTAAAAAAGTTTTCAAAGGCCTTTTCAAATATCGTTGATTGAATTTATTTTTTCATTTGGAAATACTCTAAATGTGCTACACGGGAATTTTGTTTGTATCGAAATTTAAAATAGTAGCATTTGATTACACTGAAAGAGCTAGCTTGAAATGTTGCGAGATTTTTTCTCTGACCACGCGTTTACTCTGATAATAATAAATCCTATCTCAGATCTCTACTTAAGTATTAAGTACTTAAGTATCATATTCTACTATCTACTACATGAACATGTATTCTACTTACTCCAGGAAACATAGGACTGCATTTAGAGACATTAATACTTAACTGGGCCTATGTAGCCTGATATAAATAAATAAGAAAAAAATAAAATTAACTTTAATTTATTTAAAATGTCAAAATGAACATAATTTATCATCTTGCACCCGGAGTCGAATCACGATCACGAATGCCAAGATTTCAAGACGATTTATTGCGGAGACTTCGTCGTTTGAACTGTACAAAACTAGTCCACATCGGCATGTCCACATCCTAAGTCACGAGTCACGACTCGCAAACACTAACGGTACGAGGTCTGAACCGCACCGGATGGGTGAGGAAGGCCGGACGCCTGGGCCTGACCAAAACAGTGATCTCATCGGACACCAATTCCTGCATACTAATCTGTGCCCTACCCGAACGCGATTTGTTGAGTTACGGAGCCGCAGGCGTCGTTTAGCATCGCTTTCCAAATGGAGGTCTTTAAAGAAATTCCATAGATTTATTTTTTATTTAAATCGTTACTGAATGCTTTAAGTGTCTGTTTGCTTGTCTGTACCTCTTCACGCTTAAACGGCTGAACAGATTTTGATGAAATTTGGTGTCAGGAATCAGGATACTTTGAATCCTAGAAAAAGATGATTGTTTTAATCCTAGAAGAAATTCAATTCAAGACAGTCCCCCTTGATAAACGACGAATTCGTCGTTTATTTATTAATTTCCGGAAAAAGCGCTCTTAGGCCCACTTGCGCCAATCTGGGTTAAAGTTAACTCTGAGCTAAACATCATGTCATCTCTATCACTGACTTGGTGAGTGACGGATATGACATGATGTTTAACTCAGAGTTAACTTTAACCCAGATTGGCGCAAGTGGGCCTTAGTGGTTTTTACAGACGAACCGCGAACGTCACTTGCCGGCTGCCGCACGTGACGCGTGCGGCTCGTCTGTAAGAAGCCTAAAATACGCAATTTTTTATAGAAACTTATTCATTAGGAAAGCACAATTGAAAATAGGTCAGAAATGTTGTAAAAGCGTTTAGCAATTTGTATAATATCTGGAATACCTCTGTTTTTGCAGTTGCTGTCTAATTTTAGCGAATGCCTGCAAACTTTTACGTGGAACGAGTCTAGGTGAGAACATTTCGCCGTATCTGTTACAAGTTTTTGGGGCGTCTCGTTATTTGAACAGTGATTAAAACTTTATGTACATTGTACACTATTGTAAACATTGTTTGTGCCGAGCTTATTGTTGTGAAACAATGCAGGCAGTGTGTGTACTGTGTGCATCCGCTGTGTTTTTACTTTTTAAAAACGTTACATTAATTAATTATGTACTGTTTTGTTTTTGCCCATATTATAACACTAGCGACCCGCCCCGGCTTCGCACGGGTATAAAATATTTAAAGTATTTTAAATTGGATAAGGATTAATGCCGTATTGGCTAAAATTGCTTCGAAAATTAGCCATTATTAGTCGTAAAAAGTAAATGACAAAAAAAGTTATTGTGGGTTATCCATAAGAGATAGACATATACCATCACGGACTTTTCTGTAGACCATTTCAATGTGTACAATACTTAGTACATTATTTTGATAAAACTCGTAGGGTTCAGCCTGCGTTTGCATTGTAAGCGGAAAAAATGTAATTATTTACGACATCACATTAGAAACCTCAAAAATAACAGTACTTCTCCACTATTTAATGGATGTTATTATACATATAAACCTTCCTCTTGAATCACTCTTATCTATTAAAAAAAACCGCATCAAAATCCGTTGCGTAGTTTCAAAGATTTAAGCATACAAAGGGACATAGGGACAGAGAAAGCGACTTTGTTTTATACTATGTAGTGATAGTGATATTACATTAGTTCTAACTTTCATTACGGTAGTTTTTTAACCTAAATATTAATCTTTAATATCCTCTAAATTATAATTTCTCAAATTAAAATCAGGAACATTTCGACGATTTCGTACCAATAGTAAACATGCTTTACAAAATTATTCCCCGAATATCTTGCGTTAGTTTCTCAGAAGCTGAAGCTTGAAATAACGACTACATTCAATTACTCGCAGATCGTATCGTCAGCACATTAATTAATTTAAAGCTAGACGTCTTCAGAATACATGATTTTAAGTGACTTGTGACTATGTGAGTCACGTACTAAGGCCAATGAACACTCGTAGCTTACTCAATATTCAAATCAATAAATACAAGAAATCGGAGCTTATGCAAAGACAGCAAACGAATACTTCACTGCTGCCGCGGTGCTCCGTGCTGCCAAATGGTTAACAATAACAATGCAGTTATTAATAGCTTGTTACAAGTTAGTGTATTTTATGTATAATTATTAAAATAAAAATTATTGATAGACCTCTAACAACTGCCGCATTTACTAGAGTGGAACCATAAAGTTAATATACCTAGCGGAATATTAACTTTATGAGTGGAACTTATGATATTATATTGTTATGAATTATTATGATCATTCATTGAAGAGTTTGAAAGGTAATGTAATGGGGCAAGTCAAAATCCATATTAATCCATACAAATATTAATTATTATAAATGCGAAAGTGTGTCTGTCTGTCTATCTGTATGTCTGTCTGTCTGTTACCTCTTCACGCCCAAACCGCTGAACCGATTTTGCTGAAATTTCGTATGGGGATACTTTGAGTCCCGGGAAAGGACATACTTAGGATACTTCTTGTCCCTGTAAAATGTACGGTTCCCTAGGGCCGCGCGATAAACGAGTTTTGGCGCAACTGAGTTGCGGGCATCATCTAGTTTTGAATAAATGACACAATATCTAATATTATAATAATTAAAGCTCTTTTAAAAAGTTTTTCATTTCATACCTTGTAGCGCCATCTTTTAGAACATTACATAACTAACACTATTTTATTCTTTACACTTACATAGAGTTGCAGCTACTCACCGCTAGGTGCCGTTCTGCACACGTGTGTTAGATTTCGGGACGTCTACTTAAATCTAAATTAATAATTATTATTATCGTGACAATTAACGAGGTGTCTGGTATAACGAACATAATGAATAAGTTTAAATTTTAAATCGAAACTCAATGTTTGCTGAATTTATGTTAGGTTTTACTATATTGAAATATAGATGGCGTTAGATGTACCATATTATACTCTAAAAATGGATATTGTTGATTTTGCAATTTGCATATATTTTAAAAGAATATGATCGTGAGGTGGTGGTTGGGTGTTAGTTGTTTAGTTGCGGCCAAGGAATTACTGATACGTAATACTGAGTATATTGTTTTGAAGCACTGTTCTGTCATAAACTCATAACTCCTACGCGTGTTACTACTCTTTTCAAATATTGCAATCAGTTGACTTGTGCTGATAAATTAGAAAGAAACCGTGGCAATGCGAGTGAAATTTTCTTTCATGAGATATTCTTTGATCATCTCAATTCTTAGTTGTAACGAAGACATCAGAACCATGCTTATTTGAGAGCATCCTTCAGAACTTTTCATAAACAAATTAGGTAAATTGCTCTTATCAGTACCAGTCAGTACCATTCTAGAACGCTTTTGATAATTTTATCAGCACTGCCATTACAATTTTATAGTTTGAAAGAAAACAGTCAGAAAGGGCGTAGTAGAAGTACCTATTTGACCTCTCTACTTATACCTACCGCGCGATGAAAATATGTGCCTGCTCCTGTCGTTGATTAGTGATTACTCCTCATCGATTACTCCTCCTGTCTTCTTCTGATAAGTTTCTTTGCAGGTCCGAAGATAGCTTACGCATGTCCCTCGGACTCCCTGAGATCATATCAAAAGGTTTTCGTGGTTGGATACCGCTGTCGATCCTGGTGACAACAGCACACACTGGAAATGTGTGGTGGGCCAAAGACCGTTTAAAAAAATGTCGGCACCCCCAGATTGCAACGCTATTTTATGGCATTCCTTTGCAATCATTGTTGCATATGGAAATTACAGGACTTTCACTTTTGAATATGCCTAAACAAACACTATAGGTTATTCGCGACAAGATGTAAGTAAATACTTCAGTATCCAGCAGTATTGACTCTGCCTGTTGACCGGGACGGCGAGTAACCCTGTCGATAAACATTCACTTCCCGTGTGAACCATTTTACGTAAACTCGTTTCGACTTAAGGTGACGCCATGTCAAAGTGAAAAACCGTGTTGGTTGTGTTTGAGATTGCTTGTTTTCTATGCGAGGCTGGCCCGGCCTCTCATAGAAAACAAGCAATGGAACAGCAAAAAATTGAAAGGGCGTAGCGACAAAATGGTTTTTGTCGCGTAATTTAAAAACCATAAATACATTTCATATAAGCTATGGACAAATTAAAGTGTATACTAGAACCAATTTATGTACAAATTTTGGAAGCTTATATCACTCTCCTCTGTTGGCAAAATAGGAATCCCTTTTTTTACAAAGGTCTTTTTGATTGATTATTCTGTGTTATAAAAGTTGACCAATCGTGTTATGCTATGGGTAATTCAAAGACAAAGACATGATGAATACTGACAATGAATTTTAATTTCTTAGCTTTAGTCATTGCTGAGAAAAATGGACATCGCTACAGCCAAATTATCAAGGCGTCATCTTAAAATTATGTTACAAAATATGTAAAATTTAACTTCATAAATGCGCATTTTCAATTACGATGCTGAGAATAAAAGTGTTTCAGTATTTTTAAGTGTAACATTTTAAGCTTGTGTTATATTATAATTTATAACATATTTTGCACTTTGTTTCAATTTAAAATTAAGTTACAAAAAAATTTAAGTACAGTAATTAATGGTTAATCACAATAAATGCAGAAGTTTGTTGGTGTCTATGTTTGGTGAAGTTACTTCTTCACACCGCGCCGTCACGGAATCCTACTAAATTTCTGATCGGCTTTGTTTTGAGCTCTGAGTTTACTTCTTATCCCCAAATGATATCTACTTTTTCTCTGTACTACTATAAAAAGCGTTTTATACTGCAATAGAGTTTTGCTCAAAGCTGCGGATAAAAGTGTAGTAAATGAACAAAATATAATAAACATAATAGAGCGTAGAGTATATACCATCGATATGCCTTTAATTAGGTGTGTTTCTAGTAGGCGGACTTTTTGTTGTTTATCGCGACAGTTATAGTAAAGGGTCTAAGTATGTACAAATTAATGTTGTAAAGATACGAATCAAATTAAGCGTAAAGATAAAACTGTAATCATTTCAAGGCTGTATGTGGCAAGAACGTAAATCAATTGGCTAGGAACGAGACCTCTTGCTTTATCGATTGATCTTCTTAAATTATATTTTATGCCCTTGTATTTAGGCGGTAATAATAATTCAACTAGTTAAATGATTTATTGACGCTATGATTGATGTTAATGGACAGACTTGGGAGATGCGGGTTCACACTTCACACTTAGAGCCTTTTCAGTTTTCTTGTTATTCTAGGGTAAATCTTAAAAAGATACCTAAACTAGCTTTCAAGGGACAATGGCAAAAATAGTTTATGTGGGTTTTTTACTCAAAGGAACCGCCTGCGGTCTTCTTCGACTTTATAATTATATAAAAAAAATCTAAAAACACAATATCCGATACACTTCTAGCACAGAATAGTATATTAGTTTAACAAGGTTGGTTTTAAATATCACTAAACTTGTAAAAAACATTATGATACTTAGGCCTGTTTCACCACTTCCTGATAAGGTGCCGTATAGCCTATCCACAACTTATTTGACAGATGCTCCATACTCTATCTGTCAAGTTAAGTTGTGGATAGTCTATATTATGTACTTGTCAGGAAGTGATGGTGAAACAGGCGGCAGGTCCTTAACTGGTAGTCTTGGTAAATCATCCTTAACAACAGAATCAAGAAACAAACTTTTTAGAATACTATAGTAGAGTCTAGTGAATGTAGAGTATTTTAAAGCCTGGCTCAGTCTATCTTCAGGTAGAATTTGCGCACGTAGTCTCACACTTCGTTTACGCTAATAAAATTGTACTAAAATCTATGTATATTAGATACACAGCATCTATGAACTAGCTAGTCAGCCATTGTACGCGAAAATTGGCGCACATCCAAAATGCAGCTTTGTCTATTGTTTGCTACAGTCGGTGGCCTGCGGGCTGATATAATCATAAAAGTGTTCTAAATACAAATAATACGAGCCATTTTGTTACTCGACCATAGACTATAGACTCTAGAGCGCTCGCAATCGATATCCTCCGGCGGAAAACGGTAATAAATTCAGTCCATAGACTACAGAGGCTTTAGCGCGGATAACAGATAATATTAAATTAGTTATGTTCACAGAATAATGTTACTCGTATTGTACGGAAGAGGCGAACTTTAATTTTATGCTTATTGTTAAGAACTTACGACTGGTATCTACATTGTTTTTCTTAATTACAATAAATTATAATTTAACGATTTGACACATAGATAATAATAATAATCTTTTCATATTTTGTTACATAATAATATTGTATATACAGTGTGAAATTTTAATGGTTGTTTTCCCGCAGTAAAATGATTCTATCTTAGTAGTACAATAGATTTGTAAAGTTTTTTTTGTTCAAATCAAAAAAAAATTCGGTCGGGTCCATAGTAACTCGCGCCTATCGGCATAAAGTTTCCATAGTAAGCCATAAAAAATATTTTGTATTTTCAAAAAATAACATGCATGGTTCGATAGTACTACTATAGGTAAATTGTTCTGCTGCGGGAAAACAACCACTAAAATTTCACGTTGTATAATATATACTGTCAAAAAAGTGAAGAAATTAAAAAGTCGTAGTCCCATTTTTTTTAGATTGATTTGAAAGGGATGACACTACGATGTTGCCACGTCCTTAATTTCTTCACTTTTTTGACAGGCTAAACGTTTAGGGTGAAGCCAAACTAGCGTAATTTCTGCCGGGCAGAAATTTCATACAAAAGTCATGTTTGATTCACACGGCGACTCAAAATGAGTTGTCATTTGTATGACCAGAAATTCTGCCCGGCAGAAATTCTGCGGCTCACGACTCACAAATTACGCTCGTTTGGCTTCGCCCTTAGTGTATACTCTATCTACTTTTTCAGTTTTAATATCAAAACAAGTTGGTATGAATTGTGAATTATTGTAACGCACGACTTTTTACAGTACTTAGTTACTTACGTTTCGTAAATTAAAGGGTACCGAAAATTTTAACAAACATACTTCAAAATTAAAGTCCTCAATATGTGATACCTACAGTAATTTGAATATTATGCAGAATATTATACGAATTCTATAATACCCTCAACAATCAACATAAAAACTATTTGCATTGACTGTTGCAAGCGATAACGATAAGCCGCGAGCACGAGGGAATGGTTGGTAGAGCTGTAGATAGAGTTTATGAAACCACTATTTTTTGTGAGCTTGTATTAAATATCATTGTCATCAGCCTATCGCCATAAATTATTTCAGAAATTCATGGAAATAAAATACGGTTATGACAATTTTACGAAATATTACGAACTTAGCCGTACAGAACTCTAGTGGCACATTCGATTTTGTATTACCTTAATGGCCTGTTTTACCACTTCCTGATAAGTGCCGAATAGGCTATTCACAACTTTTTTGACAGATTCTCCATACTTCATGTTGTGGATAGCCTATTCGGCACTTATCAGGAAGTGGTGAAACAGGCCCTCTGATGGGATATGGTCTAACTGCCCATCATACTTAATCCTTATGTTTAGAAGATAGCTCCCTACATCGGTGATGATTAATAATGTTTTTTTGTTTAAGTGGACGAAGTCTAACTGATCATTAATCATTATCCTTATATTAACATACTATATGACCCAGTGAATTTAATCGTATCGCTTCCCTACCAATACATATAAACCTTCACTGGTCTTCCACGAATGTTTCCGGACTAAAATTAACCAAATTGGTGCAGCTGTTCTTAAGTTTTAGTAAAGCTAACAATTTTTTTTAATATATTAGATTATGTCGTTGATGATAATATTGCCTTTCCTCTGAAGATGTTGGCGAAACGTGTTCCAATGGCGTATGACAACCACCCACGCGTCTACGATTTAATAAGCGGCTTGTGATAAGAACCTGTCTGACTCACAATCACACTGGTATCCCAGCAGACAACTTCTACTAGACTCTAGAGCTTGTAAACATAATAGGTGTCTTGTAAATAAATATAAGAGCCAAAGGATCGTTGACTGATAGATCAACGCACACAAAATTTTAGCAATAAATTGCCTGTCATCACTTCAAAATATACGTTTCAATTGAAACCGACCACGGTATTTCATTTAGTCATTTCACTTATTGGTCATTAGTAATGACTTTTTGAATGGTTTCGAAGTTTAGAAAACTTCGAAAGTTTTCTAAACTTCGAAACCGTTCCGCACACCAGCACTTGGCTCTACAATGTCTATTTAAGTGATAGTAAAGGACTTTCTATTCGTCAACAGATTCCTGACAAAAAACATTAAATTCCCCTTTAGTATTGGTCCCCTGACGAAGATTTGGGACCGGTGTTGAAAAGTCAACAATAGATAGAGGGCTGCTCCATTGTCAAACAAAACGATACGTATTTTACTGTCTTTTTATGACGCTACTGCTTTTAGGAGTTAACTGGGGTTAAACAATATAAAGAAACGATAACGAAGTTTTGAATGTACGGACTAACATCGTGACTTACGGAAATAGTAAGTACTAGCTGTCCCGGCAAACGTTGTTTTGCCATATGGCAAAATTTTTATACACCAGATGTTAAGTTGGAAGAAGACAAATATATCTGCGAAAACCGCATTCAATTCGGATCAGTAGTTTTCGTGTGATAGTGGAACAAACATACAGACAGACAGACAAAAAACTAACCACCATTTTTGGCTTCTATAGCGATCTAGTAACACCCCCCGCTTATTATTTTTTGAATATCTTTAATGTACAGAATTCACATTTCTACAGTTTTATTATATGTATAGACTAGTAGTAGTAGTATTTTATTTATTTGTCTATCGTGCGGATACCGTAAATTTTTCCGCAATACATTTTATTATGTGTCCTTTCTCGTCTCTCAAAGTATCTCCATACCAAATAATATCTTAATCAGTTCAGAGAGGTAACAGACGGACACCTTCGCATTCATAATTTCTTTAAAGACAGTGAGAATTGAGGAAGCAAGAATTTCGAAATTATTGTTTTTTCAATTTTCGTTATATTTTGTGGTAGGTACCAGTAGTAACGGCATTCAGAAAACATTAATTGAAAAAAAATATTCTGAACAAAAATTTTTGAGATTGAGTTATAGATTTAGATTAATTCTATGTCTCAAGCTCCGGTTTATTCATGTAGTAATGTATAAAATTACCATTAGGTTTAATAGAACTAGTTATTAAAATACTTTCGAATTTCCTAATCCAGTTATCGTCCATCGACCATTGACATTTTAATTATACAAAGAAAATGGAGTAAAAACTGAGCACTATATAATTATTAAAAGCTGTTTCAAAATCAATTCAAAATTATATTCTGTGACAGTGGACAGATTCATGTAATTATACCTAGATCTGTCCAGTGTTCTAGCACGAAAGATATTATAATAATAATATTATGCTCTCTCATCTGACTGCAGTTTGAATTTGAACAAGTTGGTCAATATCTCTAAATCTAAATTATTACTGTTGAATACAAAAGTCCTCGGACACAGTTAAAGTTCTAATATCAAACAAGTCAAAAGATGTTACTTCTGCATTTGCTAGGCTAAAGGCAATGATGATGTCGTCTTCGTCTGGAGAGCATCTTTATTTAGCCATGTAAAAAGGTTGCTATGGATCCTTGTAGCCGCGTAATGTTATAATATTATGTAAATTGTAGAGCATAGAGAGCATAGAATAGAGCAAAGCTTTACAACCATTATTTGTTAGTAAGTTTAATAAAAGGTCCCAAAAGTAGGAGTACACTCCAGACCAGTGCATCAAGATTCCAATTCCAATTATGTTTATATCATTATCAACAATATATAATGGATTATGGAACCATAATAAATGCAAGGAAATAACTATTGTGATCGACGTGTTGTTTTGCATTTCACCGACCGCATGATTGATTTCATGCATTATTCTAGCATTTAGAGAAAAACCGATTTGGTGTTGTACTGTTTATTTGCAGCATGAAATTATAAAGTTAATGCTTATGCCAACGAAAGTTTTTTCTATGATTGAAAGCTTTGTTCTCCAAAACTTTTCTGTGAGTGTGCAATGCTGCACTGCAAAGTGTATGCTGTACTTATACTGTACTCCCGAACAGTATGGTGTATAGGAACACCACTGTGACTGTAGTCTGTACACAGTCGCCGTGCGCACTGTCAACGAGCGGGCCAGTCGACTCGAGCGCGCCTGCCATGCGCACATCTGTCCGGTCGCGCGCCATTACAAATTCGAATTTCAAACGATTTATCGATTGCCAGTTTTAAAATCGATGTTTTACAGTGTTTAGTGTCAGTTCAGTGTTGGTGTTGCAAATAGTAAAAACTCTTTAGTTTATCAATAATCAATATTGCACGACTGTTACCTATCTGTTTCGTTATTGTTTTTGGAAAAAAATATTGACAGGGATTCGGAGATTCACTGAAACAGTCTCTACCATCTCCTTGTAGAGTTGTATCTTCTTTATAAAACGTAAAACCTATGGTAGTAGAGTTGGCTCTATATTTTAATTTATAAATTAAAGCTTTAGTTAACACGCTATGATTAAAGTTAAAGACTTAAAGTTAAAGTCCCGTAAACAAATAATTTAAGTTAATATCATATACTAGCTCTGAGTTCATTGGCAACTACAAACCTGGTTTAAAATCCTCAATACGTAGCGGCTCCGAGCTACTTAAAATGCCTTTAGGCACTTTCCAGTTCGGAATCTCTCGGGACAATTTTCATAACGACTGTCTTTTAAGCCAATTATCCGTTAAGATATTCATAAATTAAGCAATTTACCATACAGTGCATTGAACGTTAAGTTGCTCTGTTCGTGTTGTGTTATTGTAGAGCCATGTTAGGTTGTTATAGTATTCATATTTAGGCTGATAAGTTTTGGAAGTCTTGTTAAATTTGAGAAACCTTATAATCTCTATGATCATAATTTGTTTTGCACTAAGGTGTCTCTATATTAAACCACTTATAAAATTCCTCAGATAATATAGGTGTGACGAAATCTCCGAACAATCACTAGATACTATCAAATTCCATTAAGTTTTTTCTAAGCTGTTGCGAGATATTTGGGAGCTCACCGAGTGGTCACGAGCCCGCATCTGTGATTATCGAGCCGCTTTAACAATTCGAGCGTACTTACAAAATAATTGCGTTTCCTAAGCACGACTCCCAGCCAATGACCTTTGATTCGCTCCGATATGTTTACCCAGAAAAAGCTGCGCTGACCTGTCGAGGTTCAGATAAACGCTTAGCTAATTCCTACAATATTTAATTTTATTGTCACACTGTGAAGGAAATTAACGGACCTAGAAGATAGGGCATTAAAGCATTAAACCGGGAAATGGACTCGTCCATGTAGTCGTAAATGTTTAACTTTCATAATCGGTAAATAACATAATAACAGGGCAAAAATAATATTGAACGTTGTTTAGACGAGTGTGTCTTCTCAAACAGGTTTGCAATATTGATTTTACGGGCAAAAGTGTGTCAAGATTTCTAGTACCAGTGATGACTAGAGCGTACGTTTCTTGTGTTTCGGAGAAGTGATGGTGTCGCGATGCCGGATTGGCGCTACAACGTGCTGTCGACGAGCGAGGCGTACATCAACGTGGACGGGGAGCTACCCCAGAACCCCTTCGCGGCGAGCTACCCCCGCCGAGCTGATCGCTCGCGACCTCTACATACCTGCCCCTACACCACTATCTTCCTGGGAACGCGCCCGACCGCTCCCTACAGAGCAACGCAGCTCCAGAGCGAAAATGGAGATCCATACGCGGACGTATACTCTGTGGACCACTCCTCAAACTTGACGGACACCTCCAGCTTTGCCTGCTACGAGGATTGCCGCGCGCAATTCGACAATACTCTCTTACTGAGAAAGGACTCTTCTCTATCTCACGAGGATGAAAATTTATCGTTGCAGCTACAAAAAGCTTCGGGGGTGTTCTACGTGTCGACTAAGACAGAACCCTTACACGGCGAAGTGCAAGGGAACAATTTGTTGCCAGTCGAAGGATCCGAATCCGACGCCCTATCCTCCTGCACCTGCGACAGTTTCGAGCGATGCGAATTCGATTGCAGGGAATTTGAGCCGTTTTCGGACACGTGCTGCTGTGATCCTTTGAGCGATGGAGTGTGTAGCCGGAGTCCCAAAAATGTGGAGTCCCCCGAAAACTTCTGCGATCGAATCGCCGTCGAGGAGGATCAGATATCCGCTCGCAGCGATATGGATGGCTTAGATTTGGCCCTGTTTGAGCCTGCACGTATCGACAGCGAATTTCGGGAATCCAGTGCTAACTCGTCAGTGGCGACGACCCTGTGTGGGGTGCTGTACGTGCTCCCGGAGACTACTAATGGTGAGTCTATCAGCAGGTTACTAAGTATTTGCGAAGTGTTTGGTCATCAACGTAATTTATCTCCGCGCCGTATCAGATACGACGAACGGTACGCAGGCGATCGCGGTCTCATCAATCACGCGTCATTGTCGCTGATGAGTGATGCTACAAAACCTTAAGAAACTCGTATTAGCATAGTTATTCTATCGTAAACTGTCTGACCGAAATTAAATCCAGTTTTTGCGCCAGCATTCGTAATGGGAGCTAGATACGACTTTTTGCCGTGCATATTAATTTTAGCATTGTTCAGGTTCCTGATTCTCGAATTACAGATATCTAGAGAACCTGCCGTGAGTCGTTTGTTAGAATTATAATTGTGTTTATTCTATGTTTTAATATTAATTAGTAGCTGATCTCTATCAAGTAATAATACATTGTGTGTGGCATGGAGGTGATCACGGAAGTCGGAGCCTTTATTGAAGTAGCGCTACAGATTGGTTACCGTTATCCATTCGCAAGTTTCTAATTACTGGACGTACGGGTATAGCAATTGTTGGCTCGCATGCAAATCAGATGTCAGAGATAAATGGACAAAAAACTGACCAAAGCCAAAGGCAAGTCGGGTTCATTATTGTTATAACAAAGATCTGAATTCTGATACAATTGACTTATCACTTGAATTCATTTCATGTATCACAAGTAATTTGTAACTGATGGGATGTAATGAAATATGTACATTGAAAACTTTGGCCACCTAAATTGAAACAATTTAAGCAATGTCCATATAATATTCTTACATTTCTTATAAGTCTGTAATATTTTCGACAGAAGCACAGGTCAAACTTTTGTTTAAAATACCTCTATACTCTCTCATTCTCTACTATTAATAAATATTCATATGAGACATTAGCGCCAAGTTTACGAGTTGTAATTATTACTTATAATTGCAAATCGTGTTTGGTCCAAATATTTGTAGTAATTCAATTACCATAAATACTGTGTCATAGATCGCAGTTGCTTTTTAATTTATTTGCTATCGTGATGAAAGGTGCTAGTTGCTACGTTTGAATATTCATTAGATGACTTGAAACCACGTCTGGGAGCCAGTATTGATCGAAAATAGCTTAGCTATGCATTTAACAATTTATATTTTGGTCAAATTATGAACGAAGTGTCAGTGGTAGATCTGAGTACGACTAGTACTCTTACCATAATTTGCTTTGCCTCGTGCCGTCATATTTTGCATATCACTAATATGAAAATTATAACGCATTAACTTTCGAAGATGAGACGATTTACTGGAGATTAAGCAGTGAAATTGCTTGTAGTGAAACGCAAGTCACTTGTGACATGCAAATTGCAAAATTAACATGCACATTGCACAAGTCCAATATTAAAGTTAAGAGGACCCCAGCCACCCCAAACTAAGCAATGAGCAAAAGTTGATAAGAAACTCAATGTTACTTACAAATGTGTTGATAAAGTAATAAATACACAGGTAAACGTGAAGAAACTAGTCAACAACGTACAAGTTCAAGACTTTGACATTTGAAATTGCACTTTCGTGGCTTAATTTATATCTGCAGCAGTTTTACGAGTTGTTTTCACATTGTTAAAGAGTTACGAGTCGTTCACATCTCGTTCTTTACAGGCCAACTAAAGGGCTCAGTTTGTTAGCGATGAAGGTTTGTTAAACCTGTGATGTCATTTATTGTACCGAGCGCTAGGGTTGCCACAAAGATAAGACAAGAAATTCAAATGTATTTGAATGAATAAGAGTATGATAATCACACTGAAGAGAGTGAAAGTAATATACGATAAATTGTAAAAAAAAAAGAAAACAGGTTAATGTGAACCTAGGACAGTAACAAAGTAACTAACATGTTACGTGTCTATGGTTAGTAGGTTTCAGGTCATCCTAATAAACCAAGCTAAAATTGTGTTCTGTAACAATAGTTTTTCGCACGCCTGATGACTCGCAAGTCGCAGATAACAATCTCGAAAATATATCATCCATAATATAATGGAGCCTGACTCAAAATTGGCAACGGTAATTAAAAATGAACTTTAAGATATTTATGCCCACTTGCGCAGATCTGAGTTAACGTTAACCCCGGATTAAACGTTATCTCTTTCGTAAAATATATAAAGAATGTAAGAGATAAAACACTATTTAACCCGGTGTTCACTTTAACCAGGATCTGTGCAAGTGGACCTAAGATCGGTAGCACCATATTATAATACTCATCCATCCAAAAATGGATGTCATTAGTAACAAAATGAAGATGAGGTCAAAACCACGTCATGCGACCAGGTCGTGTGAATAAAAATTATTCACCCAGCCAGTCTAAAAATGCAAATCTAGTATGAAAATTATTCCCGTACATGACTGAGGTATGTAATAGCGACATCTGCTTATAATTTATAATGAGGCCCTTCTTGTAGTACAGGCTCTGCAGGAAGAGCTTGCATATGCATTAAGCTTATAGCTTCAAATATTAAGTTACATGAAGTGTAATTGAAAAACTTATACTAGGGTTTTCATGATTAACTTAAAGCTACGCGGTAGAGCTGACATAATATCCTGTTCCTACACTTTATTTAGAATAACCTTGAGAAATAAATGCGAATGATTTTTGTTATTTTCTAAGCAGGGCTGAAGACACATCAGTCATATTATCATCTGTCACAGGATTAAACTCGTGATCAAAAACTGCGAAAGTTAGATGAAATGAGCAAAGTAAAAAATATCAGAAAGAACACGAATTAAAAACAAATTTTTAAAAATAAAGCACTCGAAACGAGCAAATCGCGTAGGAATGTTGTGGACAAAAACAAAATATCATAATATACGAGACGAACTTTAAAATACAACGCTTTAAACATGAAGCCATTTACAAGTATAATCAGGTGATATTAAAATGCAGTCGATAATGTCAATGTCGGACTCAAAAGTTGGGACTTTCTACGTTCTCGATCCGTTTAAGGTCTATCATAGAGATGGTCTTATCCCGCACAATTGGTCACGAGTCACCCTATGTCCGGAAAATGATAAGACCGTTACAATTCTATCTGCGGTGTACAGTTACAGAGGTAAAAAAGTACACTCATAAGTATGACATTGCGGTGGTGTACCTTCTAATGGCAGCAATTTGAAACAATACGAATTGGCTTACGGTGAATAATACACTGGTAAATTGGACTATAGATTCTAATGGACGGGTAATATTGAGATTTTAGATTTGCTAATTTGAAACAGTTGCGAGATATGAGCGTCCATAAGGTTGTTTTGTTTCTACTTTTGTTGTTATGCGGCTTTGCTGTAATAGTGTATTTTGAAGAAACAATTATTTTGTGTGTATTGATTACTTTTGAGAATATACTTAAATGATCAATATTATTTTGAAGTATCGTATTACTAGTGTTAGAAGTATATTTGTTTCAATTATACCTAAGTATTACTAAATTCTGAATTTTACTAAATCGCCATCAATAACAAAACTTTTCCAATATGAGAGTTATGACGTAAATTAGCTTTCGCTTCATAACAGGGCTGTTCTATTTAGTATTGCACAGTTAATGATTGATAATACGGGCTTACACAATTGTAACAAAAGCAACGAAATATAAAATACACCGTGGGAACATCGATTACCGTGTCAAGTCTTACTGCTAGACAATTATTGTAATGTGCTGTAAATTGCAATACATTTCTATAGGGAAAAAATCAGGCTTAAATGCTCAGGGGTTATTGCAATAAGAAAATTAAGGAGTATCGTAAAAGTAAGGAGTGAAATAAACAAGGTTTGGTATCTTTGTCTGTTGCGGACTTACATCACTTAGGGCCTGTTTCACCACTTCCTGATAAAGTGCCAAATAGGCTATCCACATTTTTTGACAGATCCTCCATACATGTCAAGTCAAGTGGTGGGTAGCCTATCCAGCACTTATCAAAAGTGATGGAACAGGCCTTATAGTCAAATAGTTAAGAAGCCAAAAAGAAGAGTAGCTTTAAAACAAGTAACCTAGTTTTTAAAATTCCATATGAAACAAACGTTTGATACAGTTAAAATGCTTGTAAAATCCAGTCTCTTTTTCCCAGTTCTTTTAAATCTAGCTTCTTTAAATTTCGAAAATTTTCTTCAAATTTTGAAAAAAGATCCAACAATTCATTCATAGGACCATTTAGATTTTAGATCTTAAACAGAATGTACCAGAAGTATTTTTTATTCCACCGTTATGATACGATCAGCCATTACCGCACACGTAGTGAACAGCCTGGAATGCACAATCAGTATCTCCAGATAATTGCAAGACTTACGGCGATCATTCCTAATAAACTCCTATTAGCTCCGATAATACCATTGTCTAGTAGCTAATAACTATTGAACATAAAATGGTGATCATTAGGAAGTGCTTTTATCTTTAATGCTAGAATTGGTTGCGATAATAACATCTTGAACGTGAGCTTGAAATTGTTTCAGAGAATTTGTACATAAAAGATTATTTTTGTTGAGAAACCATCCTTTAAGGTGACGCCATGTTAAAGTGAAAAACCGTGTTGGATGTGTTTTAGATTGCTTGTTTTCTATGCGAGGCTGGCCCGGCCTCTCATAGAAAACAAGCAATGGAACAGCAAAAAATGGAAAGGGCGTAGCGACAAAATGGTTTTTGTCGCGTAATTTAAAAACCATAAATACATTTCATATAAGCTATGGACAAATTAAAGTGTATACTAGAACCAATTTATGTACAAATTTTGGAAGCTTATATCACTCTCCTCTGTTGGCAAAATAGGAATCCCTTTTTTACAGAGGTCTTTTTGATTGATTATTCTGTGTTATAAAAGTTGACCAATCGTGTTATGCTATGGGTAATTCAAAGACAAAGAGATGATGAATACTGACAGTGAACTTTAATTTCTTAGCTTTAGTCATTGCTGAGAAAAATGGACATCGCTACAGCCAAATTATCAAGGCGTCACCTTAATAAACCCTGCCTGTACTTTAAGGATCACTCCTTCATTAAATTTTACCCGAAGAAGCTTTATAAGATGGACCTCACGTTCCATCATCAATTAAAAATCTAACATCCAATTTGTAACACTCATTTTAATTATGGGCTTAATTTAATTTACAACGCACAAAGAATTTCTTGTGATGCGTTCCATTTAAGTTGTAATCTATTCTCGGCTTTGCATTGTTATCAAGCGTAATTTGTTACGATTGCATAAGTGCTTGTTCTTTTATATTATGTTCGGCGCGGTCGTTGGCACGAGTGTTTGAAGAGTGAGACGTGATCTGGATGAAATTTAACGCCAGGTTTGGGAGCTAAAACGGATGTCTCTGTTTTGGTAGGTTTTTAAGATCTTCCGACGAATTTGGTTGTCCTAAACGCCATACAAATTTTCAAAATCTCTGGAGTCTGGACAGTTCCAAGAAATTTTGGTTTTTTTGCATAGGCCATGCTATAGACTATAGTTAAAGAGTATAGAGGGATTAAAATATAAAGATGCATGAATCTAATGACAGGGTGACCTGGTCTTCCACAGACTATATTTTTACATGAAATTGATAATCCAGTAGCGGGAAGTAGGAACCTGGTGAAAGGGTGATTGATGTGCCACTTATAAATTACAGGGGAATCCATGAAGTGGCAAATTATAGTTCTTTTGTTTTTGCTTGGGGCAGAAGAGCCGTTATTAGACTTATTAGCGATGGAAAATAATTTAGAAGGATTATGGGAAATAATATACATGGATATAGCTAAAACCGTGGGAAGAGACACAAAACGTAGAAAACAAGAAGAAATATTGTTAATCTATTTCTATAGTATTATGTAGATAGTCCCGTGCTCCATCTTACTCTATTTTTGGCTGTATATATACAAAAAAGCTATGAGTAATAAACAAAATAGTCTTTCTTCTAGATAATTTTGTTTCAAGGTCGTGCCTAGATTTACCCTTTACGTTGATAAACCCTTTCATTTCGATACATTGTTTATCGGTAGATTAAGTAGATTTAAGTTCACGAGTGGACATGAGTGTTAAAGGCGAAGTCTCTTGATCAAGATTCGCCTATCGTGGTATGTTGGGTACCAGTCGATGGCCTACAAAACCTTAACGAGTGCACTCCATTTACAGAACCACTGATAAGGCAAGGTACGCTTATTCCAGCTTATCTAATGGAACCTAAAAGTTTTGTTTCTGCTATAGCCCTTTTTACATTTTGTTTTCGTAACTGAGTTTAATAGTCTTTAAGTGTAATTTAAATCAGTGATCAATCATAGGATAACGTCAACGAATCCGTATGACCCTTAGCTAATAGGTAATAGCTATATAATATAATATATGTAGTATAATACCTATATTCTTAATATAATTTTTTCTGTTATAAAAAATAGCTAGACACTTTTTAAATCTAAAATGAATGAAAATATTTATCACGAAACAACAATCATAGTGTCCATTATCTTAATAGCAATTTCTTTTTAATCCCTGTGTTGGTGTCTCGAAATTACGTAGGATTTGGCAGCTAATGCTTTAAGTTATTATAGTAATCCGATTATATAATCACCATATATAGGATTAAAGGTTAGAGTGGTTTAGGTTATAGCTGTAAGCTTTAATTTTTCTCTAACTCATGTCAAGAATATTTTCTTCTCAGCGCGATCCGCTTACGATATCTGCTCTTTGGCATTTCCATCGATTCCATCATTGTTATCGTCCTTTTACTAGTATCATAGGGAAAGATTTATCAGTGGAAAAGATTTATGGATAAGATTGTGAAATTTTGTTCACTAAGGGCCTGTTTCACTACTTCCTGATAAAGTGCTAAATAGGCTATCCACAACTTTTTTGACAGATTCTCCATACATAGGGGCCTGTTTCGCCACTTTCTAACAAAGTGCCGAATTCACAAATTTTTTGACAGATGCTTCATACTTGATCTGTCAATTTAAGTGGAGGACAGCCTATTCGGCACTTATCAGGACGTGGTGAAACAGGCCCTTAAACTTCTTCATTGTAAAGGGGAATCCCTATAAAAATCTCAGCAACTATCATTGTTATTATCCTAGAAATTATTTGTATAAAGCAAAAATATATAGAAATTGCACAGTGCTGTACTATGAGGATCGAGGCGGCTCGGGTGTGGCGGTTTGAACATTGGTATAGTATTACAGCGGTATTCGATTCCTAACAGTCACCAAACGTGAACATTATTATTACGATGAATATTAAATTAACCACAAAATAATGTGTGAACATGGTACATTTGATACCTTCTGCCGACACCGTGGGGTCTTGAAATTTTTAAATGTAGAGTTCTACTGAACATTTTTAAATCTAGTGATTGTTTCCCGATACATGGTTTCGCCATGGACCTCCTGGAAATTGTAGGTATGTTCCGAAATAAAACCCAGCATAGCTGGCCAGTGTAGTTTCGTTCCGAAATATACGCCAGTGCTTTCGCGTATAATTATATGCCTGCTGGAATGTCACACTTGTCTCACCAGAGGCACACCTATATAACGTCTTGGGCACTGACCTTCAGTATACTAGGTTTTATTTCGGAACCTAGGCAGTATATTTTGACATCTTGTGTCACGAGATACAATTATTTCCTTCATATCATAAAAATATTAATATGGTATCTATTTATACATCAACAGTACTTGCACACGCTTCTGAAATGTCACGGCCTTAGTCTTTAACTCGTAACTGAACGCGCTTAGTCAAAAGCTCCATCATGTTCATACTACTTGTTGAGTTGTAACTTGTAGTACATAACTAGACGATCATTCATCATAATATTATCATTACGTTGTCTACCGTGAGAACTGACTCGCTAGTTATGCTTGGCAACGCCTCAACTGTTAAGCTCGAGTCTCGACTATGACTACTAGAGCATTTAGCTATATGTGTGTATTATTTAGTAATACAGGGTTTTTATTGTAATATTAAGTGTCTGAGTAATAAAGTTTTTCTTGTACATGTCATTTGTGGAGTAGAATCATAAGTAGATAAAGAAGATATCTATTTCTTTTTTAAACATACATTATTTTTCGGTTACCAACGTTTTTGGGCTAGATTACGTCTTAGTACATAGTTCTAACAGTAAACTATGGTGCTAAACATTCGGCCGATATTGGAAAAGAAGTTTGCTTCACAAATGAAATCGAATAAATACTAAATATATAAGTAAAATAGTAGTGAATGCAGCTGCCCAAAATGGGATCATACGGGTGCAGTGACTCAGTACAATAACATTTATCGCGTGCTTAAGTAATTATAACATTATTGAAACTATGTTAGGTCGTCCTTTTTTGTTGTTGGAGAAAAAATGAAACAGAACCATCGGTAGAGTTGGATACAGCACGCGCCATACACCTGTCCCACCAGGCCTGGGTCCAGACAGGTTTAGTACCAGTTCAGCTATCATGACGTAATACTAACTTTTTATTATACTGTAATGAATTTTAATGAGAATTTCGCGATATCCTTTTACTGCTACTTCAGTTTTGTGGTGGAAAACTAAGAAAGTTTTTAAATTGTAAAAAATATACTATTTACTCTACATTATTATTTTAGACGCGTAAGTATGTGTTTTACTTCTTTACGCAAAAATTACGAAACGAAATTTGATCAGATTTAGCGAGAAAGTAGTTTAGTAGATAATCCAGTTATAACTTGGCTTAACTTTATCTAAGAACAGCAGTTTTGTGTAAAGTAATCTTTGACTTCATTGGAAAAAAACCTAATTTCAAGAGCGTTATATAATATCAAAATATTTAAAAGATACTTCCATATCACAATTTTATTTTACTTCTTCACGAGTGACGTGTGCTTTACTACTTCACGCAAAAACTACGAAACAAAATTTGATCTTCAGCAAGGCAAGCAAGCAAGGTAGTATATCTAGTTTTATCTTAGTTGCTATTTAAGCCCACATAATATTATCCCAAAATAGCATTTTTAGTAGAATGCTAAGTTTTGAATTATGCTAAATATTAACTTAGATTTTCCAAAAATATAAGCTCATTTCTAGAGCCATGTGTAAGTTACAAGTAATAAATAAATGTAATTAAATAATAAATAGCAAGAACAGTTTCAACATTTTCTTGTAATGTGGTTAAAGCAATTGTCGTAAAATTGAATTGAATTAAATAACTATAGTAACTAACTAGCTGTTGCCCGCAACTTCGCCCGCGTCAATATTATGTACTAGTTGACCCGGCAAATGTTGTTTTGCCATTTAAAGTATATTTCTACTTCATCAGTTGATACAAAGTCTTACCCCCTCTTTTGTCCCCTAAGAGGGCTGGGGGGGGGGATTTTATCAACAGATGTTAAGTTGGAAAACACAGTTAATAAATATGAAGTAAGTCAAAGAAAAAAGGTTGATACAAAATCTGGCCCCCTCTTTGGTCCCCTTAGAGGGGTGGGAGGGGGGATTTTTATACACCAGATGTTAAGTTAGAAGAAGACAAATATATCTGCGAAAACCGAATAAAAACAACAATATTATTTTTATTATTATTGCATTAAATGTATGCCTGATGAGAATAATGTAAAATTGATGTTCTCACAAATCGTAACTCTACGTTTCCGATTTTTTAGTGATTCCACTACTCTAACGGAAATTCTTATCTTTTTAAATTAAACACCAGTTTTTAAGCCAGACAGGTTATGGTTTATAAACTGTTATAAATATTAGGAAAGAAATTTGTGAGTATATTTTGTGCTATTATAAACGATAGAAATAAATATACTCAGCTCCGGCATTTATTTACTTGTAAAAAGTAAATTATTATTGATTTTATTTTATGTTTTTGTTACGTCGGAAATGCAGGTTTGGTAATTTTTTCCGGCGGGTTCCTTCCGGTCCTATACAAAGACTTCATCTTTCGAACACTAAATAGATCCATCTATTTCGTGATAATTTTGGCGAAGCCCGTCAAAATTCAAGTTTAAAATTAGCAGTAACTTTAGTCATTAAAAGGTGATAAATCTTCCGTTTAATGGGGTAATAAACTTTACAAGCTGCATATTTCATTCAAAGACATTTTAATATATTTTATAATCGATACCGGTCTACGTCTTCACTATATTAAATAATTAAAGTGGTTCTTTTTAAAGATGCCCTGATGAATCACTTCCTAAAGTGCTGCTATTTATAAGAGTACGAGGCAACTTTTATCTGAGATCATACTTATGCGATGTTAGTAACTATTTTTATGTCTATGTTATTTTTTAACGGACGTTGGCCTCACTGCTATTTTCCAGGATCGACAATGTTGTTGCCACGAAAATTTTTTGATAAAATCTTTGCTCTCTGTGACACCCCAGAACCCAGTGGACACGCTAACACGTGCTAAAATGTTAGTGACCCTACATTTAAGTTACCAAAAATATATTATTTTAAGTATTTATCTGTCATCGTACCCTTGTCCCTTGTCAGTAAATATTGTAATACTGTGCTCTTATTGCTTCACCAGAACTACCGTCACATCCTCGGCCTTGTTGATTTACCACAACAACCATAGATAGAGCAGAGCCATAATTATATATTATTGACTTTCTGACATTGGAAATTCTCTGATGCGACCATAACAAAAGAAATAAATTAGTTTAAACTTCTTTGGTTAAATGTAATTACAACTTATGCTTTCATGTCCTTCGATAATACTAAAATATCCTGCGATAATACGAAAATGTATACCATTTGTTTTCGTGTCCTTCGATAATATTGAAATTTCTGTCCTATAACCCGAATAAATGTAACAGTATCATGGTATTTAGCAGTCCCCTATCTGATTCAAAACATCCTGCCTATAAACTACTTATAACTCTTTGAAAATCCTGACTCCTATAATATTGACCTCTTTTGAAACCTTTAGATGACACAAAAGCTTAAGTCATTTTATGAGAGTTCGTGACCAGAGCTGTGCTGGGATATATTAACATTAATATCTATTCTACAGAATTGTAGCACGTACTGTTTTTTGTCTGTCGTAAAATACTTTGATGTGAATGCTTACGGAAGTGTTCGATATAAAGTAACACAGCGTATGTGTCACTAATGCCTATTTTCACAAACAGATTATGTTATGTGCCTAGTGCCACCAATTTTAGGGGTATTTAGGGTTATTAGATTTTACTAAGAGTTTCATGGACTGACTGGTGACACAATGCGTTGGTTAGGTTTAGTTATAGTGCACATTTTACATAATAGGTAATTAATGTGTAGCTTGTGTGTGCCCTGTGCAGTGTGCAGGCAAGCTGTTCAAACTCTATGTAGCGTTTCACTAGAAAAGGAAACCAAGTAGATTTTGTTCCTGACATGCCGAGAGCTTTTAAAGTTCCATTTACAAATAAAACTAATTTTTGCGTAAGTAAGTAGCACTTACTAATTACTGATAAGTACTTCTATTGTCATTTCAAGGTCACCCGCGGTTCAATGACCGACCTTCGAATGTTTTATCGGCAATAAACATTAGTGCTCTACTTAGATACGTAAACTGTTTACTTCCTCATGTCTCTGCTCTATTACGCATTGAATTCATTATTATTTATTACATAGTCTTATTGAACATACTTTAAAATCTTAACATTATTTGACAGTCTTCCGAGTTGACTCGTCTTGGCAAGTGCACAGCTGCCCCGCCCTCAGCTCCGCCCAAGGAGTGAATGATGAACGGTAGAGCCTCAAAAAACGTTCCGTTAGTGTCACTATTTCACACACGTCCGTTTGGATAGAAGCCGGCAATGTTTGTATTTTATTTCATTGAATAACGTGCATGTACTATTAAAGAAGTTGATCCCTAGGCAGATGGCGGACCTATGTTATTAGATAGAGTCAAACCCATCAAAGGTTAAAAACTTGGCTCTTCATGAGATCTCACTACTTTTTGACACCACCAACTATAAATTTATATGTTCTTAATATCTTGGCAACATTTTTACATGAAATTGGTGGGATTTTATTTCAATGAACCATTGAAGAAATTGATTCATATGCAACGCCTCCGTGGTCCAGTGGTCTAGAGCGTCGCTCTTGACTCGAAGCCCGGAGGTCGTGGGTTCGATTTCCGCGTTGGAAACATGTTATTTCCAACTTTGGTTAGGACAATGCAGGCTGATCACCTGATTGTCTGACTTAAGTAAGATGATCCATGCGTCGGATGGGCATGTAAAAAGTCGGTCCTGCGCCTGATCTCTCGCCGGTCGTGTCAGTCTGCCGTCCCACTGGGTTATGAAAGTAAAGGAATAGAGAGTGCTCTTGTCTACTGCGCACACACTTGGGCACTATAAAAATTACTCCTGCGTACCTGGCCTGGTTTCAATGAAACAGGCCACCGTCACCGAAACCGGTGTGGGGAGTATTATTATGATTCATATGCAGTTGACGAACCTACGTTAGTTGTGTCAATTCAATGGTATAGTTGTGAATTATTGTGATCGATCTGTACAGTTGATGGGTTTGACTCACGACCAAAATATGACATAGATAGCTCAGTCAACTGCCGAATCAATTTCTTTGATGGTACATGCACAGTATTACTGTTATCATCGAAAAATCAAATTCTGAAGAATGTCGTAAAAACCATCTACCCCATCGTACCTTGCTTAACGCTTGCACGGCGGAGCTGCAGTGGCAATAATGTTTAACAATGCTGGCAATCAGTCATCTGCAATGCCGGAGGAAGGAAGTTGCTACTTCATAGAATTCGCGAACGCAACCCGTTTCCGTTCGGATTGCGCTCATCAATAGAGAAAGCACTTTTTACCATGTTACCATGTTTGACATAAGTTTGTAACATGGGAAGAATGAGGTATCCGCGTCCCACGCACTCAAACTTCATGTGGTTCTGCGATGCTTATGCCTATCGATTGTATGCTAATATGATACATGATTTTAAGTAGAAAGTAGGAATGTAATACTGTTGAAATTTGGCGTAATCTTGAAGATATAAGGGCGCTTGTTACTATCTTAAAATTAGAAAGAAAAATATCTCTAAGAATAGAAGCGCCCCAGCGTCGTGCGTTTGCCCATACCAAAGTAAAAAAAAACTCTTTCGGGGATACTTCTTACAACTGAACCTGTTCAACCTAACGAAAAAGTAAAAAAAAACGGAAACTTTCTTAGTACCATTTTGGTTTGTCACAAAATGGATTGTCACATAAAAAGTTTTATAAAGTACTTTACAGTTTTACACTCACAAACTTTTGTGTTTTAGAACAAAGTAAATAAATTATTATTCTATATATAGGGGACTCATACACACCCTGAAGTATTATCACTTTGTTTTGTAACACCTTGTATATTATTAAGTTTTAAGAAAACTTATAACTTTGTCGACAGTAATTTATGAGTGTTTTCATACTCTTCTCTTGATTTTCCCCCAACTATTATTGAAACGTTAAACAAACATTTCAACATTACTTTTCGTTGAGCACTTAATCACTATGTAGAAAACTGGCCATTTAGCAACGAGTTAAGCAAATCGCAAGAATTTTTTCGCAATTTGCATGTTGCATTGGCTTCGGCAGTTTCCGATAGAAAACTAATAGGCGTTATTCAACAGTGCATCTTACATCATTGTGGGAACTATCATTGTAATATTATGATTTGTGGTAACAAGAACGGGTCTATAGTGTACAGTAGGTAACAATTGACAGAATATCACTTTACGGCCTTATTGCTATAGCATTAGGGTAGAAAAGTGACACACTAGGTCTGTCAGCGACTGTGCCGCTGTTCCGTTCCATTCAGTTATTCGTGATTCATTATGTTCTAACTTCTAATGAACGTAGCGCTTGAGATGCATCTGTGTTTTATTTTATCCGTAGACTATTGTTTTAATAACATTAGACGTCTAATTATTATTATTCTTATGCATAGCCTATTTGTATGATGTGTATTTTAGCCTAAAATCTAAATCATAAATGATAATGCATTAATTAATATAAGATTTCATATTATTTAAATGAAAAAAATTGTTTGTGTGACTCCCCCGTATTTTCGTCTAAACTATGTAATAACTTTACAGTTTTCACAACTTGCATGTATATTGTAGTGTACATGTGATTTTGATGTGAACTCTAGAATAAGATTGTTTGACTTAAGTACATAATATGTAAGTCAATAGTCAAACAATCTTATTTTGTACTCTATTGTCTATGTTTAAAATTTAAACTATTTTTTGTAATCCTCTAATTACCTTCACATGTTCCTACCTTACTATTTACTAACTGAATGCGGCACAACACGTGGTCGTATGTTTACGTGTGCATAGGTTGAAACAGGCTTGTCTTACATTTTCGGTTATATCCAGAAATTATTCATATCAGGCACACCTAATGTGGCTGTTTGCCGCCATTTGTAATACTTAGGCTCAGACAGGCTTAAATTTGCAAATTGCATCCAGCTGTAGTGGTGACTCACTGGTTTCAAACCATAAAGAATATGATGGATTCGAGAACTTTCTCTGTACCATTTTGTACGTTTCCCTTTTCCCTCCCACGCCAACCGATACAAGTTGCAATCGATAAATCATCTGTGCACTATGATTAATACTAGATGTTGCTCACAACTTCGCTCGCGCATTCTTTCTCGCGAGGGAACCATACATTTTCCAGGAGCAAACCTTCAAGAAGATAGCATATCCCCTCATAAAAGGCGGGCGACATATTTGCATTTCTTCTGATGTTGCGAGTGTCATGGGTAGGTGCTTTCCCTCAGAAGTTTGCTATCATTTACACCCTAATTTGATAAAAAAGGATAATATCTTTTACGTCTTTTTTTCAGAAATCAAAGTAATAGATAGTTTCTCTACACGTTTCATCTAAATTCTGCAGCTCTGAAAGTGACTTTTCATGACACTAAAGTCTAAACAGTGCACGTTGACCCAAAGCCACTGGCTCAATGCTTTGGCCCAATGCGTTGGTCCAATGTTAGTCCAAATATGTTAGTCCAATTAGAGCGGGCTACAGACTAGGTTTCAAAAGTGCTATTAACTTCTATAAATAAATAATTTTGAAGCGGTTTTCATAACCCACTGAAGCGTTTGACATCTCAAAAGTATAACTGTTTACTTAGCTAAGAGCTTTTTGTCAAGCTTTCTCATAACTGGGGCGGGAATATTAAATATCCGTTGGAAACTCGAACCTACTTTATTCTCAGACGGAGTCTCGAAAGGTTCTTGTATTTTAAATATAAATTATGATTGTTATGGCGTAGAATGCAGAATGACAAAGCCTAGTTTAGCATACAATGTTCATATATTTATGTATCGAGGCCTCCCTCTGCTTTGAGAATACAATACAATGCGGCCGTTATGAGAGAAGCTTTTTAAGAGTCATATAATGAATTGGTTTAGTGCCAATTTACGTCGTTTTTCGTAATAATGAAAGAGATGTCATGATATGTTTTATAGCAGCTATTAACGGTAAGTACCAAGCGTTGGTGAAATTCGGATTCTTCGTCATTGTGGTCCCTAAAACTACATTCTTTTCGGCTTCACTTACCTGTTAATTGTTATATTCTACAGATCTTCATCCAAACCCCTTGCCTATATAGTTCGGGTTTCCCTCTGATAAAGATTCAGTCTTCTTCACTGTTGGTTTAAAAGCGAATTCTTTAAAATTAAAACTTTTAAATGACGACACTGTACTTCGCATAAACAACTTACATCTACGTAAAAGTGGTACTAAATCGATATTAGGTTCCGTTAGTAGGTATATTACTTAATGTACTAACACCATCCGTTCATCATCGACCATTAACATCCCACTACCATTCGGTACACCTACAGTAATTTCACTTAATTATATATTTAAAAACCCATACAATGGCAGCTCAGTAAATCATAGATTAAACAATGCGAACTGCATATGATACGGCCGCCCACACGGCAATCTTGGCAGGAAGCAGCAATACATGACACGAATTTATTGTTCTTGCTGCATCGTTACAACTTACAAAAGACCAACCGTTTATGAATATTTTACCCCTAGGAGAACCTTTATGCTAAGGATGAAAGGATCACAATCCACTAGATAAAGATTCCATTTAAATATCATTGAGCCTGCACTGAGCTAGATGAACGGACTTCGAATGGACATCGTTTCCCACGGCGTTAAACTAGTTCAAAGTCAGCGGTAAGGATTACCAGTTACCACAGACTGTTATTTACACATTAGACTTCACAGAGACTTATTGATGCCTTCACTTGGCATAAAAACTTGTGGTGCCAAGACTGACTTGGACATCGCCAGGTGACAGGTCTATAATATAGCTAGTCATAGGACAACATGTGTGTGGGCTCAAGCAAGCTCTATTATCTATTATAATATTAATCTTAATAAGTCCAATCAGGTGACCCGTTTGCTCGTTTGCCCCCTTATTTAATAAAAAAAAAAATAATTGTATAGTATAGCGTAAAATGGCAACATAGTTTCCGAATTTCGGTATAATCTAGTTCTCAAAGCATCGTTTCCTACTTGTCCTTTCCTAGCTTTATCTGAAAATAGAATGGTATTTGGCAAAAATATATTTCTGGACTGTATACATATACGCACCTTACGTTCCATTATTTAAGACAAGTAATAACTCTTTAGAATTTCGGTTCGATAGGCGTACAACCAGGCATTAAGTCTGTAGACTATACAGGCTTGCATTTATAATGTAATCTGATAATAAATCGGGCTCTACATTTGTTACTCGCCCTGTTACCTGTACCTTTGTTGTCTAAGGTACTACTTAATAGACTGGATTTCTTCAATTAAACTTCTTCGTATCATCTTATATTCGTTCTATGACCATGATTAAAAAACATTATTAACAACTTCTAAACAATATTTTTATATGTCTAAATTAGACATTCATAACAACTTCTTCGTACTTGGTACAAAGGAATTAAGTGATCCTAAACCTAATAGTTATTAGAATTCAAAAATTTTGGGGTAAAATTGATCTTACTACTGAATGATCTTGCTACTGAAGTGTCCATATTTGTCTATTGAGTATTAACATAGACATACATAATGAGTAAGCTGAACTGTCGACGCCCTTTCTAACCGGTCGACAACTGACCTTTTGTTTTACATACTCTAGGGTGCGAACTCGAATACATTACTGCCAATTGCCATATTGGTTTTGCTGAGCAGAGTTCTCTTATGCTCCTTTTGCTTTTCTAGGGCTTTTTGAGACGAACTTATCTTTAAATAGCGCTCTTATTTTTTAACTGGATTCCTCTTGTCAAAAACTTTTGTCTCGAGCACTAGTTTTTTGTGTCACAGTGTTGATATTACAAATTATTATTATCAACTAGCTGTCCCGGTGAACTTCGTGTCACTTTAAAACCTTCCCTGGACTTCTACGAATATTTTAAGACTAAAATCAGCCCACTCCGTTCAGCCGTTTTCGAGTTTTAGCGCGACTAACACATTTGAAAATCCATTTTTAAAGTTCCGTACCTAAAGGGTAATGACACTATTGAATACATAAACTCCAGTTAAAAACACTCACAAGCTGGGCATAGTTGCATTGAAAATAGCTTCTAATATAAAAGACTTTTCCTGTTGAGAAATGACCGCTGGGGAATTATAATTAACTCTATCGGTCTGACTCAATTATATTGAATACCTTCTAAATGTCAACATGTCAATATAGTGACAATAATGACGCTATAGATCCTAGTGCAGGCTAAGATAATGTTTAATAAACTATATTGATATTGTTTGTTTTATGAGTTATGACAGATATTAGCTCATACATTTAGTAGCTGCCGCTTAGACTATAAATATAAACATTTTAATATTTTGTCTAGGCTAGGAATTGGACCTTAACAAAAGCACAGAATATATTATAATAGTATTCCGTAACAGGAGCTAGGGTGTAACAAAACAATATGATAAAACCTTAGGGTGTGTAACATGAGTTTCTTATATTAGAGTTCACTGTGAAAGTTGCTGAAAGAGCAATCTCTTTTGTGATTCTTCTGATTTCGTCCCAGCGTCATAAATATTCCCATACAAAAAGATTCTATACGAGGAACGCATATAATATAAAGCAAAGTGATAAAACTTTAGGGCACGTCTTTGTTTTGTTTAATGTTTTAATCCAAAGCGCTAGTATTTAACAGTTACAGGCTTAAAGGCTTGTCATATCATCTAAAATAAATCATTATGTTGCAGAAATAACTAATAAGTCAATTTATAAAATAATACGACCAAAATAACATGCCATTTTATCTATTTTTCCACCTACCACTACTTACAGTATAACTGTTTTCGGAAACCTAATATGGAGAGGTGTTATTAAGCCGTCGTTATAATTGACGGCCTCTCGTTAATTAATGTTAGTGTAATTAAAGAAAAATGTTAGTCTAGAGTCGAGACATAATGATCTAAGTCAAACTTTTTCTAATTTTTACAATTTTAGAGTAAGGAAAGTAATTTTACATTGTGATTTAATCTAATACTAATATTTTCAGCTGAAAACTTTGTTTATTTGGGTGCGGTAATTAATCCAGGAACTACTGCATAGCATTTTATTTTTGTGTTGGGTAGTCCGTTTATAGAGGAAGTCAGGAAGGGTTTAGGCTCTACAGGGTGTATAACGTCACGCTGTGACCAACAGGAGTGAAGAATCAGTGAAAAAATTGAGAAAACGGGGAAAATTATTCATATATTTGTTTTTATGTGTTGACGCGGCCGAAGTAGCGGGCAACAACTACTATTATACATAATACAATAAACATACACACTTTATTATTTGCATAACATAATAATAATTATAAATAGTATTGTAAGAATAGAGCGAGTGAGCGTCTGAGCGATATATATCTGGCGTTTCCTGGCAGCGATTATCCTAGACACCTTGGAGTCTAGAATGAAGTGATCAGCACTATCCGGTGCTAGATAATGCCCGGCCGGCAACGACCCGGATGTGTGATAAGTGATAATGTGCTGCTTCTATACACTATAGTCTACTACTCTACTCTATATTAACTATACAGTATACACTATACAGCACCCGTAGCATGGCTACAGTAGAAATCCGAAAGTAGAGACAAACTGCGGAGATAAACTAAAGGTGTCGTTCCGATCTTTACCGCGACTAGCCGCGATCGACGAAAAATCAAATATAATGCCACTTTATGACATAGCCTATAGTCTTTGTCATAAAGTGGTATTTTAATTGAATTTTTGTCGATCGCGGCTAGCCGCGGTAAAGACGGCACGGCTGCGGCATCTTCAGTTTATATCCGCAATTTGTCTATACTTTCGCATTTCTACTGAAACCATGCTACGGGTGCAGGTATACAAACTCTACCTACTCTACTCTAGAACGCGTAATATACACCCATACTAATATTATAAATGCGAAAGTGTGTTTGCATGTTTTTCAATCTGTTACCTCTTCACGCCCATAGCGCTAAACCGATTTTGTTGGAATTTGGTATGGAGATACTTTGAGTTCCAGGAAATGACATAAGGTACTTTTTAACCCGGGAAATGTACGGTTCCCGTGTGATCAACGAATTCAGCGCAACGGAGTTGGGGTCGTCATCCAGTATACACTGCGACCGTCATTTTCTAAACGAGTTTAAATAATGATATTATAAAAATAAAAGTATGCCACATCTTATGCTAAAATATTCATCTTTAAGTGTTTAAGTGTTACTAAATTAAAATTAATTTGAAATTATAATTTGAATACATACATGAAATATTTTCAAGTAATAGCCAGAGGCGAAAGTGGAAAAATGATTTCATAATTTAGAATAATATTAATTTACCTACTTGTAGGTTTAAACCTGTGCTGCTGTGGTTAAAACTTTAAACTAAAGCGATTTTGATGAAATTTGGTATGGAGATTATTATAGAGACCCAACAAAGAGGAATTTTTCCTTTCCAAAAAGGAAAGGAAAAATTCCTGGAAAATGTATGGTTACCGGCTTACCGCACTATAATTAACATATTCTTCCATTTAAATTAACTATAAAACTAGAATATGTATGACTCCAGCCAACATTTAGTTTATTATGACATCAAATTCGTAACAGACAGACCGATAGACAGTCACACTTACACACTTATAATATGAGCAAGGATATTTCACACAGATAACAAACATTCAGTACTATTTTTGAAGTAATGCAATTACTCAATCGGCGAGCCACGAGCGGTCATAGGTCGATTATAGCTGCAGGCTTCACGTTTCCATGGAAACGTGTGTTGGGGGCCTAACTTAGGAATTTCACTACTGTACCCTGATTCTAATACTAAGCTATTGTCTATCAAACAGCGAAATAGTATTACTAAAACCGAGCTTTGTGAGGGCTCGCGTCGTCACACCTTGACTGACTGATGATAAATGATACCACATCTACGTGCACAAATCAATTATAAGCGTGACAGTTTTTCTGTAAAATGTACCGCAAAATGTTCAGGTTGTGGGATATACTAGAGCTCGCTTCGTTCGCCCTGATAATAGGGAATATTACGCAAAGGTTGGAGCAGAGGGCGCTATATTAGCACAAACAGTAAATAAGATAACGTAAATCCGACATCTTGCACACGTCATATCAGAATATTGACAGAAACATTGTCAAACACCGAACAAAATTTCTATACTGGTGCTGCCTCTAGCTAAGCGTGAAAATATTGCACTAATATAATATCCTATTTTCCTAGGTCAAACGATCGACTTAAATTGAATTTTGACCAATCATATGAAACAAAAGTATTGGTTTAATATTTCATGAAGCTACAATTTTGCAGTTTTAAGAGAACTGGGCCTGTAGACAAGTGTCAAAACGCTAACATTAACGCTAACGTTACAAAATGTATGGGATTTGACATTAGTATTCGCTAGCGAAGCGATGACTTATGTCAAATCGCATACATTTTGTAACGTTAGAGTCAGCGTTAGCGTTTTGACACTTGTCTAGGGGGGCTTGATCGAACAAGGAACGAAGCTGCATTTATGTCGCATTAATTTTGTAGAATCAGGATACTTTTGTTCTACTGTCTAGCCGTATCACGATAAGGCTCGTGACTGCTCTTGACGTATCCGTTCAGAATTATTATTCTACGTCTCCCTATTCTGATCCTTATGTCCTTGGCATTAAGGTCCTGTAAGAGTAAAATGTTTTTGAACAGCGTATCCAAGGCGAGGTTTTAGTGCCTTTAAATATACCGTAATGATATAAAGATGCGTTGTAAAGTGCAGAAAATTGCCGGTCTACGTTATAAAATATCGAAACCTGATGGTTATCCTTAACACTATTCTTAAGGTAACATATTAAATTAGCCCTTAGAAATTGATTTAAGCTTCATTGCATTTTTTTTATAATATTAAGAAGCAAACGAGCAAACGGGTCATACGACGGAATTAAGCAACTACTACTACTTTTCCCGCGTGGCTTTGCCTGTGATAGAATCAGAAAGACTCTACATCAGGGGCAAAGGGGTCACCATTCACGAAATGGCGGACCGCGGTCCACATCCGGACTGCCGACACATTGTGTGCGGACCAAGCATAAAAAATACGACCAAGACTCAATCCTGTAAGAATTACTGTGTTCATAGCTAGCACATATCTGCGACAAGCTATAAACTTAATGAATGTCGAATCAAAAAAGGATAGAAGCTATTTAAATAGCATCAAGGAGTCAGGTAGCCGTGTAAAATATTAAAATGTTTTATTCATTCTTACACTTTGGTCCATTGAGTTATTTCACTCGTGTCTATGTGAGTGAGTGATCCTCATGTCCTGAGTGTAAAGGTCCTGTCGGAGATCAAATACACTCCTACAATATTATTATAATTAACGCCGCCATTTTATAAATTGCCATAAAAGCCAGCTGTATTACACTCACTTTTCTGTCTACTTCGTTCGGAATTTAGATACAGTGGCACAAGAGTGTCACAGTGGTGTCTGAACTTGATGTATAGTGCTCCAAGGCTTTAAATGTATTAGAGAGTATAGGAAAAGTCTAGTTATACATTGAGCGGTATTTATTCGAGCAGAGTTTCACCTTACACGTTTCAAAGTTAATTACAGAATGTATCAATCAATGCAATATGGCTGGCTTTTATACCATTTTAAGACAAAAGAGACGAACTTCCGTTGACAATTCAAATATAGTAAAATCATATAAAATACATTAAAAATTAAGAATAGCTAAGAATTAGTTGAGTACATAATTCTTAACATTAATTAATGTACTTCTCATATTTAAGATAATTATTTACTTAAATATGAGAAGAGGAAGTTGTGTAACTAACTATTTATGAAAATCAAGTACCTTACTTATTACTATTTAAAATATTATATCACTAATTAAATTTATATATAGTGACTAACATAATATACAGATTTAAATAAAATAAATATAATATTATGTAGCTTATCCATTGACATCCGCTAACACTCGGCCATCCTGCATTAGGCGTGTCCTCACGACGTTCCCATGGTTTGCTCCCCTGTGCTGTACCAGTGCCAGAACTGTCAGTGGTCTGAAACAGAGAAAGACATCGAAACAGTATTTTGTAAAAATTTTAGTATCACACCTCATCTCCAGCCAACATGGCATTTCTGAAGCCTAAAGGTAATTTATGCATTTTAATTTTTGTTGTATTGTTATCAGTAACATAATATTTTGTCACGCAGACAACTTTACTATTGTAATTTTTAGCTCAATTTTAGAATATTTGTAAGGTCACATATACGCCGGTCACATAGACGCCGCCGGTCACACAGACGCCGCCGGTCACACAGACGCCGCCGGTCACACAGACGCCGCCGGTCACATAGACGCCGCCGATCACACAGACGCCGGTCACATAGACACCGGTCAGGTATAGTCACTATAATTATATACTTATTGTTAACTAGCTGTCCCGGCAAATGTTGTTTTGCCATATAAAGTATAAATTCCGATTTCGCCCATATTTTATTGAAGTGACTAAATAAGTATGGCACCATGGCATCGTCCATCACTATCCCGTCGCATCGCACAAATGCATTCTGTCAATTATATGTCGAAGCGCTAAAGTTGGAGTAGAAATAAGAATTTTTAAATTTTCTAATTTTCCGCTCAATTTTCAAAGTTCTCTGTTATAACATTGATCTCCGGGTAATAACAAACACATCAAAATAAGAAATAGTGAAATCGATCCAGCAGTTCAGGCGTGATGTCATGACCACGCGAATATAGGTCACACAGATTTCGATCACACAGACTTTGGTCACACAGACGACTATAATATAACCCTCGTTCATTTTTGTAGTAAAATCTTATGATATCTTGTAAGATGCAGGCCACAGACTACTATATCAGGTCAAATAGACATCAGTTACGTAGACATAGACATCAGTCACGTAGACATAGACATCAGTCACGTAGACATAGACATTAGTCACGTAGACATAGACATCAGTCTCGTAGACATAGACATCAGTCTCGTAGACATAGACATCAGTCGTGTAGACATAGACATCAGTCACGTAGACATAGACATCAGTCTCGTAAACATAGACATCAGTCGCGTAGACATAGACATCAGTCTCGTAGACATAGACATCAGTCTCGTAGACAGACATCAGTCTCGTAGACATAGACATCAGTCTCGTAGACATAGACATCAGTTCACGTAGACATAGACATCAGTCACGTTTACATCTTTTTAATTTCAGACTTGAATCATGCTAAGTAGTAATTTATTTTTTTCTTTTAGGTGCAGCTTCGGAACCAGTTTCTTATCAATAATATCAATTGTGAAGATTGTAGAAGCAGAAAAGCTAAAGCGTGATTATAATAAAATAGTTATTAAATTTGTATATTATACCTATTCGATTTTGTAATACCATTGCAAAATTAAAATTTATTATCAAAATTTGTTTCTGTACACATGATACAATATATTAAATTATTATCTCTAATCGTATTAGTTATATTATAGATATACAAAAATTATAATAAAATTAACTTTCTCATCAGAATTTTCAATCAATTAGATCATCTGCATTCGTGTCTACCTTGGCCTTAGTATCAGAAGTTACCGATTTATACCTCACCCCTTACTACAGCTGAAAACTGTATTAATATTGAAAACTTCTTACTTTTAAATTTTTGGGTCACTTTTCACCCACTGAATATATCCTACATTTCTTGTGAGTTTTGATAAATCTATTTTTCATAACAGTCATAATTTTTATCAATTATTCGTAGTTTTGCTGTTGCCCTTCATTCAGTTAATGCCTGTCGTTGCGAAGTATGGTCACTAGGACCGCTGGATAGTGTTGGTAAAACCGTAAAAATAGCATTAGCAATAATAATTAATTGTTAAATGCCCATTAGCAATAATTAAATTAGTCGTACTTGCTAAAAAAATACGATTGATAATATTATCGTGCGTAGCAATAGTCTGCGATCATCATAAAAATCACGTCCCCGCTGTTTCGCACCGCGCTGCTAACTATTAATTAATTGCTATTTTTCACTCGATGCGAACCGATAATTCACGATGCCGCGTTTTAGCAAATAGCAAAGCAATAATACTTGTTTTGACATTAAAATTAAGCATGTTAAAATTAATTGAAAATAACATTAATTCCCATTACTAGCACTGAATGGAATAGCTGGTAATTTAGAGTTATCATGGCTAAAAATAAGTTTAAATGAAGGGAAGGAAGTAGTAGAATAAGGTGTTTATTTATACCCCACACTATATCTATTAATTTGTCATTCGTAACAGTTTCATTTTCAGACATTCCACTGGACCATTTGATCTGGGATTAGCTATAGCATTAAGGACATGTTTTTAATTGCATGTCTTCTGTAAATTTGGTTACTGTTAATATGCGGACTAGGTTTCTAAACTGGGAAATAATATCTTTTAAGAATGCTCCAACCGGAGAATTAGCAGGTCGGATGTCTGTCAGTACGAATATCGACGTTAATGACATTAAAATAAGATTCATATTAGCGCGCCTTGTACAGTGGTGGTTACGACGCTCGCCGCGTTCTTGATATGGCGAAAATGTATGAAAAAAATTTGAGAAATTTTCTTATTTTTCTAACTGGAAAAGTTGTTTATTTTTATATAAAATTTTTAGCGGATTTTATAGAGGACTAAATAAGCAACAATTTTTTTGTATACTTATTTTCCTCAGTTCAGTGTATTTAGATATTAAGGTACCTAATCAGACTCCATATTTTTCATATTTTGCGATTATTGTGATGGAAACGTATTTTATATGAAAATTTTGTATGCGGCTATAGAATTTTATATATATATTATCTTTCATTTGAAACCAAAATATCCTCGCAGTTTGACTCCTAATTCTTTAATAGGGTACCGGAAAATCGCTGATATTTGTAATAGCGTCCTTAAGTACTTTGTGGTTTTTATGGAACTAGACTTTTGACGGGCTTAGCAAAAACAAATTGTGAACGCATCAATAACGACAAAAACGTGTGTGTTGCTATTTTAGTCTTAACAATACAACTGGACGATACTTAATTTGCAGGTCATAATCTTGGATGCTAAGCGACCATCGAGCAATATGAGGAACAAGATCCTTTTTTTTTGCTATGGGTTCTGCATAACGGTGCACAATCCGTTACAACTTTTACATGGACACCTATTATATAAATACGGGAACGCTTTAAAGATTCCACGACGGTTAATGTTTTTAACTCGTAACTGTAGTAAAACCTTTCTTTGGATGTGACTATCAAAATAGGCTATAGGTTGAAATGTGCCGTCCTGCTGTTTTTTTGATTTGTATTTCCCCTAAACCTAGTTTACTAGCATCTTAATAATTAACCTGGGGATTACAGCCACATAATTTTGACACTTGGTCCTCATTATGAAGCAAAGCATACCAATCTTTGTGTGAATTTAAATTTCGGTAATCAATGCACAGCCTGTTATCTTTACCCTTCATTGTATCTAAAACCACTTGACTAGTATATTCAGACAGTGACGAATGATACCGGCTTCCAAAAGATCGTTAACCTTTTCATCAACTATTGCATTTTTTAAGACATACCTATCCTAATAGGGCTTACAAAGCACGACTACTACTGCTTATAAAGTAGTCTTTATTCTCATTTGTAATAAATATGTGTACCCTAAACCTTTTGTATCCCTAGTGAATAAAATAAATGTTTATATCTATCTAATATCATCATCTTTTTTATCTAAACTTTCACCAACATCTACCTTACTTAAACCCTCTAATTTCCAATACAATTTCATTTGTGATTCTATTAATAAAGTCATTATTTTCAGTAGAGGTATTCGATCCGATAATATTAACAACTAGCTGTCCCGGTGAACTTGTGTCACTTTAAAACCTTTCCTGGACTTCTACGAATACTTTAATACTAAAATCAGTCCAATCCGTTAAGCCGTTTTCCAGTTTTAGCGCGACTAACACATTTGAAAATCCATTTTTCTATATAAGATTTCAGCCGGCAATTATTGTATGTGCAGGCCGAGTTATTTCAATTTCACCAATACCTACATATTTATAACTTTTATAAATGACCCTCAACACTTACAGCTCCTCCAGGAATTAAGGAATTATATAATACACAAATACAAGAATCATAATATTATAGCACATAAACCGTTCCATTGAATTTTTCCTATTTGAATCGATATCTACAAATACATCAATATTACAGCAACGATTTTTAGGTAAAATTGTATCAAGCTTCAGCACTTCAGCAAAACATTTTACTTATATCTATCACTTATATTTGTCAGCTGTTTGTAACCTGTCAAACAAATTATAAGTCTCGGCAGAATTAGCTATAGTAACTGGTAGTAACTAATAAAAGGCTGGTGAATTATTGATTGTCCAATAATTAAGTCTATGTCACTTGGCAGTAGTTATGTAACAGTCTCAGATTTCATTTTCATTATTCTTGTTCATTGGCTCCTACCCACAATTGTGTTTTTTTTGTAAATATTATTCACTAAGATATTAATAGAATTATAAAAAGTGTTACTCACTCGTGTTGAATTCTGCGGTTGCCGAGTTGTTCGCTGTATTTGCGAACCAGCAGTTAGCCGTCGACCGTCGTATGACCGGGGCGTTGAAAAGCTTCAATGGCCTACTATTCGACATTTGTAGCGGTGTTTATTCCTGGCTGGGGAGCTGCTGTCGATTTTCCATCACCTGCACCTTTCCTCCAATCCAAGTAGTCTTTCGCATTGGCTTGGCTTGTACTGTAGTTCATTCGGCAACCCTTTTATGACGCAAGATATTGCATGCTCGCCCTGGATTTCGCATTTCTTAAGCAGAGAGACTTTATCGTTGTAATATTTGGTCATCGTCGCGCTTTCAGTCTTTGTTCGAACCATCATAGCTTCAATGCAGTCATTGTCTAGCGAACCTACGTAAACGAAATTGCACGATGAACTGTCGATCGGCACTGTTCCATCCGTAAACCTCTCTAAGCTGGTCGATTTTATGCAGCCATGTAGCTAAATTATAAGCGTCGTCTTCTGGTTCAAACTTTGGTATCACTTCTGCATCAGTTTGAGTAATTACTAGGCACTCTGGTTCACTATCACAATCACTGTTGTCTATAATGTTCAAAGAGAAAAAAAAATCACTTTCTACGCAGTGGGACGAAACCACTTCTGAAATATTAGAGAGTATAGGAAAAGTCTAGTTATACATTGAGCGGTATTTATTCGAGCAGAGTTTCACCTTACACGTTTCAAAGTTAATTACAGAATGTATCAATCAATGCAATATGGCTGGCTTTTATACCATTTTAAGACAAAAGAGACGAACTTCCGTTGACAATTCAAATATAGTAAAATCATATAAAATACATTAAAAATTAAGAATAGCTAAGAATTAGTTGAGTACATAATTCTTAACATTAATTAATGTACTTCTCATATTTAAGATAATTATTTACTTAAATATGAGAAGAGGAAGTTGTGTAACTAACTATTTATGAAAATCAAGTACCTTACTTATTACTATTTAAAATATTATATCACTAATTAAATTTATATATAGTGACTAACATAATATACAGATTTAAATAAAATAAATATAATATTATGTAGCTTATCCATTGACATCCGCTAACAAATGAATTTGGACGGGGCGCTGCTAGTAAAGAAGGACTGTCAAACACATGTAAAAAATGACGTTTTTGTATGATAGAAGCGTTAGTTCCTTTTCTTGCCACGTTCATTTAAATTTTAAAGCCTTTTCGAGCCGTACAGTGGCACTAGAGTGTGGCAGTGGTGCCTGAACTTGATGTACCTACCGCCGTTTTTAGTGATGTACCAAACAAATGCAAAAGAGCACTTTCTAAGCAAAAAAAAATATTTTTATGCGACTAAACGATACTTGCCATTGCTTCATAATCTGAATGACATTAAACAAAAAAGTTATGGTAGGTTTGTAAGGTAAGTGAGGTGTCAGTGGCATTTTGCACCTCGTTACAAGTTTACGGCGTGGTATACCGCTATGATTGCCACTGGGGGTATATTAATACGAAAGCCGTCAGGACTTTTATGGTGAGGACGTAAGGATCACTTTTGTAGAGTAAAAATTCCTGAAGGGACTATGCTAGTCAATCGTCATGTTTAATATTACTTAGTTGCTTTATGCATTGGCGTATTGGTATGACAAAATCCATAGTACAAATATTACTAAGTAGCTAAAAGCCGAACTTTGTGAGGGCTCGCGTCGTCACACCTTGGCTGACCGATGATATTTGATAATTATAAAAACCTTTACTTACTGATGATAACAGATCTACATATAAATAAAAATTACTAAGTATGTTAAATCACAACTCAATAGGCGTGATAGTTTCCCCATAAAGTGTTCAGACTTCAGGTTGTGGGATATAGGTACTAGGGTTCACTTCGCTCGCCCTGATTAACTGCAAGAGAATATGCAACAGCTCTTTTATCCAATAACTTGTCTATTACGTACAAAAAACCTGTCAATACTCTAGATATTATGTTAATATCTTAAGTTTATTTAGCTATGGTGTTTATGACTTGGCGTTGCGTTTAAACTTTTAAAGAATATAAGTAATATCTTACTGCATAATTTTTTCTCATACATAAATTATGATAAGTTAACATTTTGCTTGGATTAGCACACAATGGCAACTTATTTAGAATTTTCTCACGTAATGACTCATTTAAACTTTACAGCTTTGTATAATTAGATAATGTCTTTATTAAGGTTTTAAAATGGGCTTAAAGCGAAATAATATAATAATTATTGTAGCTATCACAAACATAGTATTATAATTAATACTATGTTCGTGATAGCTATTTAACTCTAATGAGTTAAATAATCATTAAATATTCTGAGTGCGACCGTTAGACTTTTACTAACTAGAGCGAAGTCTAGCATTGACATATACCTACAGCTGCATGCTGTTTTTACTGATAAAATATAATAATTATAATTTTACGTTTTTTTTTACTACAAATCCTTCTTAAGGTGACGCCTTGATAATTTGGCTGTAGCGATGTCCATTTTTCTCAGCAATGACTAAAGCTAAGAAATTAAAGTTCACTGTCAGTAATCATCATGTCTTTGTCTTTGAATTACCCATAGCATAACACGATTGGTCAACTTGTATAACACAGAATAATCAACCAAAAAGACCTCTGTAAAAAAAGGGATTCCTATTTTGCCAACAGAGGAGAGTGATATAAGCTTCCAAAATTTGTACATAAATTGGTTCTAGTATACACTTTAATTTGTCCATAGCTTATATGAAATGTATTTATGGTTTTTAAATTACGCGATAAAAACCATTTTGTCGCTACGCCCTTTTAATTTTTTGCTGTTCCATTGCTTGTTTTCTAGGCTGGCCGGACCAGCCTCGCATAGAAAACAAGCAATCTCAAACACATCCAACACGGTTTTTTACTTTAACATGGCGTCACCTTAAATCTTAACCACTATGAACGTTCGGAGTGCTGACCGTAGCGTAATTTCGAATTCTGATGCACTAATTAACCCGAAAATAGCTAACACCCACCCAAGCGCATATATAACCAGTGTGGGTAAATAAGACCAGAAATGTGTACTGAAAAAACTAAATAGTGAATAGTGATATCAGCATTATACTCATATTCACACATTATTAATAGCTGTATTCCCGCGGGCATACAAGACCTTGTTTCACATAACAAGAGTCATAGGCCTATTACTCATGTGTTTTTATTAAGTGGTTAATATGTAAAATGGGTTGCGTTAATCCGCCTAACAAGAGCGTCCAGCAGTTTATTAGAACAACTGGACCACTTGCGTTCGTTGTGGACATGCATTTAAGTATTCAGAACATACATTATTATAACATACACAACATAAATGCAAAGTTACTTTCTGTTGGAGTGGTAGAATCTATCTATCTATCTGTCTTCATATATACGATAACAGTAAAATCTTCCGTAAGATAAAGACTGCGCTTAGAAAATATTGAAGAAAGTCCTTGAAACAAAATGTAAATACCTAAAACTTAATAAAGCTTTGATTATTGTATTTGTTAGTTGCAAATTACGATATAAATAAGCTGTAAGGTAAAATGCGTTCTTTGTAATTCATACAACCATTATAGGGTTGTATAAAAAGTGTAGAGCAATAAAATCCATTGAATCGATACTTATTTTATTTTTTCTTCATTAGCGTAAAAGGTAGCTGGCTGGCCGGTAATAAGTCGCCATTTTTTCCCTCGATAAAATAGTTAAAGTTTATGAATGACGTTTTCTTGGTCTTCGTTAAAAATTACAGCCTCCACTTGCGAGTTGCGACTTGGAACTCGTTGATTTATTCCTCCTGTCATGTGGTAACTTTGTATAGAATACTGGTTCCAATCATTTGGAGAAGAAAACTTTAATAGGCTTTTTATTGACATTTTTACTTTTTATCAAACGTTTTTAGGTCCACCGTCCAAAGACATTGCTTCTAAGTTTTTAGCGTGTAGCTATCGTAACTTAATGATATTCTTTAATCAGTGCACATTCGCATTATCTAATTCATTATAACTAGAGAAATCATAGAAAATGATATTGGAAGTTATAAGCAATACCGGCTCATATAGACCGGACTCTACGTGCAACGTGATTGAATCTTGACGTTGCAGTCGAAGGGTTAATCTTTTGTCTTCTTGTTCTTAATGTAACTTAATATAAAAAAGGTGGAACAAGCTGTATAACATTATTTCTTTACTTACAGAGGCAGTAGCGAGCACCGCGGGTTCCGTACCGCCGACATGGGAGCCGTTCTACTGCGTCCTGCAGCAGGACCGCCGCACACTCACAGCCTACACCAGCGAGGAGCTCGCTGTAAGTATACTACCTAAAATACTATAATGTAAAACTCAACCAAAAAATACGCATCGCATCGTTAATATCTGCGACAAAACTTATAATAAAAATAACTTTGCGATGCGAATTTGCAGTTTTGTGGGAGCCCTAAAATGTAGAGCCATAGTACAATATATAGATGTATAGAGATTTAGAGCTGTGGTAAATTTATGGTATTACCTCGATTCTGCTAAGTTCATCCAACTATTTCAAACAGCTTCGAGGCTAAACGTCACACTCTGACGAACTCGTTTTATTTTATTATCATCATTTGAAATTATTGAAGCTGTGTGAATGTTGTATTAGGATACTACTATACTGAAGTGGGACTACGGCTAGGAGCCTGTCATAGACAAGACGCTAAACTCTAAGAGCGACCGCAGACTTACAATTTCAAGTTGTACAACTACAGTCAACTACAATTTTTAAATGAAAAAAATAATATGAGAACTTTATTAATTCGAGATAAAAATGTGCAAGGTGACAATATTTAAAATGTAATAAGCGTTCTCTGTAAAAATACAAAGAAAACAATACACTTTTTAAGCGTGATTACGTTTAGAAAATTTTCCCGCCTGTCATGATTTTCTTGACAGACTGTAGTTGTACAACTTGAAATTGTAAGTCTGCGGTCGCTCTAAAGGAAATAATACTTTGTATCTACAATCTATATTCTATATACATATAATAAAATCGTAGGAAAGTCAATTCTGTACATTGAATATTTTTGAAAAATAATACTTGGGACGTGATCTACAATCGATATGGAAGCCAAAAATATAGTTTTTAGAATTTTTGTCTGTTTGTCTGTTTGTCTGTTTGTCTGTTTGTCTGTATGTATGTCCGGGATAAACTCAGAAAGTACTGAATGGATTTACTTCAAATTTTGCACGAATATTATATAGAGGTCGGGTCAACACATAGGCTATATATTATGACGATATCACCTAGGGGGGGGAGAGGCTCAAGTTTCAATATTTTTAGTTTTTTGCTCATATCGCTAAAACGGTGCGTTCTAGAGAAAAAATGTCCGGTACGTAATGAAAGCCCATAAAATTTCCTACAAATTTCTCCTTCACACTTTGTATCTATCTTCACTCCTTGCCATGCTATGAGCTTTTGTCTATCTTTTCTATACAAATTTCGAGTGTCGTTTGATTAACATGCTGGGAGCTTTGGCATCGGTCTTTTCTTGCGGTGTTGCGGCGTTATACATCTTTTTTAAGAACAAAGTTAAAAACTAAACTACACATACGGTTTTCCAGTGTCGTTTGTTTTGGGGGGGCTGCGCCCCCCCAAACCCCCCCCCCCCCTTATTCCTCATGAAACTTTTGTTCATAATTAAAAGGTATCGTGGAGTTTGTATTGCGTCTTAATTATCCTTTGTAGGAACAAACTAAGTCATCTATCTATACATATAATAAAATCGTAGGAAAGTCAATTCTGTACATTGAATATTTTTGAAAAATAATACTTGGGACGTGATCTACAATCGATATGGAAGCCAAAAATATAGTTTTTAGAATTTTTGTCTGTTTGTCTGTTTGTCTGTTTGTCTGTATGTATGTCCGGGATAAACTCAGAAAGTACTGAATGGATTTACTTCAAATTTTGCACGAATATTATATAGAGGTCGGGTCAACACATAGGCTATATTATGTTATGACGATGTCACCTAGAGGGGGGAGGGGCTCAAGTTTCAATATTTTTAGTTTTTTGCTCATATCGCTAAAACGGTGCGTTCTAGAGAAAAAATGTCCGGTACGTAATGAAAGCCCATAAAATTTCCTACAAATTTCTCCTTCACACTTTGTATCTATCTTCACTCCTTGCCATGCTATGAGCTTTTGTCTATCTTTTCTATACAAATTTCGAGTGTCGTTTGATTAACATGCTGGGAGCTTTGGCATCGGTCTTTTCTTGCGGTGTTGCGGCGTTATACATCTTTTTTAAGAACAAAGTTAAAAACTAAACTACACATACGGTTTTCCAGTGTCGTTTGTTTTGGGGGGGCTGCGCCCCCCCAAACCCCCCCCCCCCCTTATTCCTCATGAAACTTTTGTTCATAATTAAAAGGTATCGTGGAGTTTGTATTGCGTCTTAATTATCCTTTGTAGGAACAAACTAAGTCATCTATACATATAATAAAATCGTAGGAAAGTCAATTCTGTACATTGAATATTTTTGAAAAATAATACTTGGGACGTGATCTACAATCGATATGGAAGCCAAAAATATAGTTTTTAGAATTTTTGTCTGTTTGTCTGTTTGTCTGTATGTATGTCCGGGATAAACTCAGAAAGTACTGAATGGATTTACTTCAAATTTTGCACGAATATTATATAGAGGTCGGGTCAACACATAGGCTATATTATGTTATGACGATATCACCTAGGGGGGGGAGGGGCTCAACTTTCAATATTTTTAGTTTTTTGCTCATATCGCTAAAACGGTGCGTTCTAGAGAAAAAATGTCCGGTACGTAATGAAAGCCCATAAAATTTCCTACAAATTTCTCCTTCACACTTTGTATCTAACCCCCAAACCCCCCCCCCCCCTTATTCCTCATGAAACTTTTGTTCATAATTAAAAGGTATCGTGGAGTTTGTATTGCGTCTTAATTATCCTTTGTAGGAACAAACTAATTCATCTATACATATTGTAATAAAATCGTAAGAAAGTCAATTCTGTACATTGAATATTTTTGAAAAATAATACTTGGGACGTGATCTACTATACTAACGCGGACGAAGTCGCGGGCAACAGCTAGTTCTACATATAAAATAGGAATGCTGCTGCAGAACTGCAAGCTACTTTTTATCAGCTGTTGTATGGTATGCCTCTAGGTTGTTCCGTTTGTAAAGTAGAACAAAATGTGCATACTTCTAATGAGCTTAAAAGTAAACATTCCAAGTAGAGCGCCATATTTATAAGCACCTGACATGACAAATACATGTGTTTGTACAGTGGTCCGAACAGCTGATATTATATTGTCTCAATAATATTGATCAACAATTATAATTAAATGATAATGTTTAAATTAACCTGAATTGATAATTAACTTTAATTTGCGACATGTGTAATTATGCTTTTTTAATAATAATTGTCCAGTTAGTAATTTGTTATAATTTGACAATAAATAGATAATCTTAGATAACATATTTAATAGGTAACACATAAAATTTTTTAATTTACACAAGCCCAATTCTGCTATTTAAATTCGATATTAATTGAGCTTTAATTTTTGTTCACTTTAAATGTTAAACCAACGTACATTACATATTTATTCTATAATGTTTAACGAACTGGATCAGGAACGAAGCTGCATTAATTATTATTGTGGATGAAAATAGTGCAATCAGGGTACTGATATGCGATTGTTTCGGTACACGTTTGTGGGTTGGTCTTGGTGTTAATTGGGCTATAAACAATTTTTCCTCAAACAATTGTTCGATTTTATTTATTTACAAAGTAATGAAACGGAAAAGTGCAGTTGAAATATTTGCAATTAATTGCAGTTGCAATGTATTGAACCGGCCCGCGCGGCCCGGACGAGCAAAATATTTCTCCTCAATAGAGCGTGACAAATTAACTATTTCAATTATTCCACTTATGAGGAACACTCATCAATCGTTAACCTGGCCATAAAGTTGGTGTCGACATTTCTTCTGACAGCTTAATGTACCTAAATTAGGTTAGGTTAGGTTTTAAGAAACGCGCCGTTCGAAATTTGAAATTAAGCCCCAAAAATACACGCGATAAACAAATATCGGAGTAACGAATTTACGGCCAAGATCTGGTGGGGCAGGCTCTATATTTATAAACGTAGCCTTTGGTTGAGTGATATAGTTAACCAAAGGCTCTATTTTCCCGTGTATAATCTGGTCATCAGTATCATTATATCAGGCAGCCGCCCAAGGCCATGGTATTGTGCTGCCGGATGTCCCTTGTGTCATAATAGCGAAAAACTTACGGTTCTAGTTTTTGTTCGGTTCTGTTTCGGCCCAGTTCCGCTTTCCTGGTCTTGTGGGTAATTTTTTATTTATAGAATTCACGAACGAAAGTTATTGTAACTCGAATGAAGCAAAAAAGTGTCAAGCGATTTACGAGATAAGAATTTTGAAAATTTCTCTTGCAACTTGTAAGCAGCGTTCAAAAATTCCTTTGGTTTTTGTCGCAAATTCTGTCTTTTTTTCTTGCAAATTAGAATTATTACAGTTTTAGGATATAATATTTCAATCAATTCAATTGCCCGCAATTTCGTTCAATTAGAAATTACAAATTATATTATCGCGATGCAAACGTTTTGTCGCAATAACTTTTTCTTTTATTTTCCTTTCTTAGGACTCGAAGTATCTCCATGCGATATCCAGCTCAGTTGAAAAGCTTAAATTGGAGACGTGACAGATAGACAAAGTATTATCAGGATTGTCTATTGTATCATTAACATTTTTATAGAATTACTTAATAGTGTAGACACGCGTGTAATCTATATTTTCAAGGTTATACTCATAAGGAAAAAATAAACCAGTCAGAGTTCAGAAAGGAGGCTTAGAATGTATTTAACCTTGATGAAATATAATAGGACAAATGGGTAATGTGTAACCACTAACCATAGAAATATCCCTCTTGGAGTCTTGGTACAACCACCGGGTGGTCTGAAACATAAAATTAACATTTTGCCTTGGCCCTAAGTTTGGGTCAACAAGGCACCTTTGGGTCACCCCAATGTATTGTTTTGTGTACCAACATTATGCTACAATGTGCTAACATACCATTGTTGCTGCTATTTAACACACCGACATAATAAAATCTTAACACCAGGTGAACTTTTAATGAACTTTCGTCACTCTATAAAAATTAACCGGAATATGAGCAGATGGATCACATAGCTGGTGCTTGTCAGCCGCCTATAGTCTGCAATGCAAGTATTAAAAAGTGTTGTTTTATGCCAGTTTTCTGTGAGGTCAGTTTTCTGGAAGTGTTAGTCCGGTCAAGATCAATAGACCGCCCGTTCGTGCAGATTGCCGAAACACTTTTGGCGATCATAATATTATTTTAAGGTGACGCCGCGATAAAGTAAAAAAACCGTGTTGGATATGTTTTAGATTGCTTGTTTTCTATAAGAGGCCGGCCCGATCTCTTATAGAAAGACAAAAACATGATGAATACTGACAATGAACTTTTATTTCTTAGCTTTACCCCAGCCGCACATTGTCCGAATTCTGATCAGAAACAGTTGAATTCCACCGGACCGCCACCCCGCACATTATCCGAAATATCCTTGCGGCGAGTTCTAGCTCACTCGGCTCAGTACAAAATGTAAGAGACAGCGCGGACGTTCAACTGTTTCTGATCAGAACTGTCTTACAATGTGCGGCCAGGCTTAGACATTGTTGAGAAAAATCGATATCGTTACAGTCAAATTATCAAGGCGTCGTCTTAACCGTAGCACAGGTACGAATAATGCTTCTCTTATGGGCATTATGTAATGGTTTGTCAGTGGTACCTAGTATTAGACATACATAAATTATATTATTATTTTGCTATATTACCGAGCACAACTCTTTCTCTCCGTTGCGTTCTATTCGTGATTTGTCATCATTATAATAATTACTTGTGGATATTATACATATAAGTCGTGCAATATGACGATTGTGATTGAAAATGTTCTCTACATTTGCTCGATGATATTATCTGAATAGTACTGGATTTGATATGAAGATTCAAATGGTTCTTTAAACGTAGACAAGAAGACCAATATATCCATGTAATGCTTCTCTTTTAAAAATTTTTATCGTGTCATAAAAATGTAGACCTACAAGGATCTTGTGACATTTTCATGACATTGTCATAGAGGCGTAAATGTTGTTAGTCCTCATTTTGCACCCTAAAATATGATATAGCACCCTGTATATAAGTTTATCGTAAAATAGATTGCAGGTAAAACTAAAATCTATATTTCATCCAAAGCGTTCAATAATGTAGTTTCAATGTGTTTAATCCTGGAATTATTGCGAGTGCACACGAGAGTGGACAGTAATAGTAACAATTATTTATATTAGCTGGTGCCAGGGTATATCGGGATTTAAACCGTGGAACCATTGTTTGCAATCTTTACTATTAATCTTATTGTCTTTTATATCGTTTATCTAAAGAAAACAACTTTATTGAAGGAGTATGAAGTTCTGTATAGGATGACAAAGAGTGAACTCTTAATTTGAAAAACACGTTTATTGTGGACAATGTTGTTAGAGTTAGTAAGTTACTATTATACCCAATTCCTAAAGTTTGCCTGGAGTTGTCTATTTTTTTATTGCTTTACGTTAAATGACATCAAGAGCGATAGCAAATCGATAAACTTTTGTCAGAAACATTCTTAAACCGGACATTAGACCAGTGAAATTGGTTAAAATGTCGACAGTATGACTGTTAAAAACTTGGTTAAATGTCTTCAAAACTATCAAAAGCCGGTTAAAAGCTGACAGAAATTGAAAGCTATGAACGTCGGCACTCGGCCAGCGCCAGCGGTCAGTTTCACGGCGAGTTACAATAAAGTTGGTGTTGATATGGGTTAGTGTCTCCCGCTCTAGCGCAGGGGTTTTCAACCTTTTCTTGGTCACCACTTTTATAATCAGACATTAATTATGTGTACACATAATTATATACTTACATAGTATATGTGTGCACAATAAAGAATATATTTTATCTTATTTAATACCAAAATATGACGCCCGCAACTCCGTTGTGCCAAAATTCGTTTATTGCGAGGGAACCGTTCACTTTCCCGAAATAAAAATTATCCTATGTATTTCTCTCAAAATATTACCATTATTATTATTATTATTATTATTGGCCCACTGTGTCCCACTGCTGGGCAAAGGCCTCCCCTCTTTTCTTCCACAATTCGCGGTCTTGTGCTGTTACAGGCCACTCTTTGTCGAACGCATCCAGTTCGTCGCGCCACCTTTTTTTGGGTCGGCCTCTATTACGCCGACCAGTCGGTAGCCACTCCGAGACTAGATGCGCCCACCGGTCCGGGTGTTAATTACCATTAAAAAATATTACCATACCCAGCAAAATTGGTTCAGGGGTTTCGACGTAAAGGGGTGACAGACAGACAGACACACTTTCGCATTTATAATATTATTATTAGTATGGATGAGTGACATCTTGTCTTCTATACATATTATTATAAAACCAAGTCGCTTTTCTTCCCTCATGGCCATTTGTTCCCATTAATCTTTAAAACTACGCAACGGATTTTGATGATTCTTTCAGTGAGATAGCCCATTTATCGAGAAAGGCTATAGGCTATATTTTATCACGCTAAGACATAGAGGAAAATGTGGAAAAAACGGGGAAAATTATTTGAAAGGGCTAACTTGAACGCGCTAATCTCAGGAACTACTGGTCCGATTTGAAAAATTATTTCAGTGTTAGATAGCCCATTTATTGAGGAAGGCTATATTTTATCACGCTAAGACTATAATAGGAGAATGTGGAAAAAAACGGGGGAAATTATTTTAAAGGGCTCATATCGCGAACTACTGGAGCAATTTTTATGTTATTTGGCACAGATAAGAAGTAGACCACGTGAAGGATGATAGGCTACCTATCGATTTTAATCATTTTTCAGTGGCTCTTTTATATTTTATACCCGTACGACGCCGCCGGGGCGGGTCGCTGGTGTCTAATAAAGTAAGTCTTTCGGACCACTGGTTGGGAATCAGTGGTCTAGCGGTTGTTCATGACCATTATAATATAACGGGCAGGTATTCACTTTTAAGATGACAGTTGCGTTTAAAGTGGATGCAAAACTGCATGTCAGCTGACTCAGCTGATGACAGTTGTGTTTTAATGTAGAGTGTAAGCTTTGGAGTAGTCCACTCAGCCTATGCGTTTTTAGGGTTCCGTAGCCAAAATGGCAAAAAAGGAACCCTTATAGATTCGTCATGTCTGTCTGTCTGTCTGTCTGTCTGTCTGTCCGTCCGTATGTCACAGCCACTTTTCTCCGAAACTATTAGAGCTATACTATTGAAACTTGGTAAGTAGATGTAGTCTGTGAACCGCATTAAGATTTTGATGCAATAATGGAAAAGTATTAAAAATTTTAGGGGTCCCCATAGGTACAACTGAAACAAAAAAAATTTTTTTTCATCTAACCTATGCGTGTGTGGTATCTATGGATAGGTCTCTAAAAATCATATTGAGGTTTCTCATATCATTTTTTTCTAACCTGAATAGTTTGCGAGAGAGACTCTTCCAAAGTGGAAAAATGTGTGTCCCCCCCCCCTCTAATTTCTAAAGTAGAGGCATGATAATTCTAAAAAAAATATATGATGTATATTACTATAAAAACTATCAACGAAAATTGGTTTGAACGAGATCTAGCCAGTAGTTTTTTTTTATACGTCATAAATAGTAAAACTTAATGAAACAAAAAAAAAAATTTTTCATCTAACCTATGCGTGTGTGGTATCTATGGATAGGTCTCCAAAAATCATATTGAGGTTTCTCACATCATTTTTTTCTAAGCTGAATAGTTTGCGAGAGAGACTCTTCCAAAGTGGAAAAATGTGTGTCCCCCCCCCTCTAATTTCTAAAGTAGAGGCATGATAATTCTAAAAAAAATATATGATGTATATTACTATAAAAACTACCAACGAAAATTGGTTTGAACGAGATCTAGCCAGTAGTTTTTTTTATACGTCATAAATAGTAAACCTTAATCTAAATTTCATTAAATCGACTGAAATATAAAAATAAATCAAAAATAACATAATTTCATAAAAATTAACCTTATTGCTGCTGCGGAACCCTCCATGGGCGAGTCCAACTCGCACTTGGCCGCTTTTTTTATACGCTTTTTATTAGCTTCACCTGTATATTTGTTTGTAACATGTTTGTAACCGACTTCTTTGGGCGCGATTTTGACCCACTTTAAACAGCCAGATTTCGTTCAAACTTTGTAGATTTATCGAGGACCGATGACAATACATTAATTTGATATAATTATTCCATTTTTCAATTTCTATGTTTGTATGTTTGTTTGTAACCGACGCTTTATATAAAAAGCGTGTTTTTAGTTTTTTTAACTATTACTTATTTTATTTTCGACGTTGCTGATGCCTCATAAGTCATAAGCGAATTCATTCGAATTTCAAAAACTTAAAATGTGAATCTATACTTAGATTAGGTACGAACTTATAATCTCAAAAATACTTTACTATCTCTACAAACGCGTTACAATTTTACCTTATACGTCTTATTACTTTTTCGGGTTCCGTTTCTCACAAGAATGTGTACCAGGCTTTCAGTAAATGTACGTGGTGATTCAAAGATACACATAAACGGCTCGCAGCTGTTGTTGATATATTGGTGTCCATTTATGGTGCTTTAGAGACTTATCTTCCGCGAAATATGGCTGCGTATAAATAAAGAACTCCCTTACACATACGATTGTTTGCGAAGCCGCGGTTGAAGTAAAAAGTGTGTTTCATTTGTAGGAATTTACCTTGAGACTTTTGAACTTGCTATTAATTGTGTCCTAATAATATTTCTTTTAATTAAGAGCGTTTACACCTTTCACGCTCAATTTGGCTTGAAACTGTACTTTTCAAACTTGAAAAAATCATTAACCACTTATCTTTATAAAAATGTTGGTAACTTATTTTTATAGGAAATTTCACTGTCTATATAGTTATCAGAGAAAAAAATACGATTTATAGAGTATTTGTACATTAAATCTCGATACCATAACAGAGGTTTTCTTAAATTCCGTTATAGTATCAGTTTCGAAGCCTCAAATTTACGAAACCAGCGACAGATCTAATTAGAAAAAAATAATAACCTATTGACAAGATCCTTAAGCAAATAGTTATCAGAAAAAAATATTTCATTTAGGTATTTAACTATAAGTAATTTAAATTCAAAGAATGAGAAATATCAAGGATTTAAAACCTTATTTTTACCTATTTATCTTACTTATTTCAATATAATAATAGCTTCATATGATAGAAGAACACTTTAATTAAAAGTATACTTTTTAAATATCAACAAATACTTTGTTATTTTTTTTCTACAAATATTTTAAAACTTACTATAAATCGCTGCGCGCAAAGCAATTGAAATCAGACCGCCGCGAGGCTTGCTGGAGGGTGGACGTATCGCTCCCTGCTGCGCATGAACTCTGTTGACCTTTGTCGCGCATACTAGAGTAGTGAACATTTATAGCGTGATCGAAAAATCTTGATTGTTTGGTAAGTAAATATTTTATTTTGTTAGTAAGTAATATAATACATTTTATGTATGTATTTTTATGGCGGAAAATAATTTTACTATTAAAACACATTACATTACAGAACTAATGGGAAACAAAACGAATATATTTTTAAGAAAGAAAAGAAAGCGCAAAAATGTAGAAAATTTGGAAAGCTTGGAAAAGGCAAGAATGGCTAAAAGGTTGCTATTATCACTGTTATCCTTACTTCAACTTATTTTTTCATTTAATTACTTAGAAATAACGTGTTTTGTGTGCTTTCTATTTGTGTTTTTATTTCAGGCAATATAAAAGTAAATCAACTGAGGAAACAACAACGGAAAAAGATGAATGTGAAAACCAACACGAAGAAAAGGTGCCTTGAATTGTATTTGAATAGCAGTATTTTTTTTTGACCGACTTCCGACTTCCGAAATTAAGTACAGTTAATAGGTGCTAGTTTCATGCCTAAATTATATCTATCTGCAACTGACATTTATGTTATTTACTATTTAAAAAACTAAAAAGGGTGAAATTATTTTTTTCAAAAAATTTAAACCGATTTCCAAGGTAAAAACAATAAGAATATTAGATGAATGTGAAAACCAACACTAAGAAAAGGTACCTTGAATTGAACGTATTTTAACTTTTAATGGCAGTTTTTTCTTTGCTATGCCGTCATAAATCATAATAAAATATATCAAATAAATTCCCTTTTTTTTCAGAATTCTTTATTGGGATTATAGTGGAATGCCTAGAGCGTAAAAATCATGCAAACCTCCGATTTCCGTAATAGTGGATGAAAATTGAAAAGAAAAAAAGGAATATGTAGCTGATAACATAAATAAAAAAGTTTACCTATTGAAAAGCTGTTGTGCTTTTGATTTTTAAATAATTATTCTATACCATTTCAGTTACACTCATTTCTGCCTGCATTTCGTTCAGTTATGTTGCGAAATAATAAAATATATTATCATTTTTTAGGGTTCCATAGCCAAAATGGCAAAAAAACGGAACCATTATAGATTCGTCATGTGTCTGTCTGTCTGTCTGTCCGTCTGTCCGTCCGTATGTCACAGCCACTTTTCTCAGAAACTATTAGAGCTATACTATTGAAACTTGGTAAGTAGATGTAGTCTGTGAGCCGCATTAAGATTTTGATGCAAAAATGGAAAAATTATTAAAAATTTTAGGGGTCCCCAAAAGTACAACTGAAACAAAAAAAAAAATTTTTCATCTAACCTATGCGTGTGGGGTATCTATGGATAAGTCTCCAAAAATCATATTGAGGTTTCTCATATCATTTTTTTTCTAACCTGCATAGTTTGCGAGAGAGACTTCCAAATTGGTAAAATGTGTGTCCCCCCCCCTCTAATTTCTAAAGTAGGGGCATGATAATTCTAAAAAAAATATATGATGTAGATTACTATAAAAACTACCAACGAAAATTGGTTTGAACGAGATCTAGCCAGTAGCTTTTGTTTATACGTCATAAATGGTAAACCTTAATCTAATAAAATTCATAAAATCGACTGAAATATAAAAATAAATCAAACACCTATTAATTTCATAAAAATAAACCTTATTGCTACTACGGAACTCTTCATGGGCGAGTCCAACTCGCACTTGGCCGCTTTTTACCTCTCTACCAATCAAGTCCTTTAATTTGATATCCATATTGAGGTAGTAATAAGAAATAATATGTGTAATCTGCAATTTTTCTTACAACTACCGGCCGGCTACGGCGGCGGCCATCTTGGATTTTCACGATGTGTTTATAACACTGATCTCTATTATACAAGTACGCTGGATAGCTGATACACACCTGCTTTTTGTGCCTATTTGAAGCGGAATCAGCGCCCTCATTATTCGGATAGAGAACTAAATTTGACGTAACCACAACCAATAACAACAGTTGTCATCACTAGTATTAGTTCCAAGTACTCTCATTACTGCTATCAGCGCCAATATGGCGGCTTTCAAATGTCATTTTTACGTCAGATTTAGTTCTCTACCCGAATAATGGGGGCGCTGATTCAGCTTCAAATAGGCACAAGGAATAGCTGTCATTTCAAGGGATATCAGCTATCCAGCGTACTTGTATAGTAGAGATCAGTGGTTTATAAATTGTTGCGTGTTATTCTGATGTATTTAAAGCTATATTGTTGTAAAGTTCCATTAAAATCCATTCAGTGGTTTTTGCGTGAAAGAGTAACAAAATATGTCCATGCATACAAGCTTTTGCGTACATAATATTAATAGGGTTACACTTGAATAAATAATATAAATCCGATTTTTTTATTTTAATACAATGATAAACATTTGATAATAATTGTGTCTCACTATGACAATCACCTTATTGTACCTACATAAAATTACAACTTTGCCCAAAATTTCATATTACTCATTTTATGTTTTATAAAGTAACATAAAACATTCAACATAATGCATTAGTGGATTTAGGATTAGTAGTAATAGTATGCTAAAATGTAATGGTAAATCAATAATAATAAACCGACTCGCATCGACATTGCATCCGCATTCCGCACGGATCAAAATCTTTTGATTTGACTATAATGAACCAACTCACGCACACAGACGCACTTGCTTCTGTGTGAATAAAGTTGCACTGAATTACATGAAACTCGACATTATGCGTTCGACGTAAACGCTCTTAAGGGCTCCCAGTCCCACACAAAACCGGCGAATTCGTATCGCATCGCAAATATCTGCGACAAAAATCAAGATATAAAAAAAAAATGAAAATATCAAATGTCTACCTATTGCCATTATTGATATCGAGCAAAAATGACAAAAAAATCACGTTTGTTGTATGGGAGCCCCCCGTAAATATTAATTTTATTTTGTTTTTAGTACTTATTTGTTGTTATAGCGGCAACAGATATACACAATCTGTGAAATTTACAGAAGTCTAGCTATAGTGGTTCTTGAGATACAGCCTGGTGACAGACAGACGGACAGACATCGAAGTCTGTCTTAGAAGGGTCCAGTTTTTACCCTTTGGGTACGGAACCCTAAAAATTACATTAAGATGCGATGCGAATTCGCAGTTTTGTGTGGGACTGGGAGCCCTTAATTAAAAGAAATATGGTTAGCTTAATTATTCATTATTGTTCTCAATACATAATTTGAACAGCTAGTTTAGAAGATACCCAGTGGTTATCACAGATGCACTGGACATGTTTAGGAAAATGAGTATGGGTTAAATTTTTAATACAGTGTGCGCAACTTTCATGACTCAAAATAAAAGTTTTTGTGAACTTTATTAAAACAATAATTTATGTAATAATATTGTTGTATGCGCATAATAAAAATTAATCATATTTTCCACCTCGAAAACATGTTTTGCGACCTGAATGTAAGTAAATAAAGAATTAAGCACCGCCGTTTAAAATATCGGTTTTAGGTCCTTTCTAGGGTACCCAAAGGAGCCGTTCGTTGTCTGTCCGTCTGTCTGTCAGTCTGTATCTCAAGAACCGCTATAGCTAGACTTCTGAATTTTTTTACAGATTGTGTGTGTGATCGCTCTATATTCTATAAGGGTACGGACTACGGAACCCTTTGTGCGGGAGACCGACTCGTACTTGGCCAATTTTTACGTTGAACCATGATGGATAACCATGATTGCCACAATGATTGTTAAACTTTATTGGTCCAACTTGGGCCAAATTGGAAAACCGTAACTTATATGGCAAATCCATACTAATTTATGATATTAGAGATAGACATACATTTTCGCATTACAAATACGAAAATGTATCTGTCTGTATGTTAACTCTTCACGCCCAAAACGGTGAAACGATTTTGCTGAAATTTAGTATGAAGATACTTCGAGTCACGGGAAAGGATATATAGCAGTTACGGGCGTCATTAAGTTAAAAAATAAATGTTTGATATTTAGGACAAATACAAGTAAACAACGGGACTAATCTAACCTACGAGCGGTTAATTTTCGGATGAAATTATCTTCCAATCCACATTCTTACACGCAAGGAGAATTTGGCACGCAAACTTATTTTTCCCACGTGTGCTTTTGCCATCTTAATAATAACTAATTCATTTTCTTAATCTTACTGAGACAAAATAACTAATATAGAATAAAGTAACTCTACCTGATCGTGAAGGTAAGAAAAACATTCATTTACTACCAATGAGGCTTTAGTTTGGTACTATAACTAATTATTATATAATTATTTATAATTTAATACTCTGTCAAATAAATACAAATTCATCTAGATGATATTTAAAATTTTAAAAAGTTATTTCACCGTAATCACTAAAATGTTTTAATCAGTAGCAATATTTCTTTATTCCATACTAGTCTTAATTTGAGATCAAAATGAATCAAAAATAATTATCAAAACAAAGCTTTCGCCTAAAAGTACTTTGTGGTTTAATAGAGTCAATACACAATATTCACTACCCTAAGAATAGGATATATTTCTGCACTGTTTTCACGCTAGAGGCAGCACCAGCATAGGCAGTAAACAAAAAACGTTTTATTCTACGTTTGACAACGTTTCTGTCAATAATATTCTGACATGACGTGTGCAACATGTCGGATTTTGGTCTGTTTACCTTCTGCATAATACTTAATATACCTAGCGAAATATAGTTTACTGTACGTACTAGTGGCGCCCTCTGCTCCGACCTTTTTTTTTTTTTTTTTTTTTTCTCGGAGGGGGAAATGCATTACGCATACCACCCAGGCGCAGGGGGCGACCCGAGCGGTGATGTGGGACTCCCGTAGCTGATGAGACCACGGTATACCCACTAAAACCCCCCCCATCTTCCGCCACGCCGCCTTTTGACGGGGCCACGGGAACGATACACACATCCGCGACCCCGCCAGCGGTTCGAAGACTCCACGATGGGCGCACAACACGTGCGCCCTCCTCCTCGGCCCCCACCAGGGCTGTAGCAGACGCCCCCCGAGTCTGCTACTTGGAGGCCATGTGGCAGATCAGGTCCTCTGCTCCGACCTTTGCGTAATCCATACTAATGTTATGAATGCGAAAGTGTGTCTGTCTATCTGTCTGTTACCTCTTCACGCCCAAACCGCTGAACCGATTTTGCTTAAATTTGGCATGGAGATACTTTAAGTCTTGGGAAAGGACATGGGATACTTTGCATCCCGGAAAAATGTACGGTTCCCGCGCGATAAACGAATTTTGGCGCAACGGAGTTGCGGGCGCCATCTAGTATTCCCTATTTTATTTTCTGGCACCGGTTCCAACTACATAATTATTATATTATAGAGGTAAATAATTTTTATAATAATCTGTCTATAGAGAAGTAAGTCTCGATCGGTCGCAGGATGTACGGAACGAGACCGGAAGCGCTAACTATCCCGCTTAGATTGCGACTTTTTCTCACTAACTGTAAACTCTTTTCTATGTTTTTTTGTTTGTTGGAAACCTTTAAAATAATTAATGTGAAATGGGGCTTTGGTCTGTCCCAATTTTTATGAGCTCAGATAATCCCAATATTATATGTAACTGATTGTACTGTTGGTTCTTGGTGGAAATTCATATTGAACACTAATGAAACACAATTTTCGTGCACTTTTTCCACTATATATATTATTTTTTTTTATAGTGGAAAAGTGGAAAAGTGAAAAAAAAATATAGTGGAAAAAGTGCACGAAAATTGTGTTTCATTAGTGTTCAATCCCAATATTATCTCTATATATACAATATTATCTCTACATATAGCAGGGGTCACCAAATGGCAGACCGCCGCGGACCCATTGTGTGCGGACCAAGCATTTTCGAAGATGAACTTCGCTAAAAATAAATTTAGGTCTCGACTTACTAATGAACATCTTCAGGATTTAATGTCAATAGCTTGCACCAATTTCATTCCAAAGAAGCAAATAAGCTATATGTATAGGGACCGTGCAGAGCGATGACACTGCCACTAGTGACTAGGAGCCGAAACTTTTGCGAAAAATGTCTATTAATAATTGTTTTTTTGTGTCAAGCTATGGAGAATTATTAAGATTTCTTGAGAAAACTGAGTATTTTAAAGAATTGAAATGCATTGTTGAATTTCCAGACGTTCCAACTTCCAATACATCCAAGAAAAATAAAGACTAGCGGTCTTACCACAAAAATAATAAACATCTGTTGAACAGTTGTTTTGAGACAATTTTGTACTGAATTTTTCTCTAATCAACTGTTCAACAGGTGTTTAAATCTTTTGTAGTAAGAGCGATAATATCCAAAGGTGAAAAACTCTACTATTTCCCTGCCAATATAAGTGACTTTAGGTTGAGAGTTTAGGTAGGTTTAGGTAGGTTTTGGGAGTCAAAAAATGTCTGGAAAACCGATCATTTCTGAGTTTCATAATATACTTTTCATTATCCTTATTTGAGTTAGGATCAGAAATTCAGAACTTTCAGGTTATCTACGATTGAATAATTTTTAATGCTCAGTATTTTACCATGTAATATTTGTTATTATATTTTCATATTATTAATTGTATTTATTTATTGTTGCACGCAGTCATTTCCTGGCTTCTATTTGGACTACAAGGTAAGTTATGGAGCAGTTTGGTGTTAACACCTTTGAGTATTGTTTGTTTTTTAAATTTCTTATAAAACTTACCTACAGAAGTGATAACCTCTTCGGAAGCTGAAAGATTTTAGGTTTTAACATAATTTTAAGTTTTATTAATTAAATTATTATAACTTTATACCTATTATAAAGTAGACTAAGATACTTTCGATTTCCTATTTATTATAATTACATAAAACACACAGTTTATAGGGGATTGATAACACTAAAAGAACAGCTAATTTGTAAATTTAAGACAAAATTTTTCACAACAGGTAAATCTTATAAGCTATAACCTAACACGTCATAAATTAAGAATTTCATTTAATCGGCAAGCTGAATGTCAGTACAAAACTATACGTTCTATTTCATACCACTCTCGCAAATTTTATTAGACCAAAATATATCTGTACCTGTAATTAATCTAATAATGTAACCTAATTATATTAAATTAGATAATTACTTAATTAATATTGCGATTTGCGTTTCGCTCCAATGCCGTCTGTCACATACGCCCTAGTTACCATTTATATACACATAAGTCATATTTGTACATCGGTTTATATTCCCTATTTCGTCGTAAAGGAAGGTGCAATACTGCTCCATAAATTTCCACTACTAGAATGCAACAAAAGTCCAAATGTACTCATAAATTGTAATTTATAACTAAGTACTACTATAAGAAATTATTTATAATAGCAAGTAATTTAACGCTCGAATTCACGTGTATTACGAGTATAAACGCAAAACTGCATAAAACGAACCTCAAATTGCCAGGTTTAGGTTACTAAGGGCCTGTTTCACCACTTCCTGATAAGTCCCGGATAGGCTAGCCACAACTTAACTTGACAGATAGAGTATGGAGCATCTGTGAAATAAGTTGGTGATAGCGCCTTACCTTATCAGGAAGTAGTGAAACAGGCCCTTAGTAACCGTGCTAACCAATGTCGTGCAGGCATTTTAATTCTTATGCAAGTGTTGTAATTTAATAACTAAGTTATTATAAGTAATAGTATTAGTTTGAACTAGATGTTGGCTGCAACTTCGACGTTGCGTCAAAATTCGGATCTACGGTAGATCAATTCCTCTTTTCATGAGACGAAATATATCCTAAAGTAATTTAGTAAAATTCTAGTTCATTAGTTGGCCAATTACAAGTTTGAAACCTCTGAAATACAGATTTTTTACATGTTATAAACATTGAACAGTCTTGAAAAAGAATTTCCTTTGCCCTTCTACGGTTAAAGACTTCTTCTATATTTAGTTAATTTTTTCAAGCGATGACATATCATTCAGTATGACGGTTTCTGACCTAAATAAAACCACATTGGCTGGTGTCAGCGGCTTGTCGTGTATTAAGGTTTACGATTAATAAATACGCGTTCATTTGCTTCACTGTTTACAATTTGCTGTCGGTAAATTGTAGTTTAAGAATTGTAGTTTAAGAGCCAAATGCAGTATCCAGCTTTGCATGCCTGTAATTAAAGTAAATACTTATCAGTGTCATTTATGAGTAAGTTTGAAAGTACGTACTATACTTCTAGGTAAACTGGGTAGTGTCTACCAGGCTGAATTTATATGCGCTCGTCCGTACGCGCGGTTTGGGTAACACCGCGAGATTACAAGCAAATGTATATTGTAACGATTCATTAAAATCCATATCGCATAAAAGTCCAGCCAGACATAGTACGCTTGTATCCAATATTATGTAAACTCTACGGGTCTAAACATACTATAGGCTGAATTACGCCGGCGTAAATTCCGCCGCGTTTACGCCGCGTTTAAATTGCATACAAAATACGGGCCGAACGCGAGGGGTGAGTTGACACACTATTACGTCGTATTTTGTATGCGTTTGACATTTGCGGCGGAAATTACGCCGGCGTAATTCAGCCTAGTGAGTTTAGACCCTACGTATTGGTACGAGCGTAATCGTCTATGTTTGCCAATTATCGACGTCGTTTGCTTATGCTATAGCCAGCATTTAACAATCATGGTGGCGCTCATGGATAACAGTGATTCATTCACCTTAGTCCAGGAGTTACCAATCTTTTTCAGACTGCGGCGCAGTTGCATGTCACAATATTTTGTCACGGCGCCCTACTCTACCTTTTTTCCGAGCTATTGGAAAAAGATACATAAAATATTTTGTCTTACTCTACCTAGTAGAGTAGGGCGCCGTGACAGAATATTGTGGTGATGGTAGATTATAGTTACGTTATGCAGGTAAATAATAATAAACAAAATTTACGATGCACCAGGGCGCCGCAGTGCACATTTTGGGATGCCCTGCCTTAGGCCATCTGCATGGCTCGACGCGAAGGGGTAAAGTCGTCTACAGACAATAACAAACGATGATGATGATGAAGTATTAGGCTGAACCGTTCTCTGCCTTCGTCAGCGCCCAGTCTGTCTACATATTTACATCAATTTACATTACAGTTTATACAATCTGCATAACAAAAGCTGGAGATAAGGCTTGTTCGCACCGTCCTTTTGTCAAGTCTAATGAGATTGCAACTTTATTCATTGCAGAAAAAAGTTTACATTTTTATAGATTTTCTTCGTTAAATATTATTGTAAAATATTTAATTTTGAAAAATAGAGTCGAATCCATACTATAATACTATTATAAATGCGAAAGTCTGTCTGTCTGTCTTTAAGTTTGTTACCTCTTTACGCCTAAACCGCTGAACCGACCCCATCGTGTATCATGATTATCCCCATACCCTTGCTGGGTATGGGGATACTTTGAGTCCCGGGAAAGGACATAGGATACTTTTGATCCCGGAAAAATGTACGGTTCCCGCGCGATAAATGAATTTTGGCGTAACGGAGTTGCGGGCGTCGCGCGTCGCATCGGCATCGTCTAGTATTAGATAATCAGAAAAATTGGATAACACAAAAATAAATCAAGATAGAACGGCTAAGCGGGTGGAGTACGCGTGTTTCAAACTTGCACAAGTGGGCAAAATTCGTTGAACGTTTATTCAGTCAGCGCGCACGTCTCGACTTGATTACACCAGAGGGGTTGTGCAAAAATGCCTCATTGTGCAGTGTCTAATGTAAAAACAGAAGTACGAAAGTAAATCGGTTAAAAGGAGGTATTTCTTTTCACGGGTAAGTTATTTGTTCTAACTAAAAGCAAAGCAATAATTGACACATGCTATTCCTTAGCAACGGACGCGTGCGGCCGTTCTAACTTGATTTATTTCTGTGGTGGATAACTTAGAATAACTAATTACATTTGTAGGTAAAATAATTTAATTTGATTTATATTATGGCTTTATTTAGGTCCACTAATGAAGGTGTAAAAGCTTGTTCTTAATGAGTCGTTAATACGAAAGTCCTATTTGCAGGTTTACTACAGTTCTAATCTTAAGTACGAGCTTGTTTTAATGCCTTATTGCTTTTATGTAGGGCATTAAATGCGAATTTAGGGCCACATGCGCCAGTCTGGGTTAAAAACAAGGCTATGGGTTAAATATTGAGACTTAGGAACTTAGGATATACTTACATAATAACCGTTATACCTAATAAAGTAGTCTACATTTCGGTATTCATCATCATCAATTTTCACTGTTGTTTTCCGCAATATTTATGCACAAACTCAACAATTTTGTAGTGTTATTAATTATTATATAAATAGCAAAAGTGATTGCGTTTACTCACTATTTAACAATAATTGAATAAGTTATTAAAATAATATTATAATAATATGTCAAATCTCTATGATGATCAAAAATGCTTTAGTTCATACAACTTTTACTAAAGTTAAGCGGTTATTCAAATCATCTTGATAAGCCGACGCCCGACACTTTTTATACGCTTTTTATTAGCTTCACGTGTATATTTGTTTGAAACATGTTTGTAACCGACTTCTTTGGGCGCGATTTTGACCCACTTTAAACGGCCAGATTTCGTTCAAAATTTGTAGATTTATCGAGGACCGATGACAATACACTAATTTGATATAATTATTCCATTTTTCAATTTGTATGTTTGTATGTTTGTTTTTAACCCTTTATATAAAAAGCGTGTTTTTAGTTTTTTTAACTATTATTTCGAGAAAGCCTTATGATTGTAACTTGTAACGTTTTGGATAATTTGCTTTGTCACACAAAACTTATATAATGTGAGAGTGCAATTACTATCTCATAAAACCATAATATATAATTATTACTAGATGACCTGGTAAACTTCGTATCACTTTCCTTACTAAATCAAGCGATTAATAAACTTTAATCTTAATCGATTTTCAAAAATATAACCTATATATTCAGATGGTAATTTGTTTAAAATTTTAAGAACGTCACCCAACGTTGTTTAATTTTAAAAAAGTCCTAATTTTCTAAGGTCCTATGTCACAGAGTAGATAATAGTACAAGTACCTATGTGCAAAAAATAGTTGCTAGAGTACTTGGAATTTATCTGGCAACTCTTCTCTCATATTATAATTTTAAAATACTTTTTGTTAACCAAAATTAATCTAATTGGTACTTACATAAACTTAAATGGGAAGTTAGAAAAAATATTTCGTTCTCATCATTGTTTCCTCTAAGCTTTATAGTAACGAGTAATGAATAATTTTACCTGGAGTAGATAATTTATGCCGTAAGTTTTTTGTGAAAACCTTGACACAAAAAAATAAATTGTATCTTAAAATCGGCCACCGAGACCTTCGGTAAATCGAGCTTATATCACAGTAATTATTCGCTAAAGCTGGATATAAACAACATAGTATCCGACATCCGGTGGTTAAATTATACTATACATACATAGTTATTCTGTGATTACATCTTAAGGTTATAAATTACGACTGTATGTGATTTACCTTTAAAAAGGTTAAAGCAGAAAAAACAATAAAAACTGAAAACTATGGTTTAAATTTCGAGGGTAATGAAAACATTTCATACATTTTGAAGCTGATAGGCACTGCGAAGGTCATTGACCTCGCATTACCCGCAGATGGCTTTTTTCATACAAATCTTTGTGTACCAACTTGTTTTTCATAACTTTTAGTCTCGACTCTTGATGTTGGTCATATTTCTTAATCACACACGTAATATGTGAACATAGTGTTTTAGATTCTGTTTTTGTTATTAGTTATTACCCAGAACAGTTTAGTTCTCAAACCTAGAGCGTTAAAACAATCTGTGTTCTAAAAATAAAATCGGACCATATAGTATAGATAATATCTATACTATCTATATAGTATTCAGTAGCCACACATGTTACAATTTAACAAACCACACGACATAGTGTTCGCATGTGTTACCACCGCATGCTGTAGGTTTCCAGCCAGAGATTCCCAAACTATGTTTTATGGAACTCCAAATGTTCCTTAGTCTATGTCAAGCTAATTATTATCAAAAATAATTTATATCTAGGTAGGTACGACATTTACCTTATAGAATTAAATCAATAATTGCCAGGTTTTTAATGCCCCTAAAGCGCAATGCCCGTAACTAAGGTTTTTTTATTGCACTTTATCTTATTTAACATAGTTTTTGACGTTACGTTGGGTCAGCAGAAATCTGAAGTGCTAGTCGTATGGTAAAATTATACAGACGACCATATAACTTCCTACTTCTTGGAAGTCGGTGAAAAATTCAGCCGGACTTCTGCTCACTACGGTAAAAGTAATAAATAAGAAACGACAATTTGGTTAAGTGAATAACAAGTTCTTAACAAAACCGTCATAGAATGATTACTGATGTATCATTCAGGACGGAGACGGAAAATTAGCTTTTAGGGCCATTCCTCGGCACAATTATTAGGGCCGCCCGACCCGATGAGCAAAATATAATTTTTGTGCACTATGAGTTATGACCTAGCCTAGCGGCTGATAGTTCATTTGTGCACTATAAAGATATCACGTGGTGTACCCATTTTTCCAACAATCCGGCTCAATATTTTATGAGTTTAACGAAGGGTTTAAGTTTTAACTAAGTTTAAATATCAAGAACTTCCTTTAAAAAATGATTTATCCTTTCTCAGACGGAGTCCTTACTCTTTACTTAACTCTACATTATCCATGATTTAAATTATGAGTTAGTCAATAATAGTGTATTAAAATTAATGAATTATTCATTAATTTCATTACTATAATTATTATAGATTATTATTAATTATAGAATAATTATTATAAATACTACCGACGGATGTGTTTTTTAAGAGCCCATACTATCCCACTGCTGGGCCAGAGTGTTATTAAGTTGTAAAAAATATTTATATTAACAACATTGTTAATAAAGGGAAGTGCAGTATTATAGGGCTAATTGTAACAATTTAACGCCGTTTGTTATACGGAAATGTTCACCTACTAGTACTACGTTTGTGATAGGTTCAGGCTAAAATATAAATAACTGCACAGCTAGAACTTTATTATCAATATAATATTACGTAAGAAAACCAAAAAATAATAATCCCCTAGAGACAACGTCAGATCGCCTAATAGACAAGTCAAACTAACAAAACATTCTTAATTTAAATCAAACGCTACATAAAGTATTTAAGTAAGTAGCGTTCATCACAACGTTATACCTACACGCTTCATCGAATTAAGTCCTATAGAAGTTTATTAAAGCTTTTGGCATAAATATTTCCCATGGTTTGCCTTAATACAGTTTATAAAATCCCTCAGATAAACGTAAAAGTAAGGAAAAGTGGCCCATGATGATCAAGAGCCTAAGGTTAGTATTTATATTCCTTAATATTCGATTCATACATTTATACGCCCCAACTTTCACATTCATAATAGCAGATATCAGAAATCAGAATAATTGTCTCAAAACATTAGAAAACTATTATATTTGGTTCTTTTAGGTTGACCATTTATGTTTTTAACAAATTATAATGGCGTGTTTTGTAAGTTTGCGAAAACATCATGGTCGAAAGTCTCTACTTTCTTTAGATAAATAATAGCTTGTTTTATTCGAAATCGAGTTTTAATAATCAATTAGCGTGTAAGGAAGAGTACCTAGTTGAAATGTATTGAGGGCGGCCATGTTTTTCAAGCCCTAAATAATTTGTCGATCGAGCACATTTTTTTTTATAATCCTTAAAAATATGAAATACATAATAATTTTATAATTAGGAAAGTGTGTCTGTCTGTTTACCTCTTCACGTTTAAACTGCTAAACAGATTTACTTACATAAAATTTGATATGGAGGTACTCTAAGGCATGGGAAAGGACATTGCAGGCTACAGGAACTGTATACCATATTATATTTAACTTTTATTTTATAAGGGCCTGTTTCACCACTTCCTGATAAAATGCCGAATAGGCTATTCAAAACTTTTTTGACAGATTCTTGATCTTGATCTGTCAAGTTAATTGGTGGATAGTCTATTCGTCTCTTATCACTTATCAGGAAGTGGTGAAACAGGCCCTAAGTGTAATATAGAGTAGGAGATAGAATCGGCGAATGTCAGTGAATTGTAGATGTGACGGACAGATAGACGTCGCTACCGGCTACAGTATCAGATGCCACTTCTATAGACTGTCGTTGTGGGCTTGTATCGGAATATTGAATAACTTTGTTGAAATAAATTTCAAGACAGAATATTTATCTACTATAGGTACTTAATATAATGAATATCAGTCTCTACCTTGATCGTAGAGGCTTTTTATGTCTGTCGGTCAACATTTTTAGGGTTCTGTACCCAAAGGGTAAAAACGAGACCCTATTATTGAGACTTCGATGTTTGTCCGTCTGTCTGTTTCCAGGCTCTATCTCAAGAACCGCTATAGTTATACTTCTGAAATTTTCACAGATTGTGTATTTCTCACTTGGCCGATTATTGTATTTATCTTAGGCGTGTTATAATAATAATATGTACTTCAGATAATAATAATTATTAAAGCATAAACATACCTAATATGCAAGTAAGATGGTATCATATACATATAAATGTTTTCACATTCATATTTCGTTATTTTAATGTTGGTATTAACATAAAGCTCTGCTTAACACCTTGTTAAGTTTACTTTCGATTTTATTGAAGGTTGTGCAGTAAAAACTTGAACGGTAAAGTAAAACTAAACTTTGTAGCTTAACTATATCGTGTTGCAATATTTTTACTAAAATTTACATATTTTAATTATTATTTATTACATTAGAGAGAAGCAAAATATGTTTTATTATTATTTATAAGTTGTTGACTTAAATGATTAAATTATTGTTATTAGTTTTGTAAGATTTTATACTGCAAATAAATTTTTTTTCTTTCAAAATTGTAGAATAAGTAGTACATACATACATACAAAATAAACAAAAAACTTTATTTGTATCAAGTAAAGGCTTAATAAAATAAATACTCAAAAGTCGGGTTTTTTGCTATACATTATATTTTGATTCATGATATTTAAATTACCATAATTATTATGTTAATTATTTATTACAGATTTAAATTAAAACATAACGTGTTTTTTCGGTCCGCGATTTTTATTGTTTTATAAACGGATTTCTCTTATACATTTTTTGATAAAACATATTATTATTTTTTATTCAAATAAAAAATGTAGGACAATAAATAAATTTATTATGTGTATAATTTACCTTGTATATGTACGGTTTCGTAATCGTCACTCATATGGACGGATTATAACATCTTCTACAAGTTTTGCAAACAAAAGATTATCCTGAAATCTAGCGTGAAACTTCATGTGAAAATACTATTTTATACACGGTATAGCTAATATTATGTGTTTAATTTTCGTGCTGGAATTTTAAAACATGACTTACCAGTTAGTACCTAATTATGTGTCACACTTTCAGAACAATAAAGTTTACATAAGTAAGGGTTTTAAACATTCAGCATCGCAGCACCATATGGCATACGCCATTTATTTTTATAAATCGAATATTATGCTTTTGATTCATGAGGTATAGATTAAGGGCCAGCCAGATTAACAGCCATACTTTAGTTATTTTATAAAAGCTGAAAGTTTATGACCATAATAGAGGTAAGAACGACCAGAAATAATGGAGTTTTGGTCGCGGTTACTTTCGGAGGGATCCCAGTTCTGAAAGTCTACCTGATCTTCGACAAAATATAAAACTCATTTTTTACCTTATTTTCTCCGGAATAACCGTAGAAATCTTGTCTTCCACTGCCGGATATTTTTGACAGTTGCTTCCCATTTTCAGACCCTTAAGCTGTCTCAAAGTTAGACTTTAAAAGGTCATACACTCCCAGCTTTTATAAAATGACGAAAGTCGCTGGCTCTTGGGCCAACATAACGATAATGTTTTGTTGATGAGTGTAGATGAAATATTATATCAGTTCTTGGTCACGACGATAGTTCTTTCGTTGTGGAATTTATATTTTTACTCCCATACTGATGATAAGTGATACCAATACGACGTGATAACATTTACTCTGTAACTAAAGGGACTCTGCGACTTGCCTTACGTATCAGACAAGGACATTAAATAAATAAAATGGCTTTATTTCAGGTATCTCAACGACCCATATTATCATGTAAGAATAACATTAATAATAGCATCACATAAAAATAAAAAAACATTGAACTCTACGTAGTATTATCAAAATTGTTAAAATCTAAACTGTATAAAAGGAATGATAATATAATTAAATATACAATTTAAAACTTTTTGTGTTTGTACATTTTTTTGTTTGATTGTACATTTTTGAGATCATTTTTGTTTCTACCTTGGTTCAAACTTCAAAATTTTTATTTTTAGGATTCTTTACCCAAATTGGTCCATGCCCAAAGGGTAAAAATGGGACCCTATTACTAAGACTTCGTTGTCTGTCCGTCTGTCTGTCTAGTGTCTCCAGGTTGTATCTCAAAAACCGCTAGAGCTAGACTTCTGAAATTTTCATAGATTGTGTATAATACCTGTTGTGGCTATAACAACAAATACTGAAAACAAAATAAAATTAATATACATATATTGAGGGGCTCTCATATTACAACAAACGTGATTTTTTTGGCCTTTTTTGCTCGATATTAATAATCACAACATTAAGGCAGTTGAAATTTTCACGAAATATACATTTATAACTAATAAAATTAAAATAAAGTAAAAATTTAAGGGCTCCCAAACAAAAAACACAATTTTGGCCTATTTTTGCTCTATAACGGTACGGAACCCTTCGTGCGCAAGTCCGACTCGCACTTGGCCGATTATTTAGAAATAGTACTTGCTAGCCTAGCTAGCTGCTCTAAATACAAAGCAAATACCGCGATGATGATGAATCTCGTTCGAATTTCGAGGCCAGTAACGACGTTAGGGTCGTTGACCCACTAATTATACAAAAATCTAAGCGCTACAAAAAGTCGCGAGTCGCGATTCAGTGTGGTTCGTATGACTCATCATAACGCGTCTTCGTGGAGTAGGGATGTCTTGAACTATTTTTAACCGCCTTCCAAAAAGGAGGAGGTGATTTGTTTGTCTGCATAAGATTTCGTGAAAATGACTATGAAAAGGGTGGTTCACAAACTCCGCGACATTTTTAGAGACAGCCAACCAAATCTTACGAAATGTGAAATTTTTGAAATATCTTATACGGTTAGGAATTAGGATAAAAAAGTACCGCAATAAAATTCAAAAAGAAATGCAGCAGGCTGCAGTCTGCAGGCTCCATTTATCAATCAACCACGAAATTTCTGTAGGAACCTTGACCCCTCGACACTAACCAGACAGAGATGACCGTACGAAGTCTGGCACTTGTCTTTATCTGGCATATTGAAAATTAGGTCAACCTGACAGACAAAGACAGCGGACCTTGAAGAAGTAGCTAAAAGCTGCATTAGTGTCTAATTAGTAAGGAGGTTAATATTTTGTAATAATTGTTATTTGATAATATAATTTTGCAGCTTAGGTTTCGAAGCACCGTGTAACTTTATAACTATATTATTATTTTTAACAAATAAAGAAGATTTGCAAGAAACATTATGATGCGCTGATGAACCATAAGGATCTGAGTTCTCAGAACTTTCCAGAACGTTCCGTAATTAGGTCAAATTCGTTAGAAGCATCGATTTATATGTCAGGATATGCCTACGAGAACATTTTGCTAATAGGTTTTTCATACAAGAAAATAGAGAGCCATCTATGAAAAATCGATTGAACTACGTAGTGCGACACAATATTCGGCCGCGTGCGAATGCTGTTTTACCGACGAACCCCGCGTTCCACCTGGCGTTGAAAACGATCAAAACGCTGAAAATGCCTCCTATGTTTAGCGTTTTGATCGTTTTCAACGCCAAGTGGAACGTAGGGGTTGCGTCATTACTCGGTAAAACAGTAGCCATGGCGGATAATGGCGGATTTCGGTAGTAAAATTATAAATTAATTATTTCTTTACATAAACAAACAGTTTGTGATACTTACCGATGATAAGATATTCCATGTGCTTTTTTAACTTTTTTAATATAATTTTTGCAGCCTTTTACTACACAATTAGGCATTTTTATGGCACTGTAAGGCATACGATGACCCACCTGATTTGTTCTGCGGACCACAGACGACTAAGTCACGTAGGAGTCAAACGGAGCGTTTTGACCACTACGAATCTGCATCATTGCAACGCGCGATTGACCCGGTCCTGAGTAATATATAAGTCTATGGTTAGAAGTCGTTTTGTGTGGCTCCCCTCTTTCCTAGAGTTTGCATGTTTATTGTTAAATGTTTTAAACAAGCTAATGTGAGGAGCTTTGTAGCACGGTTGTGATTAATTATTGTGATTGTGATTGTTGTTGTGTGTAATAAATAAATTATAGTTATCTTGTCATAGGTAAAGCAAAGTTTTCAAGCAATTTTTGCATGGATCTTTCAAAAGCTCTTATCCGAAAGCTTAGTTTCAACTTTCAGTATGAAACTCGTGTTTTTAAAACATACTGTGTACTGTCTATATGTAACATATTATTTGAATATAAAGTAATTTATACCTACATAAAAGTTTTAAGCGTTAGGAGTTTTTTGTAGCGTAGAGGCAGCGTACAATTCATACAATTTTATGGTTTTTCTTATGTTATTATAACAGAAATAACAATAAAATATTATATGAAATTGTTAATGAGAGTAAATATTATTAATTGTTCGACCAATATACGGAATTTAAACATTGCTTAGCTCGGTAGTATTCAGGCCGTGATAGAAAGGACTATGAAGAAATGAGGTAGAAGGACACGTGGCAACGTCACGGGAATATCACCTGTCACGTCGGCGTCACGCTCCGTCACGTTATTGATAGGTATGCGGATATACTGCAACCACCTGTAATGTATAGCATTGCTGCAGTTCTTGCGAGATTAGCTCGATTACTGATAGACAAGATCATAGGTTAGTTTTAATTCGGATAAAATGCGCGGTTCACGCGAGAGTAGCTAATTTTGGCGGGACCAAGTTGCGGGAACATTATAGTATTCAATAAATAATCAATTTTAGGTCAAAATCTATAGATTTTGTATTTTTTTGCCAGGCTCCAAACAACAATGGTGAATACGCGACGCGCAGTTTACCCCGAGTGAGGATAGACGGCGCTAGTAATATCGGCAACGGAGGCGTCCGGTTACGATGCTGGGCTGCTCCTCCCTCCATCACGGAAGAAGAGGCCGAAGACGATATTGAAGAGGATGCAGTGTCATTACGGGCAGTACCATCGTGCCAAGGTAAGAGTTTATTTTAATCACGCCATCTTGTGGCGAGTAGCATAAACATGGAGAATAAAAAAAGCGCCATCTAGTTGCAGTCTTTAAACTAAATATATTTGCAGCGCTGATCACAGAGGGCGCTACAGACACCGCTAAAGCAATAATATTATTCGAACTTGTCCTTTTCCAACTGACAAATATTATAATTTAATTAGACTATAGACAGTACTTATGCTAATTGAATACAAACTTTTCATAATAAAGTTAAATAATATAATTAATTTAACGGTGATATAATAATTTATAGGGAACAAAACAAACGATTACACTTTAAAATACAATAATAATAGAGCCTGTTTTATTAATCAAACTAGTTACTACTAGTAAGTATTTTCTCGTGTCTAGTAATGACTTACAAGGCTGAAGGCACTAATGGCGATCGTAATTTCTTTAGTCACAGTGCTGTGAGTGGTGACAATTAGTAGTTTCTACTTACGCATAATGGCTGAATGATGTTTGGTCGCTCATTTGTACTCAGGGTTGTCATTTAACAATGCATATTTTTCTATAAAATTAGGGGGCAAACGAGCAAACGGGTCACCTGATGGAAAGCAACTACCGTCGCCCGAGAAGATTTGCAGGTGCGTTGCCGGCCTTTTAAGTGGTCTTATAGGTGTATTATAGACCTTGTTATTCTGCCAACCAAATTCCAGTAACGGCCCTTGATTCGGCAGCCCTAAGTTCGCGACGCTTAAAGCAAAAACTCATTCGAATTACCGACCAAAGCGCAGTCAAATTAGTGGCTTTGCCAACTAATATGTATTCTATGGCTTTGCTTCGGTCCGAACATCATAATATCAGTCTATCATGGGGGGTAATAATAATAGGTATATGTCCCCCTCTCTTCCTCTCCCCTCTGGGGACGGCGCGGGCGCATGCTATTAGGCTACTGGTCAGCTCGTTTGGTAGCCCTAGAGGCGGCGCGGCGTGACGCGGCACCATTCGGCACCAATCGATTACGTCCATTACACGCCGCTGCATACTTGCGACGGCTTTTTGTGCAGGACGATGGTATAGGAATTATAGGAAGCAACTATTCGTAATGAATGGGCGTCAGGACTCAGGAGTATTTCGATGATGCTACTTAGTACTTACTATACAAGGTGTCCCTTCTATAGAGTTCATTCTCTTTCAGCGCTGCTACTTTCACAATGAACTCTATAGAAGGGGCACATTCACACCCTAAAGTATTATCATTACGTTCTTAAACACACTGTTTTATTTTTGATGGATTTTCATGGTACAGATAATAATTATTCTTGGAGGCCAGTATTAAACTTAAGAATTAATGGTTGTCGGTCAAATAACTTTGTTGGTCAATTAAGTTAAAGAAAGAAAAATGTGAGACGTCAGTGTTTAAAATGAGTAGATGTATAAAGTTTTTTACTTTATCACACAGAGAGGACAGTACTTAGGAATGCTATATTACGCTTTTAAATTGGAAAGGCTGCTTTTATGTTAGTAAATCACGGACGATACGTGAAAAAGAACCTTATTGTACAAGTAGGCAAAAAACAACGAGTACCTACCTAGCACATGAAGTGCTGAGTCCTGACGGGTGTTTCACATTAACTACCCATCATAAAATTGCGCATCATAAAGTAGTTTTCAGTTCAAAATCTTACCATAGATTGAATATAGGAGAAGAAGTAGACGCAATATAAAACAATAACCATCCAAAACGCATTGGAATGCTTAATCCTTGAACGGCTATTAGCTGATGTAGGGTCCTCGCTACTGGCGCGTAATTAGGGACGGTCCATTTAAATTGACTTTGCTCCCTTCGAGCTGCATGTCGCCATGACATTCGAATTTCGAATTATTTGAAGTTAAAAAGAACGAGAGAAAAATCGAAATTTAAAAAACGAGAGAAATATCGAAACTTAGAAACAAATTTTGATGAAACGAAAACTTTTCGATTACTTTTTTCAACGCTTGCAAATGTTGCAATGTCGCTATTCCTCTCTTCTGTAATATAATAATGACTAAGGACACAGTTCTTTGCGGACTACAAACTGAGGCTAGTCAAACTACGCCTCCGATAGTTACAACTTACAGTGTCTCTCACACACCTAAAGAATCTATATGCACACACACAAATATTGCAACTCACTCTTGCCTACCTTGCTTCTGTTTTATAATGCTGAGTTTTTTCGCTCTAATGTTCTCTCAGGGTTTTCTCTCTTTTTTTCTCTTATCAGCTTCGAGAAAATGTCTTCCTAGAAATAAATAATAACAGTAGCTTGGAATTTTCTTTTGAAAATTTCTGCGTTGTCTGGACTGCGGGCTATCTGATGGCTAAAAGAACACAAAGAATACAAAGAACACTTTTCATCAGTTTTACTTTAAAGCATAATTTAAGCAAAGCGTCATTCGCCGGGACTAAATCTGTTGCGGTGTGCGGTGACGGCTCCCAAATAGAACTTACTACAGAACATCTAATTCTGTGACGAGATATTTTTGTTTGTTTGTCGTTTCGCCATAATGTTAGAAACTAAAATTAACTTAGCTCAGAAATCACTTACTACAAAATTCAAATGTATAATGAGATAATATTATGACCAGTGCCGAAAATATCCAGTGATAAAACTTGTGTCGGTCCTTAGCGGGAGTTTGTTGAAAACAGAGAAATTTTTTTTCCTTAGTACATCACCCCTCAATATGTTGCAGTGTAAAAATTTAGACCAAATTGTGGTAAGCTGTGGCATTACTCACAGTACGATGATTCGTCCTGAATACTAACGTCGTATTAAGGTGACGCCATGTTAAAGTAAAAAACCGTGTTGGATGTGTTTTAGATTGCTTGTTTTCTATGCGAGGCTGGCCCGGCCTCTCATAGAAAACAAGCAATGGAACAGCAAAAAATTGAAAGGGCGTAGCGGCAAAATGGTTTTTGTCGCGTAATTTAAAAACCATAAATACATTTCATATAAGCTATGGACAAATTAAAGTGTATACTAGAACCAATTTATGTACAAATTTTGGAAGCTTATATCACTCTCCTCTGTTGGCAAAATAGGAATCCCTTTTTTTACAGAGGTCTTTTTGATTGATTATTCTGTGTTATAAAAGTTGACCAATCGTGTTATGCTATGGGTAATTCAAAGACAAAGACATGATGAATACTGACAGTGAACTTTAATTTCTTAGCTTTAGTCATTGCTGAGAAAAATGGACATCGCTACAGCCAAATTATCAAGGCGTCACCTTAAACAATAGACTACTTTAATTGTTAAAATTCTACGAACGTGTCACCGGGTTCTCATTAGTCATTCAATATAATATTGAGTGCTTTTTAAACGGTAAAAAATTGGGAAAGTTTTAGTTTAGGTACCTATACAAGTATGTTATTGGTAGTATTTTCCTCATTTTGCGAACACGTCAGATAGACTTGTATTTTATAACAATTAACAACCCAACGCTGACTAAAGAGTTTCCTTTAAAAAAAAAACTTTAAAACTATGTATTCTTCTCTTGCCATTTGGCAATATAGCAAAGCCAACTTTTTTATATTAATATTTAAAATTTGAATATAAAAAAACAATCAGATATAAGAAATTTAAATTTTAAACAAGGAAGTGTTTCGACCTCGCACTACAAAGACACGACAGAAAGACGAACGACCAAAGGTAACAAAATTAATATGAAGCATTTTGGTCACGTAAAATAAGTTGAGGCTGCCATCGAGGTCTGGTAGACATAAATGGTACAAAGACCGGTATATACCGACCACTGCTTCAAAACAGTAAAAACTTTAAGATAGTGTTTGTTTAAAATCACTGTTACTGCCTGCAATGATTGATAATAATTATTATTTTGTTTTGAAAAATTAAAAGATATTATTCTTTCAGCGCTGCTACTTTCACAGTGATAAACAGGGGACTCATACACACCCTAAAGTATTATCACTTTGTTTTGATACATTCTGTATATTATATTGTGTATACGGTTCTCTTGAGTGAATTTTTATCCATTCATTCTCTGGAACGAACTGTCACCAGCAGTATTTCCGGACCTACACGATCTGCAAATCTTCAAGAAGAGAGCGTATTCCCTCTTAAAAGGCCGGCAACGCAGGCTGCAGCTCTTCTGCGACATACGAAGAGGAACGGCCTGTGCAAGCCCCCCCATGTGGGGCCTCTGTTGGGCCTGAGGGGCCACAAACCCCCCCAGTGTAAGGGCCTGCGCCGTACAGCAGGTGTCGCCGACCGAGTCCCGGAAGCCATGTTGCAGTTACCGGTCGCACTCGGTCCAGCGTGTCGAGGGAACATCGCAGTGTTTTAGTGGGTAGGGCCGCGGCTTCACGTCGCGGCGAGCCCCACATATCCGCAGCGGGAGTCCCCATCCCCTGCGTCGAATTCGTCACAGAATTTCAAAAAAAAAAAAAAAAAAAAAAAAAAGGCTGCAGCTCTTCTATAATGTTGCGAGTGTCCACAGTAGTTGCTTTCCATCAGGTAACCAGTTTGCTCGTTTGCCCCCTTATTAAAAAAATATCATTAATTTATTTGAACAGATTCTGCACCATTTTGTGTTCAGGTTGAAAATGATTGAAATGAATAAAATTAGACCGTTCGATACCAACTTAAATACAATTTTTAGGTCTAAACTAAAGTCTAAGCATTCACATACTTAAAATAGGTAACAGGGGTAATATAGGTTTAGTGCAACACTTTTTAGTTTTAACCCGAGTCCCCCTTCTGTAAGAGCTCTCGGCTTACATCTGTCACACGCAAAGGGTCGAGCTGATATTTTACACTTTTTGCTTTGAGGGAGGATTATTTTGCATTTCACGCACTTCTCTGATAAAATTGTGAGGATTTGTGATAGCAAATACTAAATTTTTTATATAAAATAAAAGCCTGATATAAAATAAAAAGCTATAAATTAAGACTAACATATTTTTACAACATACGATACAATTGTTTTCCTTATAATTTGAAAAAACATTATAAATTTTAATATTTTATACATAGAATCCACATGTTTTGATTTCAAATTATTTTCCTGGCCCCAAAGACTCCATTATTGCAAAAAAAAAAAAACGACAGTTGCCAAATTGGCTCTTACCCACTTCCCATAAAGTTAATAATATATAGGTATATTAACTTTATGCTTTATCCACTCATGTTTTCAAATTAAAAGTAACCTATGTATTTAAATTAATTACTAAAAAGTTTAATATTTCAATGGTTGCAAAAGTAGGGTGGATTAGGTATGAAATAATTATCTAACGATTTGTAGCTTCCACCATTTTTTGTAAAAAAAATCCAGGTGTTCGTACAATGCCTTTAGCGTTTTTTTTATGAAGCAGCACCTTTTTTAATGAGTAAATTTGAAATAGTAAGAAATAGCAAAAAAAAAAATAAAAATTCTTTTATTTTACGCGACGAGTTTATCTAGATATATCATATTTAATATTGTATATTAAATAATTAGATATCATTTTAAGACTCTTTCACCGTTTCTGTTACTTTGCTTAAAAATCTAGCAACATTTCCTTATTCTCAACGTGAAACTCTACTTTTTGTTCTACCTGTGCTACATTCATATTCTGTATATAATATTTCCTTAAAATTTCCATATAATATATAAGTCATGGAATATAATTCAAATATTCCAGTAAAAAGATCATTCGACAATATTTCAATCATTATTTTCAATTACGAAGCTTCACCGATACCTTTCACTTGCGATTGGCGCTCGTTATCATTAAATATCACTTTTTCACTTTTTCAATCGCCACTCCAACAGAATTGCGTATTCACGAATGTTTAAAGTAGGTACTCATGAAATATGAATTTTGTGAACATTGACGTACTAATACATGGATGTCTTCTTAGGGCCAATTGAGCGCAACGCGACGCATAGATGCATTTCTAAGTTTGTATTGAATCGACAGATTTCAGAGGAGACGTCTTGCTAATCTGTCAAATCCATGCAAATAATAGAAATACCTATGCGTCGCGTAACGGTCTGAATTGACCCTTACTATTAAAGATCCTAAATTCTAATAAGTAAGTAATAACTATTTGCCACTGCCCTTGTTTTCAATGTATTCAAAAAAGCCAAGCGGACCTTCTAAAGCAATTTAATGTTACGAAAATATTTATTAGTAAGGAGGTTCGACGTCAAATATTTTTTCTACAAAAAGATTCATCTTATCAGATAAATTTTAGTAATAATAGTTGGGGTGGGAGGTGCATAGAGAGTACATCAATGAAGCTTATCGCAGTTTTGCGCTGAGTCAGTATTTCAATACTCAGTACGGACGTGGCTCTACCGTATTCATGTACAATCGTCAACAGATTCTGGGCTACTTTCCACCTTATTCCTTGGCAATAGGGTTCAATAATAGTCCCAGGATGTCGGCGACTGTACCCACTGTCTGCGCCGAGTCGCGTTGCCGATGCCGAACGGCCTATTGTCTCTGTTAATATGCAATGAATATAGGGTTGTCTCTAATGGCATACTTATTACTCAGACTTTTTTAGATATTTGTCCTATTTTGTTGTTTATTTTACTAGACATAATATAAAAGTTAATTGTTATTCATATTTCATGTTCCAAAAAGTATCAAATAATAAATCGAAAGTTATAAAAAGGTAACTAAATAAACATGATATTGGATACTTTATTCATAAAATACATTATGACCTTGACACAGATGTATAAAAAATAAAGCATGCTTCTGACCTAAGTAATCTAGATTCTAGATGAAAAATAATACAGACGAAAATCTACCGTACACCACTGCAGAAATTCTCAAAATAAGTTACTATTCCGGAAAATCATTTATTACTAAATTTTTTAAATAATATTGCTACTGAAAGTTGCCTCTGAATGAATAGGGTAACTACTAACTATTCATAATTTGATTTATGTGCATAGCAAAGGAAATTAGTCAGAACATTAGTAATATTGTGTTAGAGGCAGCCCTATTGGTTTTGTATGCAGCGGTCGCGGGCGAAGCGTGGCGCTCGCGCCAGTGCGTTACGTTTCTTCCGACTCGATAGACATCTCGTCGGAGGTCGTCGGAAAGTCGCGGGTCTCGTCGGAAAATCGCGAGTTTGGTCGGAAAACATCGTGATTTGGTCGTGAACTCGCTAGTGTACTCGCAGCTTTATTAATTTAAAGTGCCCGCAGTGCAGTGAGTGTTGTGTAAGTGATATCAGCTGATAGTTGTTGTTTGGAATGTTTACTTGTTTTGTTTGATAAAATTAAGTAAAACATTATCGAAATCGGTATGTATAAAATAGTAAAACCAACTAGCGAATTTAACATCCATTAATTAATAATTTGAATTGATTCGAAATATAATAATAAAGTCGTTTGTCAAAAGCACTGCCTATTACATAAACTGCATCTTATTAATCTTAAAAACTAGTTAAGGCCTAGAATTATGAGCGAAAGTTACGGAAAACTGAAAAGAGAGTTCGGTTTGAATAATCTAGCAATTCCAATGCTAATGCTAGACATTACTCTATAAATTGAAGCAATAAAACCATCCGCCTATGAAGTTATTCAGAATTTCAGAAGGAAAATACATTGTTAAGGAAATATGTATGAATCTTCCTCTAAAACTTTTGAGGAAAGACTGTATGGTAGGGATTCTTTTCCGTTTTGTCCAGTGCGAAGGAAAACTTCTTGAAAACCTGTGAATTTCAGAAGATAACAATGGAAAATTTCTCAATTTCAACCCGTAGTATACCTACTACGGGTTGAAATTGAGAATTTCAACCCGTAGTAGGTATACTAGTTAATTGTGAGGTAGACTACATTCTAAATCTAAGTCATGACCCTTTAGACCTTAACCTATACTCTCCAGAACTAAGTTCTAAGTCCTAAATCTCCAGACTCAAGTCCTAATTTTTCAGACATCATTCAGTATGCCCAAACACCAGCAGTGATATCGTTACTGTTGTCTCTTTGAATTACAGTAGACCCTCGCTAATTCGGCGCCCCTTGTAATCCGACACGCCTATCACTGTTTAATTTAGGTACTATCAGAGAAGTTGATTCCTAGGCAGAGGGGGGACCTACGTAGTACGTAGTTTGGTCGCGTTACGTCAAACCCAGCCATCACAATTAACATTGATTAGCTTTGTCCACATTGTGCCTTTTTTTTGTTCAACAAGGGCATGCGTTATAGCGTAGCCAACAGCGAAGGTGTAGCATGCCCGTGACGCGCGTCAAAATCCACCCGCGTTGAAAGAAAAGTGTCATAGCGCGCGCTACAATTTCAACGCGCGTTACGGGTATGCTTCACGTTCGCTGTTGACAGCGCTATAAGGCATGCCCTTGATGAACAGAAAAACAGCTATCCGACCATATGACGTTGGTTAGCAGTCAACTGCCTAGGAATCAATTTCCTCGATGGTACATTAACATTATTTTGGCCAATCTTTATTTAGGTATGAAATGCAAAATTAAAAACTATTTTTAGATTTGTAATGTGTGAAAATCTAGGCAGTACCATGGACCAATCATGCAGTTATAGAGTACTATAATCTGACAAATATAGGCCCACTTGCGCCAATCTGGGTTAAAGTTAACTCTGAGTTAAACATCATGTCATATCTGTCACTCACCAAGTCAGTGATAGAGATGACATGATGTTTAACTCAGAGTTAACTTTAACCCAGATTGGCGCAAGTGGGCCTTAATGTGACAAATTAGGTAATCCGACACGGCCCTGCAAAACGTTTGTCATATTGACGGGGGTCTACTCTATCATTACCATCAACATCTTTAATCACTATCACTAAATCCTGGTAAATGTCAACTACATGTGATGATGATGAAGATTTAACACTCCCAAGCTAGTCTACTACGGGTTGGTGATAGTAGAATAATATGTTAGAATTTGTGTGGAATAGGGACAGTCCACAGCGATAATAAGGATTGTTATCACAAACTACACAATAGAACTGCACACAATAAGTAGGAGTGCCTTAATATGCTTAAATTTACTCACGCAGTCATTTCTCATCATCATCGTCATGATGTTGTAGCAGATTGGTCTTTATTATGCCCGATGGGGCCTTTCCACGTTGACCAATAAGAGCGATAACGAACATAGAGCGGGTGTATGATTGCGCATGATTGATATCGGCTCTGTATGCTATAACACAGATTTGCCATTATAGTGACCATCATGGTTATCCATCGTGTAAAGGTGCTCTTATAGTAGAGCCAGTTTGATAGGTAGGAAGTAGAAGTATAATTTAGGATTGTAGCCACATCATTATGTTATTAGGAGTACATGACTAAAATGTCGTGTTTATTTGCTAATAATAAAAGACGTTCCATATAAGGATCAGATTGTATATTTTTGGACATGTGATCCCACGACAACTTTTAAAAAGCAATATTGTTATATATAATAATAATATTGTTTTATTATATTAATGTATTACTAGCACTCATAGTTTTACATGTCAAATGTAACTTTTTGAAAATAAAATTCGTGCGCCTTTTTTCTATAAAAAAAAATAACTATGTGTCGTAAGCTACGTCGCGCATGATTTTTTACAAAGGTTTTTTACGGAAAGAAAATGAGATGCATCGGTCTTACATCAACAAAAATAAATCACAGTTTCACACACACTAGACGCTGTTATTAAAAAAAGATAACTCTAACTGAAAATTAACACGTTCAGAAACCGTTGTGACCTCTAAGTTATATTCCGTTACACATGGAGCTAAACTGCAAAATTGATTTCTTACATCATGACTTTCTTCGTTGCATAAATCTTTTCGTGTTTATCTCGCGGTTAACTTCCGTATTTTGGTGATATAATCGAAATATCATCGATAGATATAATCGAGTCGATAATCGGTGACTTTCTTAATGTTTATAGTATATTTAAATCCCGTAATTAATTACATAATGCGCTCATAAAATGAGTTAAGGTGAGGAAATTTTTCTTTTTTGTATAAATTTGAACTATAATTTGTACTACAGCTACGTAGTATTTGTACTACTACAGCTGACTGTAAAATTGCTACTTGGCTTGACACGCTACCGCGTGTCTAGATAGAGCTATGAATTATGATATAATAATACCTTACGGCCATTAATTTTAAAGCGACTAACTCACCATTACACACACACATATTATTATTTACGCAATATGAAAAAAATAAAGGTTGGCCGTTGCCGTTGGCCTTAATTTAGATAATAAACTAAAGGACCAATATTAAAGTACTAATTTTGAACTAAACATTTATAATTTTGAAAATTAACGCCTCTCAGTAAAATACAACTTACAACTAAAAATTCCATTGCTAAATGTAAATTTTAAATTGCGGACCATTCTGTATGATAATACAATGTGCAGTGTACATAACTACATAACTATAATTTTAATGATAATATGATGCTATTTATGAATCAATTATCAATTAGTCTGGACTCTGGACAATCGTCCACGTATTGCAACTATATTTAAATGAGTCATTGCTAAAATTTGCATATGCCCGCAAGCTACTGTATTTATTTACATAATATTCCCGAAACGACTGCAGTCTGCATATTACACCGCGATGAAAATTATGTCCTTTCTTGGCAGATTAAATTTCATCTAAATCAGTCGTTTGAGCGTTATGAGATTAACAGACAGACACATTTTTAATAATATTATTATGAGTTTTTAAAATTAACATCATAATATTATCATTTTAATGCTTTGACTAGAAAGCTTTTTAGTTCATACCTAACTAATCATTATAATAAATTGTATAAATCAAAGTGTACCCTTTATATTATGCTAATTATATATTTTGTAGAAGCACACATAAACCATAAAACGCCTAATTATATTAAAATAGTGGAGTTATTTTGAGGACAACCTCCAAATAGCTATATTTTAGATCCGATGCAGTGGTAGAGTCATAATGTAGCAGATTTACTACACGAAATAAAAATAACATTACGAAAATATTAGGTAATCAGAAGGTAGTTAAAAAGTAAACGAGGTATTATCAAAATAAAAGGTAGTTAAAATAAAAGGTAGTATAAATTAAAGGTGCTAAAAATAAAAGGTATTAAACTAATGTTTAGGCTCGATCAATGCTGGAAGTCTACAATTACGCTCGCTGGCTGAGCCATCGATTTTGGCAACTCCCAGTATTATTATAACTTATACTTTAGTCTGGCTTTTCAAAGCCTCGTCTTGCTGCGTAGACAGTTCGTAGACTATTGGAAATGAGGAAAATGTGAAATATTTTCCGACTCAATTTAAGGTTTTGTATTTACAAGCAAAAGTTTTTATATATCTCTTTATGAGACGACACTTTTCTTGCCATAACATGCCAAGTACTATCTATGATATAATCTTTTATTTTGTGTATGTTAAGTGACGTTGGTACGAGTTGTAAATCGGTTTTATGCACAAACTTAACTGTAATGCTCTCGCGCTCGTATGATCTGCCTGCACAGGTAAAACTGTACAGGTAAACCAGAGCATGAATGTACTAATCCAGGGGTCACCAAATGGCGGACCGCCGACCCATTGTGTGTGGACCAAGCATGTTCAAAGATGAACTTCGTTAAAAAAAAATAGGTCTCGACTTACTGATGAACATCTCCAGGATTTAATGTCAATAGCTTGCACCAAATTCACTCCAAAAAAAGCAACAAAAATTGTCACTTTTCTTATTGATTTCCCTTTGTAATTTCTGTAATTACATTGTTAAATTTTTTTTATGTGTGGACCGTGAAAGTCATTTTATTTCTTAAAATGGACCCCGAGCGAAACTAATTGGTGAGCCCTGTACTAATGTTTTGACTTAACTGGCTTCCAAAATAGAAGGTTTTGTTCTTATAGTTTTTGTTTCAACACATTCTTGTGCTTAACATAACTCGTGAGATATCTCTGGCAGTAATTCTAATGTAAATAATGCAGGTTTACTGAATGCTTTTATCCTCTCAGACAACACAAGATGTCGCTAAACATTCGCTCTACCATACATTTATTATTATGAGCGGTTTAAATGCAAAATAAAATCTTTCATACCTTTTTAAACTTTTTTTTTCCTTAGGTGTTGGTTAAAAAATATTGGTTTTTCAAATCTGTTAAAATTAGAAAAGCTTATCTTAGATTTAGAACGATTTTGTAAGGATTGCGTGTGACATCAAGATTGGAAACTTTTAAACATTTTTAATCGTTGATATTGTAAACAACTCGGTTTTTCCATTTTCGTAAGGCCGGTAGTCTGATTTTAATCTTAAAATACGTTTTAAAATGCGATGATTAAAAAACGTACGACTTAGGTTCGGAAATCGGTTGCGCAATATCGTCCTAATTGATATCTTAGGTTATTCCGAATATTATTCGAAATCTTAAGACATTTTCGGAATTTAACCTATGTAACTGTTATGAATATAAAATACTAGATGACGCCTGCAACTCCTTTCGGCCAAAATTCATTTATAGCGCGGTAACCGTAAATTTTTTTGGAATAAAAATTGTCCTATATCCTTTCCCGACAGACAGACACAATTTTACATTTATAATATTAGTAAGTTTATAATTTAGTATGGAATATGGATATGGATGGAATTTTCAACTCAGGTCCTATATTATGTAGACGAAGACAGCTTAGCATTTTAAGGGTTATTTTACAGCATTGTAACGCGATGAGACGTCGATGTATTGCATTCTCGAAATACCCCTCTAAAACTGAACTTTATTTACTACAAAAGTAGATTCAAATAGAATTGACAAACTGGCCACTGGTGGTGTTGAACTGCCTGCCAATTTTGAATGGCATCGCATCGACTCGTCACGTTGCATGTGAATTAAGCTTTATATTGTAGGTACTGCTGAAAGGAGGCCGAATATTTCCTTCTTTTTACCCTTCTTTTCGAACTAAAATGAAGGGTAAAAAAGTGAGAAATTCGTCCTCCTTTCTTACTCTGAACTTGTATTAACAATTCTCGGTACATAGACAAGTTTCTCCCTCTATATAGAGCTGTATGTGGCGCTTTTCCTGTTTTCATTTCCCATTTGTGATTGTGAGGCATTGACTCAGCTTTCTGTGTTGGAATTTTCATATTCTCGGAAATAAAGCCGGGCCCAACATTTGTACCTAAGTGTTAAACTCAATTTTCTTAAAGTATGACTTGCAACGTTGCAGCTTGCAATGGCTGAACCAAGTTCCTTAAGTTGTTTCTTATTCTATAGGTCTTGTAGTTGTATTGCAGTGTTGTACTGTGTGTATTTTTAGGTAGTTTAGTAGAGCTTTGCTCGAACAAAAGAGGAAAAAATAATACAGATGATAAAAGAAAAGATCGGTTAAAAACTATAAATCACTAAGAAATGCCTGATTTTGATGCCAAAGTAGCAAAACCGATTAGATTGTCTCGTATAATATACATATACGATTTATTATACCCATAATAATCTTTAAAAGTTTACGATGCTGCTAGATTAGAAGTAGCTTTACCCGTGCTTTTACCGCAGTCGTTTTTATCTCTTAGCTGATTTTCCGGATTCCACCACATTCAATCAACGGGGTAGTTGATAAATGCATCGCTTAGCGGCTAAACTGCCAGCTCAGCTAAGGGAAGGGGTCCTCAGATCCCCTGAATTCATTAGGTGGTATCCGCGCCTGAGGGGTCCTAGACGCCCCTTACCAGGGACCCCTTAATGTTTTAAGTGCAGTGCAGGGTAAGATGCGTTTGGAAACGTTTATGCCAAAATGACCCTTAGGTGTTTGTGTTGTTGTTTTTAATAGTTTTTTTTAATAATGGTAATTTTTATGCTGTGGATTAAAGTTAGAGTCCAGTCGCATTCATAATTGTATAATATTATAAAATTTTGTGACTTGTTTCGTAGTTTGGACCATTTTATGTTTAATGACAATAGAGATACAGTTAAGGTAAATACACACAACACAACACATTTCAATAATGACACACTATGTAATTATAATAAACACTATATTTACCTCATAGTATAGTAAATAAACTTTGTTATCAGTGTTTACATGACTTATTGATAAACCGTTAGCTTATTAATAGTTAACTAATCGTCTACATATAATTACTAGACAATGTAGTAAATATAGCACCAAAAACACTCGTTTGAACCAGTTTAGCAGCTCTCGAAGCTTTTTAAACTTTGATAAGTTTGCAATGAAACTAAAATTATAACCACTCCGCTCCGAAGCAACGTCACAGATTCTGTTAAAACTTTGCATATTATGTAATAGGCAAAGTTTTAACAAACCGCAGGAAATATGACACAGGCTCATAGCGTTAAGAAAAATATTTTTATTTTGCGCATGCATATTTTAAAATTAATTGCTTAGTATTAATTTTATAAATCGTTTATAGGACTTATAGCTAAATATCTACCATTCCTTTAATCTTTACTCCATGTCATAGAGTATCGGAAAAAATACTAATAGCATTTGATTGCAAGTTAACCTACATGTAAATAAGTAGTAATGCGATGTGAGCCACTTGTAAACAGCTTATCTGCAATTGTACGAGGCACGACTCACGAGCGGCGGCCACCATGCGGGTGTTTCCTCCAAACGCAGATAAATCACAATTATTGTTTGTCACACTTTTGTCGCTGTCTCGATAATCTTAAATACTTCGTTTCAACAAATTGAACATAATATTCCCTATATATCCATACTAATAATATAAATGCGAAAGTGTATCTTTCTCTCTCTTACCTCAAAAAAGGTCCAAATCGTTGGACCGATTTTGCTAAAAATTGGTATGCAGATACTTCCATAACGCAAGGTAGGAGTTAACTTAAATTTTTTCAAGATCAAAATTTCTCTCACTAATAGCTCTAATAGTTTTTTTTCGTACTTATTGTCAGATGAGTCATATGCTCGAAAACTTTTTCGAAAATAAAATAATCATGAGAAACTTTTACCAGCACCAAATTGTATGTAAATGTAGAGAAATTAAGGCTTGTTAAAATCTTTATGACAAAGTAACAATGAGGCTTAATTACATCGCCAAATCCCAACAGCTTACACTGTAGTTTTCACTTTTTAAAAAGTTTTTATGTCCATTCGGTGGTGTAGAACATTTTAATTTAAAGTACTCTTGATACTGTTTAGTTCAATATTGCTAGACTATAATTTAAGCTAAAATCATATTTTGTGGTAATTGCTTGCTTGCTAAATATTATTGTCTATTCCTTGTTTCTGAATAAACAATAAATAATTTTATGCGACTCTTGCTCGATAAACGCCTGGCTACTACAGTTTTTGATAGGACTTATCTTTTCAACAGTTGGTTATTTTTTCATGTGTTCGATATCAGCTAGTCAAAAGCGCTAGAATAGATAAACTCCTTTCAGAAACTGCAAAAATGGGCCATCTACCCTTTGTTGGTAAAACTCTTCTTAATAATATTATGTCATTTGGTGAGGCTTTAAAATAACTTAATTATCATAATATTAAGTGACATCACTTATGTTCGTATTGAAATGTCAGACAAAGACTATAAATTAATATAATTAAGTGGACATTAATCACAGAATTCTTTTAACAGAGATCAGTTAAAAGATGTGACACTCCTGAAATATATTTAGGATCATACTAGTCTCAAATCTCAATGCTGTGCAGTGTGCGGTCTTAAACTTTCGAATGATGATGTTGGTATGTCATGGCTTGGAGTTCAAACCTAGAAAATAATAATAAGGAAATCAATACTCAGAATCTGTATTGACGCATGGCTCATTTGTATTCTTTAAATAATGTTGAAATTAGAAAGCAGAAACTGTATCTATAATGTAATTAATATGTCGGGTAAATGACTTATTGATTTTATTACTTACATTAAATATGATATTGACTTTTTTATTCTTACGCATATTAATAATTGTGTTATGGTTTGTAATTTTAGTTTAAATCATCATTGGTAAGAGAAAGATCTTCTTTGAATAATTATTTTCCGTTTTCAATTACGTTTTCACCATCAAATAAAATCATTTATCCAAGCTTCTTTTTTCTCCAAAAATGTTTGGACATATTAATGGTATGTATTGTCATAGCTTCAGGGCTTATTTCATAGTATTTATAAAGATAATAATAATAAGACTTATTTAATATTGACCCACATAACAGATGTTAATCATTTGAGTAGGTGTTACTGGTAATGTTATGAGAATAGTACTAACAAGAGTCAAGAGTAAAGGCACAGATAAAGCCAAGGCCCGACTGACCGAGCAGAAAACAAGTGTTCTTCCTCAAACAGATAAATAACAGACACATAACAATAAAACTGGCACAAAACAAAAAAAGTAAAGTGCCAGTATCGTTCGTAATTCGAACTTTTTTTTTCTCTGACCTCTTTATGTGCAAAAGGATTAAAATGTTGTGGTTTTATTTTACGATTTAAAATGTTTTAATGACTTTTATAATATTTTGTTTTATATTTTGTTTATTGTTGGCGTATTAGTCATCAAAATACCTTTGTTCGTTACAAATTATATAAGGTGCTTAAGTCAAACAATAATAATTGTAAACACCCACCTGCTTAGATTTAGCATTCTATTTAGGAATCCTAAAGGCAAAACCTAGAGTCACGACTCAAAAGCACTATAAATTAATATTAGCATAAAAATTTCAAGAAAATGTAAATGTGTGTAACTGATTTTGCTAAAACTTGGTAATGAGGTACTTTAAAGTGCCGGGAAAGGATATAGGTTACTTTTATCCCGGAATTTTGGCGCAACGGAGTTGCGGGCGTCATCTAGTATACTAATAAAACGTTTATGAGTTCATAGATGTAACCGCGAGTACGAACCTAGCTCATAGCAATTAATAATTATTAATTTGTACCACTATTGGAACAAAAACTGCCAAGCTAATCTCTATGATGGATCGCCACACAGGCTACTAATTTGTTAAATGGGTAACAGGTGTGTATCCTGTTCCGTTTTGTGCCCCTTTTTATTGAATAATAACAACAGATTATAAATATTAATATTCAAATGTATGGAAAGTTGCTGACGTAGAGACTTTTTAAAATAACGATGTGTGATGTTAAAAACATTACTTTTAACTACCTACTTCTTTAAGATCTCTATTATACATACATTTGCCATATTTAATCATTGCAACTATCATTGTCATTTATCATAAGTTCTTACGAACTGATTGATGAGCTGAAGGATGTAATGAGTAAATAAGTGATTAGTGATTACCACCTTTAATTTTTAAGCTGCCTATATGGCCTTTGCCCAGCAGTGGGATAGTATAGGCTCATAATAATAATAATAATAATAATACCATGCAAAAGTCATAATAGGAAATCATATGCGAATATACTCCCCTACTCATTCTTAATCATTTATTCATCATGGGCCAGCAAGGAGAGATCGTATAGTCTGTCACATTTATAATTTTCCGCAATAGCAAACCGCGATTGTCTATAAGTGTTATTCTCTACGAAAGTGCGGTCCCTACGGAGGGCTATTTCTATGCGCCCTTAGGGAGCTAGGTTTTCTGTTCCGTTTCCTGATATAACTTAATGATATATTTATGATTTAGCCCCTTTCACTGACAATTCTATAGTTTTATGAAGCATTTCTTATGTATAGTCAACGTAGAGTTTGAATAATAATAATTATTAATGAAACTATATTATGTTTACATAGTATTGAGCAGTTGTAACTTGTTAATCTACTACTTATTATTTACTAATATTATAAACTTGTAGATATCCTGGACCCTGGTACAGTAAAATTACATGAAAGTATTTAGTAGCCTGAAGAAATATACTTTGAATCTCTTGTCATAGTTTGTTTAGTTTAGTTTGAAAGTCTTGTCATAGTTAAAATTATTCTGAACGCTTGTTTCCACATTTTTCAAACAGAACTGATCTATATTTATGTATTCAGTGTCGATCAACTAGGATTAGGGATCTATATCGAGCAAATATCACGTATCTTAATCCGCACGGGTCGAGAGAAAATAAACGAAAAGTATACATGTCACAGAATTGGGACGAAAATGTTGTGGGCATTATCCTGATTAAACCTATTACAGTAGAAATGTTTGGTATCTACTTAATGTATTAAAATAATCGGCCAAGTGCGAGTCCGACTCGCGCACGAAGGGTTCCGTACCATTAAAGAGCAAAATTAGGCCAAAAATTGTATTTTTAGCCCCCCTTAATTTGCTATTTTATTTTAATATTATTATTAAATATTAAAGAACACATATAATTAAGGACTTTGAGAAAAATTTAAGTACCTACCTTTTGCCATTATTGATATAGAGCAAAAATGGTCCAAAAAATGACGTTTGTTACAACAATCCCATACATGGGAGCCCCCCTTAAATATTAATTTTATTGTGTTTTTAGTATTTGTTGTTATAGCGGCAACAGATATACATAATTTGTGAAAATTTCAACTCTCTAGCTATTACCTTGAGTTACAGCCTGGAGACAGACAGACAGACAGACAGACAGACATCAAAGTCTTAGTAATAGGGTCCCGTTTTTACCCTTTGGGTACGGAACCCTAAAAAGACAAATCTTATATTAATGCTATCTCAAATTAAGGTTACGTAACTACTAACTACATACCACTTAGTTTGTGGTTGTGTTCGGATTAGATTAGGCTTGTTCTTAAAAAAAATGTTTCCTATGTATATCATATCATAATATGTATAAGTAAACACTAAACTGGTACATATATTATGTTTTGTTATGTTTTGTATTATCCACAGCCTCATTCGTGCAATGTTGATTGTCTCTACATATTAGCCATCCTGCAGAATAACTCTACCCATTTTAAAGAGTAAGCAGTTGCACACTTCCAAATAACAGAAAGCTTACAAAATTCACTTAAGGAATGTAGCGATTCTTTAAATAAATTCCTTAGTGCCCGTTATTTTTCCTACGAAGGTCATAGTCAAAGTCGTCATAGTAATAAAAAATCTATTTACCAGCGTCGCTACTCGCTAGCATGCGAATCTACTTAGGCGTCTTATAACACGTGCTTCATCGATGACTCATGAATAACACATTATTCCATCATGTATTATAAATATTTCATCCTTATTCCTTTGCTTGTGCCTCTTCGCTCAAGGCTGAATGCTGTGTGAGCATAAGTTATACAAAACCCCTTTTTACATGGGGAAATGCTTAACGCATCCCCGGTTTGGGGATATCGGTTGGGGTATATGGAACTCCTCAATACCCACTATAACCCCATGGAGCTCCACTCCCCGCTTAAGGCAATATAATAGTTTCAGGAACGATAGAATCCTTCCTTACGGAAGGATTCTATCGTTCCGATATCCGAGCTATATCCAAGCAATCTCATTGCTTGGATATAGCTCGGATATAGCTATATCCAAGCAATGAGACTTGTGACGACTTAATATTCAATTTTTTATGTCCTCACCAGATGACGCCCGAAACTCCGTTGCGCCAAAATTCGTTTATCGCGCGGGAACCGTACATTTTGTTGGGATAAAAAGTATCCTATGTCCTTTCCCGGAACTCGAAAGTATCTCCATACCAAATTTCAACAAAATCGGTTTAGCGGTTTGGGCGTGAGTAGGTGACAGACAGGCACACTTTCGCATTTATAATATTAGTATGGATTAATTAACTGCAGTTTTATAATTCGTCTCACAGTTTGAAGTATAGCCACACAATTCTTATGTAACAATAATAATTAGTATAGCCACAGAATATATAATAGTACTGGCCTGTAGACAAGTGGCGAAACGCTAAAGCTAACTCTAACGTTAAAAAATGTATGGGATTTGACATTAGTATTCGCTAGCGAAGCGATGACATCGCATACATTTTGTAACGTTAGAGTTAGCGTTAGCATTAGCGTTTCGCCACTTGTCTACAGGCTTTGGTATAGCTTCAAGAATCAGTAGTAATATTTTAAAATGCTACGGCGTAGCGGCGCGGCGTAGCACTTTTATTAAAACAGCTTTTTTTCACTACAAGTCTATAATTGTATGGTAAATATTATTACTTTCAAGGCTATTTTTAATCCCAAGGAAATCAGAGGGGCGTTATATGTATAGTTTCCTCGGTGTCAGTTTGTATGTCTGTTGTATCGTAGCTCCCAAATACGTGAACTGATTTTGATATTATATGGAATGTAGAAACAAAATATACTTATGCAATGTATTGCTTTATGATGACGTTTTCTCGTAATATGAATTTAAAAACCTTCTCATATACAATTAATAATATCTTGAGTCCACTGATAAAATGAGAGACCTAGGTGTTATCATGGATTCTAAGTTAATTTTTGATAAACATATCGATTATATTGTAAATAAAGCTTCAAAGGCACTTGGGTTCGTCATAAGGATGAGCAAAAACTTCACAACACTTAAGGTTATTAAAATTCTGTTTTGCTCTCTTGTGCGCAGTATACTCGAATATTGCTCAGAGGTATGGAACCCCAGGTATGAAATATATAAAAATAGGATCGAATCTATTCAAAAGCGTTTTCTACGGTACCTACAATTTAGGAGTAATTATTATTTACCCAATTATGAAGAGAGATGTAGACATTTTCACTTCTTACCACTTAACCATAGACGCAATATAACTGATCTATCCTACTTAGTTAAAATAATAAATAATAACATCGACAGTACATATCTATTACAGAAATTAAATTTTAGTATCCCTACCAAGTTTTTCAGAAATTTTGCTCCAATAGATGTACCTACCTCTAATACTTACTATCGCAGTAATTCGTTTTTATTAAGGGCTGGTTCTCAGCTAAATGAATTTTTAAAAAATAACCCTTCCTTTGACATATTCTGTACTAAGCCTTATAAGATAAGACAGTCGTTAACTAGCTCATTCTTTTCATAGTTGGTGAACTATTACATACAGCCAAACGATAATCTTAAACTAAGTTTATTAACATTTATTGACATTAATCTTGACTACCTATTATTAACTTGCTTAAACCATGAATAGTGAATGCTCTTTTTCATCTAAATATTAATTCGCTTGTAATTTTTTCTTTTTTCTTTTTGTGTGCTTGATTAACTACGCAAAAATGTTTGTACACTTTAATTTTAAACTATTTGCGAAAACTTTTAAATGGCTAATAGTTATGATTTAGTTAAGTTAATTTATAATAGCAGCTGTAAGTTTTCCTAAGAAATAAAAATAAAAAAATAAAATAAATGTTCTTTTTACACGCTTTTTATTAGCTTCACCTGTATATTTGTTTGTAACATGTTTGTAACCGACTTCTTTGGGCGCGATTTTGACCCACTTTAAACGGCCAGATTTCGTTCAAACATTGTAGATTTATCGAGGACCGATGACAATACACTAATTTGATATAATTATTCCATTTTTCGATTTGTATGTTTGTATGTTTGTACATTGTAACCCTTTATATAAAAAGCGTGTTTTTAGTTTTTTTAACTATTACTTAATAATTATTCTGTATGAAGCTGAAAACGTAAACAACAAACATGATTTTTCAAAATGATTACATTGATATGACATGAAAACTATGTTAATTAAACTAAAAATATTTCTTTATAAGATGACGCCCACAACGTTAATCTCGCGGGAACCGTACATTTTTCCGAGATAAAAAGTATCTTATGTAATTTCCCGGGACTCCATAGGTATCTCCATAGTAAAGGGGTTCGAACATTTTTGTATGGAGCCTGGCATATCTAGCCGCCGGCCATTTTGATTTTTTTTTGTGTCCTTTGGATTCATATGGCGATCTTTTCTTCTAAATATCTCGAAAACGTGACACTTTAGGATACCATGTTATATAACATTTTGTTTGTATAAGTGTACTCTATCCAAATATACCACTTTTATCGTGCTCGGAAATTTTGAAAAAAAAAAAACAAGTTGGCCTATGCCACAAAGGTTCGTACCCCTTTCAGCAAAATCGACGAGAAGATGTAACAGACAGACAGACCGACACACTTTCGTATTTATAATATCAGTATGGACTATGGATACCGATATTATCATAGTATATAGCGATAAGCATTCAAATTGGATTCATTCAAAATTTGTCAAGGATAACTGCGTAGTACGCTCAAGATCGTTTGACTTGGTATACAAAAGATGTTTGACAACAATTAATGGAAACATAATATCCATACTAATATTATAAATGCAAAAATGTGTCTGTCTGTCTGTAACTTCTTTACGCCCAACCTGTGCATCGATTTTGCTGAAATTTGGACTATGGAGGTATTTCGAGTAAAGGACATAAGTTTTTATAACAAAAAAATGTACGGTTCCTCGTGATAAAAGGAGTCGTGTTCATCAACTTGTATTAAAAATATACAGTGTAATATAATATTAGAAGCTTCCAGTTTCACAAGTTAGGGATTGGAATCATAGCTTGCTAATTTCCAAAGTGACGACATTTCAGTACAGTTACTACTTATACAATTTTATAGTGTACACTGTACAGTATAGTTACATCCGGTATAATAACTGCTAACATTGAACTATGACGCAGCCTTATTATTAGTTATAGTCTGCATAGGATAACGGTGTTGCCAACTTGCCATGATGATAGTCATATTTTAAATTGCAACAATCTTTGACTTAGGATAATAAGATACTTCTTCTTGAAATTATGGTAATAGGTTTTATTTTTCAATTAGTAATAAAACATAAAGGAAATTTTCGAAGTAAGAAACGATACCTACTCGTGTTGTAAAAATATTAAAATTTTACTCGTAACTTGCAAGCTATCTGTAGATGGTACAAATAGCATAATATTTTCAATTGCATAATATATCGAATACTTCAAACAAAATTTTGGTAGCTTCAAAGTAAGCATAGGAGTAAGGAGATATTTTATATCGTCACACAGATATAATATCTCAGATGAAAAAATTGAAGGATTTCAATTTGTATAAAACTGTTAAATTCTGTGCATTACTATTGTATGTATTCCCTATATAAAAGGTGATTTCATATCCTGGCAACACCAGGTATACGTCCAGTTATAAAATGCGATAATGGCAAACAATGATGCTGGCGCCGTGCCATCTGACGGACATCAAATTTCCCGTGTGCATTGCTCATCGCTCCGTTTAAAAGGATGATTTTAATTACTCCCGTCACTGCACGTAATGGAAAAACCTACTGGCGTGAGCGATGAAACTACACAGATCTATCACACTTAGTTTCCTACTGAAGTTTCGGCTTAAACTTTGGACATGGGACACCTTTGGCCAAAATATTAATGTTGCATAACATTTATATAACAATAACTATACTGTATAGGCTAATAATATTACTGTGAATTTCATGAAAGTGTAGGTATTCCTCAGTTTATTTCACAGACAAAATACTGGAAATAGGAAACCGTTTTCTACAAAAATAAATATCGTGAAAACTTTATGTTCGCTTTTAGACGGATATTGAATTACTAATTGAAATCCACTAGATAAAAATTTATTTTTATCTGGTGCCCCTGGCGTTAAAATACATATTAAAGTTAATTTAATTTAAGGTTTAGGGTCACAGACCACAAGATCAGAGCAACCGCATGGCCTTGTCTGTCCGTCCGTCTATCTGTCTGTCTGTCTACCTGTTAGATCTTTACGCCCAAACCGCTGATCCGATTTTGCTGAAATGGAGAGTCCCGGGAGAGGACATAGGATACTTTTTATGTGGGAAAAATGTACGGTTCCCGGGCGATAAACGAATTTTAGCGCAACGGAGTTGCAGGCAGATGACGTCTGCGCCAAAATTGACTGGTTATAAATATTATGTTCAACTATTTAATTACCTTATGAATAATACGGTAACGTTTAACATTATTATTGATGATGAGTCAAAGCAGTTTATTTCCCTGTACTTTACACGTTACTAGTTATAATTATTGTGCTCATCCTTGGTCGTTAACCCTGAGACAGTTAATTAGGATATTTAAACAATAAATCTGACACAAAGGTTCATCCTTCATTATATTAATTTAACTGAAGATTTTCTTAATTTTTTGTCGCAATTTTGAATTCTCAAGCTGTTATGTTATTATTTTTTCTGTAAAAACTTGATATACGCAATCTAGTCTATCTTTACAAAAAACAATATAAAATTTTAAGTTGTGACGTTATTCCATTAAAAATATTATGTATAACATTGCATACTTATACTCTAACAACACAAATTACATGTTTATATTTTATATCATAATAATATTACAGTTTTTTACAGTACTTAGACAAAACTGTGACTTAATATTTTAATGATATCACTGTATTCTAATTAAAAATAACCTTTACCTGATGATGTAGGATGGGTACTAAAATCTTACCCGTGGGTGTGGGTGTGATGACTAACAAACGATTTAACGATGTTTACCGATATATTGCAATATTTTCTAATGCCAGAGGCCTCCGCCGACGCGAATATGATCTGATTCTCAGGATTTGCAAAGAGTATTTCACGGTTACGGTATATTTTACCGGGATAAAATAGAATCTTGAGCTTAACATACTATTTTTAACATACGATTCCATGGAAATTCCTTCAGTAGTTTCTGCGTGGAAGAGTGACAAACTGACAAACATTCTTACAAAATTTTCTCATTATAATAGTAGCAGGGTGAGCAAGCCAGTAGCACATAATTTCCCAAGATTTTCACTGTTTGTGTAACAAAGATGAGTCATTACACTCACTACAACCACCTACTTAAACCCTTCGACAATATTTCTATAAAGTAAAGACAGGCAGAAAATGATTCATTGGCTGACGATCTACTATTTGGTCGGGTTATGTCAAATCCAGTCAACAGATCACGGCTATCATTGTATTGACATAGCCCGACCAAGGGTCCGCCTTTGAATCAATTGAAAATTCTCTGAGATTGTTTTCGCCTTGTACTACCAAATAGACTACGTGATTTAGTCGGGCTATGTCAATTCAATGTAAATAATGATCATGCGGTGTTTGAAAAAACGCGACCAAATCACGTAGGTCCGCCATGTGGGAATGAATAAATATCTTAGTACTTGTTGCATTTTTCTTTTTCCTAGTTCCTACACATATGTGTATGGTGTACACAGTCTTACAGTGTACACAGCGCTTCAGACAGTCTGGAGTTCTGGACGCTGACTGTGCAATACAAATACCGCGTATAATTACTACTATTGTATTCTGTTCGCGTAATGACGCGTGCCCCCCTCGATTTGGTGTGCCTTAAACAATAGAAAGATGCCTGTCGAGGCTCATGTACAAAACGATCGTGTGGTAGAAACGTGAGTTTGAAATTCTGGAGACGATAATAAATTGATTCTAGGATTTTGGTAGTTAAGGGTTGGGCCATGATAACTATGAATGTAAAGCTGTATAATATAAAATACAAATAGTTTATTAACCATAATAAAATTTACAAACATTTTTATAAATAACGGTCCCCCAAAATAGGCGACGCCTGTCCTATGGCCTATGGGGGAGATAGTATGCACATTTGACACTGATCATGGGCAATATGATGTATTACTAATTACTACAATGCAATGTTTTAATTCTAGAGGCAGCACTAGCATAGACAGTAAACAAAAAGTTTTGTTCAACATTTGATAACGTTTCAATATTCTGATAATAATAATAGCTCCCACACCGGTTTCGGTGACGGTGACCGGTTTCATTGAAACCAGGCCAGCTACGCAGGAGTATTTTTATAGTGCCCAAGTGTGTGCGCAGTACACAAGAGCACTCTCTATTCCTTTACTCTCATAACCCAGTGGGACGGCAGACCGACACGACCGGCGAGAGATCAGGCGCAGGACCGACTTTTTACATGCCCTTTCGACGCATGGATCATCTTACTTGTCAGACAATCAGGTGATCAGCCTGCATTGTCCTAACCAAACTTGGAAATAACATGTTTCCAACGCGGGAATCGAACCCACGACATCCGAGTCAAGAGCCGCGCTCTGTACCACTAGACCACGGAGGCACATCATATTCTGATATGATGTGCGCATCATGTCGGATTTCGGTCGGAACTCAGATCATTTACTGTATGTGCTAGTGGCACCCTCTCTGACCTTCGGGTAATATTCTGCCAAACTAATAATATCATTTCAGCAACATCTCATTACTTTCATTACAGTTCAAGGTTACGTTAACATCAATTGATTCAGGCATTTTAAAAGCCCATTTTGATTCAGCAATTTTGATCATAACTTTTAATATCGAGAGACATTTTCTTGATGACACTTGGCAGGGCACGTAGCTCCATCAGCGTCAATTTGATCGCTCCGTGTGATATTAAGCCCGAAGTGATGTAACTGTAGCGTTGGGAATGTCTTTACTCTTTAGATAGAGATAGAGCTACTGTACAGCGTAAAGCGTTTTGATAATATTTGTAGAATATGCTATGTAGACAGATATAGATAATAATAAGTAGAAAGACATAGAAAATAAGTAAAGCGTAATTTGCTGAGCTAGATAAAAATCAACTATACTATAATTAAAGTGACGAGCCACAAAATTTTTACGCAAAATATAAAAAAAAATGTAGCTTTGTGCCTCTATTTACTTTAGGCCTTAAAATCTTGTCTCAGATCAGCATAGCATAGATATTATGCATATTACGATCTATGGCATAGATCGTAATATGCATAATATAAATAAATCTTATTAAATAGATTTGTGATGTTCTAATTGACCATGACGATGGAGATGATGGTGGAAATGAAATATAATATTTTGGCTAGGATTATGCGTTTTACTAAGTGTTATAATTACTAGTGATGCGCCGAATAGTGATTTGACCGAATAACCGAATACCGAATATTATTCGGTTTTGCCTTTACCGAACCGAATATTCGGCCGAATTATTCGGTTTACCATTATTTTATTTTGCCGCGTAAACAGGTTCTATCGTGTACTCTACGTGCCGCTGCTGGCTAGCTCGGAGCGACCCTTCTCTCGCGAGCGCAATGAAACCGCAATTATTGCGCAATAATTGCTCCAAAATCGCAGTTTCGTATCACATAACAGCCAAAAAATACGATAGCAATCGAGCGACAGTACTCCCTCTGCCGAATAATCAAGGAACTATTATAATTGCATTTAAATCGCTAAATCTCCATACTTACACCGATAGCGCTAGGTTTTTTGGTTTCAAAAATTCTAAAGTTTCTGATTTTTTTGCGTATAGGTTTGGGACCACTAGGTAAACCTAAGAAATGATTTAGTGTCATTTTGGTCGACAGCTTCCAGAGATATTTAGGTATTTTGCTTTTTGGTCGCTATAGGCCGAAAAAGGAAACGGCGAAGGCATATTTAAACGTTCTCATTCCAGACGACGAGCCCTCCTTGGATGATGAACACCACCGCGACATTAGGAGTAGAATGTTAGACCTCATTCATACGCCGGCCTCAGATTTACCAACTTCTGAGGAGTTTACTAAAATAGTGAACCTATTGCCTACTAAAAAATCTGCCCTGCGAGGATAAAATATCGAATATTATGATAAAGCAAGCGTGTTTAGCGGCCAATTCATCGATTCTATATGTTTTCAATAGATGTATTGCAGAAGGTATATTTCCAAAAATCTGGCGTACCGGCTGCTTAAAATTAATACCTAAAGCGGGAAACAAACCCCCCGACGACCCAAAATCTTACCGTCCGATAACGTTACTGCCGTGCTTAGGTAAACTACTAGAACGCCTTATTGTGCCTCGCCTGCTACCCGGTGGTACTAAATTTCATAGTCAACAGTACGGTTTCACCGCCGGGAAATCGACTGTTGACGCGGCGTTAGAAGTAAGAAAAATATTTAATTTATCGGAAAATAAATACGTGGTTGCCATTTCATTAGACATATCCGGGGCCTTCGACCATGCTTGGTGGCCGATGGTACTATTAAAACTAAAGAATCGAGGGTGTTACTGTAATATTTATTCCATAATACATTCTTACTTTTCTAACGGTCAAACTAAGCTCCGTCTTGGACATTGTATACACGCCAAAGATTTAACGTGCGGCTGCCCTCAAGGATCGATAATCTCGCCTAAATTATGGAACATCGGATTCGACGATTTGTTAAGTCTTCCACTTCCACTGCTTTGTACACTAGTTGGTTACGCCGATGACGGTTTTCTTATCGTTCAAGCAAACTCGCGTTCCGAAATTGAGTCTAAAGTCAACAGTTGTCTTAATTTAATATCTGACTGGGGTAAGCGTAATCGTCTGAATTTCGCCGCGCATAAAACTTACCAAATTCTTTTAAAAGGTTCCCTTATTTCTTCCCCTAGCATTAAACTGGACAATATAAACGTTAAACGCAAACAGTCACTATGTTACCTTGGTTTTCATTTGGATAATAAATTTACATTTTTGCAACATATAATTCAAACCGGTGAGAAAGCCAAACGTAATTTTTACTCGTTTACTAGAATATCTACTTCGACATGGGGCCTCTCATTTAAAACTCTTAAATTGATTTATACCGCGACTTACCTAGGCAGCATTTGCTACGGAGCCCCCGTGTGGGCCGACAGAGCAATTATCCGCGCGGCTCGTCGCAAGCTACTGCAAAGCCAACGGCTGGCACTCATATTCTTATGCAAAGCTTACAAGACCACAAGCACTGAAGCCTTGCCCGTGTTAGCCGGAGTTTTACCCGTTGACCTTGAGATACAGCGCCGTGCGACTATATATTATCATAATAAAAACATTGACAACCCGTTCTTTTTAAGCGCTCGCGATAAAATTAAAATAGCAAGGTTGTTTGAACCTTTAGATGACTCTGTGCAGAACCTCATCTCCGAATGGCAGACGCGATGGGGCTGTTCCACCAAAGGGCGACATCTATATAACTTTTCCCTAATATTCGAGACCGGCTATCCAAACATTGGATGGATATTGACCACTGCGTTTCTCAATTCCTGACTGGTCATGGAAATTTTAAGGCTAAACTTTATGGATTTAAACTAGTAGCATCACCTATGTGCGAGTGCTCGACCGAAGGCAACATGTTTGAACAAACCGCTCATTATGTTCTCTGGGAGTATGGTCTCTGGCAGGACGAAAGAACTACAATGCTAAACAACCTACTCTGTACATCTGGAGTCGCATACTGCGGTGATCTCGTGGACAGCGCTAGGAACTTCCGTGCCTTCAAGCGTTTTTGCCACAATTATTATTGGCAACAATCTAACACAACAAAATCCAATATTAATTTAGCTATAGCGTAGTAATCAAATTATTCACTTTTATTCCCGTGGTGCTTCCCCTTCAGTTCTTTGACTTTCGGTCATTGTAACTTTGTGCTGTCTCCCGCTTTGTATGGGGAGTGAATCTGGAATTCTTCCTACTCCTCCTATTCTTCTTCTGATTAATTTCGTTGCGGGTCCCAAGACAGTTTTAGCATGTCCTTCGGGCTTCCTGAGACCATATCAAAGGGTTTTCGTGGTTGCATACCGCTGTCGATCCTGGCGACACAGAAGATATAGTGGTGGGAGTGTGTGGTGGGCCAAAGCCCATTAAAAAAATATAGGCCGAAAAAAAATATTAAAGTTTAAAATTTAGCTTTTGTGATATTAGCAATATCACAAAAGCTAAATTTTAAACTCTCGGGCAGTAACTAATGTGCAGACACGTTTTGTGTCAGATTCATCTAGACGGGTTTCCCAGTAATTTAGCAAATATTAGAAACGTCGCCTAATTGCGTCGAAAAAATATTAGAGTTTTTAAAAATGGTGTAATACGATTTATTTTATTGATGTCTGCTACTGTAAAATTTTTGTGTCATATTCATCCGTGGGTTTTGAAGAAATTTTTATTTTTGCTATCACTATTTGCTATACTGTTGCATTTATTTCGTATCACCTAAGCTTTTGACAGCAATGCGATGGCAATCGGCGAGCAATTTGAACTGATAAATAGCGATCACAACAAAAGTGATTTTTTCCGATTGCTTGTTTATCGCTGAGTGGTTAGTGGTGTTTTACGTAAAATTTTAAACTATAAAACGTATTTTTATAACATTGGTGCACACAGTGCTCGCATTAGAAGCCATTACTGAAGAAGAAACAAGAGATGCAGCCAGAAATACAGCTAAATAAGACCTCGCAATCGCAACCGAGCCCAGGCACTGGAACTGTCTGACTCTGAATTTAAAACCCATTACAAGGGTTGAATAAGAAGCTGTTTGTAGATATCTGTGACGAGTTTAACACATTGACAAGAAAACAACAATTAACACCTGTGCAGTGTTGCGAAACATTTGCAACAACCATCGCCTGCCAGTAACGACGATTTCCAAGTGCTTCTAAACTTGTTTAGAATCACATTTTAGCCATTTCAGGATGTCATAGTTTCTTTGAAAAAGTGAGAACCAGGTTTTAGTGAGTGGCAGACCGCAAAGAACTTGCAGAGATTGTGATCTTTATTGTCGTTTTAAATAAAACTAAGTTTTGTAAATATAACAGAGCGCAGTTTATTCCGAGAGATTTTTACAAATAGAAGACTCAAGAAAATATGGAGTCCGGATAAGGAAATTGACTTGTCTGTAGTCATAGACTAAAAATATTTCTTTTTTATGTGAAAAAGCAATAAGCTAAGGTTCAAATTTCTATTACAAAATTTTATGAAGTGAAAAATAAAGCAGTAAAACAGTGTTATTTGTTTCATTTGCATGTAGATTACTATTAAGCTATTGTTATATTTTGTCTTCATGTAAGTAGAATTAAATGGAATACATACCTTTAATACTAAAATACATAAGAAACAAGGTTTATTTTAAGTAGTAAAACATTTTCAATATAATGAACTGTGCAACAATAAATAAAAGATTTCATGTATTATTTAATAATAACAGAAATATATTAAAACCAATGTTATAAAGATTTATTAAAATCAGAATACTGCTTAAAACCCATCAATCCTCCAGCGGCAGCCGGCTGCCGCATAACAATCGAAAATTTATTGTGTGTGGCGTCTGCGACACCCACAATGGAGATGCTCAAACCTCTTGTGCATAATATTAATTTCTTTATTAGTTTTTCATCGCGATGTTTTAAATATCAATATTGTAAATATTAAAATGTATATTCATCAATATTATTGGACTTTAATTTTACTGCCTAGTGCCTAATGTTGTGTTACATGATACTAAGGAGCTGAGCCCTGAGTGACATAGGCTATGTATGTCCTACGGGCGAAGCCGGGGCGGGTCTAGTTTTTAATATTTTGAAAAAAATAAAACCGAATATATTCGGTAACTGAGCCGAATAATTCGGCCGAATACGAATAGTGAAAAACATGCCGAATACGCCGAATACCGAATACGAAACGAATATTCGGCGCATCTCTAATAATTACTATGAGGTGGAGCGAATGCACCTGCGATGTATTTTGAAAACGATCACGTACCGTTACTACCACTGTATATGGTTCACAGACCGTTTTTTTAATGCGTGAAATAGGTGAAGAAATGATTTGAATTTTTAATATCTGCATTTGTGTGACCGTAAAATTGATCTACAGTCAAAACCGTGAGACGTGGCAAGAATCGAATTATAATAATTATTATTGTCAGTATAAAGTTTTAACTCTTATTTTGAAGGGATAAACTACTACGGATATTAGCCAAATTACAATTGACATTATTATAAATGCAAAAGTGTGTCTGTCTGTCTAATTGCCTCTTCACACCCAAACCGCTGAACCCATTTTGCTGAAATTTGGTATGGAGATAATTATATGGAGATGAGCGATGATGAGATTATATGAGATGGAGATAAGTTCCAGAAAGGACGTATACTTTTTATCCTAGAAGAATGTACGGTTCCCGCACGATAAACGAATTTTGGCGCAGCAGAGTTGCGACCGTCATTTAGTAATATATAATAAATATTTTGTTTAGTATTCTCTAAGCTCTAATCACATTTCCTTCGTAGTCTTCTCACGGATAATATACTTTTTTCTAAGAAATCTTATGATGATATGCCAAGACGTTGTACCCGAGTCGTGAATGAATCGAAATAACCTCTAGATAATGGACGTGCAGTGCAGTGCCCCTTGTTCATTGAACGTCACACATGTTGCCCGGCTCCTGCACTATCATTTGTCGCCATATGCTTATTGCGATTCTTATTATTCTCTTGGGTAGGGAAATAATGAGAGTAATGTTTTAGACATGTGATAGCAAAAGCATTTCATAATTATTATTATTTGTTAGAAGTTGTTAGTCAAGGAAGTGAAAAAAATAATAAAAAAAAATTTAGTTACTTTAAAATTAAGTACATGAAAGTGACTAAAATATAGTAAAAGTTTCGATCAACATTATTATCAGCTGATCTCAATAAAATTATTATGTAATTTATAGTGCAATGAGTGAAAAATGTGAATAAAAATAAATCATACAAAATGTGGAAATCCATAATCAACAAGAAAAGAAAATCTGGAGATCTGCCATGTGACCAAGGATCCTATGCCGCAATCGCGGCGATGCAGGGCGGGAGCGCGGCGACACTACCGCCATCTCTCGACGCGTTACGAGCATGTAAGTACGGCTACTAGACACTAGATGGCGCTTCCGCTTAGCAGCGGAATCTGAACCAGGTGTCGCGATGATTTTTAAAATTTTAGCTAACATTAATTTTATAATAAAATTGAACACTTAAGTTATATTCATGATTAAATAATAATTTTAAATAAACGGTACTTTATATTATAAAACATAATTTTTAATTAAATAATTAAATCTCCCGTTTTCAACATCCACAACAGATGTCGCTAGTAACATTAAAATCATTTGCAAAGTAGAGACCTACCAGTTTTAACGACTTGCAGCAATTTAAATGATTATGTATTATGAAAATATGACCATGTATTTGTCTGTTTGAATGAAAAATAACTGTAGTTTGATATAATAGCGGTCTTGAAAGCGGGAAAATTTATACAATTATAGTGGCCAATGCCATCCGACGTTGTGAGAAAAATATGATTCACTCTATTGTGCTTATGATTCGACGGTCGCCGGCTAAATAAGGTTAATCTGCATGGTTCTGCTGACTGTACAGTTGCTGACTAACCCGATGAAATCTTTCGTCCTTATTGCAATAGAAATAAAGTTCAAATGTGGTGTTTCGTAGATTTCCATAGCTCTACCTTCGTGACCCGCGGCGAGGATAACAAAGAGCAGCGTTAAAAATATCAAGCGCTTTATCAGTATCAAATTCAAATGAAAATTCGTCTTTTGTTTACTTAAATATTTCATAAAAATAAAGTGCAACGAACTCTACGTTTTTGAGTTTTATGAAAATATATATTTTGTAATATCTTTTTTGTGGTTTTGTGGTTCATATTTCATTTAATTAATGTACTTATTAACTCAGAGTCTCATTAAAGTATTGACTCGAGATTTTCATAACTGATTTTAAAGGATGTTTCCAGCATGTATATTGTGAGAGAATCGTAAATTTTTCCTGAATCCTTAGCTAATTTTATTAACTCGGTTCAGCGGTCAGATAAACAGGTAGTCTTTTTGTTATTATGATATATTAGTACGGATTTATCAGCTGTTATCACACACGTATGCTTATCATCTCGTCTTACTCTACATTCTACAAGTCTATAACACTCTACAGTAATCATAAACTGATGATGTTGATTTTGTATTACAAAACAAGTCTTTCGGTTACGGCTCAAGCCCTTGTAAGCTTATACATAAACAATTGTCATTGTCCGAGGCAGAACGCGTGAAAGGACAGCCTCTACCTTTTTGTACGCAGAACAATGCTTCCTCTGTACAGGGAAACTTGAAATTAGTTGATTACTCTCTCTGAGGTGCACTATGGGCTGTTATTTACTACATATTATACTAGCTTTTGCCGGTTGCTTTGCTGATTACCTAACTGAACGGCGTGATTTTAAAATTAAGGCCGATAGCTCGGTAACAAAACTAACTGACGAACTCAGAGATATTTAAAATTATAATTAACCTTCGATTTAACGAAGAGTTTGACAGGTAATAATGTACGAGGCTTATGCCAAAATTTAAAATTAATTACATGTTTTAATTTAAGGGTGTATTGCACCAGAGGCGTAGTTAAAGTTAATGTTAAGGTTATCGTCAAATATGGCGTCCTTAGGGTGAATTGCACCAGAAGCGTAGTTAAAGTTAAGGCTAAGGTTATCGTCAAATATGACGACTTTTGCTAGGGATTTGACAGTTCATTTCACATTTTGTTATGGTTAAAGTTAAAGTTATGGTTAAAGTAGGTTGGTGCAACTCACTCTAAGTAATTAATATGTTCCTCTCTGAGTGTGGAAGTAAGTTGCACTATCATAGACCTACAATGTTTTGGCGCTTGGATGACATTGTCATATACATATTTATAAATTGCCATATTCGCCATATAACCATATTACACAAAATGACAGGATGGCTTGAAAAAGTTAAATATTTTGAGATAATCTTGTGTGAGTGTAACACATTACACAAGTGACATTTTCAGTATGACATCGTTCTTATAACAGCCACACACCAAAATAGCCTTGTAAGTCCATAACAATTTTTACGACTTAAATTAATATAAATATGATGTTTCGTCGCCATATTGTGCACTATGTGTCCCACGGCACGGTTTCCATGGCTATGGGCTTATTGTGGTTGCACAACGCACCGACAATGCATCAACTGTGAAAATATTTGCCATTACGAAAGAGTCAGTTGACTAACAATGAAAAAATACGTTAGATGCGTATCGTATGGATAATGGAAGATAATTAAGTAGTGATAAGTTTTATAATTAATATCTAGAAATGTAGAGACAGCCTTGAATGTCCTTCGTCTAACACAACTACGAGTATCTCTCTCTCTAACTGCCGCACTTAGAGACAAAATTAATGATGATTGAAATTCAATTTATTGCAGAATTTGGCAGATAATGTACGGGCCCATGACAAAATCTTCATATTTTAATCACAGACCACAATATAGCCAGGGAAAATTCTACATACTTAATGTTGTCTTCCGCTTTGTATGGGGAGGGTAATTGGAATTCTTCCTACTCCTCCTATTTTCTTCTAGTTGCGGGTCCCAAGACAGTTTTAGCATGTTCCTCGGGCTCCCTGAGGTCATATCAAAGGGTTTTCCTGGTTGGATACCGCTGTCGATCCTGGCGACACAGCAGATACAGTGGTGGGCCAAAGCCTGTTTAAACAAAAAAGTTATTTTTATGTACATAAATTGTTTTATATACTATTTTAGCTTGATTATATCAAAACAAGTAGTAGAGTGTATAGAGCGACATAATAAACAAAGATAATAATTTATCAAAGCACCAAGCACAAAAGGATATTGTATGAAAAATGAGAGGCTTACGTCGGTTTATGAGTACACTTTGTTTCTTATGAGTTCCATGGCGTAAAACGTCGCATGTGAGCTATTGGCCTTAATTTACTGCGCGCTTAAGTCATCTCTTAAGTAATATTAATTATTAAAACCTATATTAAGCTTTAAAAGAAATACATAACGCGAGAGATTAGATTATAAGCTATTAAATAAGTAGTTATTTGAAGCAGATTAAACGAAGGAAATTAGTTATTGCAGGAAATGAAAAATAACAATCTCCAACTGCACAATTTTTATATGTTATCAAAAAAGTTATAGTTACACTAAACGAAGAAAATTAGTTATTGCATGATATGAAATAACTGCAATCTCCAACGGTATTTATCTAATTCTCTTTAATCTACATGTTCAAGTAGGAAACTCTTTTTTTACAATCCATTCCTTGTTATTAATAATATTATGGATTCTGTGCCTCTTTACTAAGACTTGAGTGTCGCGGCTTACTTTGGCCAGACCAAATCTATAAATTATGTTTCTGAGGGCCCAATAAGTGTTTGTGCCACTTATCACATGAGGAGTGAGGAGTTGAGGACGTAAAACGTATTTTGGTACGCCTAGCCGCCTAGTGGCTAACAACGGCTAATCTAATATATAAAAATAAGTCGGGTTTTCCTTTCTGACCCCAAAACGCACGAACCTATTTTCACGGTTTTGCATTCATAGGAAAGGTCTCGGGCTCCGTGAGGTTTATAGAAAAAAAATATGGGTGAATTATACTCTATATGGCAAAACAAGGTTGCCAGGACAGCTAGTTAACATCATAAAAATAGCCTTTAATTTGGTGAGAATTGTCGATAGCTCGCAGACAGCGCTCTTATAAAATACAAAAGTCTAAAGACCGCGTAAAGGTCCACAAACTGGACACAGCGCAGGTTTTTACAAAAAACTAGTTACTGCTTCGTTCGGAAGACGATCATTACAAAATTCTTCGACGTTTTTGCTGTCGATCTCTCCGAAGCGATTTCAAAAGCTGGATATTATACGTTTTTGTCGTAACGAATAAGTAATTTAAATAAACTAAACTGCTATAATTGTTAATGAGCATTAGTTACCAATTGAGTCATTGAATTTAACTTTAATTGATTATTATTGATTGTTAATGATTGTTAAAATATAAAATTTACTGTTTGACGTTTGTTTCATATCACAGAAATAGTACAAGTATTCATATCTACAATTTTTTTTTCTTCTTTCCATCATTTTCTTGATTTATAAAATTCGGTTCACGTGTCTAATATAAAAAAGCCCAATTTAATGTATCAAATTTTTTGTTTTGTTTTTTTTTCTTACTTATTTTATTAAAGTTTATATTGTACAAGCAATAGTTACGCTCTATTTTGTAATCTGTGTGGTTGAATTCTAGTACTCAATATATTTTATATTTGTCAAAATATGTTACCAGTTCACACTTTCATTGTATTAACTTTCTTCATAATGTAGAAACTAGAGTTCGTATGTAGGAACATCCTACACAGCTAGAGGCAGACTACGTGAACGCTTCTTTTAATTATGCAGATGAAAACAATGAATCAGCTGCCTATTAGTGGCTGAGTCAGACCGTCTGTCTGAGCTCTGTTTTGTACAGTCTTTCCATCTTTATTACCATAGGAATAAGGCTCAAATCTTAAATACATCGAGTTGGAAACTCTACGTACTCTATACAATGAAAATTATTTTGCTTTTGCTGTAATACTCTGTGCAGTATTTTGCCTTGAAACTAGTCTTTTACAACATGATCCCTCAAGCGAATAAACCCGGATAATCTGTGGCTTACTTAAGTACATAATCTTTTAGTTTACAAATAACAATGAAAATACTAATCGCCAGTAGTTTTAATGTCATTAAAAGTATAGGAAATAGTATCCTTATTCTGTTATTTGATCCAACACTACAGACTCGATCCAGTCCGAATCTTATTAAGTAATCTTCGAACAATTGATTTTCGGAGTTTTATCAAATTAATATGAATTACATATATATTTAATAGGTTTAACCCTTGTTTAATGTTTAACCAATAGTTTTATCAATATATTAATAGGTTTAACCAACGATGGTTTAACATAGGTAGATCATGTTTTATTAAAAGAGACTGCATCGCAACCTTATAGAAGCTGAATTTATTATTATTATTGTACAGAGCCTCTAGCAAAGACGTTTTCTTTATCGCTTCTTTATAGAATCGACGATCTAAATGTATGAAATCGACAGCAGTACCTGTTTTATCACTACCAGCGCCCTGGGCGAGATTTCTTTGGCGCCTAGGGTGCTGGTAGAGTCTAGGAGAATATCAGGCGTCCCCATTTGTCTGCTTTCGGCGCCCCTTTTTATACGGCGCCCTGGGCTGACGCCTAGCATACACCCCCCCCCCCCCCCCCCTAACGCCGCTACTGTTTGACGTTTAAGCGTTTTAAGCGTTCCATAATATAAAGTGGATATTCGACTGCCATGTTGGCTAGCTATACACTTTCGTCGGTCTTTGTCCCATTTAATTATGTCCATAATTTTCCAATATGTTGTGAAATTGTGCTAATGTCTTTTCTTGTTCCAGGTAAGTTCCATTCGAGCGTGTCAGCAATTATAGTAAGTCAGTCAAATTGTGGACGACTGGACGTCACGCTTTCTACCGCAGTAGACATAGTAATTCGCACCATACGATACATATCTAGTTATTCTAATTAATTCAAATGTAGAACTGAGTTTTTAACCTAAAATTTTCCTTGCAGAATGTTTACAAGAAGAAATACAGTTGAAGTTAGAATGAAACTTGAAATGTTTGTTTATGCGCTTGCAATTCTAAAATTAAATTATAGTTACTAAATCAGTTTCTTATGAGGAAATCTTCTAAATTCTTATATTTTTTCGTGAATTTTATATTAGTTTACTTTGTTATTACTTATTATGCCACTTGCAGAAATAACCACAAAATTGTATTAAAGCAACTGAAGATTTAAGGTCATGTTTTTTGCTATACATTACGTAAACGTCTAACTATACTTGTTGCTATTCAAACACTCAAAACTGCAGAACTTTGTAAACAGGTTTTTACTTTTTTATGTACAAAAGAAAAAAAAAGTTAAAATGAACAATATGTGTTATAAAGGTAGTAAAAGACTCCAAAATATGTACTACTAGTACGGCCTATTTACCTGATTGTATGTGTATTGAGTAGATATAATATTATAGTCAATGTCTTGTTTACAAACTGGACTTACTCACTGACATAAACAAATAAATTAAAGGCGTGGGACTGAATCCTTAGTAATTAACTGCACCCTGTACACTGTACAGCCAGCAAAATTGTTGACAGGCTCATTTTACAGTTGAAAGCATCTTACATCTTACTCTACCTTTATCTTGTTTTGCCTTGGTCTTGGTTTGATACGTTAGTAATGTGACTTGTCAGAGAAAGACAAAACATTGTATATAATATTATGTATAATAATTATAGCTCCCACACCGGTTTCGGTGACGGTGGCTGGTTTCATTGAAACCAGGCCAGCTACGAAGGAGTAATTTTATAGTGCCCAAGTGTGTGCGCAGTACACAAGAGCACTCTCTATTCCTTTTCTCTCATAACCCAGTGGGACGGCAGACCGACACGACAGGCGCAGGACCGACTTTTTTTACATGCCCATCCGACGCATGGATCATCTTACTTGTCAGACAATCAGGTGATCAGCCTGCATTGTCCTAACCAAACTTGGAAATAACAATATATGTTTCCAACGCGGGAATCGAACCCATGAACTCCGATTCAAGAGCCGCGCTCTATACCACTAGACCACGGAGGCGTCATCGTATAACGTTTGTATAAGAGTACCAAGTGGATCTTTTTCTTCACGAGGAGCTTAAAGATGGATAAGAATAACAAGTTCAGATTTAGTTACTCAGTAGAAAAAACCCAATTAATCGAAATAATCAGTAGCAAAGTAGGTAAAATACTTCTATTCTCTCAATAGTCTTTCTGCGACACACAATTTAATTTTGTATACGGCCATAGCTTTTTTGCTGACTGTAATCGACACACCGGATGTGGATGCTGTGTCGTGCGCTGCACTTCCGGTGAGCAGGGCTGCGCGCTGACCGGAATAACGACTTGCCCACTAATTTCACCGTTTGTGTGAGCATCTGTAACAATTAACGATATGTCAGTCGTTTTACGTTTAAATACTGACTTATTTAACAATTGGAATAGACAACGACAAGTTTTGAGCAAGCATTTGATCCAGTCAGGGTGCTTGTTACTTGCCATGCCTTCTTTAAAAAAAACAAGACAACACGGTGGATGGAAACTCCTTGATTACATTATATTCATCATCAGTATTCAGTAGTAAATAATTATTCCGTTTAAGGACTTTGCAGAATGAAATTCTAGAAATAATCTGAAGCAAAAACACCTTACAACTCTTATATGAAACAGCAAACTCTTTTTACGAGCCGAAAAATAATCATCCCATGTATTTTACTTTACTCAATTAGGATGCTTCAAGTCAACGATATCTAAATACTCTTCAAGTCAAGGCACAGAATACAAAATGTATTAGTCAAGGGTTAAATAGAAGTATAAGATTTGCAGATATAAATCAGATCCGAAACCGTAGAATTTAGCTTACTGAACCTGCTCAGCTCTACCAACATAAATTAGTACCAGACAGAAGAATTGAGCAACCCTTTCCCATTCTATTTCGAATGCGTGAACATGTTTGTTTACGAATGTATTTTAAATTCCTGCCTTCTGGGAACCGCCGTGTCGGATGTGGCAGTGTTTATCCCTACTAAAACAAACTAAAAGGCCCACCTTTAGAAGCTGAAATTCAAACAGAAAAGTCCAAACTAAAGAGAGTATGCACTAATTAGGGCTATTTGAAGCTGGATTTACACGACGATCAAACGATTGAAGCGCAGTCACTGCACTCTCTCCAGAATGTGTTGTCGGTGGCCATTTAACAACTGAAGTAACAATTTTGCATTTGAACATGCCATTTGGATTATTGACGGCGTGTGTGTAGTCAGCTTTACTATTCTAAGTTATAATGACAAAATATTATGTATGTATGTATGTAACCTATACCATATGTACCTATGTATGTATGTAACATATACCAGACTAGACAGTACTAAGCCTTTACCCCGTTTCAAAAAATTCTGCTTTAAGTTCTGCTTTAAATGCATATTGCCTTATATAAAAACTACACTATAAATAAATATATTTTAATTATAACTTGATGTCTTTAAAAATATTTTTCATTGCACATTTGCCTACTCAAAACCTGCCTATCAATAAAGATTTACAAGTTACAACCAGCCATTAAATAATGAACGTCACGGTTTGGCCTAGTTCTCGTCTAGAGATCGTGCCAAAAAATACAGCGACACATTTATGAGACTGTTTATTCTGCAGATGTGCCATATTTTGCTGCCTCAAGTTTGGTGCAATGATGGTAATAAGTGTCAGTAATAACTTAGAACAATATTCTATTCGTATTCCTTCGGTTTTTGATGCGATAGACTGTATGTTACTTCTTCGTTCTTCAACATGAATTTCTACCAAGAACCGACAGTACAATCAACCCATACTTAGATACTAATATTATAAATGTGAAACAGTGTCTGTCTGTCCGTCTGTCTGTCTGTCTGTCTGTTATCTCTTCACGCTCGAACCGCTGAACCGATTTTGCTGAAATTTGGCAAAGACATACTTTGAGTCTCGAGAAAGGACATAGGATAGTTTTTATCCCGGAAACACAAACAAATTTTGGCGCAACGTAATTGCGGGCATCGTCCAGTTACGTATAATAAATATGTAACCTTCTCACTCTTAAACCGCTGAACCGATATGGATGAAATTTGGCATGAAAGAAACATTGAGTCCCGGGAAATATAGGATACTTTTTAGCACGGAAAAACGTACGGTTCCGGCGCAATCAACGAATTTTGGTGCAACAGAGTTGCTGACGTCATCTATAGTTTGTTAAATGATATGAAACAAATCAATCAGTGTGAGAGATATTTTCAAAAGAAAACGAAATTAATGATCTTAATTCTGCCAAATGATTTAGATAAAAATGCATTAAACGCTTGAAAATTGCATTAATGGACATAATAGCAATAATATCAATACTACAATACGGCATTGCGTATCTCTCTAAAACTTTTAAATATTCTTTTTTAGGGTTCCGTAGTCAACAAGGAACCCTTATAGTTTCGGTCTGTCCGTCCGTCTGTCCGTTTGTCTGTCTGTCCGCGGTTTTGCTCAGAGACTATAGGACCTACAAAGCTGTAATTTGGCATGAATATACATATTAATAATGGGTCCGATTGCGTTTCTTCGGCGCACTTAAATAAGGCCGATTATTAGACTTAAATTAGTCTAAAATTCGTACTAATATTAAAGCTATTACGTTTGTGAATTAATTAGGTCCACGACACTATTTATGTCCAACTCGGACTTGACTCGGACATAAATAAGTCTAGAGCATGTTTTAGCTATTCTGTTTCTGTCAGTTTGACAGTTGGTCGGCCATAAAATGAACTAAAAGGTTGTTTTATAAGTTCACACTTGTTAAGTCCGTACTTAAGCAAAGTTACTTCAGAAAATTGTGAAAAATGTTACCTTATGGCTGGGCTATCGTTCAAAGAAGATATAACGAGGAACGGCAACGGTATGGGTATGAAAATATATGAATAAAAACCTACTGGTATAAAACATCGTGTTTTATTGGATGGATGGGGAGGGTAAATCGATAGATTTATAAATATATGATAATTACACACTACACACACGAATATAACACATTACATTAAAACTAAAATTCATACAAAACATTTTGTAAACATACCGTTAACAATTTCCGGATTCCTCAACAAGAAATCCAATAAATATTGTTGCTGCTCTTTTTTCATCCTCCGCTTTTTTGTGTCCATATTTATATCTTTTTAACAATAATAATTCACGGTTCACCCAACAAAAACACCACGTTAAAAACAAATATTTGTACTTGTACCTATCGCAATCGCGCCAGCACAATGACATTTGGTTTGGCAGTTGAATGACATTGACATCTGTCTGTGCAGTTGACAAACGAACGTAAATTAGTCCCTTTTATGTCCATTTCCATAGACTCAGAATGAAGTTCATATTTAGTGACGTGAACTTATTTTAACAGAAACGTAATAGCTTTTAAATAAGTGCATGGACTAATTTTGTAAAATTTTAGTCTGTCCTTATTTAGATACGGGGAGAAACGCAATCGGACCCAATGTCTACAAAATGGTACATAAAATATTTAAAAAATATTTTTTTATGGTACCTCCCCTACACATCAAACGGGGTTGAATTTTTTTTTCGCGCCCACCCTATCGTGTGGGGTGTCGTTGGATAGGTTTTTTAAAAATATTATGAGTATTCATAGATCATTTTCCGGTTTAGGGATCGTGGAAAAAATCGTTAGAGTCCAGTGAAGAAAGAAGGGGGGGACCCTTCTACCAGCTAAACGGTTGCTTCTGGAAATGTGAAAAAATTCACGGGAGTAGGAAATATGCTGAATTTAAAAGGAAAACTATCACGACTAAGTTGACTTCATAAGTTATTGAGTAATAGTCGATCAACTAAAAAAAATGTATTCGGCGAAGTATAAAGGAACTTTTCGTTCAAATTCCTTTGAGATGATGTTGTTAGTAGTGTAAAACATGTTATAAATGTACATTCATTGACCATACAAAAATTTTCAAAAACTAGCGGTGCTACGGAACCCTACATTGCGCGTGGCCCGACACGCACTTCGCCGGTTTTTATTATTATTCTCTACTTCTCAAGTTCTAAGTCCAATTATTGATGATAACAAGTACCGCTGAAGACACGTGTACAGTGACTCACACAAGTCCTTCGCTCCCCACGTCTTTTTCGTCGTGCCCCACTTCTCTGAATCAATATTGACGCCGTACAAAATGAAAAATTGATTCTTTCGATGATATACGATGCAGTAGAATATTTTTTATGGTTATTTAAACAGCCTTTTAGATAAAAAATGCTCATAATCTAACGTTATAATATATTAGTTTAACAATACTTTGTCCTCACCTGATACGTTAGAAATTAGAATAAATAAATCTATAGAACTTTTTATTACAATAATAATATTTTTTTAATAAATTTTGATTCTCTATCATGATTTATGACTCTACCGAATGAGTTACACAAAATATACTTAATACATATAATTATTACTTTGATTACCTGAGGTAGATTCTGATAGATTAACTAATGTCTCTACTAATATGGATCTTGAATACTATTTATTTTATAATAATAATTTTTTTTAATAATAGCTCCCACACCGGTTTCGGTGACGGTGGCCGGCAGACCGACACGACCGGCGAGAGATCAGGCGCAGGACCGACTTTTTACATGCCCATCCGACGCATGGATCATCTTACTTGTCAGACAATCAGGTGATCAGCCTGCATTGTCCTAACCAAACTTGGAAATAACATGTTTCCAACGCGGGAATCGAACCCACGACCTCCGAGTCAAGAGCCGCGCTCTGTACCACTAGACCACGGAGGCGATTTATTTTATAGTTACTCTGCTGGCTCTGCTGTAGTTAATCTGTCCCGTTAGTCAGTAGCCACACGGTTAAATTTAGCTTTGTTTACGGCGCGACCGGCCGGCTGCAGCGCTCAACTTCTCAGCATTAATCTCCTCATCTCTCGCCCTAGCCAGAATATTTCGGATGCCTTCCTTAGTTTACGTCCAATAAACCATTTGAGATACTTTATTAAAGTTTTTCTAAATATTTACATTCAGAAATAGGATTTGGAGAGTTTATTAATAAGTACTCGATTCGACATAAGCTTAAGAAATATTCAAGTTGCCGGTCGCACCCTCGTTGCGCTGAAATTTCTGTATCGCGCGGGAACCGTACATTTTTCTGCAACCAAACTATCCTGAGTCTTTTCCGTCTCTCAAAGCATCTTCAGACCAAATTTCATCAAAATCGGTTCAGCAATTTAAACGTGAAGAGGTAACAAACAGACACACTTCGCATTTATATTATTAGTATGGATGGATGTTGCGATTGGCAAATATTGTATTTTTAAAAGGAATAATATAATGTTACTAGTATAACTTGATTTTTGATGCAATGCAAGTCCTAGTTATTTCTTACATAAGTTATGTGAAAGTGCTGACCGTTCAGTTCATTCGACAATCGATTTTCACCAATGAAAGTTGTTTTTTCATGATATAAAAACTAACAGAGTTTGATACTTGTGTTTACAACGATTGAATAGTCTTCAAGATCCGTTGGAAATTGGAGTCTCACCGAGGAGCACCGTGGTCCGTGACTAATCCGTAATTGATTGTAAGTTTACTTTGTAACTGTTTTGTACGGCTTGTCTAACATTTTAATTGTTTTGTTTTATATCCGAGTTCCCATGTTATTTTTATGTTCATATCGCAAACGCACGTGAATGTTTTCGACGGGTTTTCTCGTCGTAATAATTTCTCTCGCTCGTCGACGTATATTGATGGCCCTCGTCTAATTGACTAGGTATTTAATTGTATGTGTACAAATGCATACCTTATCTATCTAGCCTTTGTAGTTTATAGTGTTTATAGTAAAAATGTTTACGTTCTGGATAGCTTTCACAATAATATTTTATACTTGTCTACCAAGTGATTATTCAAACATAACTGATAAGTTTATGCTATTCAATAAGTTTTTTTATTACTAAAAAGATAAAGTTATTAAAAATTGAGGTCAACTATAAGATATTAAATTATGTGTTTCTCATGTTATTCGACATTTCCATTTTGTATTTGTTGATTTTATGCGTAGCCATTAGCTAAGTCGAATCAACGGGAATATGCCATCGTGTGTACAAGCAGGTACATTATACCAACAAAAAGAAAAGTTGAATATTATCACTCGCGTGCCACTTATAGTTGCCGTTAACTGCGGGTGTTGACTACAAATACTGTACCTGATAGCTTTATAATCATCCCATCAGCTTATGAAATCTATCTAGTTTTGTGTTCCTTTTTAGCTGTCCTAGTTGTGAAATATCGAAAGTGTTTACCCTTAATTATGTTTAGCTTGCTTCATAGTTCATAGTATAATATTACTTTTTACACTCTCTTTTTTCATTCTGTTATTGGTATTTGTCTTCATCTTTTATTGGTATTTGTATCTCCTTTCGCTGTTTATTCGATGAATCAGTGTTTCCTTCTAATAGATTTTGTGATAAACTATGTGGGTGTGTATAGACTATAGATAAACTACTAAATATGCAATATTTTAGTATTGCAATATCTTAATAACTCTTTTTCGGAAATCGTTCCCGTAACCTGTTTCATTTTGATGATATTTTATTCAATACTTTAACCTTATTATACAAAAATACCTGAATAGGTAGAGTTTTGTAACTTTCCTTGTTATTATCCACTATTGCTATGGATATTAATCTGAAAATAAAAAATTATTATTATTATTATTATTATTGCTATCCAAATGAAAGGGTTTGTCTGTTTACGTGGACGATTTCCCTTTCGGAAGTAGGTAAATGAGCGTCCCATTTTCGCCTCTTATCACTATTTCGCCATTATTGCGTTGTACTCAATGGAACAACGAATTTCGAATAATTAACGGCACTGCATTTTGTTTTATGAGTTCCACTTTTTTAATACGCTTCCAAATAGGAGGAAGTTTAATATTTTTGGCTTTAGATATTTTGGGTTAAAAGACTTCACATTTGGGTATTGTATCATACATATGTATGTAAATTATCTTGCTAATGATGTAAAACATTCTTAAAAGGAAAGCTTATTAAGAAAGTACATACTAACGTATTTCATAACAAAAAATAGTTACAGTATTAGAAATAGTCTGTTAATAGGTTTTCTTCAAATGATCATTGTCTAAATACTTTTGCCATCCATCATCCATGTACCAATGTGTCAACATCTAGAGATGTTTGTGTTTTTGTAACAATCAGCACAAGAATTCTCAATCGTCATGTAGGACGCGTATGCGGAATCGTCATAGAGCCTCATCGACTCTACCTGTTGTATAAAATATTAAACATATAAGTTGTAACACACTTTTATATAATATGTTTAATTTTACTTATACAACAACGATTTTTAATTTATGTTATACAATTTTATTTCTGTTTGTGTAATTGAATAAAATTGTATTGTAAAAAATCTTACATAAACCAAAAAAATATAAAATGAAACTAACTGTACTTATCTAGCAAAGCAGTTTCTTTAATATTGCTAAAGGGCATTAATTGTTAAAAAGAACCAATATAAACAATGATAATGATAATTCCTTATCGTGTTCCCCTTTTCTATGAAAGTGACGCTGGCTACGCGGGCTGGGTGCAGCGCGGCAGTTGTATACAGTCGCGCTACGTGCCCGGCCGACGCGCGCGTCGTTTTTACGCACCAAGTTTTTTTTTTAATTTGTGACAATGAATGTGGCCAGGAACTCCGCGGTGAAGTCCGAGTGAAGCGTGACCTGTGTTTACTGTTTTGTGTTGTCTCTGAACGTAACTTTGGAAGGAATAAAAAAAGTTTGTATTTTCGGTTATTTTACGTTATGACTTGGATTATTCGCTTAATTGATCGTCTGATATTGATTAGTTTGGCCTTAACATCACACACATCGTTGGACCGTTGAGACCTAAATATAGACGACCCAGAATGGCCCTTTGTAGTTACGGTTATTACAATACGGTTGAACTTGATGTTACACTATAAAATGTTGAAAAATATTTACACAATTACTCTAAACAGAGCATAAAATTCTAATTGGCCAAAAAATAGCGTTGATTTTGTGATAAGAAATAAAAAATAAAGAATTTCTGCATTGAAGTTGTTTAAAAAGCGTCTGGTTTGAATTCAAAGAGCCGTGAAATGTAGAGACAACAATACCAGTGGTTCTTATCTCTAGTCTCTACAATTCATATTTCATACATACGCTATGCCAAAGCTATCAAATTACTGACGTTACTTTAGTTACGAGTTGTGGAAGTAGAGTTCTGATAACAAAACACTATTAAATGTATACATGGTGTTACAAAAATAAGTGATAATACTTAAGGGTGTGTACGTGTTTCTTGTAGAGAGTTCACTGTGAAAGTAGCAGGGCAGAAAGACTAACATTTTTTTCACTTTTGTATGGGGAAACTCGTGATGCTCGGGCCCTTGCCCATACAAAAGTTAAAAAAAATCGTCTTTCAGCGCTGCTACTTACACAGTGAACTCTCTACAAGGAACACGTACACACCCTAAAGTATTATCACTTATTTTTGTTACACACTGTATAGAGTTCATTGTCATTATTACCTAAAATATTACATAAAGCAATGAGTCAATGACTCTACATTTAAGCATTTAATATTATATTATGATAGGGCCTTAAGGTATTAAATTACATACATTCAAGTAGCAAGCAACCAGTGAAACAAGTGTTTTGTAAGCCAACAACTGTTGAGTTGCAGACAAGTTTCATACAACGATCGTTAAACTTTTGAAAGTTGTATCACCGAACATTTATGTCGATGTTTTTGTAAATATCAGCCGCACTCACTGAGATTTAATGGCTATTAAACTTTAATTTAATGAAGATTTTGACATAAACTCCACACATCTACTATGAAACTCTTTCATTAATATAATCAATTCATTTCATTCATTTCATTCATTTCATTTCATTTCATTCATTAATCAATGAATGTCTTAAAACAATTTTCTACTATAGAGCGATTACTCGTTACTAGGATATCAATTAACATGTAAGTATATTGGTTTAAATATTTGCTGTAAACAAATAAAATCACAGATCACGTATTCTAACACCGTTTTGCCTACCAGCTGACTGCCAGCTGCGAATCAGTGTACATTCCATCGGGCATCTGCCGTACAGGGTGGCACACGCACATGTCGGGCCCGCATGCTACCTGCTTCCCACCCATTGTCATACTCTACAATAGAGACCTGCTAACCGCATTCTAAAACTACAAGTAATGAGCTCTCGAATTTGTTTATCTTCCCGCTTTGATTTTTAAAAAGTTTGTAAAAAGAACACTTACAAAGTTACAACACGAGCGGCTTCGACGACGTTTGAGTTTGGAATTTGTTTTTTTTTTTTTACTTCAAAACTAGATGCAAAGGTTTTTACTATGCTGTGTTTCTGTTATATACCTGGAAGTGTCAAGACAGTGCAGGTAAACGATAGGCGTTATGGTTAGCAGAAATTATTAAGCCGACCACGTCCATCGTCACATCAGTGAATGCGATGAGAATGATTTTAGCGCTATTTGTATGGAATTTAAATCGCTGGACGCATTGCTATTTGTTGGATACAACTAACAGGTTTATTTACTTTATCCTTAAAGTTATTAAAGAATTGTAGTGTTATTCACTACAATTCGTTTATAGGAAGTTTGTTTTCAATTCGTTTCTTGCACAAACACAAAAATTATATCACATTTTAAAATTCGTTTATACCCAAATATAAACCATCCCATGACTTTTCCTGGAACTTGAAGTATCCTTCATGCCTAAACCTGGTCTTTGGTTTAGGCATGAAGAATATAATATTGATTATATAATAATTAATATTTGTAATTAGAATAAATGACTAGTAGATTGGACAGTACCAATCATTGGACAAAGCACAAAAACACAACATTCATTAATGTTGCTTTAAAAACTGCCTGTTTTTGAAGTAAGAGAACGCCTAATTTTAAAGAAAAACAGTGTAGTTTTTAAAGCAAGCTCAATAAACATAAGAGTTTTTGTGCTCTGTCTAATGTCTAGTACACTGTCCAATCACTAGTCATGTTCACCCTATAAAATAAATAAAAATAATCAGCCAAGTGCGAGTAGGACTCGCGCACGAAGGGTTCCGTACCATTATAGAGCAAAATTAGACCAAAAATTGTGTTTTTTGTATGGGAGCCACCCTTAATTTTTTATTTTATTTTAATATTATTATTAAATATTATAGTACAAGTAAAGCTAAGAATTTATTGGAAAATTCAAGGGCCTGCCTGTTGCTATTATTGATATATTAGAGCAAAAAAGGCCAAAAAAATCACGTTTGTTGTATGGGAGCCCCCCTTAAATATTAATTTTATTCTGCTTTTAGTATTTGTTGTTATAGCAGCAACGGATATACACAATCTGTGAAAATTTCAACTCTCTAGCTATTACCGTTCTTGAGTTACAGCCTGGAGACAGACAGACGGACAGACGGACAGACATCGAAGTCTCATGAATAGGGTCCCGTTTTTACCCTTTGGGTACGGAACCCTAAAAACAGTAAGTATGAGGCGTTATTCAAAATTCGAATGCAATAGTATACCAAAATGAATGTTAGCGGTAAGTCACAGCCCCACATCGTTAGCTTTACTCCCCGAAACCATAATATTATATCACAGCTGTTTATTTGTATAAAAGCCGTGAAATGGTGGGTAAACAGTTGTAAATCCAGCCCGGTGACAGATAAGTGGGTGGTTATCTAAAACCGATAAGGTCCCGTGAGAATAGGGGGATACGGGACTTAACATTCTTAAAAGCATCGGGATTGAATACTTAAGGAATAATTATGACGAAAATAAACGAGTCTATTTATTAGAGATTGTTTGGGACTTATATGTTAGAAGTTCAATTTTTGAAATGATTTAAACTTTAAATTCAGAACATGGATGAGTTCGAAGCTTTGATGTCCAGTTTTTAAAAAAAATGTGGTTTTCGTTCTTTTTTCAATTTAAAAGTATGAATTTCCGAGTAGTTTGTAAGTTCGAGTTAGCTCGTAGTCGTAATATTGATATTAAGAAGTAACGTAATTAAATAATTATTGTTATTATACGATTATTAATGTTGTTGCACGATGAGTTACATTGAATTTTGATGTACAATTGATCGATTTATTGCAAGTAATAAATCAATTGTTAGATATCACTCCAATAAGACTCTACAAGTTCAATATGATCGACTAATGAATAGTTGCTTGAACTCTATTTAAACCGTCATTTGATTTTAACAAGTATCCGATTTTAGAACAATAAAGCTAAACTTGAGTATTTTAGATATAAAAATTGTATCTTGGTTATGAAAATCTAGGAGTTATAATAATATTATGTATTCATACTAATACTTATTGCATTAAATTAGCTTCTATCGATACGACTTTATCAATTTTGACAAACTATTCAGATACAAACACAGGTTACTTTATAATAATAGCTCCCACACCGGTTTCGGTGACGGTGGCCGGTTTCATTGAAACCAGGCCAGCTACTCAGGAGTAATTTTATAGTGCCCAAGTGTGTGCGCAGTACACAAGAGCACTCTCTATTCCTTTTCTCTCATAACCCAGTGGAACGGCAGACCGACACGACCGGCGAGAGATCAGGCGCAGGACCGGCTTTTTACATGTCCATCCGACGCATGGATCATCTTACTTGTCAGACAATCAGGTGATCAGCCTTGGAACTTGGAAATAACATGTTTCCAACGCGGGAATCGAACCCACGACCTCCGAGTCAAGAGCAGCGCTCTATACCACTAGACCACGGAGGGTGACGGAGGCGTCCTTTACTTTATAATATTATAAAGCTGTAAAATGGCGTGATATTTTGTCAGCGCGCGTAAGCCCGTTTCAACGCACCGTCGCAGTCCAAACCAGCCAAAATACATGCCATATACAGCGCAAAACCAGTATTGAAATAAAAACCTAAGTAGCGTTTTCCTGTGACACTTGATCCAGTTGAGGTGGTCTTCAGTCTTCACAGCTCACTCGCTCTGTCGAATTCCACCGTTCACGATTGAGGACACGAGTGGATGAAGGGGGTAACTAACATTTTACCACATTTAAAGCGCAATTACTCATTTTAGTGATTGATGAGATTCCGTAATTTACCGTATTTAGAGCCTTATAAACCCATAATTTGAAAGCTACAAAGTTGTAATAAAAATGTAATAGCAATAATCTTACAATATATCAACATTCCTTTCCCCGTTTTAAATTTTCTATTTTTGTTTTTATTTATTATACTAATGATAGCTTCCAAAGTAATACCAATTTATTAAAATTGAAGCATACTTTCAGCTTTTTTTATCTCTTTAGTATTTACAAAATATTACGCTTATTTGAAACACACGACAATATAAGATAGATAATTTCATTAACTATGTATTTATATTCCCCGTTTTAAATTTTCTTTAGATCAATTTTGAACTAAGATAAGTAAAAAGTAGGATTTTTGTGCGATCTCGGCAACGCGTCAAATGTATGGTCAAGGTCGTTTGCTCGGGGGATGGCCTTAAACAAACCTTGTAAATTATCTACTTCATAATCTAACTAATAATATCTAGCTATCTACATCTTTTGATTTAAAACCATTTTCCCGGTCTTAAAGCCTCCATTTATGCGAAAAACGACAGTTTTTATATTGTTAGTTACCCACTTCCATCCACTGATGCCTTTGATTCGTGTTACATGATCGGGAGACAGAACACATAATATAATATGCAGGTTGTTGGTTACGCTTAAAATACTGCCCTTTTGAAATTGAATCAGATACTCTTTAATCTGGTAGTGCAATATCATGATTGCATCTACGTTCAAAAATATTTTTGAATTAACTTACTAGTTACTATGCAATCTACGTTCATAAAAAGTGACGTTTGCAGCTTTGTATTTTTGTTGGTGAAGTTTTCGCTCACAGATATCGAGTTTAGAGGCTAGATTTAATTTGTATAAACTCAATAACAAAACTCTACAACTCAAACCAAAATAACGAAGTTCGTTGAACGCTATCAATGAGAATTGAGATTTCGAAAGTAGGAAACGCTAAGAATATACAAAGACGTAATGCTAAAAAGCGCGCCATAAAAATTGATAAATGTTGCAATTTTCAACGCACAACCGTCATTTCCAGTGATAAATCCGCTTCCAGACAGTGTAAAGCGAATATACTTCTAACATATTAAATGTTATTTTTGTGTCAATGATATAATTCTCGGTCGTTTGCCTCGCTGCGGAAATCCGTAACTCTGTTTTCGTCGCCATGTTAGAATCCTATAGCAATTTCAGATTTTACACCTAAATACTCAAAAAATCACTAAAAACACAAAAAAAACCGTCAATGCTGGTTTTCCTATAGATTTTGTTCGTTTTGTAAAATAGCATTACGTATATTTTATTCTTTGTAATTTGTATTATCTCAAAAATGTAGAGCTTATAAATTATAATATTATGTCGATGATTATAATAGAAAATAGATAGGTATATACCTGTTGCCTAATATTTCTTTGTTAGGTAGTTTGTTAGTATTAATACAGCTTACATAAAAATGATGTAATGATAATAATATAGCCATAAATACTTTGCACATGGCGACTTTTATGTAAATACGAGCTTGTGTAATGTGGGACACTTTCTCTTTTGAAAAATCTTTTGTGGCGGAGTTACGTCGCTTTGATGTAAACAAAGAGAAGAACAACTAAAGTATTATTGAAAAAGTACTTGGACTAATGGGATAAAAAAAAACAAATGAATATTATACGGTTGTAAAAGAACATTGAGGGCCTGTTTTACCACTTCATGATAAGTGCTGAATAGGCTATCCACCAATTAATTAACTTGACAGATAGAGTATGGAGATTTGATGAATCTGTCAAAGAGTGGTGAAACAGGCCATGAACATTCACTCTGAAATCTTTCTATTAGCAAAGTACAAATATTTTAATACAGCCATAATATATTTTTCTAGTACCTGTATATATATAAATTTAATTTGAAGTGAATAGCAAAAATAATTTTTATTTTATGCAAAACTGTTTCACATTTTATATATTTAAGCCACTTTCTTTCAAAGTTATGTTTTAATTCGCTTTCAACGTACAAATACTCTCTTCCACATAAGCCTTCTATTAAAAGTTTAAATATAGTTTTTATTATTCGTAGTTTAAATACAAAATATTTTGTACATTTGTACCAAACGATTCGATTTAATGTTGGCACTATAATTTTTTATTTCACCTTTCGATTTCAGTTTAGATGTGTTTATGTTATTTTATAGAAACTGCCCATATCTTAGTGAAGTATTTCTGTTTTTTTTTTCATTCTTATGGAAAAAGTGTACGTATCTCAACTTTAACTAATTTAGATAAATACTTTGCTTTATTCCAAGAAATTTTCTTCTAATTATCACGTTTATATTTTAGTTCCATATAGCCAAGCTCATTATTAAAGTTTAACTGGTTCATGAGAACATAAGACATTTTATGAATCCCTAAAACAGACGTAAAATCGACTTCAAAGTCTGCAAACTTATGTAGGTCGTGTAAGCAGAACCCGGTTTAATACTGGAAGTAGGAACTAGAAATAGTGATAAAACCATGTATTACACTTTACAGTATAGTAACATAGGTTGTAAAGTAAGCTATTAAGGTCCATCCGTCTTCGAACCTACTCCACTGATCTACTAAGGTAAAAGTTAGTAAGTACTTAATTTAAAAAAAAATCCTATTGTATTACCAGCAAACTTGCCAAATCATTAAGCTTTGTGGGATGTAGCCAAAAGGTTTACTAGTCTTTACAGTTTATTCGAAATTAGAGACAAATCTAATCTACAAACTCTAAATCACGTTTCACCTCAATTTTTATTTTCCATTAAGAATTAAAAAAAAATATCCACAGCCGAATATATAACTTCCTCCATTTTGGAAGTCGGTTAAAAATACGTTACCACCTGCAGGACTTTGTTAAATGTGGTACAAACTCTAAAATCATTTTATCTTAATACATTTTCAAGACGATCAAATGAATGTAAATTTCAGAAAGCTAAATACTTGGGCGTTCAAAGTCGTCAACATTTCATACTGTTTACCTGAAAATTCATCTAATACAAAGTATTGTATTACATTTGACAAATGTATCTTCAAGAATGTAATATTTCACAAAAACTGCAGGCAGTAATGAGAGGTATAATAGCTCAATTATAAATATATCTCACGTAACATGCACGTCTGTAATTAACTGAAAATTTCGCAACTCATGCGTGTATAAATACATTTTTTTATTATTATTTAAAAGTTGCTGTTTATAATTATACTTAACTAAATCTAAAGTTAGATTTGTTATTGTTAGAGTCTGGAAGAAACTTCTAAAGCGGTAAGACCGCCAATTTGCGCTCTACCTAAAAATTGTTTCTTTTTATTTTGTATTTTCTTTTTTTGAAGTGCAAATAAAGAGTTTATTATTATTAGAGTTTTGGCCAAACTTAACTTTGAAACTGGCCTCATGAAGCTTTGACACCATCACAATTCACACCATGATAATTTTTCGCAGTACTGTTTAAATAGAATAGAACCTCTTCGCTTCAATACTTGAATACAGTAATATAAGAATAAGAATAAGAAAGGTTTATTTTGCACATCACACAACACAATATTTACACAGTAGGAAATAAAACAAGGACATAAAACATTTAAATTAATGCGTTATGTTGTGTGATGCCAAAAATGGACCCCAGCTCAGCATTAGCAGCTAGTTGCTGCACTGATTTTCTGCTGGGACCAAGATGTGACATCACAATAACGTAGTGGACAATACAAAAAGAAACAAGGGGCATACTAATTACTAAGTTAACACATTAAATAAATTAAAGAGAATAAGTAGCTAAAACATACTTTGTGCCTAACATTAGGAAAAAAAAACTGTCAATTATATATATTAAAAATATCTGGAATGCTTTAGCAAACTATATATCTATCATCTACTATACCTAGTGAGATGCCAAAGATATTAGCTAAATGTGTTATTAATAGTGGATCAAAAAATACTGATGATGTCCCTTGATTACCAAACCGCATTGGAACAATCAGTGCAGGAGTTCAAATGCAGATTTAACCAGCACAAAGGATAATATAGTATAGGATGCTGCTGGCCAGTTTTGGCGCCGGGCCAACGCGGTCTGCTGTTCGAAAACGTCACAAAATACTGCAGTAAAAACGTATTTTATACTTCCAGCCCCCAGCTTCCAGCTACCATGAGCTCTTATAGCAGTATTACTTTAATATTACTTTCAGATTTCGCACAAACAAAAAACATAGCTATGTTAATATAAATAGAGATCATGTTTGTTTATGCGAAATTCAAAAGTAATATTAAAGTAATACTGCTATAAGAGCTCATGGTAGGGGGGCTGAACCTGACTTTCACGTATTTAAAAATAATTTATTGGCAATATGCTATACGATTTGTGAGAATATAATGATACAGTATTAAATTGTAAATTGCCACAACACTTGTTAGAAAGGGTTCCATACCGGTATAGAGTGAAAGTAGACAAAAAATTGTGTTTTTTGTATGGGAGCCTCCTTAAATATTTACTTTATTTTAATTTTATTATTAATTACTAAAATACAAATATAACTAAGGATTTTGTGAAAATTTCAAGTGCCTAGCTGTTACCATTATTGATTACGAGCAAAAAAGGCCAAAAAAATCACGTTTCTTGTATGGGAGCCCCCCCTTAAATATTAACTTTATTTTATTTTCAGTATTTGCTGTTATAGCGGCAACAGATATACATAATCTGTGAAAATTTCAACTCTCTAGCTACTACCGTTCTTGAGTTACAGCCTGGAGACAGACAGACGGACAGACAGACGGACGGACAGACCGACAGACACGAAGTCTTAGGCCCGTTTTTACCATTTGGGTACGGAACCCTAAAAAATGACACACTTAATTTAATATGCGATAGAGAAAAGAAGCCTGCTTATGTTTTAAAGTCAACAGTTCACGATAAGAAGCCTTATAACAACTAGTTTGTTAATATAAAATATTATATTTCTCTTTACTAAACCTTTTGTTGTTTCTTATTTTTAGAATATTGAATTGAACTATTGCTTATTTTACACAGCTTTATATCAAGACTAGACCATCATTAATAAAATTCATCAAACCATTTTTTGTGACAATACAGCTAGTCTAAAATTAGTTTATAACGACTTTTAATGAGTTTTCTGTTAACAAACATACGGAAGCTAACATTGTAAACAGAAGTTGGCACACATCTTCGTATATCAAAGTCTACCGGATACTGAAACGAATACGAGTTGATAATAAACTGCACTAGTTTTATGAGCTTATATTAAATTTTTAGAATCCTATTAAAGTTCTACTAATCTTTTTTAGGGTTCCATACCCAAAGAGTAAAAACGGGACCCTATTACTGAGACTTCGATGTCTGTTTGTCTGTCTGTCTGTCTCCAGGCTGTAACTCAAGAACGGTAGTAGCTAGAGAGTTGAAATTTTCACAGATTATGTATATCTGTTGCCGCTATAACAACAAATACAGAAAATAAAATAAAGTTAATATTTAGGGGGGGCTCGCGCCTCCCATATAAGAAACGTGATTTTTTTGGCCTTTTTTGCTCGTAATCAATAATGGTAACACTTGAAATTTTCATCCTTAATTATATTTTTACTTTATTAATTAATAATAAAATTAAAATAAAGTAAATATTTAAGAGGGGCTCCCATACAAAAAACAAAATTTTTTTGTCTACTTTCACTTTATAACGGTACGGAACCCTTCGTGTGCGAGTCCGATCCGCACTTGGCCGATTATTTACACTGATTTTACACTGATCTCTAATAGTATTAAACTGTATGACTAAAAACTCCTACTGGAAAAATGTAATGCTTCTTCTTTGTTACTTTACAGTCAAACAAAACAAAGAAGCTCCAATATATTACACAAAGACCATAAAATTTAATCAAACCAAACAATAAAGGTATTAACTAATATTAAGCGATTTATCCTCCCCTTTCTAATATTTTCCTTGTCTTAATAATATTTTTATGTTTCACAAACCCTACAAGAAGACGGAAACGTACATTTTTCCGGGATAAAAAGTATCCTTTGTCCTTTCCCGGGACTCAAAGCATCTCCGTACCAATTTTCAGCAAAAGGGGTTCAGCGGTTCGGACGTGAAGAGGTAAGAAGCAGACATACTTTCGCATTTATAATATTAGTATGGATGAGGATTATCAAAACTATTTGGCCCTTACTAATAAACGCTGTATAAGCTTTGAATAGTTATTCAGTGTTTTGTCTTCTTCAATCCAATTACAAATGTCACTTGTGTGACAGGAACAAAACACTGTATAACTATTCAAAGCTTATACAACGTTTATTAGTAAGGGGGTCTATGTTTAAACTGATATAAAAATATCTAACCGCAAATTGGCTCGACGAGCGAGCTTGTTTCCGATTTCTCATGCCTCTTTATCTTTCATACGTGCTGTATCGTAATTAATATTGTATTGTTATCAACAGTCCAAGGACAATCTTTTGTACATAATAATATCTGAAAACTGCATGTGTGTATGGTCAGAGAAGAAATGTTTTCAAGCGGACAACCTTCTAACTATGAATGGACCAATCATATACTCTATGTAACTACCATTGAGTTATTATGTACTACCTAACTACCAATATGTTATGTTTGTTCTTGTCTATGGTTAAGTTTAGCATGCTTGCTTAATATTAAAGGTGGCGTTGGTTGCTACCTCTGTGTGTTCGATGCCAGCAATGTTTGTTGGACTGAATTACTGGCACTTCTTTTATAAATTCTATTGTCTACGTTGGAACTTGGGAGATATTAACCAATGTTTTATTGACTCTATCTTTAATAGAGTCTTGTGCATTCTTGGTTCTATACATTTGTGTTTAAACACTTCGCAGTATTTTGATATTTTTTATGATATTGCTTCGGGCAATTTTGATATTTGAGATACTTTTTTCTTGATTTTTTTTCCAAAATATAAAAGGTCATGTGCAACATCCTGAATTTTGTAACCTTTTCTCCAGATCTTCTCATGATATTCGGTGGTAGGTCTGCTGTCGGTACATTTTCCTTAGCGCATGATCTCATTACAGTAAGTGTGTCAGTGCGTACTATAGTGTGTGTAGGCTGCAGCGTTGTGTGACGAGTGCTTAATCTTTTCTATTGAACGTCTTAACTACGAACTAAACATCCTGTTATGAAGTGTTAAGTTATTTCGTCTTGTTGGCTTTAAATATTGAAGAGAGATAGCTGTTCTCTTTCTCTTCTCTAAAAATGCTATTTTGTCAGTATATGATTTGCAGATCGAAGAGAGAAGAGAGACTTCAGAAAGAAGAGTATTTAAATACTTCTTTATGATGTCTGTCTTCTCTCGCAATGAAAACTTTTGCCTTAACGCTGTTGGATGTCATGTCGAAATTAGGTTACAATTATATTACGAGATTTTATTAAATCTAGTAATGTAATTACTATACGTATGTCATATTGATAATATTATACAAAAACTCCTAGCAAAACGGATGGTAATAAACCCAGATAGTTGCAGAATGCAGTTAATCCCACACTATCAGTCAAGTGCTGGCACAGATTCATCGGAATTGCTCATACTCGATATATACCGCTACACATCTGTGCTGTATCGATTCGGTAATTAAACCGATGACGCGGGCTCTTCACCTATATTCTAGGAGACGTGCGTTTATTTTTAATCCCTTTTCTTCGGCCATATTGTTTACGTTGTACTTGTATTGTCAGCTTAGACAATGTACTGACTTGATGAAATAAATTATACCTATTCAGGTTGTTGTCAGGAGTGGTCAGGACGCAGGAGTTCTGCCATCTGCCTATCAATCAACTTCTCTGATAGTACATTGGGTTTTGCCAGTAGCAATAGAAACTGAAATGCCATACATAATTAGATATACATATACTGCTATCCGCTATCCATATTGTAATGACTATCGATATCATCTTACATCATGAATCAAGATAAACCTAATACCAGTATTAGAAGGGCTTGCGCAAGACGTGGCGTGCCAAGTTCAGCCGCCCACCGCCCGCCCAAGCAAGCTCCTACACTATCAGTCATCGAATATCATTACTATAAATATTGATAAAGCTATAGGAATGCTGGTTTTAGGAAACAAAGAATAGATCAAAAGTTATAAAGTTGTTTTATCTAAATGTATACTTATCCAAAAGACTAATAGAAGAGATGGGGCTGTTTCACCACTTCCTGATAAGTACTGTATAGGCTAATTCATAACTTAAGTTGACAGATAAAATATGGACAATCTGTCAGAAAAGTTGTGGATAGCTTATCCAGCACTTTATCAGGAAGTGGTGAAACAGGCCCTAAATCCTAATAGAAGAGATTAATAAAATTATTATCCAAGAAAGTAGTTAAATCTGTGACCCCTCCAAAATTATTCTTTATCTATCTTATTTGAAAATACTTAAAAAATACTTAAAACTCTACTTTCTCACTTTGTCACCAGCTATATAATAATAACAATTATACTTTTTAATTTTTATACATTTTAAATACTTTTTTAACTCTAATTGCCTCCAAACCTAAAGCGTATTTTCCGTAAGGCAGCATTCACGAAAATATTGTATTATGACCTTAGAAAAAACAACAAAGGCTTCTCATAAGTGATAATAAGGTCACGGTCTCTCCGCTATGTAAATTATTATTATCATTATGATAATCACCTGCTAAATATGTAGCTGAAGTAATTATGAGTTACGTAATAAAACGATGTGTAGATAGATTTTTTTGTTATTACAGTTTTTATTAGGTTTCGGAACTACAAAATATGTTATAAACTAAATAAAGAATATCGTTTGTGAGTAGTAAGATTGTGTATTATTATACTGCAACTGCAATAAGATAATTTCATTTGCTGCAACGTATTTTGAAAATGCTGCCTGACATTCACAATGTCTATATTCATCCTAATAGTTAACACTTTATTATAAACTCATAAAACATACGCCTGTGTATACAAGCTTAGAATAAAAATGCAATGTACAGTGTACACACAGGCTTAGAAATGCAGTCGGCATTCCAAGGGTTGTCTGTGGACACCGTGGGCTTAAAATAATTACTCAAGTGTTCTTCAACCCTCGTCGTTGTCTCTATCTTAAAGTATCTCTATCTATCTGTAGTAAACTGTCTACTTGCGAGCAGCGAGTAAATTAACTCTAGGATTTTTTAATACAGTGATTAGTGATTAATTACTGAATACACTCACACAATAATTACACTTACATTTTATTTTCCTTCTATTCAGCATTATTGTGGTCCTCACATAATATTGTGAATAATGATGTTTCGACATAATTATATTATCATATTTTAATTATTACTTGTTGAATACGAAACACTGTAGAAAGAAATTACAATAAAATTGTAGAAAGATAATCATCGAAATTCGAATCTTATGAACAATATTCATCATAAGCCCTAGTGACTAAAGGTCGTATGAATAAAAACTTAGCGAAGGTTTACAACAGCTTTATGAGCCTGTTGTGAAATTTAATATGAATAAACGTTCTCTAACAGTGCTCTAACACCTTTTTAAGGTGACAGCTGTCAAAAATTAGCGCATGTATAATAAGCCTGATATAAACCTATTTTAAGCATAATCGTTATGAATAAACGTTTGCTAACAGTTGTTTAGGCTCGAAACGTCAAATCGGAGTTCGCTAACTTTAGTGAAGCCTCGGACCTACTTTAAGACCATTTTAAGAGATTGAAATGGACGAAATATCGAGTATTATCGCGATTTCTGACATTATTGCAATTTTTGAAGGAATTTCTAGCCGCCCTCGTCGACAAAAAGTATACATATAATAAGATAATAATAAATCCATTTGACGACTTAAAAATATTTTTATTAGTACCTGCATGTTAGGGGCAGAGGGCGCTGCGCGTTGATAGTATTCCTGTTTGTCAATAGATGGTGTTTTTTTAATATTTTTTTGAGTAGATTTTTTTAACTCATGAAATAACTCTATTCCTTTCGGGTGTCCTTTGACACCTCTCAAGTTTTTTTTACTACAAAATACTCATTGAATTTCATTGAATTTGACACAATATTGATGATTGAACACAATAAATTGGCACACTACCAACATTACCAAAAAAAGAATACTATAAAACGTCATCTAACAGTATTCAAGCTCGCGAAGGCTTAGCAAGCGTTTATTCATATGGAGTGTTTTATGACGGTTTTTAGCTTTAGCGAACATTTTAGTTTGAAAACTGTTAAAACCTTCACTAAGATTTTTTTATTCATACCACCGTAAATAAATATTACCTGTCAGAATCCTTAGAAACTAATGTCCTGGGCCCCGGCCTCACCATTATTATAAACGAGTAACGACTCTATCTAGTAAACTATCTATCTCTATCCGCGAGTAAAAGTTATCAAACCCGTTTTACTAATATTATGCTTACTGCATAACGCTATGAATCACTTTCACTTATTATGGCTAACGGTCGTATGAATAAAAACTTAGCGAAGGTTTACAACAGCTTTATGAGCCTGTTGTGAAATTTAATATGAATAAACGTTCTCTAACAGTGCTCTAACACCTTTTTAAGGTGACAGCTGTCAAAAATTAGCGCATGTATAATAAGCCTGATATTTAAAACCTATTTTAAGCATAATCGTTATGAATAAACGTTTGCTAACAGTTGTTTAGGCTCGAAACGTCAAATCGGAGTTCGCTAACTTTAGTGAAGCCTCGGACCTACTTTAAGACCATTTTAAGAGATTGAAATGGACGAAATATCGAGTATTATCGCGATTTCTGACATTATTGCAATTTTTGAAGGAATTTCTAGCCGCCCTCGTCGACAAAAAGTATACATATAATAAGATAATAATAAATCCATTTGACGACTTAAAAATATTTTTATTAGTACCTGCATGTTAGGGGCAGAGGGCGCTGCGCGTTGATAGTATTCCTGTTTGTCAATAGATGGTGTTTTTTTAATATTTTTTTTGAGTAGATTTTTTTAACTCATGAAATAACTCTATTCCTTTCGGGTGTCCTTTGACACCTCTCAAGTTTTTTTTACTACAAAATACTCATTGAATTTCATTGAATTTGACACAATATTGATGATTGAACACAATAAATTGGCACACTACCAACATTACCAAAAAAAGAATACTATAAAACGTCATCTAACAGTATTCAAGCTAGCGAAGGCTTAGCAAGCGTTTATTCATATGGAGTGTTTTATGACGGTTTTTAGCTTTAGCGAACATTTTAGTTTGAAACCTGTTAAAACCTTCACTAAGATTTTTTTATTCATACCACCGTAAGTCTGCGGCTAACTGTTAACTTTTCGCGAATTTACAATGTGTATAGAAAAAAAAACTAAGCCTTGTTTCTAATAATTAGAACTAAAAATTTCTCAGGGTTGTCTCAGGTACAATCGACTCAGGTAAAATAATTAAACAATGAAGTACAATAGCCAAGAATTTATCCTGTTTTCTTTACCAATAACTAAAAGGCCTTCTTAAGATTCGACTAAGCCTGGTGTATGAGGTCAGAAGAGTTTAAATATTTTATAGCGCTGTTGATTCACTAACCCCGCGTTCCGTTTGATGTTAAAAAAGATCAAAACCACAGATCAAAACGCTCAAAATATTAGGGATTTTGGCGTTTTGATCGTTTTTAATATCAAATGGAATGCTACCCTAACTGTTTGTGACCCAAACCAATTATTATATATTCTGTGCCCAAACTAAATGGCTAGTGAAAACATAAATTCTCACCAAAAATCCACAGATACTAGGCATCAGTCTATTTATTTGGTAGATTGAAGTTTTTAACCAAATAATCCGTTACCGGCAACCCTAATTCATATTTCATTTGCTACTAATTCTCATATTAACTATATTCATAGTTCATAAAGTGGATATTCAATATTCATTGCGGAACTAACACTCAGGGCAGGCTTTCATTTTCACAGTAGCTGTAATTGCTGTATTGACTCTGCACTAACGCATAGCTGATTGATCCATACATCGTGAAAGTGCTGTTTATTCACATGCTGGCAATACTTTTGCTAAGGTTCCTCCGGGTTTTCCGGGGTTTCTCCAGGTTGCCACCTGTAAGATTTTATCTCTCTCGATAAAGGATATTTTAATTAGCTGACCCGGCAATTGCTATTTTGCTGTGTACACGTTACAGTTTATTATGCATATTGTGTGTTTTAATACAATATAATACTATAAAAAGACACAACGGGAACCTACTTTGTTTTATAAGCTAATGTACATTACTTTGCTGATATTCTTTGATATATACTGTATACATAATAATTTCATGGGAGTTTAAAGTGTGAAAGTTCCGTGTTTCAGTATTTAAATTAAAATTAAATGTTATGTTTGGGTACCAGTTTCATTTTACATTGTTCTTGTAGTTCAGACTAGTGTGTATAAAAGCATTTCTCTTTTGTAACTACTGTATATTAAAAAAAACCTTGGCCGGTTACAAATTAGGCGTTCTCAGCTCTAAAACGTGAATCCTCAAAACTGTTATAACTTATAACGGTGGTATGAATAAAAAAATCTTAGTGAAGGTTTTAACAGTTTTCAAACTAAAATGTTCGCTAAAGCTAAAAACCGTCATAAAACACTCCATATGAATAAACGCTTGCTAAGCCTTCGCTAGCTTGAATACTGTTAGATGACGTTTTATAGTATTCTTTTTTTGGTAATGTTGGTAGTGTGCCAATTTATTGTGTTCAATCATCAATATTGTGTCAAATTCAATGAAATTCAATGAGTATTTTGTAGTAAAAAAAACTTGAGAGGTGTCAAAGGACACCCGAAAGGAATAGAGTTATTTCATGAGTTAAAAAAATCTACTCAAAAAAAATATTAAAAAAACACCATCTATTGACAAACAGGAATACTATCAACGCGCAGCGCCCTCTGCCCCTAACATGCAGGTACTAATAAAAATATTTTTAAGTCGTCAAATGGATTTATTATTATCATATTATATGTATACTTTTTGTCGACGAGGGCGGCTAGAAATTCCTTCAAAAATTGCAATAATGTCAGAAATCGCGATAATACTCGATATTTCGTCCATTTCAATCTCTTAAAATGGTCTTAAAGTAGGTCCGAGGCTTCACTAAAGTTAGCGAACTCCGATTTGACGTTTCGAGCCTAAACAACTGTTAGCAAACGTTTATTCATAACGATTATGCTTAAAATAGGTTTATATCAGGCTTATTATACATGCGCTAATTTTTGACAGCTGTCACCTTAAAAAGGTGTTAGAGCACTGTTAGAGAACGTTTATTCATATTAAATTTCACAACAGGCTCATAAAGCTGTTGTAAACCTTCGCTAAGTTTTTATTCATACGACCGTATGTGATTTGTAAGGTGTTATGAAGTAGCCGGAACATGTGTGATGATTATTATTAGAGCGTGTTCGAATTTTAAACTGTGAACATGTGAATAGTAAATAAACGGAGGCGAGTGCGCGTGCGCAGCGGCGCGCCGCGCGGCACCGATCCGTCATCAGTCCGCCAGCGGCTGTCAATGAAGACGGTCACGTGGTTACACACAACAACAAAAAATATAGGTTATACTCAAGTGAACCGTAAACTGTGCATAAGTGTGGTGTAAATGCAAGTGTGTGTATCTGTGACCTGTGTGCATACGTAGGGTTCTATTTTGGTTGTGTTTACAAAATAGCAAGGAGTCCGTGAGGATTTAATTTAACATTGACATATTACATGAATCACAGTTAATTTTAGAGTTATTCCATCGTTAACATCACTAGTAAGTAATCATTATTGCTTAAACACCGTGTTTAAAGAAAATATTAGTGCAATTAATGTGAAACTAATTTCTGTTCAAACAGTGTTTACATTGAGCTACTGTAAACAATAATATTGTCATTTGCACTGGTATCTCACGGCGACCAAGTTTATCTTGTCAAATCATATCAATTTTTATGCTCTAGTCTAAAATTATTACTATCTTCAAGGAACATTATTTTAATTATATTTCCTTCAAACTCTACCTACGTTCTGAATTCTATCTACAAAGATAGCCACTAAATTAATGATTTAAATATTACTTTGTATGTTATTATTATAAAAATAATTAGGTAGGTAGGTACTAAGAAGATGACGCACGGTACAATGTTTAAAGTTTGAAATGCATTAAATTATATTATGTTGTGCACACTCTTACATGCTCTTACCTTCATACCGGCGCCACACATAGCACAAATGTTTGAACACAGACTTTGTCACACATTTGAACACTTGTATGTTGAACCTGCCAGACATGTTTCACAGAGTTTCACATACATTTTCACTTCACAGTTGTTGCAAGAACGTCAAACAAGACGGACGAGTGACGACTGATTTGACGTGACAACTGACCACAGACAAGAATTTTTTTTTCTTATTATGGCACTTCGGCTTTAGCCATGGCCAGTGTCGAGCATAATATATGGCAGGAAAACAATATTTTTTATTACAATAATTTTCAGCATCGTTTTCCATATTATTATCAGGTCTAAAGTCTAGTCAAAGTCTAAGTAAATGTCATTACAGTCAGAAAGTCAAGTCAGTCGATTCAGTAAAGTGGTAGACGCTTTACTGAAACTTTTGATGGAGTTTTGGAGGGAACACAAAATAGCACGTTTCTGTTTATAATATATGTTTCTGTTTATAATATTTAATAGTTTCGGAGAAAAGTGGACAGACGGACAGACAGACAGACATGACGAATCTATAAGGGTTCCTTTTTTGCCATTTTGGCTACGGAACCCTAAAAAGTCACTGACTTGATTCTTTGACTGTATCAAAGAATCAAGTCAGTCGATTCAGTAAAGTGGTAGACGCTTTACTGTTTTGATGGAGTTTTAGAGAGAACACAAAATAGCACGTTTCTGGATATTGCATCACTTTCCTACACTTGTGCACGATAAGGAATATTGGTTAATACTCTACTGCCGCGGCCGCATATAAGCGTAGTGCTTCGCGCTAAAACCGATTCTATTGGACGATCTGCGTATATCGTCCAATAGTATCATCTCATAGCACGAAGCTTCGGACGATAGACGCAGGTGCGGCCGGGCCGTACCAATATTACACAATAAAACCCAACTAACACAATTTTAGGAAAATAATTATACAAAAACACAACATCACTCTTTTACATTCCCGGCAAAACTCCAAATAATACTTATTACTTCGATCAACCACAGACTACATGTATATATTGTATTATCTATGGACTACACAGAAGTGTCAAGTGAACTTTGCGCATATGTGTAGCAGGTAAGCAAACATTTGAACATAGATCTTTGAGCTCTTTGATGTGCGCCAAAAAACCGACATCGAAGGGCAAAGTGCAAATGTTTGTACAAAGCTGTGAACAAAGTCTCAAAGTCCCGTGCTACACATGTGTACAAACAAGTGTTCAAATATGTGTTCAAATGTTTGTGCTATGTGTGGCGCCGGCCTCAGAATCAGAGGTTTTCAAATTTCAAGATCTAGAATTATAATATGAAAATAATGAATATTGTCATTATTTATTATTTTTATGAAGTAAGTTAGCATTAAATATAAAATAATCAAAGAAAATAAACATTTTATTCAATATAGCTATGAAAAACATTGCATTTGGAAATAATATCTTTATGTCCTGAGTAAAAGTATGAGACGCAACTCAAGGAAGAGGATATAATATAATTACATAAGAATCGGTATATAATGAGTAATGACTTATTATGACTATAGAAAACAGATTAATGTAATGGGATTAGTTCTGGTGAGGCGTTAGATTTGTATTAGAAACTCTTACGATATATAGAGGTAAACATTAAACAACCCAATAGTTTTATTACCATGCATAAATGATAGAAATTAGCTTACTGTCGCACTAGACGAATATTAATTACTTAACTGCAATTAAGTGAAGATTTTAACATGAGCCCCATACAATATTTGTACTCTTCATTAAATTGAAGTTTAATCATCACTAAAGTACCTGTGTCTTTGAGTGTGGTCGTTAGTACTTATACCAAGTTTAAGAGAAAGCGAAAAATGCTTGAAACGACAAGCACGATTTATCAAAACTTAACTAAGTTTTGATAAATCGTGCTTGTCTGTACTCATTAGGATAATAGGATCCCAAGGAAATCGAAAAATTGTTCCTAATCTTACGAAGTAGTAAAATATGGCTAACCAAGCTTTATCAGTAAACCTACCCTGTATTTAAAAAAAATAATGCAGCGAGTCGGAAAATTCGCGACACATTTTTTTCACATAGCAGGCCATTCATTGATAAACGGCATTTTTCTATTTTGGTAAACACTACATTCGCCTCTCTGCCAACTCGATTACGTTTCATTCGTATTTCGAACACTGTATTCGAATTTCAAAAGCCTGTATTTTTTTTCAAATTTAATCATCGTAAATCAATGAAATTTTAACACTATTGAAACACAATTTTCGTGCAGTTTTTCCACTTGTTCTCAAAATTGTGTTTCATTAGTGTTCAACATGAATTTCCACCAAGAACCAACAGTACAATCAGTTACATAAATGAAATTTTAGTCTTAGGAATTTTCAGTGATTCAAAAACTACTATAGGTCTACCAGAATCTGATGGCAAAAAGTGATAAATTAAATTGACCCTAGCAAGTATACCGGGGTAATTGGAATAAAACATTTTGATCCTTTTTTTTTCTAAATAGCGGCTGATTCTGTGTGTTAAACATGCAAATATAAAAATTAATCCAATAATCAAGGATATTTTTTAAAAACCTGTTGTCAAAAATTGCCATCAGATTCTGGAACACCTATTTAATAGGTAATAATATTGAATCAAAGTTTTTAAGTTCTATAGGTAATAATTAATATGTACATCTACTTCGTGTCAATGTACAATCCAACTTATGCCACTTATGCTGCTCTATCAGTTGCTCTACGTTTGAATTTAGAAATGAAATGTTATATGCCACAGAATCAATATACAAAAGTTTTTATTATTGGATATGGACAGTTAGATTTTCAATCAAGATTTTAATAGCGTCCAGATTTTTCTCAAGATTTTGGCAAGTGGCATTAAAATACTACTTACATCTAGATGGAGTATTAATTATTGTCCTAAATGGGTTTATTAGCTTAGCTGAACCGCTCGGCCATCCTCGGGCGTTTCCGTCGCAAATCGTCGGTTTCCTCCTAATGATGGAGTACCTGCCACGTCATAAGTGTCATCGCCTGTCATGGCGGATGTCTTTATTTGCGATAGCCTATTTATTCGCTGCCATTTTGCGCCTTTTATTAGGAGCGAGTAGGAGGAAAGGTTAACTTTTTTTTTGCGGTGAGTTGAAGTTTTTCAATGCCATTATGCATAATAGTGGTAACATTTAGGCTTATCGTGTAACTTTTCTCTACTTCTTCTTTCTTTCCATCTTTTATGTCCACCACAATGTATTTACTTACGACGAATATTATCTTTGTTTCTAAGAATACGTTCCGTTTTCATGTTTCTCTTTACAATCACTTGATCTTATTTAGATAACGCTATGAATGAGAGTAAAAAAGTTTTTATTGAGTAAACTTTTACTTTTACACAAAGAGGTAACAGCGAAATTTTATCTAAAGCAAGTAAGAGCATTGGTCATTCAAAAAAAATCGACCGTTCCATATTAAAATTTTAAATAAAATTAAAAAGAATTGTTTGATTAAAAACTTCTTGCGTGTTTTCTTTGCACGCTACAGGCCCTTCGGTGTTATCTTGTGAAAACATCGCACCGGAAAGTGTTGGCGGCCTGCCAGAGGCCAATATAGCTCTACCATAACTATACACCATTAAATATTCCACATTACCATGAAAATGTAGGTAAAGGCCAAAATTTAAGTAAACAATCGTGTATTATTAAGCTATATTTAAAACTCCTTACACTTGAAAGTCTTAAATAAAGAAATATTAGAGCTTTGTTTGAGTACTTCTTACCCCCTATAGTTCTTAAAACACTTGAAAGTTGAAAGGTCGCGGAGAAAACAAAATGTACGAAACAACTTTATTCTATAAACTCAAAGTTACAGAGTTGATTTTGTGAAACAAATTATATCACGTTATTTAAAAAATAGAACACTGATGTTGATTGTAGATTCGCAATCGTACGATACTAATTGAAAATTAATGATCACAAATGACAGAAACATGACCATCCAATTAGGTGGTGATGACTGGTAGGTGTTACTAGATAACTTCCTATTAAGTAATGATGAAAAGTGGGCGTTCCTTAGACAGTGTTATAGTAGGCGTTACTTAGACACTTCCATTTCTGTTGACAGTGGGTGCTGTCTAGACATAATATCATGTACCGTGGGAGCCCTTTCACAGTTCCAGCAGATATAGGATTTGACAATACCTAACATAAAATCGGTGTAAATAACGTGAGCGTGGTCAGTGGAGACCATCGCATCGTTTGAAACTTAAGAAAGACTACGACCTTTACCATTATACCAAAACCAATTTACCTACTAAAGGGTAGCTAAATCGAACAGAATATCTCCATACAAGAAAAGATATTATTCCAATATTATTCCATCATACCCTTCAATCAAATATTCTAATTTGATCAAAGATCATACCTTAAATATCGGAGCGGCCCTAAAGAGCCTCAAAGTGAGGCTTTTACACTATCTAGTATCTACGCTTATTGCCGCCTTATGCCATTTGTCTAAGGTACGTCAATATTCTAAATACCGTCTAGGCCTAGGGTATTTTAAAGATCCATAACGTATTGGTTGGTTTATAACCTGAGTGCGAGAGTTGCTGAGTCAAAAATGTACCATTTGATGTTATTAACCAAATACCTCCTATTTTGAGCGTTTTGATCGTTTTTTGACCAAATGGAACGCGGGGTTAATAATGCGTTATGTCAAATAGCATACATTTTTGAAAACTTTGCTATTGAAGCTGGCGTATGCATTTTGGCAATTTGGCCACAATTGATTAAGCGCTCTTTGTTTTGAGTATCTGTATCCCTTTTCATCTATCTATATGTCTATAGTGTCCATGAAACGAGCACATTTCGGTGGAAAGTAGGTGATACAGAGTATGTAGCACTACCACTAATGAACACTTCCGCAACTTGAGAGCGTTTCTCCATGATGCCAACAATGGGTTTCTCTTTTTTGTGGAAATTATCTAAGTGCAATGAGACATAATTGTAAAACAAGTGACTGTTTCCGCTTCCTTCTTGCGTTTGTTTGGGATCTATTACTTTGTATGGGTTCCGTTAAATAAAAATATGTAAAAAGTCTACTTTAATTTTGTCTTTTTACTACTTTTAAAATTTAGTAGAATTAAATTTATAGACTCCCGTTCCGTCCCGTCCCGTAGCTCATTATTTTTCCCCAAAATAATATTATGTAAAATGTATGACACTAATAAGTCGGAGTATGTATGGTGCGAACTGGTACGGATGGTACTCTGTCTGTTTAAATTCTTCCTGTCTAAAATTTGGCTTAAAAGGAATTTCCAAATTATCCTATACCTGCTCCCGTATTGTTGGAAGCTTATTGTGAATGAATCAAACACGCAGAAAAAATCTTACGATAAACTGGATTACAAATACTTTAGATAGAGAAACCCCAAATTCTTGTCCAATTTCTTTGTACATAAGTTTACATAACATCTTCGTTATTATCGCATGCGGTGGCAAATAATTTAGCGACGAAATTTCGATAATTTAAAAAGTGAGTGCGGTTTTCTTATAAAATACGTGATATTATGTATTGGTGGATCACGTGCGGTTTTTTACGTGTCTGTCATAAATATCAGTTTCGTTTCACGTAACTATAATTGACGGCCTCTCAAGACGCGACGCACTCAGGTACTCGAACAAAGATGCTTTATGCTTTTGTTAGGCGCTTTTCATTAGCCGAATGTCACATCGGTAGGCCCCATTCTGTGGCGGTGCATTGAACCGGCCTGTCATATTTCTGGCACAGTCTCCATGGCAACGCGTTTCATAACTCGGGTATTTTATCCCGGGAACGCGAAAAAATGTCAATTTAAATTAAATCCTCCAAGTCATAACGTACGTAACTTATTATGTAACGCAGGACCTTCAAGATAAGATAAAAAAAATGTAAATCAGATATTACGAAGACGATATCAGTGATTCAAAAAGGTTGCATTGTACAGAAAAGGAATGAAGTGAGTGTTCGAAATTCAAAAGTTTACGACGAAGGTTTTACTAAACGGATGGGAAGTGAAGTGTTCTTTAATCGAAAATTACGTAAAACCAAAGAGGTTACGAAAAGGATGAACTGGTTCTAAATTTGAAAATTAAAAAGTGAAGTGCCGTGTGCCACATGAGTGAGGATGAGCACGGAGCGGCGTCTCTCTCGAAGCTTCCACTCGTGTCTCAAGGGGTCCTCCACGGAGGAGACGGCGGAAGAGGAGAGCTGCTACCACTCGCTGGGAGGTCGCCACACGCTCACGAGGCAGCCTCAAGTGTACATTGAGGACCTGTCCAACTACACCCTCGCCGACTTCGATGCCCAGGATGAGGATGGTGCGTATTTTTCTTATAAATTATAATAAAATCATTTGAGGTGCACTACAGTATAATCTCTAACAGCTACCTTCAAGGACATTTATTCGCGTTGATATAATGTATAATATAAAAATTATGCATCTTACATACTTAGCGGTAGTTAACAGTTAGATCAAAGAGGTTTAAACTGGGCTATATTCTGGATCGGTGAAGCTCTACATGACGTCGTTTACGGTCCTTTTGAAGTCCTTTGTAGGAGCATTGCCCTTCCTAATAACAATAGTTTAAGATGTAGGTCAATGGTTCTAAACAGCGAAATTAGGTATCCTACTTGTGGAGAATTATTTTGTTTTAACTAACAGTATCCATGGATAATGTAAACACTTATATTATAGAGGTAGAATGTTGCAAAATTTATTTTAAAATGCTAGTGATATTAATTTGCAACCGCAAGTGTCAAAAAACAAAACAGCGCCATCTGTGTTCGAAGATCTTATAACTGAAGGTTACTTTAACAAGGTACCGACTCTGTACGTTCGTACCTAATTAGAACCTTGTCGCAATTAGCTCCGATATCCTCTACATGGAGCGGCCTGCGGTTTCGAATTCACGTTTTTCTTTGTCATTGACATTGGCTCATGATTCATGCAGCAATTGACGTACTGAGATAAAAACCTTCTAATTTATTTTGTTGTTTTTCGGTCTTGAAGACTTTACAATTAATTACATACTTTGTTAGATGGTTGATTGTTTTCTACTCTCTGACAATGAGATTCTTTGCTATTGAAAACTGTTGGGAATTCTAAGCATTTCTTAGGGCTTTATGTACCCATATTGTTCCCCGGTAAACTAAGGCTCAAAGTCTTCAATTCTCTTATTTCTTTATAACTGAGCCAACATTTAATTCCAAACATTAAACCAGTGTCGTTAAATATGTAGATAATAATTATTATGCCATAATTGTCCAAACTCTACTCAAGGTTATTCAGCCTGGAGTCTGCTTTATGCTTCACGATCTTTAGAGGGAAGCGAATTATTCAGTAGTTTGTGCACTCTACTGCTAATGTAATAAAGCCTAATTTTGAGTAGCTTTTCCAGATCACGTATGATGGTAATTGTTAACAATTGTTATTATGCACAGTGTCATGTCCGTTCTGCACCTGTGCTGTGCTCAAGCGGGACACATCCGTTTCCCGTCTTCTGTCTCTTTCTACTTCTATCGAATATTCATGCCTCTCTCTGTCTAACCCTTTTTGGGTGCCAAACTTCCGTTGCATATTGCGCAATCGTTTAGACCTTACATAAATTATGTCAGTTGTCCACCTGTGCAAGTTTGGTACTCAGAATAAAATTATTTGAGGTTGATATGCATGAGGTGTGAGCGCACTACGTGGCATTACTATTTGAATAAGTTCTAATATTTATTATTGAACTATAAAGTAGCGAAAGTTGTTCGGTAGAGCTCTCGAGACTCTGCTATGTGCTGAAGTTAATCGCAGGAGTTTTAGTGGATAAATCCAATATATGATATATCATATCCAGAAATATTTTGATGATCTTCCTTGTCAACATAAAAAAGGTTAATTAATTATTACGTAACTTAAAAGGTTTTGCTAAACGTTTCAATGGCGCCCTTGACGATTCGAAGACAATGAGGTGTCGAAAACGACCATCGAAAAGTTGACAATATTATGCAGTTTACATAATATTTTATCTTAGTATTTAAAATAGGATATAATTAGTAAATTAATTTAAAGTAGGTACTTACATAGAAATGTACTTTAAATTAATTTAAATTAGAAACTGAAGGTAAGGCGGATAGTGGGTGTATGGCGACCTTTAGATTGCTCAATTTAACCTTTAAATTTATCCAAGCAATAACCCTCTATTTTTCACAGTCGGGTAACCACGCTTCAAGGACGTTGACTCTAGGGTGATATATCAGCTTACCTTTTACGATACGTCAAGGGTTCATGATTCCATTCTTATTTTGAAAATCGTGTTTTGGCCAAAAACTTTAGTCGTTCATGGACAATAGTTATGATTTCTGGCTGAAGAAAAAGAAACAAAGTTTAAAAAATACTTACATGTTTTTATTTGTTAACAGCTGCCAATTTAAGTATTAGGTAAGAAAATTCAAGTTAAACTATAAGTATTGTAAAGTAATACACTTACAATAAATTAACCATGAATTCCTATCGAAAGCGCTGTTTATCTTTAAACCATGAAGGTTCTATTTAGCAATTAAGCATTGTAAAGTCTGTCAATTTATCAAAAGAATCTATGAGCTAAGGATTCATTATCATCTAACAAGAAGAAACTTTGAGGGAGAAGAAATTTGAACGGACAATGTAAAGTAACTTCAGTTACAGGGAATTTGTAGAGTCTGAAATATAATAATACTAGATGACGCCCGCAACTCCTTGCGCCAACATTAGTGTATAAATAATTGTTCCGGGATTAAAAGTATCCTATTGTCTCAGAGTATCTCGGTATCTCCATACCAAATTTCATAAAATCGGTTCAGCGTTGCTTGTTTTAACGCGAATGTTCCCGGTGAGGGAGCACCTTTAGGCGTGAAGAGGTATCAGACAGACAGACAGACACACTTTCGCATTAATAATATTAGTTATTTACACTGTGATATTAGTTTGGATGTGTAAGTAATGAAACTGCAAACCTTTTTTGTCAACTATACCTGCTAACACCTTATGCATTGCAAAATTGTTATCAATGCTTATCTCGAAGCAGGAAGCAGATAAGAGTGAATCTATTGTTGATAAACATTATTTCATAGTTTTCATACTTATTGTGCCGTTGACTTGTTAATAATGTTATATTATGTAGTGAATGTACAAAACAATGTGGCAAACTCTGAAAGAATTTTGTAAGTACGATTTTTACTTTTATTATGTTTTAGTTTAGTTATATCGTATTAATTGTTATCTGAAAATCGCTTACTATTCGCGTTTACGATCTTCTCTTTTCATTCGCCAGTTTATTGTTTTTAAGTCGTAACTAGGCTATTTATGTCTTCATTCATCATTAAGGTAGACTGTCTTTTTCATACTATTGTAAATATTATAGGACGATATGTAACAAGATGTTACCCGTACCTTTACGTTACGTTACGTTGCATTACGGTACGTTCCTACGTAACGTTGGAACTCATTGATCTCCCAGGAACCTCTTTTCTGTATATTATTGCTTTTTCCGTTTCTGAACGACAAAAGTATAATATCCATGTACCAAAATTTTATCTAAATCAATTTCGCGGCAGCGTAGACAGACAGACAATTTCGTATTTATAATATTATAACGATGGACGTTACCTATTTAAAATGACCCTCACGTCACTTTGCTTAAATGTAAATTAATACGCGGTATGCGGTGGGATCCTGTCGGCTAGGCCTAGTTTTTGTTCCCTTCAAGGACGGAAGCCCTTACCCTACGAGGGCCAGGAAGTACCACGTGATAACACGTCCAACAAACATCAAACTGGTTTATCTCATAATAGATTTATTAACGTGGTGCCGCTAAAAAGAAGCTAGAAATGTAGAGAATGAAGTTTCTTCGCAGGCATGAAAGGAAAGAACCTTGTTATTTCCTGAGTTTTAACATACCTAAAATGTTGTTTAGTTTGGAAAAATATGGTACAAATAACATTACACGTTGATACAGCTTTTTTGTCAAAAATAGGTCTTGTTAAGGCCGTCACAGACTTAGCTATAATATATATTTCTGGTCTCAGTGTGTTTAATACGGTATATTAATATATATTATAGCTAAGTATGTGACGGCCTTTATAGTGGAGGTTTCGTTACTATAATCTTATAAGGTTAACTGCTAGAAACTGCCGTTAGGAGTAAAACTGCTTATTTGTACATAGTTTTCCTGTACGGTACATATTGTGTTTAGTTTTAAGTTGTATAAAAAATGAATTTTCTATTCTATTCTCATACTTACTTAATTTTCTCCATATATTGTAGGTTTTCATCTCACTTTTCTTTAAAAATTATAATTCTGGCATTTATTACAGTTTATTACGATAGAAGGCACATAGGCTAGTTCCTAGATACATGAGATCACGCCAGTGACTTCATAATTGTATCGCAATTAGTTCTATGACTTCTATCTTGATGTTCTATTCATCTAATGCTTCTAAATTATTGTAACTTGCAATTCAGAAGAATTAGATGCATATAATTGCAATTTGCAACATAATAACTAGAACTTAGAAGAATTAATTTAATTTATATAAATTACTCGTTAAAGGTTTGAATTCAATGTTGTGCATAAAAGTAGATTACAATTTAAATGTATTGTTTAAAAATAATGCAACATTATTATAGTACAAAATAATATTATAAAGTGCTAAATATTATTTATAGATGTAATAAAATTATTTGTAGTTACCCACTTGGCTATAATAGATATACAGGTAAGTACTAAATTCATCTAATAGTTATTTTAGCACAAACTGTAACTGAACCAATATGGGTGGTGCAGAGTGGGGTTTAATATAAATTCTTCAGGGAGTCGTTAGTCTATGTTCAGCGAATATTGTGTTTGTATTGACTAACAGCGGGAGGCTCATATTAGTTTTTGTTGTGGCCGTATTTGCCGAATGTAGCGATAAAAAGTATGGCATACTCTTATCGTAGAGTTAAGTATCCATAATTCCATACTGTGACATCCATGTCTGTCTGATTGTCTGACCTCTTTACGTAACCGTTGAATCAATTCAGACGAAGTTTAATATGTAGATATACTATGAGTTCCGAGAAAGGTCATAACAAGGAGGAACATCCTCTGTTCCCGCGTACCGTATATTCATGGACTGGATATCATTTACCCCATGTCTTACATGTCATGTAATCAATCATGACTACTTTTGACCTGACTACTGTATTAAGGTCACGATTTGATTGCACTAGACTGACGGTTTGTATCATAGTTGATTCATAGGCGGCGGCGGATGGCGGACTTGCGTAATTTGGTCGCGTTGTGTCAAACCTAGCTAACAGATTACGACTAACTTTGAATTGACATAACCCGACCAAATGATATAAGCAATTTGCCTATGAATCAATTTCTTCGATGGTACATTGATGTTTTGGCCGTGGCAGATGTGTCCGCACTCCGCAGCCGCCCCGTGCGTTGCTCTCAAGCTATTTATATCGCCAATTCTGACACGACGTTGGCAATTACACTTATTCCCCAAGGACTAAGGACTGTAATAAACTGGCAATTTTTCCCGTAAGGACCGTAATAAACGTAATACAATGATGTCTAGTTACTTGCTACTGCTTTACCGTGTAACTTCAGTTTTACAGTGTTACCGTATGTGGAAACGAATGCAAAACTTACTACTTACGGATTATCGCGCACTGAGAGACATTTAATGCTTACTTAATTTTAATAAAATGCAGAGTTTAACAAATGTTTGGAGCTTATGTCGAAATTATTTATAATATTATAAATTAAAGTAAATTAATCATAAATGCCTCTGATTGCAGCTGAGTTTACTAGAGCACAGGAGACATTTTTACTCTAAGTGATATTGTACCTTTACAATTAATATAAATGCTTATCGTACTATTAAAATAATCGGCCAAGTGCGAGTCGGAATTGCGCACGAAGGGTTCCGTACCATTATAGAACAAAATTATGCCATAAATTGTGTTTTTTGTATGGGAGCCCCCCTTATTTTTTTATTTTATTTTAATATTATTATTAAATATTAAGGTACACATATAACTAAAGATTTTGTGAAAAATTCAAGTACCTACCTGTTGCGACTTTTGATATAGAGCAAAAAAGGCCAAAAAATCATGCTTGTTGTATGGGAGCCCCTCTTAAATATTCATTTTATTTAATTTTTAGTATTTGTTGTTATAGCGGCAACAGATATACATAATCTATGAAAATATCAAATCTCTAGCTATTACCGTTCTTGAGTTACAGCATGGAGACAGCAAAAAAGGCCAAAAAAATCACGTTTGTTGTATGGGAGCCCCCCTTAAATATTCATTTTATTTTATTTTTAGTAATTGTTGCTATAGCGGCAACAGATATACATAATTTGACAGACGGACAGACAACGAAGTCTTAGTAATAGGGTCCCGTTTTTACCCTTTGGGTACGGAACCCTAAAAAACTAATTATAAGATAACTAGGCTATCATTGATAAAATATGATAAGATACGATGTGTATGTTATGCAGCCAGTATGCAATCGCTTAACTCACTTGTCTCAATTTTCTTTTGTCAGTCTCTTTATTTTCAACTAGACATTTTGCGTAAATAACTCGCGGAAACCGTACATTTTCCTGCAAAAAGAAGCCTTCTCCGTAGTCTACTCTATATCTGTGCCAAGTAACATAAAAATCGGGCCAGCAGTTCGTGAGATTTGTGCGCTCAAATTAGCCTCTTAGTAAATTAATAGGTACATACCTACTTCACCGTTCAATGTTACCGTAAATAAGCCGCACAACAGCGTGTTTATCGTAAAATTATGCAACACGTGAGGAAAAATGTTCGCATGCAAAACTGTGCCGGGCGGATGTGCACGCGAAGAAATTTCACGCTTATGTCGACTATGTAACTGAAATTCCACATTTACACAGTTTTGCTATTGTTACGATTGTTTTTAATTTACAGTGATTAATCAAACGTGATAAAACTATGGTGTTTGCGCGTTCAACGCCCTCTATTTCATAACACGTGCAACTTACGTTTCGCTACTCGCCGACAGAGTGCGCTGCCATGCAGCGGTCCATTTTCTAACCTGGATTTTTTTATGAAATTAAATAAAAGGAAATTGTTAATTAAAATGCATAAAGGTCTTTATGCATTTTAATTGACAATTTATATTCTTACGTAAAAAATATTTTTAATATATTTTAAAGGCTATTCCAAAGTAATAAGTACTATAAAGTTTGTAAAAATTAACAATTACTATTATTGTATTAATTATTGTTCAACCAATAATATTAACATAGCACATAATATTGTTATGGAGTGTAGTATGTTACAAATATGTCATAGTACGCGGTTGTTTGTTGCCCAACCAGTTCAGTGGGTCCATGACCGTATATCGTGATCTACTTGTTTCCGTGTATGTACCCGCTCGCATTCGCTGGTACCCGCTCGTACTCGGACGGAATAAAAAATCTAGGTACCCGGATAGCGAACAGGGCCTGCCTTTATAAAATAAGTCGCTTTTGCTCTTACTAGTTGTAGAAACTCTACGTACTTGAAGAAAGAGTTTGTAATGACCCCAGATTAAAGTACAGACTACAGCTAATTAATTTTCACACAAGAAAATTTAATGTATAAAAAAACGACATTTCGTAAAAAGTCGATAAACTGAAAACGTGATTCGTAAAAAAATCTAGTTTAAGACTCTACAATTATCATAAAACAAAAATAGAGTTTCTGAATAATGAAATAATTAATGTAGGTTATCAAAGTTTTGTTTTATCAGGTATAATCTACCTGTTGTTTTGATATATTTTTGATTCTTATCAATAAAAGTGAAGAAATGATTATATCACTATCTTTAATTTACCTTATTAATTAATTGCGTATTGTAATCAACTATTTTAGGATTTGTTTTTTTACATAGCTCAACTAGGCAGTGCTTGTTGGTTTGTTCCTTTTACATTTGAATAATAGGTTATTATTCGATGAAGTTTTGTTTACAATCATACAAGTAATATTTTGGCTTTAAAACAATCTCACGTTAAAAATAACTTTGCTCTATTTATAAATAAAGCCAGTTTTTCGCAACTTACATACTCTAATTGCAGCATAATGATGTATTTACCATTCCTAAATAATTCCCTTGCCTTTTTAAATGTAAGGCCAATCCCAAACAATGGTAGGACGTCGAATGCAATGCCACGCGTAACGGTTCATTAGTGGACTTAATGCCTTAATTAAGATTAACGAAAATAAAGTTTAATTAATAGTTTGTCGCAACAAAGCTTATCATAGCAATATTTTTTTAACCGACTTCCAAATAGGATGAAATTAGGTATAATATGTTCGGAAAATCGGTGATGTGGTTTTTTTTGTACCTAACTAATGCTTCTGCTTCAGTTCAAAGATTTTTCTTATTGTAATATTAATAATATTAAGAATGCATTATAAATACTATATTTGAAAACAATAATATGTAAAAAGACAGTAACACACAGGAAAAACTAATAAAAGTCTCAAAACAGAGGAACACTACATAGTACATTCCTTATAAATTATAATAAAAGCTCTTGTCGTCATGGAATCATGTTCTTTTGAAATTTAAAACCTCAAAGAACATAAAAAAGTACAACCTATACAATGTCAAACTCTACTTTATGATAATTCCGAACATGGAACACTTATTATAAATTATAATAAGTGTATTCTTTATTTTTTATATTATCTAGTATTACATAGAGAAACTTTCAAAAGATGCATATTTTATTTTGTTTGTATAATATGCCACCTTCAAATTGTGAATACCATTACAATATAATATTTCTTAGTGATTTATTGTAAATAAATTTTGTTATGATGATTTTAAATTGATTTATATAATATAAAAGTTACCTCATAATTTAAGAAAATTGTCGTGAAAGTAATCATTAAACTTGTGAAAAGATGAATGAGTGCAAATTGAATGGTAAAAAATAATGAGTCATGTGTAAAGTACTAAATGTAGCCTAAGTTTTAAACTTAATAATATTATGTAAACTTATAATATTATGAAAAAAAAAAAAAAAAAAAAAAACTAAAACTATAAACTTAAACACAAAATCAATTGATCAAAAGTCCAAAACCCTATTTTCAGTCGATCACAAAGAAATATTACAATCCTACGGTATTTACAATGTGACAGTGGCACAAGAAGATAAAATCAAGTTTCCGAACACAGCCGAGCTTAGCCGAAGCGAGCCGAAGCCCGAAGCGCGCGCTCGCCGCTTGTCAACAAACTTATTCGAGTCACAATTTTACCTGAGGTGGTGCGCGTTCGCGTGCGTTTAGTTATCTTCAAACATTATTAAATAATAATTATAATAATATAATAATAATAATTATTTGACAATAATGCACTGATGTGCATTATTGTTTACAATAATAATAGTGTTGTGTCATTGTGGAAGTGCAGTGCAGTGTTAAAGTTTTCTGTTGGAATATTTACGATGTATGGATTACACAAAGGTTTTTAGAAATTGAAAGATAATCTAGATTTTAGACGCACTTAATAAAAACTTCGTATTTATTAATTAGGATTTAGGATATACGCCATTGAGATATAAGTATAACACTTAGATAATTTAATTCATTATATACTTCTCAATAAAACTTACCCGATGTAAGCTCGAACTCTATTATGTTGAGCTTTTTCTATAAAATGGCGCAAAAATTATTAAAAAGTCAATAAAAGTGGTTGTACCTAGAAAAATACTCAGCAATTTCGTTTGAAAAAGTTTAAAACTGTAAGCTCGACATATCAGTAAGGCTTTAAGTTTAGTCAAGCAGTGCTTAAGCTCTACATTATGACTCTACTCATAATTTACGCATTACATCTGAAATATTCAGATTGCAAAGCTTGTTCAAGTTATGCTCTATTAAATTAAAGTTTGTAGAGCTTATAATTTGTTAATAAACTTATAGGTTCTAAAGAATAAATATTGCAGGAAATTACGCGTAAAATAAGTCGTAATATAGAGTTCAAAGCTTTTTCCTTTTACTGTGTAACTTGACCGATCTAAGTTAAAGCTTACATTATGATTGATTTAATTGAAATTAAAATGCCTACGTGCTTGTTACATGAGACAAATTAATATTCTTTAATATTATTATTATATTCCTGTATTTTGTAATTTAACTTTATGAGACATCCAAAGCGGCGTATTCAAAGGACTTTTAGGTATCCTTAAAGCATACCAACCTTTGGGATTCCTGTCGTTGGGATTCCTGTCACGACAGGAATGCTTTTGTCGTGACTAAGTTTGAACCAACAAAAACCTGATTACATTATGTTTACAGTTAAGCTTACTAAGTAGTAAGTACTAAGCTTGACGGTCATTAAAAAGACATTTGTGATCGATTACAGTCGTACTACTGGTGTTTATTATATTACGAGTAAATTATTGACTTAACTTACTGCTTATAATTATTTCGGTGACACGAATTTGAGATTATTATAGCTATTTCTTTAGTTATGTTTGAGTTATTGTTAATAAATTATTTGCGTATTTATAGTAAAATTAATCGTCTTTTTCAGCATTATACTTTTTACTGCTTCAAGTCTTCTTGAATTAAGAGTTAAGACTGAAGACATCGTCTACTAATATATATTCTGTGACATCGTAACTATAAGTAATTAATATATATTTAAGTAATCTAAGCACTATCATTCCTTTCATATTACCACAGAATATATTATATTATTACTAAGCTTTCAACCACGTGATATATAGTACCCAAATAAAATACTACGGTCAGTTAGTCACCCACGCGGGCTTTCTAAAGCGTATATTTGAAAAAGGTTGAGTCGGAGTCTCCGGGGTCTGGTGAGGTCTGGGTCACATTCCGCGCTCAGAACCGGACCCGGCGCTCAATCCTTTTTTTACTATGTCTCTGGTCGGTCAATGAAACCTTTAACTGTTGTTTCAAAGTTATAATTAAGTTACGATATTGTGGTTTGGCAATAGTGTGAGGCGATAGTAATTTTCTTTTTTGCTCTGGTAGATGTTTTGTTTTTATTTTGTTACACCATAGACAAATCTCTTTTTGTTTATGGTGTAACAAAATAAAAATCTATTCTCTCTAGAATAAAAAGATAATTTTAGAGATCTCTCTATCAGACAGACATTCAGATTTCAGACACATAGACGGACATATAGATAAGCAGACACGTGGAATTTCGCATTTATAGTGTTATTATCTCTTTGCTGTTATATCGAGTAAATTTCGAAATAATAAAAGCTATTTTTATTCTGAATATTTCTAACTTATCTCTTTTTATTTCGGTTTACCACATTTTCATGTAATTCCTGTCCACTAATTTCTCATGAATCAAAATCCTTTTAGTTCGGTTTCCATGATATTTAAAATTGTCGCATCAGCCTTACTTCCTGTACCGGTTTATAGAACAGTTATAGGTAGAGCAAGCTTTTTTGTGAATGAATAAATTTATTTTGTTTTATTCATTTTCATTCAAGTTTTTATATCATTCATTTACTTTATAAATCGTGCTGAAAGTTTATCGCGAACTCTACATTTTTCCTGGATAAAAACCATCCTATATGCCCTTTACTGTCTCTCAAAACATTTTGCTGCCATACTGAATTTCAGCAAAATCGGTTTTGCTGTTTAATATTGAAGAAGTAACAAACATACAGACAAACTATCGCATTTATGATATTAGTAGTAATGATTTAGCTTGACATTAATTAATAGTGGTATTGATTACACTGTATAGTGCGAATATAGTGTCGTGGCGCCAGCAGGCGATAACTGCTGGTAGACATGCGAATTATAGGAGGTAGTCCCTGGTGACAAACAGCATAAAATGTAGCAATACCTTAAAAGTACTTGCCGTCACGGAATACACTGACATGTAATAAAACTTTTATTGATTCATACTTATTTGAAATTAATAGCTATCGTGTCCGGTTTCTGAGGTTGGTTTTTTAACAAGAGAAATTTTAATATTGCTGTTTATTGGTTGATATTTTGATGCAAGCCAATCAAAAGCGCTGAATAGAATAAACTCCTTTCAAAAACCTCAGAAACTGGATAGTAGACATTTAAATTTTTTACTGACTTCCAAAAAGGACTTTTAAGGCCGGTATAAATAGTCAGTACTCAAGATGCATCTCGGTCCAAGACACGGTTTAGGCTCTGTGATTGGTTGGCTGTCAAAATTTGGACCAATCACAGAGCCGAACCGCGTCTTGAGACCGGGTCGCATCTTATTAAGTACTGACTATTTATACGGGCCTAACTACTTAATATATGTTCGACTGCTGATAATATATTAAATCTTATATAAAGTTTTCTTTGTTTCTATTTGACAAGTAGAAATTATCTATCGTTTTTCAAGTCCCTGTCAAGTTTGAGATATCCTTTATTCGTAGTCCGTCCATTGTCCGAACATGAGGGTTGTTTCCGTCCGACCGCGACATCTGCCGCGCAGGTGTCGCCGAGCAGGTGATTTGTATTCCAATATTTACCACCTATGGCTATGCGCGTCGAAATCAAAGTGTAGTAACCCAATATCTTAATTATTCGTGTTTCAAGTAAGTAATGACAGATAACTGCGATAAAACGTCTAATAAATTACTTTTAATTGTTTAATTCATAGTTACTAATATAATATTATAAATGTGAAAGTGTGTCTGTCTATCTGTAACCTATTCACGCCCATACCGCTGAACCGATTTTTGTGATATATTTTGGTATAGAGGCTCTTTCAGTCCCGCGAAAGAAAATAGGATGCTTTTTATTCCGAAAAAAGCAGTCTTTCCGCGCGACAAAAGAATTTTGGTTTAGTATAAATTAATTATTTTGTTATTTTTCATATGAACCAAAGTTCTGACTCATCAGAACTTTCTGCTTTGCCAGACACAATATTATTTCCTGTTATTCAAAATCTTAGCTTCCCAGAACATTACAGTTCTGCAACAATCACAATCGGTCTATTTACCTCGTTTTCATTTACACTTATTTACCAACACAAGTAACTAATTGTTTCAAGGGAAATAATATGTCATCTGTTTCTCAGGATGATTGATTCCTGCACGATGGATTTAACATTAAAATAAATTGAAACAACATAATAATATTATGTCTTGTTATAAAATTTAATAATAATAATTTAAGGGTTACCTAATTTAAGTGCCAGGTGGGCGCCACCAGGTGGCGAAAAGGTTTTAAAATTTCGTGTAAACTACAAAAAATGTAGCGCGATAAAGTAAGGTTTTATGTTACAGTAAAATTATTTCACCCTTTTAATTTACAATTTTATAGCTCATTAATTCGTCCATGTCACTATTTATGTTGGTAATGGTTTTATTTAACTTAAAACAATTGCTTAATCTTTGAATTTACTTGTGTTAAAATAGTTGATTAATAAAAATATATATCGCTCTTACAATATATTTATTGTAAGAGCGATTGTAAGTTTCATATATTTTTTCATGATCTCTTGTCTGATTTAATTATTTTTAAACATTTGTGCTAACATTTCATGGGAACGAGTGACACAGGGCGTGCTCTCTGTTGTAAATTGTCTATTGTATTTATTTCATGCTCTATTATCTTTGTAAATAAACAATTGTGACATTGTTTTTACGAATACTTGGGTTATACACGTTTTGTTCGCTGCACAATGGGGAATTAAGTCTAGGAAGACGGTCTGTAAGTTGTAACTTTTTTTTAAATCTTCTCATGATTTTTCAATTTCTATTCTTTCTTTCTTTTTTATTTCCGTAATTTTTTCTTATATTATTTCACATATAAATTATTGCGTATATACAGTATTAAATACAATTTTGATATGATGATGGAGACAGAGACTAGACATACGTTCGACTCTACATGCCCTTTTGAAACTGATTTTTCATTAAGTTTCAAAAATTATGTTAGGAGTTAAACTCGGAGGGAGTTTAACTCCTAACATAATTTCAGAGAGAGTCAACACCTAACCAAAACTAAACCCTTATTTTCAACCACGCCTTAACACCATAAGGATGAAAACCAAACATATTATCAATTGATGATAAAGTCTAGACTATAGACAGTCCAGTAGCAAAACGAGTTTGAAATTGTGATTTATATTAGCATGTTACTTAATACCACCTGTTCAGTGCAGTTAGTTTATAAGCTAACTATAATCTCGCTAATGATGTCTTCCTGGTCTAAATAGATACCGTCGTTTCTGGAATCGTCTATTTCTAATGCACTGCTGAATAATTTAATGATTCATTAAGAATTTCCTATGCAATGATACCGAACTAATTACTGCAATAGTACCAACATACAAATATACCTCAGAATACAGAACAAACTGTATTCTGAGAAATATACTATGTATTTAAAAATCGATGCAATGAAATATCACCTCCATTTTCAATTTCATATGGGGTAAGAGCATGGGTAAGAGTATGTATTTTGAATTTTCCCCTATATAACTCATTTAATATGGGGTAAGAGGCTTTTCTTTCTCCATAAAACAGCTACCCATACATTTATCGATCAACTAACTTTACCCCATAATGTTTCTTTGACAGTTGTAACCTCATGTAACTTACCTAATAAGCTAGACTTCTCATGCGTAGAGTTCGTCAACCCACGCACCAATATGGCATTTACTCGACTATGTAGTGACCCGTGAAGAATATGTTGAAGGGTTGATATGTTCCGCAAATATTATACTTACAATTTGTTATGTTTTCTATGTTATTGCTATTATTTCAAGTAGCTTGATATTCTAAGCTCTAACGAACAAGTGTTGAATAGTTGACATGTTCCGTCGTATATAAAATAGTTTTTATACAGTCATTATTTCAAGAAGCTAGAACTTATAAACGTATAAACAACAAGGAATTAAATCCCTATTATTATGGTTATTTATGACAATCCCAAAGGCTTTAAAGACTACTCATATAATATTTTCTTGACCTTTCTTCAACTGTTAATATGTAGAGAACGCTTTACTTGTCAGAACTTTCTCATTGATAAGTTTAGATCAAAATACCGTCAGATAAACTGATTCATAGATAGATTGCGGACCTACGTAATTTGATCCGGTTATATCAAGTCAATCGACGTAATATCACGACTCACATTGATTTGACATAACTAACGGTTCGCCATTCGCCTATGAATTTCCCTCATAGTACAATCGCCATGGATTACCTCTTTAGTCTTTACATAGTCGGGGGTATAACTTACAAAGTACTTTACAATAGTTGACCAAGTTTGAACCTTGCTGCAATCGCATCATGCCAGTGACCTTGCTTAGTGAACGTATCTCACTTGCATCAGCTAAATCACGACTGTCCTATTTATACGTAATTATACACTTTAGGTATAAATATACCTTACTTATATTTCAATACGAGAGTGTGCCCGTACGTCTTTTACCTATTCTAGCTTGAACCGCGGAACCGATTTAGATGGTTATGGATATGGAAGTACTTTCAGTCCCGGAATAGTATTGGGATCCACACCGCCGTTTTTCCATACAAACGTTGTTCGCTTTTTACTCCCTGGATAATACCGGTAGAGTTAGTTAGTTCTCTCGCCCTTGGTGTATCCTCTTAAGTTTTAGTAATATGTAACAACTATCCTATGAATAGTACTAAATTACTAATATCGTGATAACGCCCACACACAGATTTACGCGCAATTGAACTAGCACTGGACTTGTAGCTTCCGTTGGAAATTTTACAGTCCTCAGTACAATACTGCTAACTGAGGACTGTAAAATTCAGTTACAGTCCTCAGTTAGCAGTATTGTACTGAGGACTGTAAAATTTCCAACGGAATATCCCTGAAATATTGCGGCGGGGCACGGGAGATCTTACTTTTTTAGTACAACAGTAGTTTTTGCATAAAGAAGTAACAATGTACAGTCGAATACTTACGTCTTTATAATCATAGTGCTTATTTTGATTACAGTGTTTCGAGCAGTAACCAAAGTTTTTTTTAAATGTAGAATCATCTTCGGCCTCTACGTTTATAACATGTTTTAAACTTCGAAAATTGACATTCTAACACCGTTCTTAAAACAATGTTACGTAGGACGAAGGTACAGAATCCACTTACTTTGCTTAGTAAGATCTTCAAAAACTTCAAAATTGTGTCAATAGAAAACCGGTTACAGTATCTACTATGAATCAGCTAAACTTTTACCATAACAAAGCCTAACTCACCGTAGAAAATTGTACTGTTGTGTTGCACAACCGACACTGGTTCTACAACTTCTGACTTTGCGTCATCTCATTTGCCCTAATATTGTCCGACGTACGGTATAGTGCGACCAAGTTTAAAAGGTTTTGTGGCGGTACCCACATTCGCCTAACATTCCTGCATCGCGCTATCGAAGTTTTCTGAGCGCGTCAGTATATATACGACAGCTGAAATGTATCACGTGGGCTCTGGCCTGACCGGGCATACTACCTCGCTCGGTCGGAAGATCTTCCTTTGGGCCTCCACGCATTATCCCCACAGTTTCGAATCTTTTCTTAACATGTAAGGAAATACCCTAATTGTCTATAAATTCTTAACCTAGTATCCAACCATAATTAGAGGAAAATATAAGGCTTAGAAAATTTTTATATATCGCCCTAGTGGGCCACGAGACCCATAACTAGTCTAAAAAATACAAAAGCGCTTTAAAGTTTTATGGAACTTAGTAGGTAACTTTTAGGTGTAAGAGCTTTGGTTCTAACTAAAGAGAATATATATTATTTATGTACAAATTACAATTCTAAGTAATAATTACATATTAATACAATTTATCATCGCTGTACAAATATGCACATAATAATATATTAGAATTAAAACAAACAGTCTGTCTGTCGTTCCAACGAACACGTAGGCGGCTATCTTCCTATCCAGTGTCCCATATACAAATGTCAGTATGACGAACATACTTACAGGAATAACGCAGACGGCTAGTCACTATGTACTATCAGAGAAGTCGATTCACAGGCAGATGGTGGACCGACGTAATTTGGTCGCGTTGTGACTTGTGACTTGTGCCAAACCCAGCCCGGCGGTTGCCGGATGACGACTTACGTTAAGTTGACATAATCCGACCAAATAATGTAGGTCCGTCGACTGCTTAGTGCCTATGAATCAATTTCTTAGAACATACTATTGAGGCGAAAATCGCTTAATACTTAGCACCGTTAAGTCGTACTTACAAATACACACACATTATATTATATTCATATGTAAAATAAATGTGTAGTTTAACCACGTGAACAGTAGTTGCAGTTACTTCCTTGTGTATTTAAATAGCTTAAGAAGGAAAAACCTGATATTATGTATAGAGATACTTTGAATCCTGGGAAAGGACATATTAGGATACTTTTGATCCCGGAAAAATGTACGATTCTCGCGCGATAGATGAATGTCATTGAGTTTCATAATAAATAATTTTTAATGTGCAGATATTAAGCAAAGAAATCTTATCAGTTTCCGACTCTACCGTGCAAAAATCGTTTATAAGTAGCTTGCTCGAATCGTATGTCGGATATTTTCGATCAATTGCAGTAGATTGATTTCAATTTGCGTTCTGCGGCTCATTGTAGAACAATTGATTGCATTTTAGAACAATGTCAGGGCTAGAAATGTCGGTCAGACGTGAAATTCAAGGCTCTGTATGGGATTATCTGCAATTGGCTTAAACCGCTCAGCTGAACTTGATGTATTTATAGTGACACTTAAGTGTCTATTTAAGTGTTTCTTACTCTACATATTTTATAAAAAAATGAAGCCATAGTCAGCCATTTAATATGCTACATTTTGTCAAAACAAAATGTACTGTATGTACGTGTAAATTGTAATACCATGTCAAAATAATACATAAAAATATACATAATTTTCAATCTTGCAATACCTACTCTATATTCATTTAAATACGAAAGTGTTTCTGTCACCTCTTTCAATCCATGTACTGTCTGAAAGAGGTGACAAAGTGACATAATATAATGGTTATGTAGACACTTTAACCCGGAAAAGGCATACGTTTTAGTTCGTAAGGTTAGTTTTTCCCTCGAAAAAATATTAAATATACAAAATATTATACTACACAATATTCTATTTTTATTGCTAAATCAACGTGCGATAATATTCTACTAATTTAGCCCCAATTTAATATAGTATTTGGTCATTAAGTGCTCGATTGGACGCACAATTCCCCTCACGATTTTGATTGATTGATTGATATTCACCCGTCTATTATCCCTCATTTGTACTCTGTCAATGTCATTTAAATTCTTTTTGCTGTCGACTGTACAAAAGTACTCTTGCATAGACCATAGCTCTATCTTTTAGGTAACATAGGACTTAGGAGTCTGTAATAGTTTGTTATCCTCACCTCATTCAAGAGAGGCCCGAATTTTGATTGATATTTATTTTGATTTTATTGTAACTAGTATTTAAGTATCTGATGTTGTGATTTTATGTTTTGTTTAGTTTCATGGGGGTGGCATAGTCAGTCACCGACAAAACCTCTTTAATAAATATATTAAAAAAAAAGACCATAGCTATACATGTTCGATAGAATAATTGAAGAATAAATTGTCTTATGTTACATACCGCCTACCGGTAGCCCTAAATGATAATATCTACATTTTTAACAACGATACAGTCAATAGGATACATTTTTCTAATTATTCTGGTTTCCATCAAAAGTAAAGTAAATAATCCGTAAAAATAGAAAAAGTTTGTTACATTCATTCCGCAATAAAACATTTCTAGAAAATACTTTATTGAGTAACAGAGTTTGTGTTGTCAGATTTTGCGGGAATTGGACTTTCCGCAAAACCATCACAAAACTTTCGTTCATGATGGAGCTAATAAATAATTTAGGACGGAAAATTCTTTCTTTATTTGTCTGTAGATTTGTCATATTTTGAGAAAGCTCGCTTCGCTTATGTTTAGAAAGGTATCTGTGCCTGTAGACAAGTGGCAAAACGCTAACGCTATGTCAAATCGCATACAGTTTGTAACGTTAGAGTTAGCGTTAGCGTTAGCGTTTCGCCACTTGTCTAGGGGGGCTGATTACCAAAAGATAACTTGTAATTAATAACAATTTGAAATGAAATACATAGCAATATAAATTATACTCTAAATATCGCTATCTTAGAATCAACTGGTGTATTTTCAAAGCCTTAATATGCCGCTAATTGTGAAATTTAAAATATTAACAAAAACTCCCCTGTGATAAAACATGTTAAAATTCAAAGTACGGCGCTAAGGGCTGGGTCGTTTTTTTTGTAGCGTGTTAGGACTGAGGCGTGTTTTTTTCTTTTTTCGTAGCATTTATCATTCCGTGGGCGTCGGGAGCGCTGGTAATTCTTCTCGGAGTAATTTGCGATGGCGTGTGAAAAATATCTCCATGTGTTTCATATTTATAGCGCGAAATGTTGAGGATTCCGAAGTTTCCACATTTAAAACGTTTTATGAAATTCGTTACGCGTGTAATTCGAATTTGTATAATGTTGTTAACAACTTTTATAAGAATTACAAGCCTCATTTGTTACAATAATATTATAAACTTATCTTACAGTTTAAGAATTGTAGAACAAGCATGGTGTAGGAGAATGTTATATCTTTCAATTTTTGGCATAGTTTTTTATCAGGGGAATAGCAAAATTTGATATTTCTAATTACTAATATGTACTTGTCTTGACTTCACTTAATACATACCTAGTATAATATCTATCCAACCCTTACCAAAGCTCTCATAGTTTTTGGTATAGCAAGAGCAAAGAACAAAAATTATAGTATTAGTAATAAGCTATAACGGCTTCAAGCAGATGAAAGACCTAGGCAGTACTTGCAGGTTGAAAGACCTAGGCAGTAGTGGTTGAAAGACCTAGGTCGTGGTGGCCGGGCGCTGCACTGAATCATGATTGCGCGTTAGTCACGCCGGATTCCAGTCGTCGGGATTAGATTTCTGTAGCCTGCTGCCTGGTACATGCTACCGTCAATAGCCTTTTGTGAATTATGAAGTTTCTTGGACAAAATGTCTATAAAAACTACAAATACCGTATTATTCTAAGATATTGAATTAAAGATTCACGTAACTGAAGGTAGCCTGTAAATTATTATTATTATTATTGGCCCACTGTGTCCCACTGCTGGGCAAAGGCCTCCCCTCTTTTCTTCCACAATTCGCGGTCTTGTGCTGTTACAGGCCACTCTTTGTCGAACCTGTAAATATAAAAATAATTTACTTCGTCAATTATTATCCGAACACTACCCATTCAAAATGTACATTACCTGTTACCATGCCTAATTGTCCACTCAATCTGCAATTAAGTACAGTAATCAAACTGAACTACATGAAATATAGATACATACTCTATAAATCAACCGTTGAAATTGGGCAATTTATTCAAATAAAAACTAATTGATAGTAGTGGGAGGTGACGGGCTAACCGCGTTCGTTCCGCAAACTATATTCCGTATCGTCCCTCTTGATATTCATGCTCACATCCGGCGCTGGCTCCTCGACTATAAAAAAAAAGATTTAAAGACGCTGGTGGAATTTGTCTTTTGAATTTCGAATTGTCCTTTTATATCGTGAGAATGTTGAAGCATTTTCGCGCCAAATAAAAGCATACTCAACATTACAAGCATAAATAATACAGGATTTCTTGCTAATAACTTTAGATAATTACTCAAATTAGTAGGTAACTTACATCCTTTGATTGATAAGTAGGTAGTAATTACTTTGATCGCGTTGTTTGCTTAAGAATATTGAATACAAAATATGTTTGGCTCTAATCAACTAATTACAACTAGTAACAGTGATGTAAACAACACTGTAAGGAAAGCGTTATTTTAAGTAATTACAGACATTATCTATACATAATATATTGTTTATTTAATTATTGCATGTATTTCTTATAGTTTATAAACAATTTATTATATTTGTTATAACTGAAAAATTACAATATAATGCAACACTTTCTACGATATCCGTTTGAACTTTGAAGTGAGTTATGACATTCGCATGTTATAACAAGCGCTCTGAGAAACACATATGTGTCGACCCATAAGCAGTATTTGTTAGCGTTCCTATTTCTGTTCTCATGAGTGTTATTATGGAAACTAGCCTAGCCATTATTATGTTGTTTAAGTCAGCTTTGCGATTGGTTATTATAATCTTATCGCACCCAGATAAGTGTTATAGCCGGCCGATCGATATACACAATATTCGAACAATAATGTTTCGTTTAATCTATATCGTAAATATTCCAACGTTAATTCGCTTCACAGTTCCTAAGTGAAAGATAAAAAGGATGCACGCAAGTGAGACGAATGATGCGACGAGACAACTCAGATGGATAGCTAACGCGGCGTGAATCCGGCCAGCGCCATGTCCAGAACTCTCTCCCCAAACACCTCGACCACCGACGACGAGGGTCGTCGCCGGTCGGTCTTCTACGTGCCATTGTTCGAGAGCTTCGACAACTACCTCCCTTTGACGCCGGAGGAGAAGCAGGCACTGATATGCGGGCAACACCTAGATACGCCACCGAAAATAAAACGACGGACTAAGTTGGATAAGCTGCAGATATCGGACACAACTTACACGGAAAGCGAGAGCGACATCAGCATGATCAGCCCCGACAGGAGGTACCGAAGGCCGCTGTCGTATAGGATGAGCTCCAACGAGGCTCTGACGAAAATCGACGTGAACTACACGGGCCCGAGACACAGAAGTAGAGACTTCGAGGGTGGCCATTTGAGGAGTTCCAAACCTAGATTAAGAACGACGACGTCGTGCGAACCGAGGTACGACAGAATATATTCCCCGCTCTCCACATCGATCTCATCCCAAAAACTCAATCAGTCCTCGTCGAATATTGGCGCTAGATTATCGGCATCGAAGTCGGCGATCAGGAATTCCAACTTATCCCTGATACCCGATGCGCCGAAACTCGCTACTCCTAATAAAGAAAAGTCAAAAACGTTGCCGCAGAATCTTGCCACCCCATCGCCGGTAAAAGGCAGCAATAGTTCCAACTCCATATTCAGGACGCCAAAAATTACTGTCACACCAGAGAGTCCAAATAAAGGGCCTGTAAAATTATCTGGCTTGAATTTCATAAGGCGCTCTCGAAGCACAAAGTTATCTCGGAGTAATTCTCTACTACGGAGTATCACAACGAGGTATATAGAGGAAGGACTGGAAGAGAATATCGCTGTGGTGACCGACCTCAATGTTGATTACGACAAGTTTGTTGGTGAAAATGGTGGGAATGGTGAAGTGATTGGTGCACTCATTAAGAAGAATGAGGAGCAAGTAACGAGCAGTCCGCTGAGTCTACGACGAGCTTATCTGGATGTTGACGACGAAGTGGCTGTACATTCTGGTAAGAGTAATTAGAAGAATCCCTTTCTTAAGACTTTTAAGCAATAGTAGATTTTAGTGACCAAACTGTCAGATGCTCCTTTTATAACCCCTAAAAGTATCCTAAAAGGCTGGACAGAGGCATTCTTAACACCGTTATAATTATGCTAAGCAGAACGGCAGGACTTGAAAAGTTTTTTGAGCGTTTGCCTCTGTAAACGGATTTGAAAATATTCCAGGCGGTGCATTTATTCACTTAGCGGAAGTAAAACATTGAGTGCAGCTGCGCTATCAATTGCAATTATTTTTATCGACCCCGCAATCACTAGTTTTAGCGTTGTGGCTACTTTTCAATATTACATAATTAAATGAGGTATTTTTGATACCCGGAAGATCCACTCAAACCACTATTCAATTTGATGTAACTCCAAAGAATGACTTGCTTTACTCTTAACAGCTATACACGTGTCGTACATACTTCAAGTAACATCTTCACAATAGCAACAGTATTATGTCATTAAAGTTGATATAATTGAAATAACAACATAACAGGAAATAGACCATATACAATAGTTTATGTACAAGTTATTGTCATGTTGACATCCTTTAGTAATTAATTATTGTTTATGAGTTCATCTGTACCAGCTGTATGATCCAAACCTATAGTTAGTATAGTTACTGACTAGTGACTCTTTACAAAATTTTATAATTTAATGTGTAGATTTGTGATTTATGACACTTATGACTTTCTGCGTATTTTTATAGATGTAGAGAAAAATTAGTAACTTGTAACTATTTTGAAGAACACAAATCTGCAAGCGATGCCTAATTTATCCTACTATATTTTCTAATGGCCGTTCCCTATATTCAATCTATCTCTAGTTTGACATACAACCGATCGCAGCTGACATAGAATTGACTTATAATATATGGAGCTAATGTCTAATGTGAGCTATTCCTATCTCAAGTAAGAGATAGATCAAATATTGGGAACGGCCGTTAATACTCAATCTTTATAAGTAAAACCGTTGTTGCAAGCTACAACAATATGTACATAATATTTTTTATGTAGAGTCCGAAACAATTGTTGCTTTGTTATCAACATTTTTGGTACGTTTTTATCAAGGCATTTCCTCGTTTTGTGTTATCAAGTTGTGATTGTGCTCATTAACACCCCTGCTCCCTTTTTAACGAGTGTTTTAACTTTGTCACTGTTAAATACAAACATGTTACTGTAATGCAGAAAGTGTAGTTTGCAATTACAATCGTAACGCGGTTGGCATTACTAACATTATTTCCGCATTGCATTTAAAAGTTCTATTGATAATTTTGTTTAAAATTTCCATTGTTTCGAAGTTTTTTTTTATTTTGCTAAAAATAACAAAGTTACCAGGTTCCAATATTTTTTTAACTTTTTAGAATTTTACAAATTACAGTTCCGTGTAACTGTTAATTTCTAACTTTAAAAATTTAAAATTGGAACTTAACGAACATTTATACTGAAACCTACGTAAAGTACAACACACACCTTTACAGTTGATTAAAAACCGAAGAGCATCAAAGTAATTACATGGTTAATACGATCCCTCGACTCCGCACGGTACGGTGCAATTATTCCAGTGAGTCACTGGTGCCAGTACTTTATTACTGTAGGTCGTTCAACTTGAGTGCACCCTTATTGTAAGGTATATTTTATGTTTACCTTGGATATAGGAGCTTATAATATTATTATGAGCTTACTCTTACCCTAAGGTCTTATTTGTTTACCTTAGATTTGGCAATTAATGTAAGGTACTCTTAAATTCTATATTTATTCCAATCCATATACTTAATATTATGTACTTAATATTATAAATGCGAAAGTGTGTCTGTCTGTTACCTCTTCATGGCCAAACCGCTGAACCGATATAATTGCTGAAATTTGGTATGGAGATACTTTGAGTCCCGGGAAAGGATATAGGATACTTTTTATCCCCGAAAAATGTACGGTTCCCGCGCGATAAACGAACTTTGGCGCAGCGGAGTTGCGGGCGTCATCTAGTATATATTATAAGCGCTATGTTTTATATTTACTCAATATATTATATGCGTAACGCGAATTATCAGACTCTACCTTTATTCTAAAATGTAAGCAATATTTTACATTGTCGTTTACTCGAGAGATGCAAGTTTATCTACGCCTACTTGTTCCTCGATGCACCTACGCGCTTTCTCTTGTTGGTCTCTGAATAGGTTTGCCCTCTACCTACATCTGATAAAAATTGTCTATAGCTACTGTTTTAAAGAGATAGAAGCAAATTGTTTTAATGGAGCTATCACTCGCTAATAAGAGCACCTTTAAACCTTAATTGAATTCAATTAACCTGTATTCTAAACCTACACTGATTAAACTAATAATCTAAAAGTTTAAACACTCCCATTATAGAAGTTCTTCAGCATTAATTTTCATAGCCAGTAGCTAGTACTACATAATTTGAATGATAGAATTACCAGAAAAAAATACTCTACAATCTACATACATACCGTAATTCTCTTAAATTAAAATTGAAGTCATACTTATATTGTATATTGTATTACAGTATCATGTGTGGCAGTGTGGCTACTGTCAATAAATCGGGTATCGCGAACATCGTTGCCATGACTACCGCCATGTTTGTTGTTGGGTGCAGCACGACCACTAACGGTAATAGGTTATCTTCCCTCTCGCTCGCACTGTTACAACATACATTATCATAACTAGTCCAGTATTTATTCACATGTTTTATCATTTAGGCGTCTCCCAGACACGCGGGCAGCGGTGGCGGTGGCGGCGGCGCGGCGGTCGGTTGGATGGCTTGAAAGTTCTAGGAACGACACAGACACACGCGGTGGCGGTGGCAGTACAAACAACTGACCGCCGCCGCCACCGCCACCGCTGCCCGCGTCTGTCTGGGAGACGCCTTATGTAACTAACAAGTAATACTATACGTCTCATAATATGCAAAACATGTGGGTAGTTTTCGGTATGTAGGCCAGGCTTTGAAGAATTTGGGTCTTTGGCTATAACGGTTAAATATCGGGTACAATAATTGTAACTTTATCAACTAAGATTTTCGTATTTTCTCTGATTCAGTCTGTTTAACGAATTGCTGAAATTGTACTAATTAGGCAAATTAGCGATTACTAATCACAATTTGCAAGTTAAGAAGGTCAGCACATTACTATTTTCAAATATTATTATGTAGAAGTTAGCACTTTACATACTTACTTCTAGATAAATCGACCGCACATTTGGCGTTTTTCATACTTTTGCAAAATTTTGACTTTCCTTGTGTATTTTTTACACTTGAACTGTGGACATATTGTCTAATACCGTTTTGTTTGATCCCCTCCTCATTGCGCTGTCGTATGATAATATCATGTTAGTATGTAATATCACAGAATATATATTAGTAGTACCAACTACCAACTAATATTATGTAGATATGTATCTCGTCACAGAATAGATAATAGTACAATTAGTAATCTCGTGTATGTTGGCAGCACTGCCATGTAGTGTGGCAACATTGGCAACTGGCAAGTCGTGCGGTCACGGGCGTGCGCGCGACTTCCGCCGGAAACGGCCATGTTGCCTGCGCGACTATTTACGAATGCACCTTTGTAATGTGATATCTTTAAGATATAATAGTTCTACATGTTTACGATGGTTTCGACATCAAACAAAGAACTATCAAAATCGGCACACTCTATAAAAAATAGGCTATCTCAGCTATAGTGACTAGTAGAATATCAATATTTGTAGACAGATGTTATCAGCTTTTATACCTACTTCTGAAAATTAAAATAGTTTCTTTAAAATAGGTATAGGTATTAGAATACACATTACACAATATGCACAATATACTATAAGGTACTATGAGAAAAGTTGATTCAGAGGCAGCAGTCGACAGATCATGACTTACATCGGATTCACATAACCCGACCAAATGATGTACGTCCGTCTACCTGGCGGATAAATTAATTTATTTCATTGATGGCACAGTAATGCGTATTTCATTATGTGACTCTGTTAGTCTAAGGGGCTGTTTGGCCACTTACTGATAAGTGACGGATAGGCACAACTTATCTGACAGATGGAGTATAGAGTATCTATACAGATATGTTGTGGATAGCCTATCTAGCACTTATCAGTAAGTGGTGAAACAGGCCCTAAGTCTCATACTAGAACGAAAATACCCCATACCTACTTCATTCTCGATGCACTAAGTGAGGAAGTTAGAGCTGTTTCCTTTGATATGTTTGGCATCAGAATATGTTTGTGTACACAGCTTCTACTTCACAGAAATATTTCTGAGATGTTTTCGTAAATACTCGAATTACTTTACATTTTGTCAAAAAAGTAGAGTATAGTGATTATTCAGGAAAATATTTCACAGGTTTTCCAAACAATTTACCACAATTATCGGGAGCTTTTTTATTTATTTTCTTACGATGAGTGGTTAGAAAAATTCTAAAAACTGTTACTTTTGTCTAGCAGACAATGTAGAGACTCAACATTTATGTCCTGGCTTTGTGTCCTATTAATCATTTTGCAAGCTCACAAGCCATTGTGCAATAATTTATGCCAAAATACAGCCAACTACAACAGTCAAGGGATTGCCTTTGATGCCCGTGGACAGCGTTTAATGGCCAGAAGTGGCAATCACGCCCATTAGAGGCAAGGCTCAAATCTGTCTCGACTGGCTGCTCATAACAAGCTCGTTGCACCCTATTTACTTGTATTCTAACTCTATATTTTTCAGACGGTAGAACACGAAGAAATTTGGTAGAGTCCTAACGCTACTAATCATGTTCAGGCGTCCTAAAACATCATTATCTTTATATGAGTTACATTCGTGCGTGAGTGAAAAAGACTATAAGTGTTAGGCCTCTATCAGTATTCAATATTATTATACTTGTTCCATGGCTGGACTTTTATATTGACAAGTATTCAGTTTTCATTCTTCTCTACATATTGAGTTAGGTCAGTATGTTAGAAATTAGAATACAATTGTATTTGCTTCAGACAATACATGGTTATTGGTTTACAAAAAGATACAGTACAACTTTTAGAACATAGAATTGAGAAACACAAACTAACAGAACCTAATTAGGCAACTCAGTTTAGTCTGACTAAGCTAATTATCTGTGCCGTTGTCGTACAAACCATACAGTTTCGAAATCCGCAATTGTGCAATCCGTCGCGTTGTTTTCACTAAATCGTCCGAATTAATATTCAGCGGAAAGAGGTATTATATCGATTTCGCAAACCCGTAGCCGCTCAAAAATACGTTTAGTCGGTTTTAGGACTTACTACAACATGATTGAAATACGTGTTAAAGTGTATTCTTATAAACGATGTAATATATTTTTTCTTTTTCAAATCACTTACCTTCTTCTTAGTTCTCTCCCTGTTTTCCAATTGAAGAGAATGATGCGAGTGTCCTAATGCTTAATTGGAACGTGAATTTTTTAAGTGCTTGGTTGTGCGAAGCGTTGCTGTAGTTGAAGCATTCAACGTTTTAACATTATTATTTGCCGCATAATTAGAAAAGGCTCTATTTCCACGACATTACAGGAAATACATAATATTTAAATAAAGAATGTAATATTATGTCCTAATAGTGTTCTCTCTCTGTCCATCCAGACACGTCGTAAATTTTTTGAAAATGTTCTAATAGTGCTCTCTCTTTCTAGACACATTGTGAATTTTTTGAACATGTTCTAATAGTGCTCTCTCTTTCTTTCCAGACACGTCGTACGAGAAGGCATGTCGTCGCGGCTCGGCGCCGAGTACGCCGGTGCCGGGTGCTCCACAGCACAGCCCGTCGCGGCTCGCCTCCTTCTTCTTCTCCAAGCGGTCGTTCCGGAACAACCCGCTGAAAAGAACGAAGTCGGCCACCAAGCTGGAGAGAGACAGGATATTGACAGCAGTGCCCACACACCCCGCCACACACGCGTTAAGAACTTCCAGGTAAAAACTTCAACTACCCTCTTATTCGTTGGTAAGTGCCTCATAGAAGGTGACGAGGACAATGCGATCAATGCGATCATTTAACTAACCAGCCGTCGGCGGTTGACCTAAAGATCTTTCTCATAGAATTTCCTAAGTCCGAGGTAAAATAATTTTAAACAGATCATACAGGTTTAGGGCGTTACTGCACTACACGGAATTTTACCGTCCGGCGTTTATAACTTTCACGTTTGCCATAATATCAAAACGTAAGAAATCGGGACTCCGCGCCGCGCCGGATGGTAAAATTCTCGAATGCCGGATGGTGTATTTAGTGCGAAGATAAAAAATCATAATTTTGTTTACGTATAGTTTTGACCATAGTGTATGTATTGCTGGTATAAGTCTTTGTCTAATGTAACTCATTTTAACCAAAATATAATTTGACTGTCCCATGAGGACGCCTCGCAACAGGTGTATATTGTGGAGGTCCGCCCAATTCACTCAACATTTTATGGGGCACTTCAGTTATTAAAGTGTCGTCGATAAACATCGTTTATATTTTGTGACTAAATTGTCAGATTATTATTTATTTCATCAATGAAAATTGCTTTACAATAAAAAAATAATTCAGCAGCCCATAAAAAATTGTAAAAATATCCATATATTATTTTCCAGCTGTAGCAGTTCTTGAGGAGCCTGGTGACAGACAGACGGACAGACAGTAAATTCTTAGTAACAGGGTCCCGTTTCTACCCCTGCAGGTACCCGCATAGGCAGAATGCGCAATTTACATTAATAGGCACAAAGTAGTTCTGAATTTGGATGAACGCTCCACCAACTTTGCTTCTTCGCAAACCTTAGCGCGTAGAACTTTCTGAAACTACCAATTTGGCTCAAAGTAACAAGTTACAAGTTTTAAGGAACAAAATGTTTAAAGTACTCATTAGTGTAGCAGACAGTTTAATCGCTCTTCCCATACTAGAAGCTACAAGGCAATGCCCGAAACTTAACCTGACGTTACAAAAGTAGGGTCCTAGCTAAGGGAAGAATAACAAGTTGTTTTATTACCCCGAAATTGTAATAAATTTTGTGACTAGCCTCAAGGCTCTTACTAATAAAAAGTTACACAGCGTGTATAGAGGGTGCATAAGATTTTTTCTACTAATAATATTTTTTTAACATAAGGCCTGTATAACGATGCTGTCATTCTCATACAAATTTCTCTGTATAGACCATGTATAGACTCTGTGTAACGTGTGTATAGCTTAAAAACTCCTGTTTAACTATTCACACGTTGAACGCATGTTTAAGAAGTTTTTATTAGTAAGAGGGTTAGAGTTTAGACTCTATGTATTGCAGTATGCTGTATGCAGTATGAGCCAAGATTCTAGCCTTACTTTAGTTTACGGATTAACCTATACCAAAGAAAATATACACTACGTGAACCTATACTGAAGTTGAAGAGTAATTAAAATCTTCTTTATAGGTAAAACTATATATTAGGCATATTGTGTCTCACATACTAATTTTGACCATAATACATTTCACTAGTGATAACTAGACTTACATGTTGACTGATGACTGGATGTTCATTTAAATAAGGTAACTTTTATGCCAGCTTTTTTGTCCTATAAATAAGTATTGTTTTATTTCAGATCTCATGAAAGTCTACTGTCAGCGCACTCCCCCGCGGTATCCACCATGGACCTCGGCCCACCTAATCAAGTGAGTACCATCATCAGAAATACCATTTTAAAACCATAGTTGGACTTTCAAATTATTGTAAATGAATTGTCTGGATACACTGACATTCGAGTTTCGACCAATCATACTAATTTTGAAAAGAATTGTATTATATCTTAGTCTTGATATCATAAACTGGCTATTCGAATATGTACCGATCATACTGATGCTGACAAAACGAAATTTCCCCTGATTTTTTTTTTATTGTAACTCGGGGCCGTCTATGTGCGAGTCCCTGATTTTCTTCCCATTAATTTTATTTGTGAGATAGTTAGGTTTTTACGACTCGTTTTAAAATATTATTTATATAGCTTACAAGCCATTAGACGTAATATAAATAAATGTCTAATAATATTTAAATGTAATATAATTAACCTTATTTAAATAGCGTGTGCTTGACGATAAAGAGCTTAGGTACATTCGTCACCTTTCGTGCGCGGCCTAATTTGTTTTGCCGAATTTTCCATGAACTTGGCAACCATATTTAATTATTAAGCTTGGATGGCGAAGGGTGATAAGTTGATAATTCATAAGTCATAACCAATAGTTAATAGACAATAATACTCACAGAAAGAAAAAATACAAGTGGCACACAGGGACTGCCGCGGTAAAGCGTATTGTCTAGTCGCACGTACACAAACACCGCCGTGTCAAAGTCTGGTAAACCCCGCATCGACCGCGCCGATGGAGAGTGTTAGGTTTATTCGTTCCGGAATTTCTTGATTCGGGCGCTCAAAGCTCTCGATAAAAGCTATGCAATAGCTTAAATTCTAAAATCAAATAAATTAAATAAGTATATGACACATGTAACCTACCTCGTAGTTAGAGGCATTGAATTATTATTTAACTTTCATGAAGAAATTAACAGAAATATATTATGGAGCTCATGCCAGTCTTCATTAAATTAAATTATAGTAATTTAAATATAAAATCTATCTACGCGCGATCTTAGATCTTTATTTAAATTCTTACTTATACCATGGACTATAAATAGGTATATAATGTATGTGCTTATACGCTGATTCACCTGCTTCACATTTTAGCTGAATTCAAACCGTATTACTTAAATTTAAATAATTTTTCATTCATAATTTTGTGAAAGAAAATAAAGTGCTATTTATAAAATGTAAATACGAATGAGTAATGCAAAATAATCGGCCAAGTGCGAGTCGGACTGGGAACACGAAGGGTTCCGTACCGGTATAGAGCGAAAGTAGACAAAAAATGTGTTTTTTTTGTATGGGAGCCCCCCTTAAATATTTACTTTATTTTAATTTTATTATTAATTATTAAATTACAAATATAACTAAGGATTTTGTGAAACTTTCAAGTGCCTATATTAGATCTGTTACCATTATTGATTACGAGCAAAAAAGGCCAAAAAAATCACGTTTCTTCTATGGGAGCCCCCCTTATAATTATATTTAATTTATTTTGTTTTTAGTATTTTTTGTTATAGCGGCAACAGATATACACAATCTGTGAAAATTTCAGAAGTATAGCTATAGCGGTTCTTGAGTTACAGCCTGGAGACAGACAGACAGACAGCAACGAAGTCTTAGTAATAGGGTCCCGTTTTTACCCTTTGGGTACGGAACCCTAAAAAAAGACATTTCCATAATGAACATTGCAATGTAATTAATAATGTATTATTATAATAACTATATTTAGCACGACACGATTCAACGATTTTATCCATATTCAGGCTTCACCTACATACTACATAATATATATTGTAACTTCAGGATACGAGTATTTATGAATTTTTTACCGTTTTTACAAAATTGACTAGACGATCATTTATGATTGACTAGACGATCAGAGGAATTAGCTACAATATAGCTTCAACTTACAAAGCATTAAAAAATTTCTTGTCCCAAGTCTAAGGGATATTGAGATTATTGAGTCATTGTGAGTGCAAAATATTTACATTCACAATGACTCAATAATCTCAATATCCCTATAATTATTATTGGAAGATATAAGTCATCTACATAATTTGTTACATTTTATTATTTCCTCTAATGTCATACTTGTTAATGACTATAATGTATGTCCGTCCGAATAACCTCTTCACACTTTAGCCCCAGAAACAATATCAATTGATGAAATTTTATATGAAAATACGTCTTGAGACTTGTCCTAGAGAAGAGTATTGTTTTAATATCTATGTAAAATAGATATTTGGTGAATAACCAATGCATTTGTTTTCAAATGCATCTTTCTCACTAACGTATTACATTTCAGGTAGAGATCCGCGCTCTGCACTCCTCTGTTCTGGGGCGGCCGCACTGCTTCGCGCTCAGTGCGGAAAACCGAGCACCCCGGTATTTCGCCTGCGCCTCCAGGAAGGAACGAGATAGATGGATTTACAGGTACATTATAATTTTATATAGTCTGGTCACGTGATACGTAGAAATTCGGAGTATGTACCCACTGCGATTGTCTTTTTTGCTTCTGATGCGCGAGTAAAAGTGTCAAGAGACAAGCAGTGATGGGTCGATGTATGAAATGCATGCTTAAAATTATATCTATTTTGCATTTCTTTAAGAATTTAAAATGATTCTTAGAGTTGCGAACAATATTGTAATATTTTTACATAATCTAAAACTTAACTTTGATATTTAACTCGTATTTACGCAATATGACTCATAATAACAGAATAAATATACCGTTATGGTTATAAAGCGACCTAATTACATACAAAACGCGCTATTTTCGTGCAATCGTTGCAGTTTTTGTTTAATTTACCTTGTTTTAATCTCATAAAGTTTTTGTAATGCAAGAGTCGGATTACACAATAGTACAGCTTGGCAAAAAAGAGTCTGGATTAAATGAGGGCGCTTTTCTTATATTGTAGGCAACCCTACGCTACGCTTTTGGCTTTTGACACCTAATGTACCTACTGGTGTTGATTGGGTGTTGACTCAGGTGTTGACAATTACTGTAAGGTTGCCATAAATAAAAAATGTTAGTTCCAGCTGTCACCACGTCAGACTCTTTTTTGCCAAGCTGTACATTATCCTCAAATCATATTATCCTCAATAGGTATAGCAAAACTTTACACAGAGACAGACATAGGCGTCACCTGCTACTCTAAGTTCTAAAGTGGCATTCTCATCTAATAAAACTTGGATTAAATCCAAGTAGCATGGGTAAACCGATCGGTCAGGCGCAGGACCAACTTTTCCCATCTGACATAGAGCATCCATCATTCTTCTATTTTTAACAGATAGTCGGGTGATCAAACTGCCTTGATCTCACCAAACTTAAAAAAAAATGCTCTAACGCGACGCTACAAACGAACCGATGAACCGAGAGCCAACGTCTAATACTCCTAATAATCTTGATTGTGTTTTAAATTATCATTGTAATAACTAAAAAGTTGTGTTTATCCGTTTCCAGTTTACGTCAGGCGGCGCGTCCGGACGAGATGCGCACGCGGCGCTGCGAGCGCACCGTCAAGCTGTGGCTGCTCGAGGCGAAGGCGATACCGCCCAAGAAGCGATACTACTGCGAGATACTGCTCGATGATACCTTGTATGCGAGGTGAGTTGAAGTGTAGTAGGTAGTAGTTCAGACAATATGTGATAATATAAAAGCATGAAAACCCAGATTAAATGATAATATAAAAGCATGAAAAGCAGCAGCAAAAGAGCAGATACTAAGCAGAACGATGCGACTAGTTGACGTGTAACTTTGCTCTCGTGTGCCGTCTAGTAATAAGGTAAAGATTCACAGACAGTGTGTGGACCTACCTAATTTGTTTGGGTGATACAAACGCAGTCGCAAGTCTCGAACTATTTTGACTTGACATAATTGCGCCGCATCGCTCTGCTGCCGCTTAGTGCAGTTATTACATTAATATTATATATTAGGTACATAATATAATCACTAAAATGTTTGAATATGATTGTTTAGAAATATTTATAACTTTCAGGTCGTCGACGAAGCTGAAGACCGAGCTGTGTTTCTGGGGCGAGGTGTACGAGTTCAGCAACCTGCCGGCCGTGCGCGCCATACACGTCAACGTGTACCGCGAGCCCGAGCGCCGCGGACGCAAGCGGGACAAGCACGCGCTAGTCGGTACGTAGTAGCATTCCTACATGCTAGGCTAATAGCTTGCCAAGAAAAACGTGTGGCGGTACCCACTAATCGAATTTTTGGAGAACGGCAAGATATAATATACAACGTCTAAAATGACGTCACTGGTGGGCTTCGGCCTTATCGAGCATGCTATCTCGCTCGGTCGGAAGATGTTCCTTTTCAGCCGCCACGCACATCGTTAAAAACGAAAGCTTTGGCAAATAGCAACATCAAAATGTTTTTTATACTTAACTTATCCGTTTATTAATATGACCGAATATAATTTTAAGGGCCTGTTTCACCACTTTCTGATAAAGTGTCGAATAGGCTATTCACAACCTTTTTGACAGATTATCCATACTTTATCTGTCAAGTTAAGTGGTGGATACTTGGATAGACTTTTCGGCACTTATCAGGAAGTGGTGAAACAGACCCTAAATCAATTTTTATTGCAGGTTCAGTCCGCATCCCAGTCGACGACGTATCGTCCCGCTACCTCAACGAGCGGTGGTACGCTGTGAGCGAGGACAAGCCGCAGTCGCCCGCGCGCGCCGCACCCGCCCTCCGCATCAAATGCCGCTACCAGTGCGTCGAAGTACTACCCATAGATGCGTACGCGCGTTTCCTCGATTATCTCAAGAGGAATTATAGAAAGTTGTGCGAATATTTGGAGCCGGTTATAGGTGGGTAGAGTTAGATTAATTAAAGTTTAAAAGTTTATGAAATATTTCAGAGTAATTGTCTATTATTTTTTAAATCATTATCAGTGATCTGCCAATTACAGACTGTTGCATTGTGGAAATAATCTATCACGCATAAAACTTATGGTAAATATAAGTATCATAATTCATAATATTACAAACGTTTAAAGTGTTTGTGACAAACACAATTTGACGACTATCATAAATAGCACAAAATGTCATACAAGAAAATTGACGCATACACTTCATAGAAACCAGGTGAATTATTTGTTTGAGCGCTATTCACAACTATAACACCATTCGGTGCCAAAGCTCAATTAGTATGTCTGGTCTCTGGCTCAATGCTACTCTTCACCTTATTATGACTCTTAACGCTTCACATCATTCATCATTTGTTTCAGGTGTAAAAGCCAAGGAGGACATAGGCTGTGCGCTCGTGTTGTGCATGGCGGGGGCGGGGCTCGCGCCGCGCTACCTGGCAGACGTGGTCGCGCTCGACGTGCGCCGCACCGGCGACCACTCCCTCACCTTCCGCGGCAACTCGCTCGCCACCAAGAGCATGGAGGCCTACCTCAAGCTGGTCGGCGACCAGTACCTGCAGGTAATACTGACCTCTATTACGTGGGTATAAGAGCGTTAATTTCGCATCGCAACTCTCCAACATGATCACTTTTAACTTGCGTCGTATTTGCGTGCAACTTTGGTATTGTGTTAAAAAAAGCAGCTCAACGTTGAAAGTTTAACTACAGCAAAGCTTCGCACAATCAAGCACTATTGGCTCGCATCAATATTATCACGATTCCGTGATAATATTGATGGTGTAATAAGCCGAATCGCAGTATCGCAGTAGTACTTGTGATACGCGTGATACTAGAATCGTGATTATATTGATGGTGTAATTTGAGCCATTGAGAGTGCTTGATTTTGAAAAGCGACTGTATAAACTAACTCATATTCCAATTAAGCATTACGACACTTGGCATTGTTCGCCACTGAGTCGCATTGGAAAACGCAGAGTCATCCTTTTTAAACAGATATATTAAAACGTTGTTTAAATGATTGTCCTACATTTTAACGGCTTTACCACCTACAAAAGACTTTACTTAATATTGTAAATCTCAGGACACGCTGGGCGAAGCAGTCGCGATGGCAGCAGGTCCAGGCGCGGCGGAGTGCGAGGTGGACCCGCTACGCGCGGGCGGCGGCGCGGCGCTGCGGCGACAGCAGGCGGCGCTGCGCGATGCAGTTACGCTAGCGTGGCGCGCCATCGCCGCGTCCGCCCATAGATTCCCGCAACCACTGAGGGATTGCTTCGCTACTTTTAGAGAAAGGTGAGGTTATATGATGAAACATTTAGGGCCTTATCATACTAGCGGTTGGCGAGCGGTTTCGGGGCGGACCGGATGCGCAGCGAATACGCTACAAATTCGTTGCGAATCTGCCACGCGTCCGCGACGCATTCGCTGCGCAGCCGCGGCGTGTTCGCAACGGACTCGTCGCTCCGTAACCGCTCCCGAAGCCAAACCGCTATGATAAGGCCCTCATAGGTACACCTTGAAAGTAAAAATTAAAATAGATTATGAAACATTGTTAAAAGATAAACTCTTATAATATTAGCATAGACATAGAGACTCTTATATTATAGCACTAATTCTCTTTTTGCTGTTACTTGGCCAATCCAAGTAAAACAACGGATTATAATAACATTATTGCAATACGAATAAAGCTCCGAAATACGGTTTTTCGGTGCTAAAGATTATCATGAATGAGATAATTAAAATAAAAATAATCGGCCAAGTGCGAGTCGGACTCGCGCACGAAGGGTTCCGTACCATTATAGAGCAAAATTAGACCAAAAATTGTGTTTTTTGTATGGGAGCCCCCCTTAATTTTTTATTTTATTTTAATATAATTATTAAGATATATTAAAGTACAAGTAAAACTAAGGATTTTGTGGAAAATTCAAGGTCCTACCTGTTGCTATTATTGATATAGAGCAAAAAAGGCCAAAAAATCACGTTTGTTGTATGGGAGCCCCCCTTAAATATTAATTTTATTTTGCGTTTATTATTTGTTGTTATAGCGGCAACGGATACACACAATCTGTGAGAATTTCGACTCTCTAGCTATTACCGTTCTTGAGTTACAACCTGGAGACAGACAGACGGACAGACGGAAGTCTCATGAATAGGGTCCCGTTTTCACCCTTTGGGTACGGAACCCTAAAAAACAGTTCAGCATAATTCACTCTATGTTATTGTAATCATCATTTTACCTATTAACACAATAAAGTATTGTCTGTCATGAAAGTAAGACTCTACAATTTTTCCCCAGACTAACAGCGATGGGTCGGGAAGACATCTCGGACAACCTGATTAGTGCATCGATCTTCCTTCGTTTCCTATGTCCGGCTATTCTCTCACCGAGTTTATTTGGAATTATTCATGGTTAGTAAACTTTCCTTAAAATATGAGAAAGAACATTATTATAATATGTACACTCATTTTGCTAATTTATAGTTCCTTATCATCATTAAAAACTCTTAAAGCGTAAATCAAACTGTATAAATAATATTTTCTTATTTAGTTATTGCACTTCCTTTCGATTTCGCCGTAGTATTGCTTAACTTTAAATTATTATTCCATTCTCACCAACTTCAGGTTTATCCAATTTAAAAACTTTTTTCAGAATACCCCAACGAGCGAGCAGCGCGCAACTTGACACTAGTGGCGAAGACGCTGCAGACCCTCGCCAACTTCACGCGGTTCCAGGGGAAGGAGGCCTTCATGGAGTTCCTCAACGACTTCCTTGAGCAGGAGGCTCCTAACATGAAGGCTTTCTTGAGAGCTATATCGGTAAGGACATATTTGAAACATTGGAAATAATTTCATAAAAAGTCACTTAAATTAATGAGGGTGTTTGAAATTCTATTTGCCACCGGGCACCCGGCACCTGGTGGCAAAATATGGAATATCAAAAACCCTCATTAATTTTACAGGTTGTAGTACAGGGGGGCAATCTTTTTCAGCCTGCGGCGCAGTTGCACATCACGATATTTTGTCACGGCGCCCTACTCTACCTAGCTATTAGAAAAAGATACATAAATATAAATAGTAAATACCTTTAATGTATAGTTAGGTTAAGCAGGTAAATGCTGATAACTAACAAATATTTAATCATCTACGTGTCTTACATAATTAAGTTATAATTTAATTGTATAATATTTGTGGTTTCGGAAAATGATGGATCTTCCTTCTCATTAAATATATACCATAGCCTAAATAATATTTTATTTACAGACAAGACCACATGAGCAGCAAAATCAACAGCAACAGCATCACCAACAACAGCAACAACAGCAGCAACAGCAACACCAACAACAGCAGCATCAACAGCATCAACAGCAACAACAGCAGCATCAACAGCAACAGGACAGCAAGCGCAACTCGTCAACATCACAGGGGTCACACGCATCCGAAGGTTCTCGAAGCGAACCAGTCGAAGCTGACCCGGAGTGGGCGCCGCACGTGGACCTGGGCAAACAGCTGGCGACGCTGCACAACCTGCTGGTCGACAGTCTGCCTAAACTGGCCGTGGGGAGGATGATGGTAAGCTCTCATCTATATGGAGTAACAACAAAAGTTTGTTGTTACTCTATACGACCTGCAAACCTTCAAGAAGAGAGCGTATTCCCTCTTAAAAGACTGGCAACGCACCTGATGTTGCAAGTGTCCATGGGCGACGCGGGTAGTTGATTTCAATCAGATGACCCGTTTGCACGTTTGCCCCCTTATTTTATAAAAAAATATAGTGCATGAAATAAAATAATAGTACTTTTTGACTATGTGACGCTAGTAGGCAGCATTTTTTTTTCATTTAACAATGTTCAAGAGCTATATGCACCATAAATGACTGGCAACTATTTTCATATTTTGGCAACATCAGTTTGCAGCACTTTTGTTGCGCACATTTCCATAAGTAATATTATTTAATGTCTTATAACATTCGTAGGAAAAGTGTGACAATCTATTCAATGCCAAAAAAAAGATCTCCTCTTACATAGATGCCGTTTAACAGTTAAAAAAAAATACTTTGTTTTCAGGAGTTAGATCCATTGATGGAAATATTGGATGAACTGACCAAGAAGCTAGAAGCTACCAACGAAACCGGACCTCCTACGCAGATTGGTGACAATATATTCAGGTAAACTTTAATTTAATTAACTAGTAAGCAATAAGCATTAGTTTCTGTCTCTTTCCTGTTGTATATTTGTCTTCTTTATATTTTTGTCGCTGTTGACTTAAAAAAATTACATATTGTACTTCTTTTCAGGTTCAACGATCCAACTTGCAGCACGCCAAACAAACCAAACGAAGTACAACCGACCCAGACCAACAACTTCGCGCACAGCTCACCCATCATGAACAAAAATGGCGTCCAGTTCAACGTCAGCCCGTCCAAGTCCAACGCGGAGGAGTCGAAGTTCAAAAACTCCTACGTCACAGTCTCGAAGTCGCCGAGTTTCAATCTGAGATCTGCGACGCTACCTCGAAACGGCTACGGCTCGAATGCCGTCAACCAGAACGTCAACCCCGACAGATACAGCTCGCAGTACAACAACCAGGAGCACTGCGTCAATCTGAAGGTCGTCCAAATTGGGTTCGGCTCCGACCAATACCCTAAGGGCATCAGCAACGGCCTCAACGAGAGCCTCGAGAGGAGGTTCCAGGAGCGGTACAAGCCGAACAACTACCAGCCGCACCACAACTCCAACTATAACGGCACCGAGCGGTCCCCTAGCAGCGACAGCATCAACCACAACTACTGCTCCAACGAGATGCAGAACATCATAAAGGAAACCGCTAACCTGGAGGAGCTCTCGGATTTGCTTAAGTACGCCGACGACTCCGACATAGTGGACGAGAAACTCATGAACAAGAAGAACATGTCGCAGTCGAAATCGATAAACAATAACATTGTCAACGGCAACAAAAACTATACGAACAACGGCTCGAACGTGTCCATCAGCGGACTATCCAACGTCGCTAGCTCCGGGTACCAGAGCATAGCCACCTACAGCCAGAGCTCCAGCCCCATCGAGAACACCGGCCCCCACCACCAGCCCTACGAGAATGGCGGGCAGCCCATGAGCCGGTATTCGCAGCTCAACTACCAGAAGCAGAGGGACAAGCAGTACTACGACAGCAAGAACGAGAAGTTCTACCCGAAGAGCCCCGTGCAGCAGAAGATCGAGTACGACATCCAGAAGTACGGCATCCAGAACTTCACGACGGCCGACAACGCTCAGAGTAATACCAACAGCGGCGCCAAGGTCGCGCCGCTCGTGTTCACCAACCCCGTGTACAACATGGACGACAACCGGCAGGCGCAGGACAAGAAGAACGACAACAGAAACTCCAAGCGATGTCCCTGTGGCTCGTCCAGTTCATCGATCGATGAGGAGGGTTTGAGCACCGACAACGTGGAGACCAACTCCGAGGAGGGGTCTACCAACTTCAACGACGACAGGAGCATCGAGCAGAACCGCAACCCCCACCGAAAACTCACCCGCGACAACTGCAACTACGAGGACGCGTATCGGAGCTCCCCGCGAGTCCGCGATGACGAGTCCTCCAGCAACTCGCCGAGCCTCCGGAAGAGCAAGACGCGAATGCCGCGAACGAACCCCATGCTCTCCTACTCGACCAACCCCAACCAACTCAACCTCAAGCACTTCGGCCAGCGGGGCGACTCGCTGTACGAGAGCAAGCCGCACCACATCTCGACCGACTCCGGCTACCCGATGAGCCGCTCCGAGTCTAACGTGGAGGAGGTCAACAAGGAGATGTACCGGCTGCAGATATCGCGCAGCCAGAAGGCGTTATACAACATGGAGAACGCGAGGAACGCTAACGACAAGTTCGCAACCGATTCCATTCCGGAGACGAACTATCCGCTGGAGAGGAACTACTCGGGCGCGAAGGTGTCGAGCAGTCGGGTGAACGAGGATCTAGAGAGGCATCAGGACTACTACCGGGAGAGGCGGGAATCGCCGTCGGGGGTGTTCGGGCGGGAGTCGAGCGAGAGCGAGAGGGCGCAGGTTCGGAGCGAGCGAGAGGTGCCGGCGCGGGACAAGCTGCAGCGGCGGCTGAGTCTGGAGTCGGCGCGCGAGCTGACTGACAGCTCGGACGAGCTCGACGATACGCTATATAGCACCACCGGCCGCCGCCGGACCAAGCACCACCGAACTATCGAACAGGTAAACTTTTAGATACAGTTTACTAGTTGCCTAACCAATTTGATGCCTTACATACATACTTAAAGAGGTTGACTTATATTATGATGATGCAGTCTTCTAGTTGAAATAGTCGACAAATTCTATGCCCTAGACCCTTTATACAAAAGGAAGTATCTGACCGAAATAAAAAAAGGAAATACGCAAACAGAGAGAATATCAAATGTACTAAGGCTGGGAATAGACGTCCGATTTTGCTTCCGATTGTCTGATTAGACAATCGGATCGTATTCACTCGATACACGTCCGATTTTTGCGTCCGACTTTTTCTGAACTCAGTCGCTCTCGAGCTACCTCTTGATAAGTAACATTAGTTATTCGTCCATCTTTTCTTTCTGCTCCGTGCAAGCTCACAGATAGCTCGAGAGCGACTGAGTTCAGAAAAAATCGGACGCAAAAATCGGACGTGTATTGAGTGAATACGATCCGATTGTCTGATCAGACAATCGGAAGCAAAATCGGACGTCTATTCCCGCCCTAATACGTTACCTCTAGACTAACTTCATGTGTATATTTCAGTACGAGCGCGAGATAGAGCGGCTGAAGTGTTCTGTGGAGCTGCTGCGGGGGCGGCTGGGGCCCGCCGAGCCCGGACAGGACCACACTGACGCCAAGATGAAGGCTATTATATCTAGGTATTTTATTGAATTTTTATAACTTATGATAAATAAAAGGACGTAAGAAAACAAGACTTAACGACAGTATCTACGTTTAAATGTAAAACTATCAAACTTAACAATAAGGTAAAACCGTTGCTACATAGCGTCGGTCAATAGCAATTTAAAATATTTCAATATTATAATAAAATAAGTCTTTAGTGAGCTGTGAGCAATAATATTTAGGCGAATCCAAGCCTGTAGGGTCAAGAAAACTATAGGTCTACCGGAATCTGATGGCAAAAAGTGAGAAAATAAATTGACTCTAACAATACCGGGGTAATAGGAATAAAACATTTTCATTCTTTTTAGAGTTGCGTACCCAAAGGGTGAAAACGGGACCCTATTACTAAGGCTTCGTTGTCTGTCCGTCTGTCCGTCTGTCTGTCTGTCTCCAGGCTGTAACTCAAGAACGGTAATAGCTAGACATTTTATATTTTCACAGATTATGTATATCTGTTGCCGCTATAACAACAAATACTAAAAATAAAATAAAATGAATATTTAAGGGGGGCTCCCATACAACAAACGTGATTTTTTTGGCCGTTTTTACTCTTATATCAAATATGGCAACAGGTAGGTACTTGAATTTTTCACAAAATCCTTAGTTATATGTGTACTTTAATATTTAATAATAATATTAAAATAAAATAAATAAAATAAGGGGGGCTCCCATACAAAAAACACAATTTATGGCCTAATTTTGCTCTATTATTCGTACGTGATTCCGACTCGCACTTGGCCGATTTTTTATTCCTTATGGGGCTTATTTTGTGTGTGAAACATGCAAATATAAAAATGTATCCAATGATCAAGGATATTTTTTGAAAATCTGCTGTCAAAAATTGCCATCAGATTTTGGTAAACCTATACTAACTACAGACTGTTATTGTAGTTGTATAGTTGAGTAGTCAATAAAACAATAAGATAAGAAAAAAAATTAATAATTTCAGGTTAATCTGTGTCGAAGAAGAGCTGAGACGGGAGCAGCGCAAGATGGCCGCGGCGCTGTCACACAAGCAGCGCGTGATCGAGGCGCAGGAGCACCGCATCGCCGCGCTCGACGAGGCCAACACGCGCCTGCTGTCCGCACTAGTGCACCTGCAGCAGCGCGCGCCCGCACACAACACACACAACACACAACACTCCCCGCACTCACAACACTCACAGGAGCTGCAGATTTAGGTGTTCATTCTCGTATTTACATCGTGCCTACTCTAATCTATGTTGTTGTCTTTATCTCACTTTTCCAAAGTATCAGTGGAGAAGCATAATCGTGGACAGTAATGGAGAATATTTTATAGCCAGAGAGCCTTATTTTTATGATCTATATACAATCAAATGTTTTTATGTCGCGTGTGTATGTGGATAAATCGAAGTAGATCATAGCAATCAGGACACCTATCAAGATAATTGGCAAAAATCTTCACCATTAAAGAAGGAAGGAAGGTCTATAGCTCGAGATCTATATTAATAAGAGTAGGTTTACGTTCTGTTTTTAAGGTTATCTGCAAGCTGTTTGGACCATTGAGGTTCTGTGATTTGGACTTCATATCATGTGCTAGCGCCATCTGGTGTCAGAATATGTGTCAAAAACACAATGTGATTTAAATACCTCTTCTGCCGTGAGAGGGCGCTATGCTCAAGTTAAGTCGAAACGGCTGAAATGTAACTTAACCGAAAAATCTCTTTTAAACAAGCTAACCGATGTTACTAGGAGTGAGCACCTATTTCATAATATTACTGCCAGTTATTCTATAAAGGCAAAGTGTGATTTAACTTTCTCTCAAATTTCTCTGGGCATTTCACTTTTAAACAGATTAATCTCTTTTAAACGATAGATTCTTGAATCAAATGATTATTGATAGACTGACATAGTACTAAAATGACTGTAACAATGGTAGATGTAGTTAGGAGGTACGCGCCAAGTAATTTAAACTGCGTGAAGTTAGTCGCGAGTTGTATACTAGAGACACATTGCTAACTTCAGTCTGCAAAATTTTACTTGTACAAAATTTGATTCAAGATAAATTTTAAATTAGATTTTTTTGTATTTTAAACTTTCTTCGATATTTGAATATTTCTCAACTATTTTAATCTTTTAAAAACTACCCGCACAAATTATTTTAATTCGTATAAATTAGTACTACTTACTGTTTAATATATTTAAATTATATAAGTTATATGTTATAGTTATTATGTTTATCACAACTTTGCCATTTTATACTTTTGTTGAAGTTGTTTTAGTTTTAATACGAATATGCTTTAATTAACATTTCTTTCTACGTCAGTATTCTGTGTAATCCGGTACATGAGTGAATTTTCTGTAACAATTATGATACCAAAGACTTTGAATCCGTAGGCTTTAGAGGTGGAGAACTCCGCTCTAGTGATGTATGCAAAGTGTTAAATAGATGTAGTAGTAAGATTTTGTATATTTGCGACACCAGTCGTAGTGGAGAGAGAAATATTTTAATACCTGCGAGTATTACGTGTGGAGTAACGTTGGCGCATTTTGAAAATGCTTAGAACAAATCATGTCTTCTATTGAATAATTTTATCCACGCATACAACCTAGTTGTTTTACAGTTGACATTTAATTTTAAGTAACATTTTTGTGTAAAATACCTGAGGGTATATTATTATAATATACTTATCACATTAAATTATAGAATACTTAATATGCTTTTAATTAAACCCACATGCGTATAAGGCGACAGGCGTATTATTTAACAACCGTTATGAAGACACAGATTCTTAGAAACAATGTTTATTTTTATTATTTTTCAAATTACCTTCTAAATATTACTTAAAAATTTCAAATACTTAGCATTGATCATACAAAAGAAATGATCATACAAAAGATACAAAGTATTAACAGTGAATCCTGTTTATTTTCAAGTAACGCCGAGATTATCGTGCGGACCAATAAAATTCCAGTAGACAAGTGGCAAAACGCTAACGCTAACGCTAACGTTACAAAATGTATGGGATTTGACATTTATAGTATTCGCTAGCGAAGCGATGACTTATGTCAAATCGCATACATTTTGTAACGTTAGAGTTAGCGTTAGCGTTTTGCCACTTGTCTAGGGGGGCAGGTATTTTTTTATATTTGTTGATCTACAAAGTAACAAAATTGTCACGAGTAAGTTTTTATTCAATGGACAGCGGACACCTGTACCGTTTGCTCCGCAATATTGCTGCTCTCTCCATAGTCTCTCTCGTGCTGTAAGGGTGTATGAGGTGAAAGTCTTCCAAACGTGCAAACAGATAAGAGTAGTAGATCTGGCGGAAACTCTTGTCGGGAAACTCCGCCTGGAACATCGTCGACCACATCATGTTCGTCACGTTGGCGTACGACATGTACAACTCCAGTCTATATTGGAACGTGTATTTACGGAACTTCTCAATCATTGCCTGCTTGTGGTTCCAGTCGCTCTGACCCGTGAAGGCCGGCTCCTTTGGCGGATAAACGTGTCCGTATCCTTTTTTAGCGAGCCTCAGCAGAGTATGCCAAAACGTGGCGCTTTTCTTCTTCATCCGCTCCTTCTGCTTTCGAGTCAGCGGCCCGTGTATTCTGTGACGCATCCACTCCTTCAGCTCCGGGACAAGATGGACGTCAGGTAATTTTGCGGCGATGTTCTCTTTCCGTAGGTGTTTCAACGCACATATCAGGTAGTCCGAGGGAGTTGGGTCGGTACCTAGACATGACTTCGACGATCGTCTGATCTTCTTTTTCTTTTTATCCATCTTCGCTGCCGCGTCCCCGACGTGCACGAGGCTGTCCGTTTCCCAGAAGCGTTTGAACTCCTTTCGTACATGCAGATGCTTTTCGTCCAATTCAAAAATCGTGTCGTAGTTAAACCGGTGCGGGAGGTGCTTCGTCGGCGGTTCGAAGTACGGAAGCTCCGAGGGTGGGAAAGTGCCCTCGTTGCCGTAATCGTAGAAGTGGCCGCAGCGACACTTGGTCCGTTTGACATAGTCCAGCGCGACGTCCTGCCACCTCTTTACGCAGTCGCACGTATGGGTCTTTCGAGGAGGCAGCTGCGCTCGGAAACCGCAGTGAAGGTTCACCATCACGCCGTCCACGCACACGAAGCCCCCGTGTATCATGACTCCTTCCGGGGGCGTGACGCACACGCCTCCGAGCACGTAGTGCGACTTGCCGTTGAGTGTGTAGACGCCGGTGATCGCGAAGTGCACGTTCTGTATTTCGGAAGTCGGTGCAGTCGGTTTCCTCACCGGGGATCTTTTTCTCCATGTCGGATGTGTATCTGTACCGTAAGTTTTGTTCACGTCACTCATCTGAAATTTTGATCGTTTCTTGACTTTCTTTGGCTGCGAGACGACGGTATCCTGCGACGCCACCGCCGAGGAATAGGGCTCGATGCGTTTGATCCCCGCCATCTGATCGCAGTATGATTCCGCTAGTTTTTTCTTGGGTCGAGGGGTAGTCCTGAGCGTAGGAGCGGGAGGCAGGGCCCCCGCTACCATATGTGCGGGGGCCCTGGCGGTAGGGGGTTGATAGAGCTTCGTTGGAGGTTCATCCTCGATCGGGTCGTCTAAAAAATCTAAATTTGGAAGCGGAGGAGGTTTATATGGATATTTTTTCTTCGGCTCTTGCACGTGGACGGTAAGTTTTTCCATATATGGTGAGGTAGACTTCTGTTTCGGTGGCCGTTTTGGTTTCTTTTTGACCACCGGCGGTGTCTCCTTTGGGGGTGCGAACATTTTCTGCAGCAGCTCGATTAGGTTTTTTCCGCCTAAATATAAAATAGCCGACAGCATGAGCTTCGCGTTCAGTGGGTATTCCAGGCGTTTGGATTCAAATTCGTGGCCGTAAGTGATGAGAAACAAATGCGCGAGCATTTTCATGGGATCCTCCCTTCCCGCGTACACACAGTTTATGAGGTCTACATGGTTGGGTCGGGGGTATAGGGCTAGTTTCTTCATCACATCCGCCGTCCTGGTCGGCCGGCCCTCGAGGAGGTCCTGGTGCATGGCCATCTCTAAGGTGTCTAACGCTTTGGTTTGTCCGTCGCTCAGGGCCTGGAACCACTTGGGTCCTCCTAACTTCTTTATCTCCTGCAAGACGCGCTGCTCCTCCTTCCTGCGTGCCTTGTGCAGCTCCTGCATGAACTCCTGCCGCTCCTGGACCTGGTCTCCATACTCCTCCTGCCACTGAACTCGCAACTTCTCGGGGGCATATTTGTGCATCATTTTAGTCGTCTTTAAATATTATGTATTTAAATAAAAACGATAATTTTGAATAACAAATTATGATTTATAATGACATAACTTTTGTGATATGACATAGACTTTCAAAGATTTCAGTGATTTTTATACATTTTTTATCTATACTACTATTATAAAGAGGAAAGATTTGTTTGTTTGTTTGTTTGTTTGTTTGTTTGAGTCGAATAGGCTCCGAAACTACTGGACCGATTTGAAAAATTCTTTTGCTATTGGAATCTTACATTATTTCTGCTGAACATAGGCTACATTTTATTTTGGAAAAAAGTAGGGTTCCGTAAGATATTTGAGTTTTTCGGACGCGAGGTGTAAAAAATCAGCTAGAAAAGTTACTTATTTTGCGTACGCTGCCTAAACTATAAAAGATAGAACCATAAAATGTTCTAAGTAATTGTAGATCTTATAAATATCTACAAAAAAGTCCGCGACACACTATACCTATCTATGTCGAGTCAGGCACAATAACCATTTATTTATTTAAAAATCCTGAATTTTTTTTGGACTACATTTAAACGGATATATTTTACTCACGCTGTTAATCCTTATCAAAATAAATTATTTTATCACTAAGTACAGTTTATGTAGATAATATTTGGTCTTTGAATGATTAAAATTGGACGTTTGGTTTTGAAATTATGGCGAAATTAAAATATTACGATAGTGGGCGTCACCAAAGCGCGTGCGGGAGGAAGACAATATTCTGTTGTAGAAATGAAAATTTTGTACATAAAAGATATGAAATGACACCCGAAATTACACCTTTGTCACTACATCGCTATAGAAGCCAAAAATGTGGTTAGTTTTTTGTCTGTCTGTCTGTCTGTCACTCTTTCTGTCTGTCTGTATGTTTGTTCCAACATCACACGAAAAATACTGATCCGATTTGAATGTGGTTTTCGCAGATATATTTATCTTCTTCCAACTTAACATCTGGTGTATAAAATTTTTTCCTCCCACCCCTCTAAGGGGACAAAAGAGGGGGTCAGATTTAGTATCAAACTTTTTTCTTTAACACGAAAACTACTGATCCGATTTGCATACGGTTTTCACAGATTTGCATACGGTTTTCACAGATATATTATATTTGTCTTCTTCCAACTCAACATCTGGTGTATAAAAATCCTCCCCCCCCTCTCCCCTCTCAACCCTCTCTGGGGACCAAAGAGGGGTCAGATTTTGTACACAACTTTTTTCTTTAGTGGACTTACTTCATATTATTAGGTATTAACTGTGTTTTTCAACTTAACATCTGGTGTATGACCTTCCCCCCCCACACCCTCTTAGGGGAAAAAAGAGGGGGTAAAACATGTATCAACTGATGAAAATATATACTTTAAATGGCAAAACAACGTTTGCCGGGACAGCTAGTTAAAAATAAAGACAATGGCCTTAAGTACCTGTACGTCCAGAAACATGTAATATTATAATTTAGTAGTCTGAAAAACAAAAATATTATAGTAGCGCCATCTATGATCAAATAGCTAAATGAAATAAAGCTGGTGTATTATATTTTTTTGTATAATTTTTTCTGAAAAACAAAAATATTATGATAGTAGCGCCATCTATGATCAAATTGCTAAATGAAATGAAGCTGGAATACCTAATATTCTATTTTTTTGTATAATTTTTTTATTTATCTTTAATTTTAAATTACAATTAAAGGCCGTCACAGACTTAGCTATAATGTATATTAATATGTTTATAGCTAGGCATATTATTATAAATTTTCTATACAAGTTTCGCGTGACCACACACTCAGCTTTAATATATATTTCCGGTCTCAGTGTGTTTAGTACGGTATATTAATATATATTATAGCTAAGTCTGTGACGGCCTTTATTATTATAAATAATCACGAACATCCACATTTTACTGCATCGGTTATCAAACATTATCAGTTAAGTTCATATTATTCATGTTAACTCCACGCAAAGTATCACAATGAGCCGGCAATAGCATTATGCATCCCCTAACGGTCGCGATCAGCTGTATGAGGCCGGCGCGGTCAACGACCTCATCTCAATATTCACATTGATCCGGAAAACATCAATCATCGCGAAATACTGAATCGCTGACGTACCACTAGCTCCTGTTTCATAATGCATGCTGTCTTGTTGCTGTTTAGTCACAAGCCTCACAGCGACAACCGATTCAATTCATTCAATTCATTGTAATGTTAATGTAAACAAAAGTTACTACTCAAAGAAATTAATGTTCTTTAATAATAATCGGCCAAGTGCGAGTCGGACTCGCGCACGAAGGGTTCCGTACCAATATAGAGCAAAATTAGGCCAAAAATTGTGTTTTTTGTATGGGAGCCCCCCTTAATTTGCAATTTTATTTCAATATTATTATTAAATATTAAAGTACACATATAAGTAAGGACTTTGAGAAAAATTGAAGTACCTACCTTTTGCCATTATTAATATAGAGCAAAAAAGGTCCAAAAATGACGTTTGTTGTATGGGAGCCCCCCTTAAATATTATTTCTAAAGTAAGGTCATGTATTGTAACGTAATGTAAGTCATGATAATTCTAAAAAAAATATATGATGTAGATTACTATAAAAACTACCAACGAAAATTGGTTTGAACGAGATCTAGCCAGTAGTTTTTTTTATACGTCATAAATGGTAAACCTTAATCTAAAAGGGTTCGCATTTTTGTATGGAGCCTGGCATATCTAGCCGCCGGCCATTTTGATTTTTTTCCGAGCACGATAAAAGTGGTATATTTGGATAGAGGACACTTGTACAAACAAAAAATGTTATATAGCATGGTATCCTAAAGTGTCACGTTTCCGAGATATTTAGAAGTAAAGATCGCCATATGACACAAATTTTTTGGTTGTATAAGTGTCCTCTATCCAAATATACCACTTTTATCGTGCTCGGAAAAAATCAAGATAGCTGGCGGCTAGATGTGCCACAAAGGTTCGAACCCCTTCATTAAATCGACTGAAATATAAAAATAAATCAAAAACATTTTAATTTCACAAAAATAAACCTTATTGCTGCTGCGGAACCCTTCATGGGCGAGTTCAACTCGCACTTGGCCGCTTTTTATAATTTAATGAATTACAAATATAATTATAAAATATAATTAAAGAATATTCGGGTAGCTTAACAACTTTAGCAAATTTGACATATTCTGTCACCTCATTCCACCGTAACCACGGGGCCGCTGGAAAGCAGCCGAATCATCGGGAATAAGAAAAGTGCTTCGGGACAAAAGTTGGTAAGTAATTTAAAACTTATCTAATATTTTGTGTGTATTATCTGCGTAAATTTTTTGTCAAAACATCCATCGGATTTTTATGCTTACATCATTTTACCTGGGATTTGACGCCGCCCTAGTTTGACGAGAAAACTCAAAAAGCACTTTCGTTTTGCCGTTAGCGTTTACTTTTAAGTGAAATAGATTAATTGACTATCTCATCCCACTACCATTTTCTAAAACATGAATTAATCAAACATAAACAATACTATATTTAGAATAAAAAGAATTACTATAAATAGTCGCGTGGAGGGCAACGAACTCACTTTCATGCTTTTCTATCGAGATAGTGTATGGCCTAGGTAGGGCTAGCTAGGCGCTCACTTTCCAGTCAGGAAGTATTCTGAGCAACTTTCACTCAAGATCACTCGAGCCACGTTCTGTTCTGACAATTTGTATTGTCTCCGTACATCATCACTTATCTTCGGTTTAGAAAGCACTGAATTCGAAATGGTAATTTCTATTTCGATTGTTATCGGAAGGTTATCAGAGAGATTGACAGTTTTCAGGCTGCTTTCTAAACGGCTATGCTACAAAATTTCGTTTTGCCATAATAATACTTTTGTGAGTTGTGACTCGCCTCGCGTTTTCCCATAATATTATTATTTATTGGTCAAAGTAGCATAGTAGCTTACAGATTTGAGACTCTATTAGGTATAATAATACCTAATTGACTGACTGAGTTTAATTATTGGCTAATATATCGTATTTTTGTTTTCTAGCCCCGCATTTATAAAATTTTTATTTAAATAATATACAAGTCATAGGTAATGTGAACATTGAACATATACATTGATTAATTGAACAGAATTGCCATAGAATGTAGGCAATGAAAAAATATTGATCCCTAATGAAATTAAACTCTTATGCACTTGTCTCTATTTAAAGACGATTTATTCAAGTGGCTATTGCTTCTCATATCATAGTATAATATATATATGATAATTGAGTAAGAGCCAGCGAAATCCATACTTTCATTCGTCATTATATAAAAGCCGAACTTTTCCTGTATAAGACCACTATAATTTATAGAGGTGAGAACGACCAGCAACTATGGAATTTCGGTAGAGCTGCTACCTTAGGAGGTATCCAGTTCTGAAGGTCTACCCAAAGTCTGATAAAGTATACTTAAAGCTAAATTTATTGTTTTATTTTCTTTTGTATAACTTTAGGAATCTCGACTTCCAGTGCCAGACTTTTATAAAAAAATTAAAGTCTGACTGTCGCTGGCTCTTCGGCCATAATATATTAAAACGTTATGTTTTTACTTTTTACGTAATCGGATTATTTTTTCAAACTTGTTTATATTATAAAGTTTGTAAGCGCTAGTTGCGGGGGATTCAACAAACAAAAATAATTGGAAAGTCACAAAGTTGGTAAAGTTTGTTTAGTCATTAGTGGTTTCAGCTATTGTTTTCACGAGCCTTCAGACAATAGTTCTATGGGGTCAAAGACCGACTTTTGGTTGTTTTTATCTCTTGTGCCTGTATACATACTACTCTGACTAATATTATTACTGTTGTGATATACATTTTTATTTACGCTCATTGTAATATGCAGCACATAATATTATTAAAATTATTATTATTTCGACATAGCTCTTCGTCCGATTATGCTTGAATTATTAATTTCCGTGTGTATTTTATAAATTGATAAAATAAGGGAAAAATTATGTTCATGTTATAATTTTTTTTATACATTTATTATAATTTATAACACGGTATACTAAAATTTATAACAGTGTGTCACTACTAATTACTGACGAAACTTTTGCTACAAAATCATCTCTCCTACTTCCCAATAGATGGCGCTTTCCCGATTCACCGATGGCTTTCTGTGCGAGACTGTATTATTCAAATCAAAAGATTCTAGTGAACAAAATTGTTTTTAGTATGCATTTAAAAGCTTTACTTTAAAGCTTAAAAAATTAAATAATGTTAAAAATATATTACATCGTTTTACATACTTTGTAAAAGTTAACTATTGTAATTTGGAACTTAATCCCGTATTATTTTCTACTTTTTAATTCGGAATGTTTGATGAAATGACTAGATACCCAACAATTATACAATTAAACCCTTTATATTCACAATTAAACCATATTCAAAGGCATGAGTTGTGGGGACAAACAGGAACTGAACTGGTCTACATGATAAGCATTCATCTAGTTCAGTCATTCTCAAAGTGTGCTCCACGGAGCCGGTCGAGCTCCGCAAAGGCCTTGTGGAGACTCCGAGAGCGATACCTAAAATAGTTTTTAGAAATGTCATCACTCATCAGACTCTAGCATGGAGTCAATTCATTCGAAGACAAAACATTATTTTATAAGGGTTATCGTCAAAATATCTGGCGTCCATTATTGACTTTAATTAGATACTTGACAGTTCATTTGACATTTTTATAGTTAAAGTTATAGTTAATGTAAGTTGGCGAAACTCGCCCTTAAAATGTCACTTTTTATAAAGGCTCCGCCACCAAAAAAGTTTGAGAACAGCTGATCTAGTTATTAGCAGAGCGGTTCGTAGATAAAAATCTAGACTTACAGATTATTCCGGTTCGACAAAATAAATAAGATTACAGACAGAGATACGAATTGGTAAGGACGAAAACGATTATTGATTACAGAATTAAATGCCTAATTTATAGGTAGTTCAAAAAGAATATTGTCCTATGTTAAAATTTAAAAGCTATGTTGATATTTAAAATATGAATTCCATGAGATTAACATTTTCTCATTTCAGGTATAGCTTATACTTCCCGATTAACGAAACTGCTTCTTAAATATAATATTCCCTCTTACGAATAAAAAGTAAAAACTTCTTAAACATGCGTTCAACGTGTGAATAGTTAAACAGGAGTGTTTAAGTTACACACACGTTACACAGAGTCTATACAGAGAAATTAGTATGGAAATGACAGCATCGTTATACAGGGCTTATGTCAAAAAATGATTAGTAGTAGAAAAAATCTTATGCACCCTCTATACACGCTGTGTATGTAACTTTTTATTAGTAAGAGGGAATATTTAAAGGTTTTTTTGAAGTGTTTCAATTCAATAATACTTTTATTAAATTCTATAAAAGCAAATTAAGGGCATTTAATAGGTTCAGACTCTACCATTTTTTTAATAACTTAAAATGATTTTTATATATTATATTTTAAATTTAAAAAAGGAGTCAAAGAACGTTTGTGTGCCAAAGCCTATTATAAGGTCAATGATTTCATAAGCGATGGCACATCTTGGGAGTAGGGTGGCTTCTTGCAAGGCTACTTCTACATTAGTGAATAACTTACAATTATGTTGACATTGTATAAAAGTTACAACTTTGTAAATTTTATTTTAAAAGATTAATTTTTTTCTCACGTTTCTTGGTAAAAAAGTGGGCCCCGTGGTAGGCACCGTAGATTCTACGTTCTTCTGACGTTCAAAAAGTGTATTCATGATACCTATTTTGAATAAAAAGATATTAATTTATGTTATTTCATTTTTATTTATTTTATTTATATTTATATTAATAGCCAACCGTCTAAGGAGACGAGACAACGTGTTGTGTCGTGGACAGACAGACAGACAGACACAACAGCTGCTACTTCTCACGACGGTGACACTACAACTTCCATTTTTAAAATATAATTAATACTTGGGAGACTCCCATATAACAAACGTGATTTTTTGGCCTTTTTTGCTCGATATCAACAATTGTAACAGGTAGGCACTTGAAATTTTCACAAAGTCATTAATTATAATATGTGTACTTTATTAATTATTCAAAATATTAAAATTTAAAAATAAAAATTAAGGGTGCACATACAAAAACACAATTTTTGGCGAATTTTTGCTCTATAACGGCACGGAACCCTTCGTGAGCGAGTCCGACTCGCACTTCGCCGATTATTATTTATATTTGTGAAATATATTTGAACTTGAACTAAAAAGGTCAACGCACTTCACTAGAGATTTTCATAATAAACTTAGAGACAATTTTCTTGCAATTTTATAAAGTTGGAAGTTTGTCTGTATGTTTGTTACTTCTTGACGCAAAAACAGCTTATCAGATTCTGGTCAAAGTTTGGTATGGTTATAGTTTATAGATCTGGGTGTTAACATAGGCTACGTTTAATCGTGGTATGCTGTAACGACGAAAAAACTAAAAGATAGCATTTGAATAAAAACAATACTGTCATAATAACTATTAGTTTCATATCAAATATAAGTTAACAATCTTCTAACTTGTACCTATATTAGATAGCAGAACTGTAAGAAAAGTAGGTATCTGAAGAGTATGTTGGAAGACGGCCCTTTATAGTACAAGATCCCTCTGTCATCCTTTGACAAATAGTCCCATGAGGAGGAGCGATGGCCAAATTAGTGGGTGAACAACCTCGCCCGCCGCGGAGACATTCTTATTTTAACCTGTACGTATCTATGTTTATTGTAAAGCTCTGTAAAGGAAATAGTCATTATTAAAAGTCATACGGTAAGATGTATTGAGAGTGAAATATATTATTTATTTCTTGTTTTTGTGGAGAAGAGGACTTAATTTATTGAATAGGAGAAACTATTTCTTAACCGACTTCCAAAAAGGAGGAGGTTATATTATGTTCGGCTGTGGATATATTATATTTCTTGTATGTTCAACGATTACTCCGCCGTTTGTGAACCGATTTTCAAAATGTTTGTTTTGTTGTATTAGGTTTCACTCCAATTTGGTACCATGTTCACAAAATGATGGTTTCCAGGAGTGATCGAGGGAACTCCTCGAAATTCAAATATAATATTATGGTGATGTTTTTGGCATAGTGTATTTTTAGTACGTATGCAGATTGTAGTCTACAATGTGAAATGAAGAATCAAATAGACTTTAATCGACATAATCTTGTATGTTTCTCTTTCAGTTCTCTGCAGTTAGCTGTTTTTTCATGAACTTTTAAATGTAAGGCCTAGGGGTATTAAAGTAAATATCCCTGAGAAACCGTTTAAATGAATGTACATAATATTAATATGTTCTTACTCATATTAAACTCCGAGTAAGGCTTGTCTTCCCAAGAATACCTGAGAGGTATTAATTTGTATTGTATGAAATTGGTTAAGAATCTTGCCTTGCTCATGTTGGTAAACCTACAGGATCAGCAACGCTATTAACGATGATTCTGATACTTAATCCCTAAGACAAAACCAATTTCTTTCTCTCTCCCAGCTCATTGAGAAAATTATAATTTATATATAAAATCTCTCCCAGCTCATTGAGAAAATTATAATTTATATATAAAATCTCTCCCAGTTCATTGAGAAAATTCGGATATGAATTCGTACTTCGAACCCGTATTCTGTACTTCGAACCCAAGTCCAAGTTCAAAGGTCGCGGAGGTCACGAGTAGACCTTGAACTGCGGAGGTCGACGGCTGATTTCGCGAATTAGGCTGCTCGCAGACACTTTTATTATCTTGTCTACGGAAACGTCTGACGAAAAATTTGTTGACAAAGAGACAACTTGTCAAGGTCAAAAAAGTTACCACCATAGGCTAGAACATTGTCTAGGATAGTTAAGTACTTGGGGTACCGGGTAGATATGCTAGAATATAGGTAGTCTAGAATATTACTACGCTTTTATAAGCTTGTGTTGTATGTATGTAACGGAATCTTTGAGCACGATTTTTAAACTCGTATTTTATCTCCAGTAGTCTAATTAATTCGAAACTTTGCATACGTTATAAGAGCCAAATGACAAAGCGTGTTATTTAGTTTTTTAAACTATTATTAAGTACATGGGCTAGAAATGGTCTAGGAATATAGTCTAGAGTTCTAGACTCTAGGATATTAGTTTTATACAAATTTTGATAGGAAGTTTTGGGACTCGTGTCGTGGCTTGGACCGTGTTTGGACCTAATATGGCCGTACGTACATTTTTCTGTAGCAAAGTTTTCCCTCCTGTCTCTCGGAAATCAAAGTTTTTTTTTAATTAGTGAAGCTAGCTAGCCTTTTTGAAAAAATTAAAAATGGGCGAAATTCTTTAGCATTAAATTATAACATGTTTACAATATTGAAAATAGGCGACTAGATATTTCTACTTTCAGATAATAATAACAAGCCTTAGGACCTGTTTCACCACTTCCTGATAAGTTCCGGATAGGCTATCCACCACTTAAACTTGACAGATAGAGTATGGAGAATCTGTCAAAAAAGTTGCGGATAGCCTATCTGGCACTTTTCTGGAAGTGGTGAAACAGGACCTTAGGAGGGACTTTAGTAACTCACTCGCAACTCCTCCGGTATTGCTACCGCGACCACACTGTGACGTCACACAGTTTGACAGTTTTTGCGCGCGAGTCGCGTCATCAGGGGTCCTTGAACTTCGGGCGACTGTCAAAAACCTCTTATCGCCGTTATCGGTTATGTACAGCTGTCATTGTAACCGAATACTCGTGTTATTACAAATTCGTGTTACATATTATTTGTACTTCTAAATACTTTACGATACGAAAGTATGTAATATGTGTGATAGACCTTATTTCTTTCTGTGTAAGCCGCTGAATCGTTTTTGATGGAATTTGCTATGGAGATACTTCGAATCCCGGAAAAGGAAATAGGTTAGATTTATCCCGGAATACCGCATGGTATATATAAATTGAGGCGCAACAAATTTGCGAGTATTATTCTGTCAAGAAAGTGATGGCAGGCGGGAAATTTTTTAAATGAAATAAAAAATTAAGTATAAGAACCTTATTAATTCGAGATAAAAATTTGCAAAGTGACAATAAATATAATAAGCGTTCTCTGTGAAAATACACAGAAAAAAATACACCGGTGATTTCGTTTAGAAAATTTTCCCGCCTGTCATCACTTTCTTCACAGACTATAATTTTTTAAGAAATGAAGCAGCAATTGATCTTACAATGTACACACTACACAACAATTTCGATGAATATAAACAAATTTTAAAATGTGTAAAGCATATTCAAAACATGCCGGTCGTTGTATATTATATGCGATGTGCACGTAGCTGCCGCCTCACGTGATCTTGATTTTCAATACACAATGACGTTGATTTTTCCGCCTGTATGTGTATAGCACGTATATACATGATACACACACATGCGCACAACAACACGTACACAAGAGTTGGGTGTGTGCGTAAGGATCGGCTTACAGCTGAAACTCGGGGCGCCTGCCGAAAACGGAGTTCACCGACCCCGCCAGGAACGCGGTCGTAGAGCGCGCCCGACACCGCTTGATACTCGTAATCTCGAAGTTCAAGGATATTGCGAGCAAATAACGGTATATGATTTACAATGTAGTTTTATATTTTACGTTTTTTTTATTTAAGCTGATACTTAATATGTAATAGTTAAATTGTTTAAAAAATGTTTAAAAATGTAATTAAAAATATACCGTTCTGCGCTGTTGTATGTTTAAAACTCATAACTCACATAATTTGGGTTTCATTTTAAAGTCTGTTAAAGTGTAACAACTCTAGTTTTTGATGCCTTGTATTGGAATTATACATAACATAATGTCATACACGGTATAGATAGTTAAATACTCGTTAGCGAACTGACCATTCACAGAAAATTTCCGGAGTCCAGTAACAAACTCCCACGATTTCCTTTATCCACCCTTAGCACGTACAATTTCTTTTATAATCTATGAAAAATACTACACTTATAACAACAAAATCTACAAACACATTTTAACTTAATTTTAACAAAATAAAATAAATCTCTAATTACTGTAACTTCAAAAACATACTAAACAAATCCACTATTTTATAAAACTCCAAGAACATCTACCCAGTTCAAGTATTCTTTGTACAAGGTACGATATAAATAAACAACAACGTCACAATAAATAAAGCGTTATCAAGTATCAAGAGGTGCGAGCGGCGCGCGGGTGATATATTTGGTGACATTGAACCGCGGCCATTGCCAACGACCTCGGGGAAGCTTTGCGTAATCGCTCCTGCGTCAATACTCCGACTATACAGTGATAGTACTATTTACGGAATAGTCTTTAATAGTCTTTAATAGTCTGGAGTCTCTGGACTACTGCTGACTTAGTCTTTAATAGTCTGGAGTCTCTGGACTCCTGCTGACTAAGTCATTAATAGTCTGGAGTCTCTGGAGTCTGGACTCCTGCTGTCTTACTCTTTAATAGTCAGTAGGAGTCTCTATTTACCCTACTTTAGTCTTTTAATAGACAGACAGACAGACAGACAGACAGACAGACAGACAGACAGACAGACAGACAGACAGACAGACAGACAGACAGACAGACAGACAGACAGACAGACAGACAGACAGACAGACAGACAGACAGACAGACAGACAGACAGACAGACAGACAGACAGACAGACAGACAGACAGACAGACAGACAGACAGACAGACAGACAGACAGACAGACAGACAGACAGACAGACAGACAGACAGACAGACAGACAGACAGACAGACAGACAGACAGACAGACAGACAGACAGACAGACAGACAGACAGACAGACAGACAGACAGACAGACAGACAGACAGACAGACAGACAGACAGACAGACAGACAGACAGACAGACAGACAGACAGACAGACAGACAGACAGACAGACAGACAGACAGACAGACAGACAGACAGACAGACAGACAGACAGACAGACAGACAGACAGACAGACAGACAGACAGACAGACAGACAGACAGACAGACAGACAGACAGACAGACAGACAGACAGACAGACAGACAGACAGACAGACAGACAGACAGACAGACAGACAGACAGACAGACAGACAGACAGACAGACAGACAGACAGACAGACAGACAGACAGACAGACAGACAGACAGACAGACAGACAGACAGACAGACAGACAGACAGACAGACAGACAGACAGACAGACAGACAGACAGACAGACAGACAGACAGACAGACAGACAGACAGACAGACAGACAGACAGACAGACAGACAGACAGACAGACAGACAGACAGACAGACAGACAGACAGACAGACAGACAGACAGACAGACAGACAGACAGACAGACAGACAGACAGACAGACAGACAGACAGACAGACAGACAGACAGACAGACAGACAGACAGACAGACAGACAGACAGACAGACAGACAGACAGACAGACAGACAGACAGACAGACAGACAGACAGACAGACAGACAGACAGACAGACAGACAGACAGACAGACAGACAGACAGACAGACAGACAGACAGACAGACAGACAGACAGACAGACAGACAGACAGACAGACAGACAGACAGACAGACAGACAGACAGACAGACAGACAGACAGACAGACAGACAGACAGACAGACAGACAGACAGACAGACAGACAGACAGACAGACAGACAGACAGACAGACAGACAGACAGACAGACAGACAGACAGACAGACAGACAGACAGACAGACAGACAGACAGACAGACAGACAGACAATGCGGCTCCATGCGTTGCAGCCCGATAAAAACTCATTACACGTATTTTAAGGAGTGCATAACATTATGATTTCATAATTTTATAACATGAAATAAATTGCTATAATATAAAGACTTATGTGGACATGGAAAAGTTCGAAAATATTTACACCCGTAGGTTTTTTCCGCGACCAAAGCGGAAATCATATTTTTCATGAGCTGTCGTGGAAAAACACTACCGATTTTGTTCTATTTTTAAATTGTTATTGACCTTGATAGGGTTATATTTTGAGGAGTCACTTTTCGCATAATGCACAAGGCCTGCGTGGTCAGTAGACGTCAGTAGACACTATACGATATTGTAATAGAATCGTATAGTGTCTATAATTATTATGTATCATAATAATATAATCTGTTATAATATTATGATTTAAAATTTATTCTTGTTTATTTGTGAATAATATTTGTAAAGCATGCTTTTAGCAGAATATGTGTTGTCTAATATTTATACTAAGATCAAATTTGTTACCATATTCTAGCAAATAAAAAAAATGAGATGTTTTTATACTGAAATTATTATAATATAATCAATTCATAATAATTAAATAAAATAATAATTTCTTATTCATTATTAAAATAATAATCTTTATTATGTACTCTACTAGTCGTTGCCCGCAACACCATTGCGCCAAAATTTGTTTATCACGCGGAGACCGTACATTTTTATGGGAAAAATTATCCTGTGTCCTTCTATAGGACTCAATGTATCTCCATACCAAATTTCAGTAAAACCGGTTCGGTGGTTTGAGCGTGAAGAGGTAACAGACAGACACACTTACGGATATTAGTACAGATTCCTGAAATCTAGTTCTGTTGAATAAAAATGACTTTATAGAACAGAAAATTTATTGCAAGCCGCTTATTGCCAAAATAAATAATACAAATATGTAAATAAAATATTATGAATGAATGAATTCAAGCAATACTCTTTCTCCTGACAACCAACACTTTCATTCATTATATCAGTCGTGGTATGTGACTAGACAGTCAAGTGGACTTTCACTGCTGTAGCAAATGACCTAACAATGAGCTAAAAATACTTTCCCGGTGTTAAAAAGTACCTTTTCGAATTTGACAAAAAAACAAGGCGAGAATGAAAAGTAACTCTGTCATCAGCTTGGTAATTTATTTTCCACACTGAGCCAATGAAATCGGGGTACCATCGATACATCCTTGAGACCTACAATAGTTGCCTTGAACTTACAGCAGTGGAAATTTGTAGTGAGTCACTACCCGTTTAAAGAAAATCACAAAACTACAAGTCACAAGAAATATTCCGGGTTCCATGGAACATTTTTCTTATCTGATTATCTATCAAGCTAATTTTTCGTGAGTAGCTTCATTTTGATAAGACGACCTCCTATTTTGAGCATTTTGATCGTTTTTAACATCAAATGGAACGCGGGGTTTGTTATTCGCGAGTCGCGTCGTGGTTTGGAGGACGGTTTAAAAACAGGTCCACAAGCCATCTCTGGTCCTGGTTACTTGCTTTGATTCTTTTCATTAACTTATAAACGCGGTTTTTGGAAACATATCGCTTTAAAATGTTATTCATCTACCCGAATTTTAGTTGCCACAGAATTTTTTTTGTGGAAATTAAAAAAAAACCCGATGCAGGGGTCAACAACATTTTTCGCCGGTTCGGATGGGCAATAGGCATAAGTGGCATAACCTGTTGAGAGGTACAACCAGGGTACAACTGTATAACTATTACGTAATAGGGTGCAGACTTTACACAACTTTGCACTGAAAACCTTTGCATCTAAAAAAATCTGAAGCAGGGGTCAACAACATTTTTCGCCGGTTCGGATGGGCATAACCTGTTGAGAGCTTGAGTCATCGAGCACGTGTGAGGACCTCTGGAGGGTCCCGCAGGACTGGGGGGTGCGCGGCAGTGGGCCGGTCAGTCACCGCTGAGCCGGCGCGCCGCGCGCTCGTCCTTCATGTCGGATGCTCTAAACTGGATTTTGTGTACTTGTGTTGAGTGAGGATTGTTGTGATCTGTGACCTCTTCAGGTAATGTCGCAACGATATTGTGTTTATGTCGAAAGCTCCGATGATAATTGGAGTTTTAGATTACATGTTGTCTTGGATTTTCATATCAGTGCGTAGATAGCTTGTAGTTTGGATTTTCGTATTCTGGTAGCTGGTAGCTTAACTTCAATAAGCGTAAAACGTTAGGTAAGTAGAGAAAATAATAATTAATGTTTTAATCACAAAAAGGTACAGAGTTGGGACTTGGGTATCACATAACTTTTGCTATTTCATCCCATTTTGTCATTAGTACGAAAAAGCTTTTCCTTAAAAGTATAAAGATCCAAAAGTAGAATAAGTAATATTATTATTCTGTACCAAAAACATAGCCTATTATAGGAAATTGCGGCAAGGCAAAGTTCATTGACCCCTCTATGTTTTGATTCTTCCGTAACTTAGAAAAATATAGAGATGGATGTCAGTGGTTTTAAATGCATAAAATAACGAAGCAAATGCTTATTGTGTTCTTAACATTTAGAAATAGTCAAAACTATAATAATTTAAAGCCAAAAGAAATTATTAATAATTAGGCTTAGGGATTTAGGGTGAATTCCAGCTTAGATTAGTTGAAATTGCTGTACACTGTACGTAGGGAGACCGGCTTTAGAAATTGTACAGTTTTGTTAGAGAGGTAATATGAGTCGTCTGCTTATTATGAATGAGAAATATGTTTTCCTAATAAAAACGCAGTCACTTAAATTGAAAAATTTGTAACAATTTATTATTACTTATGCATGCACGTATTTCTTAACGCAGTCACAATAGATCCTCAAGGGTCGCTGTGACATCAGGGCTACTTGACCTGCCTTCAGCAAAAAAAAAATTCTTTAACGTGCAAAAAGTCCCTTTTCTTTTATATTCAAATTTTTTTTTTCAAAATTCAAATTTTTATTAATCATTCAATAATATACAATAGTATAAAAGCAAGGTAGCGTACATCACGTCGTCTAATCCCATACTAAGTAAAACTTGTATTATGGCAATCAGAAAACGGATGCACGCCGAACAAATCCGTATATTTTGCCTTGTGTAGTGTCAAGGAAATAGTGTTTCCGCGCCGTACACGGTGTTCTAATGCTGGCTCACTTCCGCAGCTGCTCCTCGACTCTGCCAGAGATGAAGGGAAAAGGTTGAAGGGATACCCATACGGCCTACAGATAACAATGTAAGTCAGCCATTTTGTTTTTTAGGTTAAATTATATTTATGTTAGGTAAGGATATATTTATATTAGGTTAAGTTTTATTTTAAATATTATAATATTTAAAAATATATTTTAGCTTAGCGATGATTTGGGGTGATATGATGGTGACGTGTATGGTATATAATATCTTATTATTTGTTATAATATGGGCCTCTGATGTCCGAAATAAATGATTTGATTTGATTTGATAGTGTTATAAGCGCCTCCGTGGTCTAGTGGTATTTGGTATAGAGCGCGGCTCTTGACTCGGAGGTCGTGGGTTCAATTCCCACGTTGGAAACATGTTATTTCTAAGTTTGGTTAGGACAATGCAGGCTGATCACCTGATTACTCTGACAAGTAAGATGTTCCATGCGTCGGATGGTCATGTAAAAAGTCGGTCCTGCGCACAAACTACATAGGGATACTAACGTATGTCCTGCGCCTAATCTCTCGCTGGTCGTGTCGGTCTGCCGTCCCACTGGGTTATGAGAGTAAAGGAATAGAGAGTGCTCTTGTGTACTGCGCACACACTTGGGCATTATAAAATTACTCCTACGTAGCTGGCCTGGTTTCAATGAAACCGTCCACCGTCACCGAAACAGGTGTGGGAGCTATTATTATTATTAAAGTGTTGTAGGTATGTCTCCATTTCAATTAAGAGCTAAAAATATACTTATTCAAATAATGTGTCAATGTTTTTCTATATCCAGTAGAATTATAGTCGCTTACTTTATCAGATCAAGATAAAATGAAACACGACTTGACGACAACAAGAACACATTTATCATCGACTGATCATTCCATTTTCAGTTTTTTTTCGGATAATTTTTATTTTTTATTTTTATTATAAACATTTTTTATCCGGTCTAAAAATAGTGAAGTTTATGTTGAGTATGAAATAAAATAATGTGCAGCATCAGCAGCTCTATTTTGCAGCAATTGAACTATACATTAGCTGTTGTAATATTCAGAAATGAAAACTCCATTTAATTTTCGAGCATTTTCGTGAAAAAACCTTAGGAATAAAAAACGATTCTAAATTTATCTTTACTCAAAGTAAAATATGGAAACCACGTATTAATAAGTAGTAGTTAATTATAAACCGATATTTGAAAATCCAACCATTCGAATGAATGATTTTCAACTTTGAGTTAACCTTTTAAAAAAGTATAATTTTCTTTAAGGGCTAAAAATACGAGTGCAATGCCTGGAAGTCCTTGATCTTGGGCCATGTCTCAAGGTCACTGATGTTTTTGGTAATTTAAATTCTTCCATGCTTCGTTTAGGTATCTCCAAATTATTATCAATTCGGATAATTTCGGATAATTTTCGGAAATGGAAATACAACTGAATGGTTTGATTTTATTTTGTTATGAGTAGTAAGGACATAGTCTAAGATCCCAAGGTTTAAACTATGTAATAATCATTTCCTACGCTAGTCAGTTGTATTTTTTTTAATATTGAATTTTTTAATACTCATAGTCGTATTTAAAACAATCGTGAAATTATAAGCTATTCAAATTCCAGACTGGTCTATCTACTAATCTAGTCTAAATTTTGACCAATTAGTGGGGTTAGTCTGAAAACGATCCTGGCTGGAAGCAGTCTAGCTGACCTATATAATGTGGGTGAAAGACCTCGTTAAGCCGCGGTGTTGCCAGCATTGTTCCCGCTACCTCACGACTATGTCCCGCTAAAATGGCTATGGCTAAATGTAGCAACACTTATTTTATAATTGCAAATAATATGCGGATTGCATTTTGTTCGTAATCTTTGTTAATAAATTAATATGTGAATCCCTGTATCACTTAGTTACAGCTTGGCTTGGCTTTGTAGACTTTAATGAATTTTGGCGCTGACGTAATAAAATATTATATCAAAAGTAGCTATAGCTGCTTTTTGTCGCGGGAAAATGCACCTACTACTTACGCAATCGAATTTTGCACTTACTGCGTCGTGAAAATCTAATTACGCATAAAAATGTTTTAATAAGTATAATTTCGTATTATATTCGAAGGTAAAATAAATTGCTTCAAAGTTCAAATAGTATAGAGCTCAATCTAGCTCTTAATCATGAATTCCATATTTAAATAATAATTCACCATAGAATTCTTCCAAAATTGTATCTTAAACTCGAAATACAAAACCCGTTATTCTTTAATAACTGCAAATCTTCCTTACATCTTCTAAATGGACTTTAGAAGTTCAATGGAAATATGGGTTGTGATAGTCCAAGAGTCAGAGCACAAACTCTGAGGTCTGACCCCAATACGACTATTGTTCCAAGCGTTATCGCATTATTATTGCATTAGGCAAATTTACGATCCTGTGCCACATCTCGGTCATAATTTTCTTTCCGATATAGAAATGGTATCGGTATATATTTCTAATATTTATTGCTGTTGACGAACGCTCTACTTTTCTAATCGTAAATTGTATGACATCTTTAGGGTTTTCGTTTGACTACACCTTTTTGGATTGGTTTTATGTCATTACATAACTAACTATGGCTAAACTTATAAGTTATAAAGCAATTATCTATATCCTTATTTGGTATCGACTATCCACTTAGGATTGTAGAATTCAGTATAATAATATTTTATTCTAGCTTTATTCTAGTAGAGAGCCCAAATTCAATTTATCATTGTACGTTTGGTATGAAAAGGTTATTTGTTAAGTAAATTGGGAGAGACTGTGAAAAATGACGGTGTCTGCCCGCCCCAGTTTTGGGGGTCGGCGGCCGAACGTGACCTCGGCTCCCGGACTATATTGTTTTTGGTCTTCCTCATTAAAAATAGAAAACTGGATTATGATATACAATAGTCGCGTAATTTATTTCTTTTGCTGTGGTTGACACTGTTTTGATTATGTATTTTGTTCTGAAAATCTGGCATTTTTTTGGGTTTTTGAACGTTTTTGAACGAACATATCTTTTTTAATAATTAAATTACAAAAAAAAAAGAAAACATAGTACTGTGTGTATCTACGGCAACAACCAGTGGCCGTAGATATTCAGGAAAAAAATTATAACTCTACCGGCATTATCCAGGGAGGAAACAGGGGACAACGTTTGTATGGAAAAACGGCTCTAGTGTACTTATCCTCTTAACATGGTCACATTTGCACTCTTAATTTTTGTTATTCAACATTTTTAATCATTTGAATTTTGATAAAAGAAAATTTACATTTCAATAAAATAAATTGAATTTGGGACACGTTACATACTTTTTAACAATAACCCGTAATTCTAACGAGTCAAAGTAGGTCACTTATTTTACTGAAACCCTTTATAGTGCACAAAAGATTAAAGAAGTTTTGCATGATTGACGGCGGGTGTCGGTAACCTCTGACACAAAGCCGGGAGTCAACGGCCGAGCTATATAGGTTACAGGCGCCACATCGTCTGAATCCGCACCCGAAACCCGTTACGGACTGCAAAAGGGTTAACTTCCTATTTTGAAAATTTAACCCTTTGAAAATTTAACCTTTTGTACCCTGAATTTTCTTGCATCCAAAATGAATAAAATACCTTAATAAGTTATGGAATGGACTCTGAAGGGGTTCACTTCCTATTTTGAAAATTTTACCCTTCTATTGTATTCCGATTTTTCTGAATCCGCTCCCGAAACCCGCTACGGGCCGGACTCTGAATGGATACGCTTCCTATAAAAATTTAAACCTATTTTGAACAGCTGCTGTTACCTGATGCAAAATCCATATTATACATACTAATATTATAAACGCAAAAGTGTGTCTGTCTGTCTGTTATCTCCTCATTCCCAAACCGTTAAACCGATTTTGCTCAAATTTGGTATGTAGACACTTTTAGTCCCGGGAAAGGACATAGGATACTTTTTATCCCGGAAAATGTACGGTTCCCGCGCGATAAAGGAATTTTTGACGAAACAGAGAACAGTTGCAAGTGTCATCTAGTAATCAAAATAAAATTTATACGACAGGTTTTTAACCCTCGACCAAAAAGAGGGGTATTATAAGTTTTACGTGTCTGTCTGTCTGTCTGTCCGTGGCATCGTAGCATCCAAACGGGTGGACCGATTTTGACCTAGTTTTTGACTAATGACTAAAGTTATCAAAACGCGTTCGTCGCTTTTTTGCATATACAGTATAAAAGCTGCATGGATATTGGATTGAAGCAGAATCGGAGATGCGAATACTTAACCTCATTAGCTGCCTGCATTATAGCACGTCCATGTTGTATAGGCAGGGTTACTGGAGGTCATGTTGTCTAGTCGGGTTATGATGCTGCTGCGGCGAAAGGGAAAGTGGCCGCTTCCTGCTCGCACGCGGAAGCTGGTTAGTACTTGTATATGGTCTATTTATACCTGGAATATAATATTATGTATACGCATTATACATCTTTGAAACTAAAATTACTAAAAAATATGTGTTGCAAAAATTTTATAGTAATAGTATCGAAATTACTTGAGGTATCAAGTGTGATACCACCATGATACCACCAACAAAGCAAGCGTATTTTTAATAATTTTCATTCATTTTTCTAATAATTTTCATAAAATATTAACAATATAGTTGATGTCATATTTGAAATATCAAAATGGCCTCAAACACTACCGAAATAGTCCGTTTTTAGCGTCGTTTTATGCCTTGATATGCTATATTAATAATTATTATAAATACACAACTTCGGTACGGAATCACTTAAATATAGTCGTTTTGAATTTCCTTTCAATTTTCCTGTAGAAATTATGCTATTTTCAGAAATTTTCTTCTTTTTTTTACAATAAAATAATTTTTTACAATAATTGATAATATAAAAAAGTATAGTCCAGGATCCACATTTCACAGAATGACCAAAAATTCTAAAAAGTATTTCCCCCTACTAAGAAACAATGCGAATCGCAGGCGCTAACTTGTTAATAATAATATTAAATATAATAATGATTTTACTTTCTATATCATAGCGAGAGTGTGTCTCAGCCACGCGGAAATTGCCGGGAAACGTTTGGTATTTCATAGTTTTTTTTTACAGAAAGTGCTTTAGCTTGTTCGTCTGCGTTCCGTCGGATAACAGTACTTTAACACTTTACTGAGATTATCCTTAAAATATAGTCTGGATGGCTATAAAAGTGTTATTTTATACACATAATGTGTCTTGGGAAGATCTTTAAGGAAGATGCTTTGAGAATATATTTTTTAAAGATTTCTATTACTTTGTACAAGTTGATTCTTTACATGACGTTTGAAGAAACTATATTTTTTACCGATTTCCAAAAATGAGGAGGTTATTATTATAACATTATAATTTATATTAAATTCTGGTTGATATATTTATTTTCTAATTTTTAAGGCTATATAGTAAGGTTTGTAAATATAGGGCTAATTTTACAGCCTACTTCACTTAAATCTCTCGATAGTCCATAGTTATCCTTTGTATACAAAATGACATCGAATAAAAAATAATACGAAAAATCATTGCGTTACATAATATCTGCTGTCAAAATGTAGAATCGCAATATCCTCAACACTTGAACCTTGGCATAGGGCAAGGGATCAGTGTCTAATTTATACGCGCGAATGTACCCGGGTTATTAGAGGATAAAGATAAGATCTTATCTTGTTACATGAGGACTTCCTTCAGCAATAACTTGATTCAGAGCGCGGAGAAAGCGGCCAACGCGGAAGGTCTCGCTCTATGCACACTAGCATAGGTGTTACTCCGGCTCTTATACCATAATATTATTATACGTTTTTATTGTATTAGATGCTGTCTCCTTTACTGTTTTACATTTTTGTATGGGTGTTAGATACTGTCTACACTGATACTATCATACACTTTTGTGTAGCAGAATGACACAGCTTCTTATACTATTTAATATTTTAATTTTTATATTATAGGTGCTAGGTGCTGCCTCTTATACTATGCTACAATAATAATTACTTTATATAGATTTAAGGTTTTACGCGCTGCCTTGTATGTAATTTTACATTTTTGCAATGGTCTGGCTCTTGCACTATGTTACACTTTTGTATACGTGTTTATTATTTTAGTTCAAAGGATCAACATTCTTACTGTACTTAATATGCTTGTAATAATGGTTTATAAATTTTTAAAGAAGGTGACTTTTTTAAGGATTAATGATAACCACCAAGAAAAATTATTAAATAGTGCAATAACACTTGAAGAAGCTTATTTTTTTAATTTCAATTACAAATAACGCTCATTATCCAGCTAGCAAATTGTTACCAAAATTAAAAAAAATAAAGTTTAAAAAACTAAAACCCGACTACTAAAACACGCTCTAAAAAGTACGAAACAAGAAAATAGTAATGGAAGTTTAAAGGATAGCCGTGGTCGTATGCCCTTTTAATTTTATTATTATCTATTTTGCTACAGTAGGTGGCATACGACCACGGCTATCCTTTAAACTTCCATTACTGTTTTCTTGTTTCGTACTTTTTAGAGCGTGTTTTAGTAGTCGGGTTTTAGTTTTTTAAACTTTATTTTAATTTCAATTTTTTTGGGGCTGCGATTCGCTTGATAAATTTCTTTATCATATTACAATTCCTCAAATGATCGAGGATAATAATTTATTATAATTGTTTCATATTTTATTGAACTGATTTTATGAAATCTTGCAACTTTCAGGTGATTGCAGGCAAACCCGTAGGAAATAGCTAATAAATGCTTACATAATATTTAAAATGTACTCACAAAGCTCTTTCATTTGATACCCCACACGACACCGTCAGGAAATATAATTTTTTTTGTTCTTTCCTTTATGTCGCCTAGATGGCGCTAAAGTCAATTTAACGTGACGTCGTGTAACCTATAACCAGCGGACAATGAAGAGGCTTCCAATGACACCTCATTTGTCTAAATCGGATTAGTAGTTTTAAAGTTACGAGGGAACAGATGAACATCCATACATACATACATACAGGTCAAAATCATAACCCTCCTTTTCGCTTCGCCGTAGTCGGGTAAAAAAGGAAAGCTTTTCTTACTAGATGCGTTGATAACACGCGGAATTGCTTTTATTTTTTATTGAAAATGATTGTCACAGATCATAAAAATAAAGCCTAAGGCATAATATGATGAAATATGTCTCCTTTATTTCACAGCACAGACAGCTTGCAGGTACATTCACAATACAAGGCTGCTTCTAAGGCTGGACTGTTTTTATTGTGAATATGATATGTAGATGAAATCCATTTGATGTTTATATTGATTTATAGTAAATATAATATGCTAATGAAGCTAATGATAAATAAACAATACAGAATATTTAGTCAACTGTACCTTATTTAATTAAACTGTCTAATTTCGATTGAAACTCGGACTGTCAAAATGCAATTTGACATTGCATCCACTTTATGCTTTTTCCGATGCCATTAATCAAGTCCCATAATTTCAAAAATCAATAGTGATTAACGAGTACCTCGGCTAAGGGCCCTGCTCTGTGCGATGATGATGAGAATGATGAGATGCTATTAACTAATATAATAATGCATCTGCCATCTAGTTCCCCTTCCAACAATGCGGCTATTGCGGCTGTTTCAGGAAGGATGCGGTTCGCGCTAGTAATTCATTCCCTACCTGGATCCTAGAAGATACTTGTATAAATAATCAGGGCGAGCGAAGCGAGCCCTAGTATATCCCACAACCTAAACATTTTGTAGTACACTTTAAGGAAAAATTAACACGCCTATTTATTTGTGCTTTAACATAGTACTAACTTTTATTTATATGTAGAATGTAGATGTGTTATCACTTACATATCACTTATCATCAGTCAGTCAAGGTGAGACGATGCGAGCCCTCACAAAGCTCGGCTTTTAGCTAGTTTAAATATAGTCTATTCGAGTTAAAATGGTAGTAAAAATGTTATAACTTATAAGACGTATCTGAGGGTACTTTCGCTGTTTTCAAATTTTAATATGCTTTACCAACATAAAAATAATAAATGTAATGTAAAAATACTAAATAATAAAATGACGCCCGCAACTCTGTTGCGCCAAAATTAATCTTTGTCTAAAAAACTATTATATGTCCATTTTCGGGGGCTCAATCTCAAAGTATCTCCATACCAAATTTTAGTAAAAATTGTTCAGCGGTTTGGGCGTGAAGAAATGACACACAGACAGACTCACTTTCGCATTTAACATTAGTATGGATAGAATATAACTGATCATTGAGGGTTGTTGAAATTCTATTTGCCACCAGTGCCGCGATGTTCAAATAGAGATAATATGTCCCCCGCGTTCCATTTGATGTTAAAAACGGTCAAAACGCTCAAAATAGGGGGTTTTTGAGCGTTTTGACCGTTTTTAACATCAAATGGAACGCGGGGATCGTGAGTCGTGACACATGACAGGTATATAGTGACATATGACAGCTATATCGTGACATATGACAGCAGTTTGACACGATAGCCCTGACGGCTACATAGCGGCACCTGGTGGCAAACAGAATTTCAACAACCCTGAAGGCTGTCACAGACTTAGCTATAATATACATTAATATACCGTACTAAACACACTGAGACCAGAAATATATATTATAGCTGAGTGTGTGGTCACGCGAAATTGTATAGAAAATATATAGTAATATGCCTAGCTATAAACATATTAATATATATTATAGCTAAGTCTGTGACGGCCTTCACTCCAGTATTCTCAAGCTAAGAAAACGTAAAATTTCGTAGCACTCGTAGAGATATCGATTTTGTACGGCGACGCCGATGATATGTTGAGTCTCATTACCCCTCACCGCTACACCCCGGGCTTACTTGCCTCTACCACAGAATATATATTAGTGCCTCTACTCCCATTTATTAATATAAATATTCCCGTGGGATATTATAATCAATATCCCACGGGAATATATTTTTTTGAGATAAAAGTAGGCTTTATGTAAGATAGAGCCTTTAAACTACCACCAAAATCATCCTTTTCCGTTTCGTTTTCAATCCGTTCAGTAGTTTTTGCGTGAAAAAGTATCAAATGTACCCAGAAATAGCATAATTTGATTGTCGTATACGTAACTATTGTCATAAATTCATTCTAGCTATTAAGCTAATCTGGCTACAATTATTGTAACTCTTTTTATTCGTCCAAAATATTTTTATGTTTTGGATAAGCGTAGCCTTACCTATTGGTCTATACTTGTTAATGTTATTGTATATAGACAAACAATATTATGTAGAAAGCTTGGAACATAATGTAATATGTTATAAAACAAAAGCATTATTATCATTTTATATTTTTTAAAGCAAAGCAAAAACATTTGTTTCATTGTGAATGTCACTTTCATTATGAATTAAATCAAGATCTGTATCAAACCTTTTTGTACCATCGAAGAAATTGATTCATAGACAGTTGACAGACCTGTACGTCATTTGGTCGGATTATGTCAATTCAATCTAATTGTGATCTGTCGGCTGGGTTTGACGTAACGCGACCAAACTACGTAGGCCCCCTATCTGCCTAGGAATCAACTTCTCTGATAGTACAATATAGAGTCAAGTCACGTGTGAGTTCTGCTCAAATCTAAAAGTAGACCATTGTCACACTGACCACGTACACATATTCGCTACTTTACCTCATTATAGTACAAATGGCATTTGAGCTGAGAATAAGTAAAAGGTTGAGTACAACTGAAATTACCTAAATCAAGAGAAACAAATCGACAGTTTGGCAAAAGTGGCAGAAAACAGCTTGAAAAATTACATTCGAAATTTAAAACAGTGTTCATGACAGTTGAAATTGAAGGTTATAAGTATAATATAATGGTTGCTGAGCATTTGCTGAGGTTTTTGCGAATAAAATCTGCCAGATGTACCTGCTTTTTAATGGACAATGGACATGTTCGTAATTTAAAATCAACCAGCAAGAAGAACAAAAAATTTAAATATTATTTCTTGCGAATTTTACAAAATTGTTAAGATTATAAAATACATATTATTAGTTGATTGAATGAATTTTCCAATAAAAATGCTTCGTATTTTATACAATTTCATATTTTTCTCGAGACTCTTAATAGTCAATATAAAAAGTCTGGTCTGGCGTATTTTTAAATATGAGCGATAATGTCAAAAGTTCAATGCTTCATGTCGTCAGGTGAATACTGAATACTAATATTATGCACTTTCTTTCACGAGGTCTGGAAATATCCAGAATCTCCCAAATGGATTGAAAATTTTTCTTAAAATAACTTTATTCAATATTTTTTTTTATGTAACTGTAAGAAATTCGAAGCGAAAAATAATTTACAGGGGTGTAGGGATACTAATTACTAACATTATATTATTACTTTATAATTTATGCGATTGGGTGTCTGTCTGTCTATTACCTCTTCACACCCAAACCGCTGAAGCAATTTTGTTGAAATTTGGTATGAATATTCCCCGGGAGGCGGGAAAGGACAATATGATACTTTTTTCCCGGATAATGTAAGTTTCAAAATAAAATTCGTAGCCCAGATAATTTTGTTAAAATGTCTTTTTCTTTTCCGTTATGTTATTAAAAAAAATTGCAAAACCTATAAAATTTATATTACAAACTTACTGGATATCGATCAATCAATCAAATCAACCTATATTCGTCCACTGCCAGACATAATATGAGGCCTCTCTCAATGAACGCCAAGATGGACGATCTCCTGCTACTCGCATCCAACATGGGCCCGCAACCAAACGGACGCGTTATAGTAAAAATAAATAATCGGCCAAGTGCAAGTCGGACTCGCGCACGAAGGGTTCCGTACCATTATAGAGCAAAATTAGACCAAAAATTGTGTTTTTTGTAAGTATACGAGCCCCCCTTAATTTTTTATTTTATTTTAATATTATTATTAAATATTAAAGTACAAGTAAAACTAAGGATTTTGTGGAAAATTCAAGGGCCTACCTGTTGCTATTATTGATATAGAGTAAAAAAGGCCAAAAAAATCACGTTTGTTGTATGGGAGCCTATTAATTTTATTTTATTTTTAGTATTTTTTGTTATAGCACCAATGGATATACACAATCTGTGAAAATTTCAACTCTCTAGCTATTACCGTTCTTGAGTTACAGCCTGGAGACAGACAGACGGACAGACGGACAGACACCGAAGTCTCATGAATAGGGTCCTGTTTTCACCCTTTGGGTACGGAACCCTGAAAGGTTAATTGCAGTTCATATTAATTCCAATATGCGTCGAACCGTTGATTGTTTAGGACGCAATGGCGCGAAAACAAATCTGGGAATGAGTCAGTCATGATGGAAAATTTGTGCGGTGTTTTTACGCGACAAGTTAATTGTAAAAGTATGAGTTAAACTAAAAAATCATCTTTCCGGTTAAATAAAGAAAAGCTTCAGGTCTTGATTGTTCACTTGAGTGAAGTATCCTTTATTATAAATACATATTTCGATGCAGGAAGCGCCGGCGTCAATATTTCTATTAACTAATCGTACTTTAATAAAACATTGCACAGAATAAATTAGTGTTCGCTATGAAAACATCAATTGATTCGAGCGTGCGAGGAGCACGTCCGCTAGAGCGAGACAGATGTATGTTGTGCGCTCCGTCCCCGCGGTAAGGACGGTCGTTGCCCTCGCGGACGGCCCCGAGTGAACTTCGAATATTGTGTGCGTTTATTTATTGTGAACTGTAGATCCGATCGAATAATCTGTCTTCCGTGATTTAATTGTGACGGTGCATCGTCTCGCCTACGTGAGATTAGTGATAGTGACCCTAAGTGTTAAGTCGTCAAAGTGTAAGGTGGAACAACTTTGGGAGTATAAGATATGAGGTAAAAGGTGCTTGACATTGAAATATCGGTGGCCATCAAAATTTGCAGTTGCGCGTTTTTTTCCATTAGCACAGATAAAAGATAATAGTACAAGTACCATTAGTGTTTTCTGAATAAGCAGTAGTAGTTTAACTAATAATTTTAGTCGTTAATAAAGTTTTTTATTAATCTAGTGTCAAGTCCTACGTGGTTTCCATGTTTAATACTGTTGTCAATTAAACCAACTAAGTACTCGTGTGAATTTTCTCTGGCAGCTACATAATTAAGAGCGTTTATACCTTTCACGCTCAATTTGGCTTAAAACTGTACTTTTCAAACTTGAAAAAATCATCAATCACTTATCTTTATATAAATGTTGATAACTTATTTTTATAGCAAATTTTACTGTCTATATAGTTAGCAGAGAAAAAAATAAGATTTATCTCTATTTGTACATTAAATCTCGATTCCGTAACAGAGGTTTTCTTAAATTCCGTTTTAGTATCAGTTTCGAAACTTTTAATTTTCGAAACCAGCGACAGATCTAATTAAAAAATAATAATAACCTATTGACAAGATCCTTAAGCAAATAGCAGAAAAAATATTTCATTTAGATATTTAACTTTATGTATTTTAAATTAAAAAAATGAGAAATATCAAAGAAATATCAAGGGATTAAAACTGTTTTTTTACCTATTTATTTAACTTAATTTAATATAATAATAGCTTCGTATCATAGAAGAACACTTTAATTTAAAAAATTGATCTTAAATATCAACCAATCTTTTGTTATTTTTTTTCTACAAACATTTTAAAACTACTATAAATCGCTGCGCGCACAGCAATTCCAACAGTCCGCCGCAGGTTTGTATGGAAACTTGAAATAAGGTGTAAACGCTCTTAAATAAATTATTTTTTGTAATGTTAATGCAGGAACACAGTGTGCCTCTCGGCATAGGCCTCCTCCAACGACTAAATAACTGTTTTCTGTCATTTGAAGACTGTCTATAGTTTGTACGCTAAATTCTCTCATAAGTAATGCAGGAATATTATATTTCCATGGTTATGGCTTTATTATTTAGGCTCTAGAGTTACTCATAAGTCATAACTCATAAGCTACTTTTTATCACAGCTATTGCTTACACTTGTTACGGTCAAAATAGACTCGTTCAGAGACTATCAAAATAGTAGAAATAAATCTACAGTACTTTGAATGTGGAAATTTATTGTCTTTCTGTTCCTCCTTACGCTTAAACTGTGCACTTTGGTCCTTAGGAAAGGACCCAAGATAGTTTTCATTGCAAAATGGTCTCTACAGTAAACTTTAAAAAAAGGTTGTTTTTCTAAATTGTGCAGGTCTCTCGGGATGAATTTTATGAGCATCTGTCTAGCGGTTATATAAATAAAGTAATGATAGGGTGTAAACAGTGTGATCGGTCGACTATCGCGATAGGGCCGTGGTCACGTACCGACAGTAGTGTTTACGAACTTTATCAATAACACCGCGACTGCGGAGACACAGGGCAAGCTATGATATAGCTACATTGGTATTTGGTACGTAAGTCCGAATGGAACGGTAAATGTACGCAAGTCGTGACGGCGCGGGCGCCGTTGTTGAGTGACGAGTGATGACTGATGACGTTTAGTTCGGTCGGTTTCAGGGATTTTTTTAAGGTTGAAACGACGGTATATTTTGACATGAAGGTCAGATTCTATAATGAAACAAACGTAACATATTTTTAATAGTATCAAAAATATCGGTAAACTTTACAGCCAATCGTTCGACTATACAGACGATTCGATAAGCTGGTTGCTACATATCATTTTCTAAGTCTTGAAGGAAGACAGGTTTATTTAAGTATTGTTAATAATAATTGACCTACAGATTTTCAGATTTTTTATGTCAAAGACAGTAAAATACAGATGTGTCCCAAGATTCTGCCCCAAGATTCTGATTTTAATAATTAAAAATTAGTAAAATCACATCGAGACAAATGTATAATATTATGGTCTCGTATATTATATTGGTTGGTGTGTTAACAACCTCCGTAGTGGGTTCAAGTTCGGACGAACGACAATGAACTTGGCCGTGACTCATGCATACCACAGTCATCAGTATTACGAAACCTGAATGCAGAACTGCGAATGTGATTTATAGAACTCAATTCTGATGTTCTACGATCAGGAATTCGATTCCCGAGAAAAATTTGAGAAAATCCCTAAAGATTTTCTTAAAAGTTCTGAGGTATTAAAAATATTAGGTGATAATGGTGATAAGGTGTTTTTGGCCATATTGATTTATTTTACTTTGAAAAAAGTTAAAATTGACATTTTTACGTTTCAACATTTTCTCGTGGTTTTTTAAATTTTTATGATATTTTACGAAACTGTTAGGCACTTAACACTTATGTTTATATTTCCTTTATGTTGCACATTAATTTATTTGTAAATGATTGATTGCAACTATTTCTTAGTATGAATAATTCTACTCAGGGCCCCCGCTACCATATGTGCAAAAATCCTTTTTTTACACACATGCGCCACTAGTAGCCCTTACGGGGGCCCTGATTCTAATTTCTTCTTCTCACATTGCTCTTCTTGCAAATTCCATTATTATTTATTCAATTTATTTATAGCCACGTCACTTTTTTACGCGTCACCGTTTCATTCACGAAAGGTCGTTTTATTTTGTTCATATTTCGGTCCTGATAAAGTCCAATTGGGTTCAATAATTTGTACGTGAGTGTTACTGGTCATGCACCTCTGCGCCGAGAGGCCCTGGTTTCCATTAACCAGCTATTTGACTTTCATTATTGTTGGCAGGTTGCGAAGATTAATATAATTCATTGAGTAATATTCGTTTATAAAATTCATTGTTTATAAGTCGTTATGACGTAGTGTTGTGCAAGAATTTGACATTTAGCTGGCCTAAATGAGGAAATTCTGACGAACGTGGTCAGGGAATGTGATAATTTTGACGACAAATTAATACAAATTATGATTGGATATAGCTCATATAGCGCATCATAAGCGCCATTGCTAGCGACGTGTTTTGTCAAATCCTATTAGTTGTTCCTTAATCTACCTTCGCTGTCGAATTTTTTTACTAATGGTCCTGTTGAAAAAGATTGATGTACTTAATATTTTGTGTTAGTGATAGAGATTAACTTATCTATTCTTTCAAAAGACATACTAATTAATAATAATAGCTCCCACACCAGTTTCGGTGACGGTGGCTGGTTTCATTGAAACCAGGCCAGCTACGCAGAAGTATTTTTATAGTGCCCAAGTGTGTGCGCAGTACACAAGAGCACTCTCTATTCCTTTACTCTCATAACCCAGTGGGACGGCAGACCGACACGACCGGCGAGAGATCAGGCGCAGGACCTACTTTTAACATGCTCATCCGACGCATGGATCATCTTACTTGTCAGATAATCAGGTGATCAGCCTGCATTGTCCTAACCAAACTTGGAAATAACATGTTTCCAACGCGGGAATCGAACCCACGACCTCCGAGTCAAGAGCCGCGCTCTGTACCACTAGAGTCTAGACCACGGAGGCTATATAGGACCTCGGGATACCCGGCAAGGTATTTCAAAATGTTACCAATGTTGCTATAATTATAAGGTATACCAGAATATTCCTAAGCGTCATACGTCTAGAAGTTTCTGTAATATATTCCTCGGACGTAGGCGACTCTTGAGGCGGCCATGACACTAAGTGACATCATTCGTGCTGTGATTCCATTTCACTCAAGGTCAATGCTGGCATGCTCTAGAAACATCTAGAATTCGTGAGTATCCTTTTAGTAATAGTATTTAGATTTATGCCAAGGTTATAAGATTGACATGCAAACATGCATTAGCTCATTTCATCATTGCTATATTCCTTCTGAAATTTTCTTTTTTTGGTGTAAATAATATTTTTCATACTACCTATGTCGATTTCCGTATATAAGTAGCTGTTTTCAGAATTTAGGCTAAGCTATAATATAACGTCATATTATTGTATAGTATAGCTTAGAGCGTAACAATATCGCGCACTTTACATTGTCACGCTATGCACTTATACCAATAATATACAGTGCAGTTAAGGCCGTCATAGACTTAGCTATAATATATATTAATATATTTATAGCTAGGCATATTAATATATATTTTCTATACAATTTTCGCGTGACCGCACACTCAGCTATAATATATATTTCTGGTCTCAGTGTGTTTAGTACGGTATATTAATATATATTATAGCTAAGTCTGTGACGGCCTTTATAGTATGTTTGGTGAGAGATATTATTGTGCCACGATCTATACCATATGCTATTATATTATAGCTTGGTCTGAGAGCATCTTTAATAGTGCTCTACGCTACTGAAAACGTTGCCAGCGGCGTTCACATCAAAGCATATCGGCATAATGTACTACGCTATAAATACGTCCCTATAAAAACATCTTCCAAGGAGCGGCGAAGAAAACCGACGTCTTCCGAAGGCCGCCGAAGGGATGACAAACTACAGCCTCTAGCCAATACGTTTTCTTTATCGCTTCTTTAAAGAATCGCCCATCTAAATGTATGGAATTGACATTACATTATATATCATCACTGTCGACTGTCGACTTCATATCGAACGCTTATGTTAATTCCAAACATTTTGATCGGCGATTCTATCAAGAAGCGATAAAGAAAACGTGTTGGCTAGGGGCTCAGTGCTTTCCTTGGAACGCGGAAAACGCCGCACATGTTGAAAATACAGATGGACATTGACCCCGACTTAGGCCCGAATCAGATGAATCTAGTCATTATCAAGCTGAGCTATATCTAATGCTAACGGAAACGACTAATTTCTTAGGCACAGAAACGCTTAAAATTTTTGTTTGTGTGGTTAAAAAAAACTGTACCTCAATATTTGGAGGTACTCAAAAATATTTGAAATATTAAATAAATTCAAACGAAAATCTTTTAAAACTCTAAAATATTCAGAAGATTTTATCGTTTACAGCTTACAGCTACGTTGTTTTTCTAGTTACGTTACGTTCGCTTGCGTCGAGCTTTAAGTCCATAATAGGATTTCTCTCTAGTTTACAAGACTCTCAGAAAAGCCTTTTATTAACGAAAACATCACAGTATTTTTTCAAGTAGTTGAGTCAGTTTCTACTAAGCAAGGAAGTAAAGATGATAATGATTAAGTTCATGAACATTATTACTCTCTGTAAATTTTACACTGAAATAAATTTACAACTCACATTTCAAGTAATTTAAGTAAAAAACTGACTCAGTTTATTATGAAGGAGTAAAAAAGATGCAGGCCTTATTAGTAAGTACTTTATGATATTTTTACTCAAGTGGAGTTCGTATTATTTTAAAAGATCCTATACTATGTCCATACTCATATTATTTAAATGCGAAAGTGTGTTTGTCTGTCTGTCTGTTACCTCTTCAGGCCCAAACCGCTGAACCGATTTTGCTGAAATTTGATACAGAGATATTTTGAGTCCCGGAAAAGGACATAGGATTCTTTTTATCCCGGATAATGTACGGTTCCCGCGCGATAAACGAATTTTATTAAAATATGGATTGTTCTATAATATTATATAGGGCAGTGTTACTCTTAAATTATATAACTATTAACCTAGATCAATATACAAAAAATCAGCTGGTTAGAGTTCCGTAGTCAACGAGAACTTGTTGAAAAAATAATTTGCTCTAGGGAACCTGCAGGATAGTACCAATGCTTAGGCTTTGTAATTCCAAAGTAACTGTTATCATCGAACCTCTTGAAAGCACAATGATCATTGTTTTATATGACTCGAGCCTAGAGTGCTACAAAACTTTCTACGACTAATATCAAATGCAATAAGGCCCACAATCCTACTTTATCCAACTTCTATAAAAATGGTAGTCATGTAAAAGTTCTAAAGCATTACAGATCATTTTATTCTCTGTACAACATTCTTTTCCAAAATCTGAATTTAATAATTTCAATCGAATATAAATAAAAAAGATTGATACATTTATAATATATTACGTAAGTTGTTTTGAATAGTTTCTTTCCACCAAATTCGTTGCTTTCAATTGAAACATATTTATTTATTTATTTTTTATGGAATCAATTAATGACTTAAGCTCACTTACTATTGCAAAAGTAATACCATATGTAACAATATATTGTTACATTGGTATTGGAGAAATCGTTAAAAAGCTTTTGAACTATTATTACGACCTAAGAAACTATTACCACCGCACGATTTTATGCGCAGATAAAGGTAATAGTCGCCTATAGCTTTCGGTGTTTCATACCATACATTTCGGGGTTTAGAAATTCATTTGCCAAGTCGATAACTACATAGAATACGACAAAGATAATAATCTATACATATAATAAAACTGTAGAAATGTGAATTCTGTACATTAAAGATATTCAAAAAATAATAAGCGGGGGTGTCACTAGATCGCTATAGAAGCCAAAAATGTGATTAGTTTTTGTCTGTCTGTCTGTCTGTCTGTTTGTTCCACTATCACACGAAAAATTTTCCCCCACCCCTCTAAGGGGACAAAAGAGGGGTCAGATTTTGAGTCAAACTTTTTTCTTTAACACGAAAACTACTGATCCGATTTGCATACGGTTTTCGCAGTTATATTTGTCTTCTTCCAACTCAACATCTGGTGTATAACCCCCCCCCCCCTCTAAGGGGACTAAAAAGGGGGTCAGATTTTATATCAATTTTTTTCTTTAATGGACTTACTTCATATTATTAACTGTATTTTCCAACTTAACATCAGGTGTACACAATTTTTTCCCCCACCCCTCTTAGGGGACAAAAGAAGGGTAAGATTTTGTATCAACTGATGAAGTAGAAATACTTTAAATGGCAAAACAACGTTTGCCGGGTCAACTAGTAATAATAATAATATTATAATAATATCTATGGACGCTTCACACCACGTCAGTCTGGGGGCTGGCCCCGTGCTAAGTACCTGAAGGACTTGTATTACGGGTACCAGATAACGAAAATATATTTAATACATTTATACTATACATGTATTTAAGATTTTTATTATATGATACACAAATTTAATACACATCCATGACCCAGGAACTTAGGTAACTTTTTGTTCCGTCGGCGGGATTCGAACCTGCGACCCCCGGCTTGAAATACCAACAGGCAACAGCCCACCAACTGAGCCACAGAAGTCGTCATATAAAGATGTGCTTACTATAATTGTTTTGGGTATTCGATAGAAGAATCCGAAGATTTTAGCCCGCATTCTAAGACATAGGTACCTAGTTTTCCAATCAGAGAACGTAATGCGACTCAGTGGCGCACAATGCTGAATTATGCTTAATGCTGAAACTACTCTACTGTCACAGTTGGTATCCATTGCACGCATCAAGCGAAAGCACTACTTTTGATAGGGCTCGATTGTGCGAAGCTGTGTTGTTGTTAAAATATTCACCATTATAAGCATTATGCCGCTTAATGCGACATAATGCTCTTATTGGAAAACACCCGTTATGGTTTGCGAAGTCTATGACGTTTCTTGGCCACTACTGGCCACTTCTGTTTTCCAGATAAGTATTATAGTAATAATTTACCTTTGCCCGGTTAAGGTTTCTAAGGACTTATGATAAGATACTCTTTTCATTAGCGCTTTTGAATGGCTTAAATGATGATGATAATATTTACGACTAACCAATTACTAAAAAGACATGCTCCTGTCGAAAAACCTCGTTTAATATTATAATAAGAAGTCAAGGATCAGTCATATAATATTTTCCGGTTTTCTAATGTTATTTCCCGTTCAAACGCTGCGGGGTAGCCACAAGCCGCAGTAAATATGACGCTTCCTTATGTATTTTCCTGGACCTGACCTGAAGTCAATCGTTAACTGGTAAAGGATATTGCTGTCTTCGCGTTCTGCAGAAATACAATGAACTCCAGTTTCGTTTACATTTCAAGCGGATACTAAAGATTTAAACTAAATATTCAAACTAATTTTATGGTTTTAATAGGGTGCTAGATCCTGGGTGGGCGCAGAGATACTGAAAGAAAATCTTAAATCATCTTGAAGAAAAGTCTTCGGCGTAGTAGATTTGTCTTTACGATATAGCAGACTATAGGATAATTACTAATTAAACTTCCTTAAATTGAGAATTTGACTAAGTATTATTATTATATCTATTCACAAAATGCGTTTATCGTTCACTTGATAACACTTCACGTGAATAAAATAATTATTACAATGTTGATAATATCCTTTTATCCATGACTAAATGCTAGACAAGTAGAGTCATTTGAAAATGGAATGTCTTCCAAAGTGAGTGGTCATAATTTGAAATGTCATAAAAAAGTTCTTTTTTAAACGTCATAATTAACTCGTAAATACTCGTAAGTCGTACATTATTTTATTTGTAATTTAGTATCCATAAAGTCTTCTGATTTATTCCACTGTTAACGATCTTTGAGCAAAATCATCACATTATTTACTTTATAAAATTGAATGTTTTTCTCGCACGTGCAATCCGTTAACTGTTGTCAGGAAAAAGAAAAATATTGTAATTTGTTTTTAAAAGTTAAAATGTAATTGAGTGCCCTTAGTCATCTCGTTATTTTAGAAGCGCTTCGGGGAAAATGTGAGAAAGGAGAGTTCAAAATTTTAAATTTACTTGAAATTAGATTTTAGTGTTCTATGATACTAAATAATTTTTAATACCAGAATTTAAATTAATGAAATAAAACCAAAATAAAACATGTGAAAATAAGTAATGTCATTCCTTGTTATGTGATTAAAAAAATATATTTTTAGCAGTGATTTTTAGCTTCATTTTTTCTTGTATTTTAATTTCATAATATTAACTTACTTATACGTTTTTACTTGCCAATTTCAAGTTATTTTCTGAAGTCGTTAGTTACTAGAAAATCATCTTGATTGAAGCATTTTAAGATCTTTATCAAAAGCGATACCGTACGTTTTTCCTTCATCAAATCGTCTGAAATAAGGAAATCCGGAATGAAGGATGACGAAATATTACCAAAACATATTTGATTACGTAATTATACTTTGATCTTTGGAAGTATTCGGATATTTTTCCTCCTTTAATAACTTTACCCCGTACTCATCAACTCGAGAGGACCATAAAAACAACCGCGTGACAGTTGAGTTCGAATTTAAAAACAAAACTGATAGGTCATAAGGAAAACGGAAACGTCATGCTGGTCGTTGAACCCTAGCGGCGAGTCAATGTCATAGTGCGACTCGGAGATTCGGCAGGAACGGGGGTTAGTACGGGGTAGCAGGGTGCAGCGCGCAGGGTAACGACCGCGGCGGGGTCGACGCCCGGCGCCACGCGGCCGCGTGACCGAGCCATCCGATTGATCGGAGCGGGATGGCACTACGCCTTAATACCCTCACGACCCAACCACCCCCGCACCCGATATGGGAAACAGAACTCTGCGTGCCGACGATAGAGCACACTTCCGGTCGACACAAAAGTGGTGGATAATACGTTTACGGGCGAGCGAAAAGTTTACGCACACTGCGGCGTTAAGGGAAGTAGTTTTGCTCAAAATATTGATTTTTCCGCGGGCCTCGGGACCGCGTGGCGGTGTATGTGTGCGTGCGGGTGTGTGCGTGCGCGCGCGTGTGTGCACGTCTATTTTGGATGTAGCACGTGGCCGTGTTGATGCTTGTTGACATGCGTTCTTTTTATGATAGCACTACCGTTGATAACGTTACGTAACGGACTTAGGCTCAGTGCGAATTTCTGGTACTTCTTATTTAATACAAGTCAAAGGATTAACAGCTAACACTAATAAATCTTAAGTCCCGGCACGAACATACTAATCTACTTATAAAATCACGCTGTCTTAAGCTTTATGATTAATAGTCTAATATAATTGTTACTTTGGTATCTAATAATAAAAAAAATCGAACAAAATATATGTACTCAAATATACTGTAGAGCATAATCTGAAAGTACTCTACAATTTTTTAAGAAATCCGCCCTAGACGAAGACGCTGCACGCAGTTACATAATAATAACTCAACCTTAATTACATTAGAGCCTGTTTCACCACTTCCTGAATATACTATAAGTGCCGAATAGGCTATTCACAACTTTTTTGACAGATTCTCTATACCCGATTTGTCAAGTTAATTGGTGGATAGCCTATCAGGAAGTGGTGAAACAGGCCCTAAGTCATGTAATTTATTATTTTATCCTAGGTTTATTTAGTGGGTAAATAATAATAAATAATTGTCAATTTACATTTGTAAAGCTCTAGTAAAGTTGATCGTATAACAATTTCATAATATGGAGAATGGAATGTATGAAGAGTTCATTTGTTTTAACCCTTTATCTAAACGCATTATCTTCGAATTTGGAATATTATTAGTTTTTGAATATAGTAATATTATTATAGAATAACGATATCGCAATTTCTCACGCACACATCTGCAGCCTTACCCTTGATTTTGCCTCAAGGTCTCTACCCTCTAGCTCTGGGACCTCAGACTTGAGGACTTCCGCATAAGTCTGTCCCTCTCTAAACTGCGGGCAATGTCGAAATTTGCCGATCGAAGTCCCAGGTCGATGACCGAGGACATAGGTATTTGTAAATAAACAGTGCTGCTATATACCGAAACTAGGTATGTTCTGATTGGGCTACCTGGAAATCGCAAAAATGGCGGACATTTTTGTTATTTGAATAGAGCCTGTTGACCAGTGATACTGTCATTTTATTATAGTTTTAGTTGTTATTAATTTTCGTTCTTTGTATTTTGCTCTAATCTGTAAGAAAAGTTAATGATCCAATAAGTAGTAAGAACAGAAATAAAATAATGGAAAAACTAAAACTCTTAGGATAATAATGAAAAATGGTCTAATATCTTAAATCGTCTTAAAAACTTATATTACTCCTCTTTTTCGTCGATGGAAAAACTACTCGCATGCAAATCACTATGCCTTAAACAATAATAAATAAATACGGAACCCTAAAAAGAATAAAATATATTAGAAATAAAGCATGATCATTGATCAATCGATGCGCTGAAAGCAGTTATAAAAATATTTTTAACCCTGGAAACCGAGCGAAAAAACTATTTTTCGCAATAAACTCCTATCTTATGTCGTTTGCCAGAAGATAAAGTATATTCATGCCTAACTTTTAAATTAATTAAGATTTTATTGGTTTAAGTGTGAAGAGGTAGACAGAGAGACACTCTTAACATTAATAATATTTAGGGCCTGTTTCACCACTTCCTGATAAGTGCCGAATAGGCTATCCACTACATAACTTGACAGATGAAGTATGGAGAATCTGTCAAAAAAGTTGTAGATAGCCTATCCGGCACTTTATCAGGAAGTGGTGAAACAGGCCCTTAGTGTAGATATAGGCGACATTTACCGTCAGACTGCTCGATCTTATTGGAAAAACAGAGCTGCTGGTAGATTGTAGAGTAATGATTGCTCAAACACTACAGACTTATAGTACCTTTTTGCTTCATTCGACACTCGACATACAGTAATTTGCCATGTTTCAAATAAAAGTGTCTGTGTTTTCCACTGTATTGCTCTTTTGCACTCTAAGAATTGTCGATGTCCGACTAGACGCAAATGAAACTACCATGGGAACCGTACATTCGCAAAAAGAAAAAATGTTACGAAGATAAAATTAAATGAAAAGATTTTAAAACTATCCCAACAATACAAAATCATAATCTGTTCGTAAATCGTATAGGGTTTAAATAATAATTAAAATTTAAAGGTTGAGGATCAACTGATTATTTTGTAATTTACAAAATATAATAATATCTAAAACCATTTATTTACTTAAAATATAACTACAACTTAAACCTTTGACTACTATCTCAATAGTATAATTAGTCCTCAACCCTCAGGGAATGAAGTGATCAAAACAAAACCTAATCGAAATCATAAGAGCTAGGAACGGGGAGGCGCCGACCTACCCCCCAGGACCTAGGGCAACGCTGCATCGATGCACCTATCTAGATTCCAGAGTATATCTAGGTAGACTATATCTAGACAGTCTGCCCGCGCACGCCCGCCGCCTCACGCACACAGACGTAACGAATGAGTTTGTTTACATTTATTTTTGATGAAAATTTTAAATTATTGATGAGTTTCCACAAGTTCATATTGTTTATGAATACAGTTAATAAAAATTTTGTCCATATTCGTAGTTATACATACTTTTTCATAGAATACTAATAAAAAATCGTATATAAAACCGTATTTGGTTCTTTTTGATTAAGACTTGTGATAATTTATTACATTTGTAATAATATTATATTCTACAGATGTTTTGTTATAAAATACTCGTATGATAGGAAATATACAGCTTCTTTGAAATATAATGTGCAAACGATTCCTATGCACTATGTTATAACTTATAAATTAAAATACTCTACTAATACCCGGTTTCTGCGATTTTCTTAATAGTTTTAATGGTTTACGTTTTGACCTCAGTCAATCAAAAACTCTAGCGAACAGATGTCTCGTCATAAATCTCAGAAACGGGGCTTTAATCTAACCAGTAACCACATTAGGTTATTGTCTTTTCGTCCTAGCTACTAATACAGGTATAAAGAAAAAAACGCCAACATCTTAGTTTTTGCATGAAATCAGCAATAGCCAATTCATGCACGTAGGTGTGGGTAAATCGATGCACATTGGCACTGCGTTCGGGACCTACCCCAACGAATCCGAGCGTTGCACCCATCTAGACTTGTGTGAGAGCTAGCCCTGTGTGAGACCTAACGAGACCTAGCTTGTGTGCGCTCAATTATTGGACGGGGATGTTTGTACTGATAGGTTTTATATGTTTTTCGTAGAGCGTCTCCTGTTGAAATGAAGATGTAATATATTATGTAGTATGTTTTACATTACATTACAATATAGTTCTTTAGTAGTAGGTAATTTCAGCAAAATCAGTTAACAGAGGTAACAGACAGACAGACATACAAACTTTGAACTTTCGCATTTATAATATTATATACATTATCTATATATACAATAAAACTGTAGAAATGTGAATTCTGTACATTAAAGATATTCAAAAAATAATAAGCGGCGAGTGTCATTACATCGCTATAGAAGCTAAAAATGTGGTTAGTTTTTTGTCTGTCTGTCTGTATGTTTGTTCCACTATCACACGAAAACTACTGATCCGATTTGAATGCGGTTTTCACAGATGTATTTGTCTTCTTCCAACTTAACATCTGGTGTATAAAAAAATTTCCCCCCACCCCTCTAAGGGGACAAAAAAGGGGTCAGATTTTGTATCAAACTTTTTTCTTTAGCACGAAAACTCTGATCCGATTTACATACGGTTTTCGTAGATATATGTGTCTTCTTCCAACTCAACATCAGGTGTATAAACTCCCCCCCCCCCTTCTAAGGGGACCAAAAAGGGGGTCAGATTTTGTATCAAATTTTTTCTTTAATGGACTTACTTCATATTATTAACTGTATTTTCCAACTTAACATCAGGTGTACACAATTTTTTCCCCCACCCCTCTTAGGGGACAAAATAGGAGGTAAGATTTTGTATCAACTGATGAAATAGAAATACTTTAAATGGCATAACAACGTTTGCCGGGTCAACTAGTAATATTATTAAGTATGGAAGTATAGATAATATGGATTTTCAAAATATTATTAAAACTAATTAATCGGGACTTAATAACGCGACTTTTTCTAGTAGTAATGTTACTTAAGTCTCGACTAATAAGTATCAATTAGGTATTAATTTTCAAAATACTGTCGGATCCGGTGCAAGCATTTCAACCAATTTCAAAATTTTGAAAAACATGAATATTAGACCCATTTCTGGAACTTGCCTTTTTTAATAGTGATTAGAAAAAGAAGATAAGCCAAAATTTTAGCTCTTCACTTCGGAAACCAGACACATCGTAGACCCCCATCTCCACCTGGGTGGTGCAGGAATCTATACATAATATAATTAAACTGTAGAAATGAAAATTCTGTACATTAAAGATATTCAAAAAATAATAAGCGGGGGGTGTCACAATATCGCTATAGAAGCCCAAAATGTAGTTAGTTTTTTGTCTGTCTGTCTGTCTGTCTGTACAGACAGACAGACAGACAGACATTGAAGTCTTAGTAATAGGGTCCCGTTTTTACCCTTTGGGTACGGAACCCTAAAAATAGTATAGGAGCTAACGGAGGCCAAGGATTGATAGTACACCTTGAGCACTGCAAGAACGCAACACCAGAGGACGTATACAACAGTTGCACTGGTGTCTGGGAAATTCTGGTTTAAAGAGTGTCCTTAGAAGTCAATAGTCGTATTCCATCAGGTGATCCGCAAGCTCGTTTCCCAGTTCATTTCATAATAAAACATAATCTAATGGTAACGTGAAATTAAGGTCCTTAGAGGATCCTGATTTCTACGAAAAGCCGTAAATAAAGTCCAAAAATGTCTAGAATATTATAAGGGTATATTCAACAATGTATATATTTTTATTATTTTAATATTCCTCATAACATTGAAAAACATAAAAAGGAAAACAATTTTCCGCGGCACACGTTCGCGCGCCATCTAGCGGGGGATAGCGGTACATCTCTTCCAGTTTATTCTCACAGATGTCTCTAGCTTGTATTTTTTGACGTGGCTGATAAAAATAATATTAACTAATTTTTAATTCTTATACTTACTTACAATTAATATATAAAGATTATAAAATATATTAATTATGATGACCTAAATCAATTTTACTTAGGGCTGATTTTTCAATCGTCAGATAAACTTTACCATTGGAATAAATTTGGCACTTTGACATTTTTTTCATATAAAATCTGTCAAAACGCCAAATTTATTCCAATGGTAAAGTTTATCTGACGATTGAAAAATCAGCCCTTAGTCTTTAATTTTAGTTAGTGTTTTAGTTCATATTTTGTACGAACATCGATATGTAACGGCAAGCTGTGTTCTCATAGTAGAGCCACAGGTAGAGCTTAACTCTACAATGAGAACTTATTCTTTTTTAATTAAATAAAAAATAGTATATGTTTCAGTTTTCGTCATCATTATCATTTTTATGAATGAATATAAAGTCTAAAACAACAAAATTGGAGACAATATTATAATACGCAGTAACCTAATTTGAAGAATAATAATATGTAGCGATAGCAAACAATTTCAAAAGTGCCAAGGTCTTCTTAATACTAACACGATTCCATTCTTAAACCCAAATAATTAATCTCTACTTAAAATTGAGGTAATTTTGCATAGAGATAAAGCATGATAGTAGAATAATGGTTTTAAATAGTCACTTAATCCTATAACTATGGGTAGCATCCAAGGAAATTATGAGAAAGGATCTTAATCCTTGAATTAATTTAACAACTGTATCTATTTAACGTACTACATAAAATATAATGATAAAGGAAACCCCTTTCTCTAAGTAAAGATAAAGAAAAGATAAAGATAAGATAAGGTAGACCGGAATGTGTGTGGGAATAGACCTGTGCAGTTTTTGGACCTGCGCAGGTGATCGGCGCAAAATCGAAAATCAATTCGTTCGACTGATACCTGCGCAGGCATACCTGCACAGGTGGACCTCTGCCATTAGATAAATCATTGTTGTTAGTGATGATGATGATTTTCATCAATACAGGAGACAGTTTTCCACAATGGATCTATTTTCTAGTCTATTTCGAACACAATGCGTTATTCAAACCTTGTACATCGGCGATTTATGTCGCCGCTAAAACTGACACTTCTATGAAATCCTGCCCTAGAACACGGACAGTAGGATGACTAATTATTTTCGGGCAAAACGCCAGGGAAATGAGAATGAGGGCGGACGGTTTGCACGAAAACATAAAGGTTTAGTCTTCATGTTAGGTTTTTATAAAAGGAAATTTGGAATAACATTTTTTTATGAGATAAAAATATATAAGGTACACTGTTATTTTTGTTTTTGATCCTTCGCTCTTTTAACCGATATTACTCGCTTTAAATGTCTCCGATGAATAAGTTGTATTGTTATATTGGTTTTAGCGTTACTAATCAACTGTGTTGTTAACACAATTTCTGAATTAAAAACTTCTTTAGAGGCGTTGTGCACTTTTTTGGATTGCTAAATTATGGTTAATTCGCGTTATATATTATTATGTGGTCTGAGTGAAAATTCGAAAGATGCCGGTGCAAGTTTCTACCGCGCGGCGAAAACGAATGTCTTCTTTATTGTTTTGATACCTGCTGACATCCCCGGAGTGCTAACCAGTTTTTATCAAAAATATTACAAAATATATACTCTCAGAAGACATATTAGACAAATCAAAATGCGTTGTTACGCATTTTACCTTTGTTTTAATCATTGATTAAAATATTATTCTGTGTCATCGCTAGCAGATTCTTTTCCTCTCCTCAGCACGATCACCTTCGCTGAGTTGTCTGTGTCGGTTCGCAATGTGCAAGGTCTGTAAAGTGCGAGGTCACTAATGTAACGCTAAAGTGTTTTTAGTGCAGCTTCACTGCGCTTAAATATTTATAACGCCATATATGTTTATATTTGTGTTTATATTTGTTGAATCTATATATGTATATATATATAATTTTTTTTATATAAAACTCAAAGGTGACTGACTGACATGGTGATCTATCAACGCACAGCCCAAACCACTGGACGAATCGGGCTGAAATTTGGCACGCAGGTAGATTTTATGACGTAGGCATCCGCTAAGAAAGGATTTTCATAAATTCCAACCCCAAGGGGTAAAAATAGGGGATGAAAGTTTGTATAAAATAATACTTAACGCGAACGAAGCCGCGGGCAAAAGCTCGTATGCTATAAATTATTATTTTGGCAAAAGTCATGGTTTGAAGCAAAATGATTCTATACTTCCTATTCAAAACTTCGCGTCTGTAAAAAAAATATAAAAACAAGTATTTTGACTTAATATTTTTAGGTGCAAACGCTATACAAACTTTTAAAACTGTCGAGCGCAAACTTTGTCGATATTGCACCATCAGAGAATTCAAAGGCACTACCTTGCCACCACCTACGTGGTACCTTTGTAGGGTTATGTCAAACTCAGGCGACAGATCACGACTATAATATAACCCGACCCGATACTAGGTACATCTATAAAATGATTTCTCAGATGGTAAGAATAAGGTGACAGTGTAGTACACCTTTTCTCGAGTTATCTGTCGGGATGTGGCAAGTGGCGATACATCATGATAACCTAATTCGTATGGGAAATGGTTGCGTACTGTACGGCTAATATTGCACAACACCTGACAAAAATGATAAGCATTCCTTAAAGGCTTTAAGCTGTTTTTGGGCCCAAAAATGGGCTCGCTTTTAATATTGTGTAGTTACAGAAAACTGGTATAAAACAACTGAAATTTATATTATATTCATACCGCTTTTGATTAGCTTACACTTACATTAACCAATAAACAACGTTGTTGAATGAATAAACGCCTATAAAGGCCCCCTGAAACGGGGCCTTTTCTTGGGAAATCCTTGATGTATAAATACATTCTCTGTCTTGGAAAAAAAATTAAAATTGTAACAATATGGAAACAATCATACTTAAAATAAAAATTCAGAGAGTCTTAAGCGGAAAATGCTGGCTTTTATAGTCGACGAGCCGACGGCCGATTGATCGTGACTCAGGTCAAGGGACCGCTGACTCGGCAGAATTACGTTAATTATAGTCTTCGCATTAATATAACGATTATTGAGATATTATACACTTTTGTAAGATTATTTATTATTCTAATACTAAAGTATATACTACATAGTATAAAAAATATCTCTTCCCGCTGTTTGCCCCTATATTATTTTTAAATCTTTAAAATTATGCACGGATTTTGATGCGATTTTTAAAATAGATAAAATAATTCAAGAGGAAGGTTTAACATTGAGAAAATTGAGAACTTCTTGGCCTTCAGTAATAGTTTAACTATGTTTATTGAAAAAAAAATATAGTTATAATATCGCTGGGTGACATGTCATTTAAGAGTATCTTCTAGAGTCATGTCATGTTTTTCCATACAACCGTTGTCCCCTGTTTCCTCCCTGGATAATGCCAGTAGAGTTATAATTTTTTATCTGAATATCTATGAGCAGTGGCCACTATTAGCATGTCTCTATGTTTCCCTTTTTTAGGGTTCCGTAGTCAACAAGAAACCCTTATAGTTTCGGTCTATCCGTCCGTCTGTTCGTCTGTCCGTCTGTCCGTCTGTCCGTCTGTCCGTCCGCAGTTTTGCTCAGAGACCATAGGACCTACAAAGCTGTAATTTGGCATGAATACATATAATTATAATGCCGACAAAATGGTACATAAAATATTAAAAAAACTATTTTTTCTGGTACCTCCCCTACACATCAAGCGGGGTTGAATTTTTTTTTCGTGCCCACCCCATCGTGTGGGGTGTCGTTGGATAGGTTTTTTAAAAATATTATGAGTATTCATAGATCATTTTCCGATTTAGGGATCCCTTTGTGAAATATTAAGTTTTAAAGTGGAAAAAATCGTTAGAGTCCAGTGTCCCCCCCTTCTACCAGCTAAACAGTTGCTTCTGGAAATGTGAAAAAATTCACGAGAATAGGAAATATGCTGAATTTAAAAGGAAAACTATCACGGCTAAGAAGACTTCATAAGTTATTGAGTAATAGTAGATCAACTAAAAAAATGTATTCGGAGAAGTATAAAAGAACTTTCCGTTCAAATTCCTTTGAAAGTAAGAATTTTCCGCCGTGTTCAAACATCCAGAAAACAAATTTGTCTAGATTATACAAAGAAAATAAAACATGACAACACAGCTCAAGCCTTGCTTTAATTTTTAAATGAAAAAAAATACTTAAATCGGTTAAGTTATGGAGAAGAAATCAGGGGACAACGAATCGTTGATTTTCTGCAGTTGTCTCTATCGCGCTCTGCGGGGGGAGCCTTTATTACAAGTACTTTTTTTTCATTTCTCTAGCCCTTCGTGTATCCTCTTAATATGCCTTTCCTGTCTCAGATTTAAGTAAATGTTTTTTTTTTGTTTCAAACTAATTGAAAAAGTAAAGTTTTGAAAATAAATTTGAAAGTAAAGTTTGGTTAATTTGTTATAAGTTCGGTTTAGTTATGTTTGATTAATAACTTACTAATACCTTAATTTCTAAAATAGAAAGGCCACAGTTGTATTGCACATACGGAAAACCCAAATATAGCGATACATTATCATTAGATCATATTTAAACAATGAAAACAATTCTATTGTTACCGAAAATTTCCGTTGTTTGAGCAAAGCGAACTAGAGCGGCTGTGATACTTTCTACAAACACCTGCTTTGCATTTTAAACTTTACTCCGATGGATATAATAGTGTAATTCGCTTGTTGGTAATACGTATTGAGGGTATTCGGGTTCATAGTGGGTTCTAGGACGAGCTGTCGCAACAATAAGTTCGCCTGGTTATCGTCACACATGATAACAGTCGCCCAATTTCACCGCGTATCAGTATGTAGAGATTACCTACATTATAATAATCAGTCTAGACGTTACTAATACCGATATTCAGTATTAGTAACGTCTAGATTTCTTTAAAGTTTAAATTAGTAACAGCAATATGGATGTAGGAATAAAATATGTTTTATCTGTCAAGCGACTTTTCTAACGCACGGGCAAGAACAAAACATGTATGCATCTGTCTTTCTCCGTATACACTATGTGAATATTTTAATTACTAGGGGATTAATGTTTTTAAGCGCATAATAATTTCACGCCTGCGTTTAAACACTATTAATTTGGCATAAAGTAGCATAATATTTGTACAGGCATATAAAATATATTTTCATATTCCTCAAATATTTTCAGTGGTTTTGCGTTATGATCAAAATTGATTCACAAAGTAGACATAATTTTGCCAATTTCAATTATTTTATAAAATATTTATTTTATAAATTTACCTGATATAAAAGAATAACAAAATCTCCTCATCCCATTGGCGTGATAGGAATTCGAGTAACGACGTCCGTGACTAGCGTTAACGATGGAAAGCGAAAGTGGCTGTTACAAGATGAGTGGGTGTGAGCTAACTGACGTAGGATGATCTACAAAATGACTGGTGAGACATTACCGATACTTATGGAGAGTACTCTGTACTCGATTCTCATTATAATTATGTAATAAAATTAGGTTCTTAAATTTTTTCCGAATTTCCCAAAAAATAAATGAATCATGGATACTAAGTAAATTACGCGGCTAGGCAAGTAGGCATACTATGCGGCCGGTGCAGAGGCGTGCGCTACCAAAGAAACACCACACAACTACCCTTCCCGCGCGCGTTTCCATGCGTTGGGTAAATAATTATTTAACTTTAAGCTACATTTACTCAGTGATCAATTGAGATTATTTTTTTATATTTTTTTTTCAACTAATATAATAGCCAAATATCACGTCCTCGAGTATTGAACATGTCTCACCAGTCATGCAGTATAGATCGTTAGATCACTTTATGGTACTGAAAATACCGAGAGATCTTTTTATTTTAGCCCATACTAATAAAGATTGAATATCTTATGTCTACTTTGACTATTCGAGATTGAGTGTGGCAGACAAAAACATATTTTAACAAAGTAAGACGTGATAACGTTCAGTTAAATGCAAAAATGAATATTTCTTTTGATGCGTGACTTTCTGCCACATTTGCTCTAATTTATATGACTTATGAATGAAAGAGATTAAGACAGACATTCTGCACTCATAGCGGGCTCTTCGACTATAATAGCCAACATATACTATAAATAATCCAATAAGTAGAGTCGCAGTAAACTTTATTGTAAAGAAAATAGAAAGTAATAGCATTTTGTTATCCAATATAATCACTATAATCGACCACTAGGTTCTATTATTAGCCTCGTGCTCTCTCACCGGGAGCATTCGCGTGTAATGTAACATTACAGATTCGACTTTGAGCATTACATAGCAAGTTGACTTCACTGTCACGTAGCATTGATGTTACATTAAGTTGTACCAAGATATTACACATTGTATCATTACAATGTGAGCATTGTAATGCTTTATGCTCAGTTCTCCTCCCTCACTGATGTAATGCTCGACTTGTAACGTTACATTACATGCGAATAATCCCGGTGAGAGAGCACCTTTAGGAGGAGCTACCACTACAATCATGAATGAGTCATGAATCACTAGTTAAAAATCCGTTACGTACTTTTATAGTATGTACTTGTATGATCTAATATACATAGACACAGATAGCATGAAACGACTTTGTTTTGTAATATGTAGTGTAAAGGGATGTACTGATGATGCTGATGATAACTAGAAGCACAAAACATGGCGCAACTACCAATATACCGCTAATAAAAGTGAATAACTTTTACTCCTGACAGCAGTAGTCATAGAATTAGTTGTATGTGTGCGTGCCTGCACTTGTGTTCTGCAATAAATAGTTTATATCCTTCTCTTTCCTTCTCGACATTTCACTGATAGCTGTGGCCTTGTCTAGTCGCATCTAATGCTAGCATTAGTCTGTTTACATTAGACCAGCGACTCGCAAGTAAAACTAAACTTATTCGGTTACAGCTAGTCGGTAAATAAGACTAGAATAATAAAGCGCATATATTTTATGTTTGTAAGGTTACGTACGCAACTAAATATGAATTTTGCGTAGTGGTTTTTCATATAAAAAGCATTAAAATTGCAATTTTTATGAAAACTGAAGATATAAATGTAAGATAATAATTATGTAATATTATTTTTTAAAATAGAACAATAGTTATACAAGACTGATATTTTAGTACATATTTGCCTATCGAAATGTACTCTATCCGCTACATATACAGTATGTAGGTTACAGAATGTTTAGATTAGGAAATTCGTATCTCTTGTATAAACAGGTGGCGGTATGTTTATGTATGGCACAATTTCAGAATATTTTCATGGTTTTTCCGAAGTATCTCAATAGATGATTGAATAAGAGCCAGTCCTCACGGCGTGTTGCGTCAACGTTGCGTTTACGCAGCGCTGCCGTTTGACGCATAGCCGGCCACACGGGCGCTGCGTCATCGCAGCATCGCATCGCAGTATTAATGTCATCCTCCTCCTGCTTCGTCTCGGGGGCTGCTGTCCGTCATGTGTCCGTTGCGACGACGCAGCGCGCCGTGTGAACACCTTGGTTATTTGTATGTAAAATAACGCAACGGCAGCGCTGCGTCGACGCAACGCTGACGCAACGCGCCGTGTGCACTGGCTCTAACGCTATAGTTAGTAGTTAACGGCTTCAAATTAAAATTGCTTTTAATTTTTCACTTTTTATTTTCAGGTAAGTCACCTACTGGCGCGGTTTTTCTATGGTTTGTATTCAATATAAATTAAGTTATTTAATACATACTTATTGACCCAGCAAACGCTGTTTTGCCATATAAATTATTTCTAGTATCAATATAAAAGTAGATAAAAGCCTACTCTCAGGCCTAACGAATGTACCTACATATAAAATTTCATTTCGCGCACAAACACTGACACGAGAATTTCATATATTAGATTTACTCAACTTGAAGGGCAATAAAAAATGCAAATAATACTTTACAAAATAACAAGGAAAACTTGAAGCAAATCGCTGTAAAGGGTGTCGTAGCACCTCTACGCGGCTCGTAGAACGTAATGTAACCGCTACAAATAAATAATAATGCATGTTTTTTGTTGTTTTTCTTTTACAAATGTAAATTCTACGTCCAGAAAAGGTTTTAGTTACGTAATATAAAACAAGCGAAGTAATAGATTACTTTTATTTTGTATACTTTTTATAAGCATTAAAAGATGTCAGAGAAAATTATACCATAATTTTCTGATAAACACCGTATATCGCCGTAAAACATAATTATTATTTTCATACTTTGGAATTTTGTGCTACGACATTGCATATTTATACCGCAACTTTGATTTGGCCTACACGTTACTGGCCCGAGTCGACTGGCACAGTAAACGCGGCCGATGTCCCTGCAGCGAGTGTTGACTGTGGCGGAGTGTTGACCGGTATGTAGGTCGACCCCCGCCGCCTCCCTCGCACTTCCCCCCACCTCACCCCGCGCCCGCCCCACGCACCGTGCAGTTTTCAACAAGAAAATGTCAAATGCACTTCAGCATAGAAATAGGTTAATAGGGATAGCTGCGCTCGCTCGCATCCTTTCGTTGCAGTTTTGTTCGTTCATCTAAAGTTGTCAGATGCAGTGAAATCAGCTAGATTTATTGGCATAATAAGTCTCGCAGAATATTATCTATTATCTTCTATTTATTATAAATAAAGATGAATTTTGTTTGCCTCGCTAAAACACGAGAACGGTTGAACCGATTTGGTTTCAGTCTTGAAATACTCGTGCATGTCCATCATCCAGGGAAGGTTTTTAGGAGGAAAGTTAAAAATATCACCAGACCAGCTAGTAATAATATAAAACTTATAATAATTTGCGCAAAACAAGAACTCGGCTGACAAGAACATCCTAGTTAGTTACCTAGGCCTCAATAATATTTAAATTGTATCGCATATTTCACAAGTTTATTACAGGATGACCGTTCTATTATATCAAGTGGTCACTGGGGCAAGTTCGGGCGATTCTAGCAAGTTCACAAAATACAAGTTCGAGATCGTGGCCTGCCGTTGCCACCAAATTCGGCTGTCGCAATGTGGCTTACGTCACATTAATCAAGATGGCAGCGTTTTGAATTTTCGAATAGCAGGAAGTCAAACTGTCCATCCCGCTTCGAAGAATCGGAGGCGTAGGATGCAGGATGAATTTGAGGTTATAAAATTATCCTGCATATTAGAATTCCCTGAAGCTTGCAAGCCAGTTAGTCTTCCTGCAATTCAAAAACTCAAAAGTTATTTTTAGTCTTAAATAATTTTACTTTATCCCTGCTATATATAGAAGATATTTTAGTATACAACATGACTGGTGAGACAATACCGATACATAAGGAGAGTACTCTGTACTCGATTCTCATTATAATTATGTAATAAAATTAGGTTCTTAAATTTTTTCCGAATTTCCCAAAAAATAAATGAATCATGGATACTAAGTAAATTACGCGGCTAGGCAAGTAGGCACTATGCGGCCGGTGCAGAGGCGTGCGCTACCAAAGAAACACCACACAACTACCCTTCCCGCGCACGCTGTCCATGCGTTGGGTAAATAATTATTTAACTTAAGCTACGTTTACTCAGTGATCAATTGATATTAATTTTTTTTCAACTAATATAATAGCCAAATATCACGTCCTCGAGTATTGAATATGTCTCACCAGTCATGCAGTATAACCCAGCACAGTTGCTATAATATTATTATTGTTATTATAATATTAGGTATATTCTTTTCTCGTGCATCGCTGCAACTTATTCATATAAAAAATATTTCACATCAATCATGTCTTGATGAGTTCCTTTAATTACTAGCGGTAGAATAAAAAAGATTTAATTATTACATAACTTTAATGTAAAGAAGAAGTAATAAATTATTAAGCCTTATACGTTAAAAAACTCTTTATTATATTAAAATTAAGTAATCTTTCAAGTCTTTGAGTGCGGTAAGATATGATTTCCGAACGATATACAGTTTCTTTGTTTTGTACAAATGGCTATCGGCCTGGATATGACACTGATAGTTTAGGAGATCGCCGACCGCCCGTGAATCCGATATAACTATATACATTGACATAAAAATTTGAAGGATTCCAGCGATAACACGAAATCAGACGCAAAATGAATTTTATACCGATAAATAATATTCATTCAATCGCCCCGTGCGAGTTTTTTACGTCGGTTCTTCTCGCCAGGTTACTAAAGTACCTAGCTATCAAGCAGGACCATTCATAAAAGTATTATTAATTTATTAATTATTCTATTCAGAAAGAATTTATTTTAAATTTTGAAATTTTTTGACTACATTTTCCGATACACGTGGTTCTGTGAAACCCTTTTAATTCTTATACAATCAATTCAAAATGTTTTCAGTTATTAACAAAAAAAAAACAGTCTACAAAATATGAACTATAAATAAATATTACATACAAAGAAAATACGAACTCTAGTTGACAATAAATATGAAACAATATAAATTCTTGTAAAATATATTGAAAACTTAAAAGCGTTATCTTTCGATTAGAAAGTAAGATTACATATTAAACTTATGCTACTGCGTTACATGTGGCTGTATTTTTCCATTTCCGTTGACTTTTAACAAATAATGTTTACAGTGCTACAATATTTTTTTGGTGAAAGGACAATATTGCTGTCTGACTTGACCTCCTAACAATGGTATCCAAGTGATAATATCTTGATCTGGTTTTAGTCGATAAGCAAACTGCTAAAAACCAAATAAGTTTACGAAACTTAAGGCGTCTCCCAGACAGACGCGGCCTGCGGTGGCGGCCGCGGTGGCGGTCAGTTGGAAGACTTGAAAGTTCTAGGAACGACACAGACACACGCGGTGGCGGTCGCAGTACAAAAAACTGACCGCCGCCGCGATCGCCACCGCTGCCCGCGTCTGTCTGGGAGACGCCTTATTATGCCTTATTCCTAATAGTAAAAATATTACAATACTTTGACATTTGGCTTACGCGACATTGTCATTAATCCATTCACACCTCATTAATTTGTATTTTTAATAATAATCAAATGGGACCAGTAGTTTCTCCGCACATACATATTATTATAATATAGCCTACTAAATCATTATCCTTCTTTTTTCTTCATCGTAGTGGGGTAAAAAGGTTGAATACTGTTACAGCACAAAGGTTTGAGTGAAAGTGTGAAAGTGTACCAAGGTCTCGGTGCATTACGCTTTTCACTTCATTTAGAATTTATTTGTTTTTACCATAAACATTGGATGAGGGCCAAAGTTAGAGCAACTGTGATATCTCCTCATTACTTATATTACCACACTCACTTTCTAAGCGCACGTTTTGTACGTTTTAGGGAAGCTTACGAATAAAATATCATTTTGTGGTTATAATAGTAACCTTATTTTTGGAGTAGAAAAAAAAACTTATTAGATTAGGGTCGTTGTGCAGTTTTTTTTTTTGGATAGTTAAAAATATTAAACTCTTGTCAGGATGATCTGATGGAAAATTTGTATGACGAAAGTATATAATAACTTTCTCTTTCTCATATATTTCTGCTTGACCTGCTGTTTTTTTTCACTTCTGCCGGCACTCTCGGAGTCCACCCTGTTTTCTTTTGCTGCAACAGTCCTGATAGAGGCACGTTGAATTTGCATTTCGCTAGTTTCGATAGCAAAAATATAAGATGTCAAAAATGTATAGGGTTCGACAGAATGCATCGCAAACGCCAAGACAGAATATACTAGCTAAAAGCCGAGCTTTGTGAGTGGTTGCGTAGTTTTTCTGCGTGGTAATCTTTACGGCAGTTTTTTTTATATTTTAAAGGCCGTCACAGACCTAGCTATAATATAATTATATTAATATGTTTATAGCTAGGCATATTACTATGTATTTTCTATACAATTTTCGCGTGACCACACACTCACCTATAATATATAAATGCACCGGCAAAATTAGAGGAACATAACAAAATTTTCATTTTTTTTTGAAAATTATTTGCTGTTTTTCATATATTTCCATATTAATTCAATAACTGATGATTAAAAAATAAAACTTATATAAATTTAGGGCATGAAATCGTGTAAAAAGAAAAAAAATCAGCAAAAATCAAAAATTAAGAAAATCTTTGAAATTTCAGTAGTAATTTTTTAAGTTAAATTCTCCATTTTTACTAAAAAAATGCCATGTTAAAAGCGTTTAATGCCTTCTATGGATCTCAAGAGGGCCTGGATACGCCATTCCATGCTTGCATTTTGATTGTCAATCATTTCCTGTGGGATATTCTCCTACTCCTCCAGTAGCGCCAACTCGAGCTCCTGAACAGATTTTGGAGCTGGAGGTTTAACTCGTACCGTTCACCCATTGATGTGCCACACGTCCTCAATCGGATCCATATCCGTAGACCGTGCTGGCCTCTCCACCTAGGCTACGCCAGCATAATTTAGGTAATAATGCCCGATTTTTTTACTCTATGGACGCGCATAAAATTGAAGCTACTGCCTAAAATTGTGTAAAAGGCACAACATGCAGTTCTAGGACATCTGTGCTTTAGTCGTGTACTGTCAAAGTACCATCATTAACAATCATCAGCTCCGTGCGGGCTCCAAGTCATATGCCACCCCAAACCATTTCGAAGCCTGCATGATAGGCCACTGTTTCCGTTAAGTTTGATGGTCTATAGCGTTCCTTATGATTTATCCACATTCTTTATCGCCTGTCAACAAAATTTACACAGAATTTGCTCCCATCACTACAGCACACGATTTCACTCACTTGTCAAATTTTGATGTTCACGCGCAAATCTTAGCCTGGCTCTTTGGTGTCCTGTCTCAAGTTTTGGTGCCCTTGCTGGCACCTTTGAGTTTAATTTAACTTCTTTGAGTCTTCTTCTTACTATACAATCGCTCACACGTACATCTCGGATCTGTTCCGACAGGTTTCGTGTATGCAATGCAGTTTGAGGTCGATTTCTTAAGGCTTGTACCCTAACAAAACGGTAATCCTGAACCAATGTCACCCGATATCTGCCTTCTTTTCGTCTCCAGACGTAAGATCCAGTCTCTCTGTAGCGTTGAAAGTTACGATGGACCACGGAAGCTGACCCACCTAAGGCCTGACTGACCGAACGGTAGGTGTGACCTTTCTCTATCGTGGTTACAGCTCTAGCTGTCGTAGATGCTGGGAAATCACTAATTTTATATCTAAGCAATGTGTTCTTCCAAAAACCAAACAATCAAATGAGCTGGCATACCTTGAACCCCGCTAAAAACGCCATTCTTATCAGAAACACTTACAACGTCAATCATCGAAAAACATTTATTATGGCATAATTGCAATAAAAATCTCTCAAATTGCCAGTTTTGTTCAATATTTTATTTCTTAAATGAGCTTAGAAACTATAAAAAAGGATTTCAGACAGCCCGACCCACTTGAGTTCAAGTTGTGCCCCTTTTTAACTATGTTCCGCTAATTTTGCCAGTGTGTGTATTTCTGGTCTCAATGTGTTTAGCTACTATAATATATATTATAGTACGGTATATTAAAATATATTATAGCTAAGTCTGTGACGGCCTTAATGGTAACCAAACCTTGACTAACCGATAGTAACACATCTACATATAAATAAAAATTACTATGTTCAAGCACAAACGAATAGGTCGTGATAATCGTGATAATTTATTATTATTTTTTTAAATAAGGGGGTAAACGAGCAAACGGGTCACCTGATGGTAAGCAACTACCGTCGCCCATGGACACTCGCAACATCAGAAGAGCTGCAGGTGTGTTGCCGGCCTTTTAAGAGGGAATACGCTCTTTTCTTGAAGGTTTGCAGTTTTCCGTAAAGTGTACCACAAAAGTGCTTAGGTTGTGGGATATACTGATTAAATTCTATACAATATAATCTTTTGATATAAGTATATTATAACCTCGCTATTGAAACATATACGATAACTAAGCACCCTGCACTTTATATTCGGTATAACTCTATTACTACAGTATTGGTATTTGCTTCCAAAAGTGTGCGGTCGCCCTAAGTGCTTCAGTGTTGCCACACTTGTGCGCCACGTGTATTTTAGAAACATTTTCAGCCGCTGAAGATGGCTCTTGAACCTTTGATGTAAGGGCGATTTTTCTCTGGCAACACTTGTCCAAACTAAGAATAGTTTTGGTACAAGTAAGAGGAGATCGTGCTTAAGTTCAAATTACACATAGTATACTCTTTGTCGATAAAATTTAGTCAAGTCCGGATGTTTGTTGCAATATTAATATGTTTCTTCATACTAGATGTCTCATGAGATAAAAACATCTAAGGGTGAATAAGGGTTTATTCATAGGTCTATGAATCAATTTGTTTGATCGTACACTAAACAACATAGACTGCATGCATTTCAGTGGATACCAGCGTCGAATTTATAAATAGGCCGCTATAGGCCACGGCCTAGAGGCGGCAGCGTCCTAAGCAGCGATCAAAGAGGACATACAGATTTCGTACATAGGGCGGCGAAAATAAACTGGCCTACTCTCATAAAATATATTAAATTTGGCACTGACAGATACAGAACAATCTTTGGCCATTATTACTTTGGAAATGAGTTCTGAAAGTACACCACGAAACATCCAACACCGCTGATATCCTGTGACTCGGGACGGAGCGGCGCGCGGCGCGGCGGTCGGCGGCCGGCCTAGTTTCGCTAGGAATAGGCGCCGCCCCCGCCTCGCACCGCGCCAACTGCCGGTTCATGGCTATACCACACTCAATATACAGTAGAACGACTTAACGAATCATGCTGCCCCGCCTAAGCTGATGCACGCACACATAACTGTGAAACTAGAACGAACTGTCACCAGTAGTGTTTCCGGCCCATTACGACCTGCAAACCTTCAAGAAGAGAGTGTATTCCTTCTAAAGGATACGTCGTATCCTTAAGATGGAATACACTATACGATACGGTTTCACGTCTTCGGACGCGCAAAGTTTTCAGGAATGTTGATGAGTAGTTGCGACGATTCGTTTTTAAAACAGTAGCAATCTTGCATCTTATAAATGTTGCACTGTGAACTGACCCTTATATTTTAAGAACACAGCTGAGTTATACTACTGCTTATTTTGTACTATTACTATATAGCTATGTTACTCGTAGTTTCCATGACAGTGATCCTTATGACGACGGAGTAAGGGCCACGTCAGAAGTATAATAAACCTGAACACTTGCTTCTACCGAACCCTTTTCAATGCAGAGGACACGCCGTATGGGAACTCTGCCATCTGCAGGTGGAAATTGTGAACTAAATAATTCAAGACAATAATAATAACTTATGGTATCATCAGAGAAATTGATTGAAGCAAATAGCACATTTTAGTTTTATGTCAAACCTAGCCAACTGATCACGACTAACATTTAAATTTGAACTAACATAACCCGACCAAATGACGAAGGTCCTCTATCTGCCTATGAATTGTTTCCACGTGCTTAGCGGCGCCGTCGATTCGCATAATGAGTATGCAGAGTTTTTCTTTGTGTTTAAATATTATCTACTGGCTGTCCCGGCAATCGTTGTTTTGCCATATAAAGTAATTCTTCTTCATTAGTTGATACAAAATCTTACCCCCTCTTTTGTCCCCAAAGACAGGACAATACACCAGATGTTATGTTGGAAAACACAGTTAATAATATGAAGTCCATTAAAGAAAAAAGTTTGATACAAAATCGGACCCCCTCATTAGTCCCCTTAGAGGGGTGGGGGGAAAAAATGTTATACACCAGACAAATATATCTGCGAAAACCGTATGCAAATCGGATCAGTAATTTTCGTGTTAAAGAAAAAAGTTTGATACTTACAAATTCTGACCCTCTCTTTTGTCCCCTTAAAGGGGTGGAGGGACATTTTTTTATACACCAGATGTTAAGTTGGAAGAAGACAATATATTATCTGCGTAAACCGCATTCAAATCGGATCAGTAGTTTTCGTGTGATGCTGGAACAAACATATAGACAGACAGACAGACAGACAGACAAAAAACTTACCACATTTTTGGCTTCTCTATCGATGTAGTGACACCCCCCACTTATTATTTTTTGAATATCTTTAATGTACTTACAAATATTTCATTTCGACAGTTTTATTATATAGTGCAAAGTGCAAACTGCAAATACAAACTTATTACTTACATATTTTTTATATAATAATAATTATGAATATCTTATGATAGAGGCAAAAGTTTGGGAAAATATTTTCATCACGAAAACCATAGCACCCACGAAGGAAGTCGCGGGCAGCATACAATATGCAAGAAAACGCTGTTAACTCCATTGTCTTATCGAGATTCATCAAGCCCCAAGCGGTCGCATGCGACCGCGATAACAATAGATCAGTTGTTTTTCTCACGATCGACGGGTTAAAGATTTCTATATGCTGTTCCCTGTTGAAATTATAGGTAGAAGAAAATAAGAAAAAATTACTAAGTACCTACCTCATAAAATTACCATAAAATAGAAAAAAGTATTCTGTTAACTCACTTTAATTCTAACTACATAATATAGTAACATTATTATGTGGCTGTAATATACATAAAATAAAAATCTGTACTATAATAATTATAGCTATGCTCATTTTTAGACGAGTACTTCAAAGGTCCCAAAGGGTTAAACGAGGCCCCAGAAACCCTTTGTAGCACTTTGCATATAAGCGGTGGCCACGGTTTGACCAATTGACCAAAAACTTGACTTTCAAGAGACATATTATTTACTATTCCTGGCTATCCCTTTCTATTATGCTTTATTCATTTTTTTAACTAGCAAAAATTATGTTTTTATGTATAACTGTAGAAATGGAAATTATGTACATTAAAGATATTCAAAAAATAATAAGCGGGAGGTGTCACTACATCGCTATAGAAGCCAAAAATGTGGTTAGTTTTTTGTCTGTCTGTCTGTCTGTCTGTCTGTCTGTATGTTTGTTCCAGCATCACACGTAAACTACTGATCTGATTTGAATGCGGTTTTCGCAAATATACTTGTCTTCTTCCAACTTAACATCTGGTGTGTAACAATTTTTCCCCCCACCCCTCTGACGGGACCAAAGAGGGGGTCAGATTTTGTATCAAACTTTTTTCTTTAATCGACTTACTTCATATTAATATGTACTGTGTTTTCTTACTTAACATTTGGTGTATAAACATTTTCCCCCACCCCTCTTAGGGGACAGAAGAGGGGGTCAGATTTTGTATCAAACTTTTTTCTTTAATCGACTTACTTCATATTAATATGTACTGTGTTTTCTTACTTAACATTTGGTGTATAAACATTTTCCCCCACCCCTCTTAGGAGACAGAAGAGGGGGTAAGATTTTGTATCAACTGATGAAGTAGAAATACTTTATATGGCAAAACAACGTTTGCCGGGACAGCTAGTATTAAATAAGATTTCGCAAAGTGCTACGAAAAGCTGTTTTTCCTGAAAATGCCATCTTGCGGCGGAAAAGCTAAGCTACTACGCCATAAGCTTAGCAAAGTAAAAGTGTTTCCCACTTCGAAAGATGAGCCATGAGGTGTCAACTTGTAGAGTCAGGGCGGCATTCTTAAACGTAACTTAATTTAGGAGCTCTTTATGTCTCAAGTACATTTATGAGGACACGATAGTATTATATTTATGATACAGTAGAATGAAGATGAGTGGGCAAATTTATATAGCGATGCAAATAAAAAATCGGCGAAGTGCGAGTCAGACTCGCGCACGAAGGGTTCCGTACCGTTATAGAGCAAAAATAGGCCAAAAATTGTGTTTTTTTTTGTATGGGAGCGCCCCTTAAATTTTTATTTTATTTTATTATTACTATTAAATATTGAAGTAGACATATAATAGTTAAGGCCTTTGTTAAAATATCAAGTGCCTACCTGTTGCTATTATTGATATCGAGCAAAGAAGGCCAAAAAAATACACGTTTGTTGTATGGGAGCCCCCTTTAAATATTAATTTTATTTTGTTTTTAGTACTTGTTGTTATAGCGGCAACCAATATACACAATCTGTGAAAATTTCAGAACTCTAGCTATAGCGGTTCTTGAGATACAGCCTGGAGACAGACAGACGGACAGACAGACAACGAAGTCTCATGAATAGGGTCCCGTTTTCACCCTTTGGGTACGGAACCCTAAAAATTAATATAAGAAGGTTACTTAAAAATTAAAATCTATATAATCTATCCGAATCTCAAATGTGATTCCGTTCTAAAAGTGTTAACTTTATTAACCTATTTAGAAATAAATGTTTTGATTTTGAATCGCGATAAGCACACAAAATTTCATGAAAATCGGTACATATGCAAACCTTCCAGAAGAGCTTTGCAAAAACACCATACGAGAATTTTACGTATTGAAAGATGTTTTGTTGATGCTACCACCATAATGATTCTACTAGCATTATTTAATCTAATATTAATTCTCAAAAATCAAAATAAACACTTTCACAGTCCACGGTATCCAAACGGATACGAAAACGTGGTTACCGTGGAGTCCATGTATCCAAAAGGATGCATTGCACTGAATAAAGCATAGAAAAATAAGAAGCATAGAAGCATATTAAAAATTACTTAATAAAATAATAATCTTCATAACCCATTATAAATAAATACTTTACAATTTATATTGGAGTGGACTTGAGGGATTAGATTTTATTTTTGTGTGATGGACTGTGAAAGTATTAATACATAGTAATATTTAAATGACTAAAAGTGTTATATGTCATACAATAATTATTAATTACTTATTATAAAACAGTAAGCACGCAAAAAGGCAGCTTAGTATAGATTTTCGTGTTAGTCATTATGTTAGTCTAACACTGAGTTGCTAACTTTCAAATGTTACGTAATTTAGTATTTAAGTATTACATCTTAATCAGTATTTATTTATACTGTATTTTATTCCCACCTGAAGTTCCTCCACGTCGCACAGATATTTTGTGTGAACGCTGCGCAAAGTAACGTGAAGTAGGTTCAACTTCAGCCTTCAGCCCTAGTAGACAAGTGGCAACCGATTATTATCGTAAACGCTAACAAAATGTATGCGATTTGAGATAAGTCATCGCTTAGATAGCGAATACTAATGTCAAATCCCATACATTTTGTGGCGTTGGCGTTAGCGTTAAGGTGACGCCATGTTAAAGTAAAAAACCGTGTTGGATGTGTTTCAGATTGCTTGTTTTCTATGCGAGGCTGGCCCGGCCTCTCATAGAAAACAAGCAATGGAACAGCAAAAAATGGAAAGGGCGTAGCGACAAAATGGTTTTTGTCGCGTAATTTAAAAACCATAAATACATTTCATATAAGCTATGGACAAATTAAAGTGTATAACCAATTTATGTACAAATTTTGGAAGCTTATATCACTCTCCTCTGTTGGCAAAATAGGAATCCCTTTTTTTACTGAGGTCTTTTTGATTGATTATTTTGTGTTATAAAAGTTGACCAATCGTGTTATGCTATTAGTAATTCAAAGACAAAGGCATGATGAATACTGACAGTGAACTTTAATTTCTTAGCTTTAGTCATTGCTGAGAAAAATGGACATCGCTACAGCCAAATTATCAAGGCGTCACCTTAACGATAATAATCGCTTGCTGCTTGTCTAGGCAGTAGGCCCTCAGTTTACGTTCGCGCGAACTTTAGTCCGTTTAAAGTTATTTAACATCTGACGGGGCCGATGTTCAATTGATATAAGGATAAATTTTATAGGAATACGCCCAATGAAAACTGGTATCACAATTCCGAATATTGAACTCTATTATTTACATGACATGTGCTGCCACCTATAGTTTCTGCACGTTCTCTACAAAAGCTGCCTATTAGCTGCGTCTAAAATCCGAATGTAATGCCATATTTTTACATGTGAACCTACGGTTCCTTAACGTTCCCTATAAAAAATAAAGCTGAGTATACACTTATTTATACAGCTCGGTATGCGGTAGCGCTCATTAAAACCAGACAATTATTACATTTAATGCCCGATTCCTAATCACCCATCCCACGGAGTCCTTCGCGTACACGCGCGTTTGTGTGCGTTTGTCATAGATGTTTACATCAGGCCAAGATGCCTGATGTAAACAAATAAATAGAGTAAAAAATAAAAATAGAATAACCATACGTGTACGTAGAGAGGATGACAAGCAAAATTCATTTCCACAGACTCTACCATAGATTGGGCAAACGCTCACTTATGACACGACAGTCTTTAGGCAGGCTATGCAATATTAAATATTTGTTTGTGCGTGGGCATTTGTATGTGTTCTATATTGCTGCTGCAGTAGTCTGTCTTAAGACTGTATTGTCTCATGAGAGCGCTATGGCTCTTTCAGCTAAAACGCGTTTATGTTATCATTATAATTATACTAGACTACGTAGACACTACATATAAATGGCATAATATTATTATGATGCGTCCCGACAAATACGCCCAATTTTAGTTTTTCACTTAAAGTACGCGTGTTTCCGCTTTATGAACACGCCTTAGCAAAACGCATTAATTACCTAAATTCTTATCTAACGTGCCGCACATAAGCATGCGTAGCTGACAGCGTGTTAAAATTATTAACAATTTCCTTTCAGCGTTTAGTTTTTGTCAGAACGCGTTAATAGAAAGGTCATTATGCATGCATATGCACATACTGTGCATGCATAATGAGGCTTGAAGGACGTATTTTCCACCACGGAATATTTTACTTCAGGAATTAAGCGTCAGTTTCTGTCAGTTAAAATAGATTATACTTAATAGAAATTACATTACTTAAATTTTATTTGTAGAGCTATTAAATTACATTAATAGAAATTTTATTTGTAGAGCTATTATTAATTATCTATTATAAATACTGTGTTTCCCCCTTTTGTTATGCAGAAATCCATTTATCGTAACCTTACATTTATCTGGGACAAAAACTTCTTTATATATTATATCCTTTTTCGGGATTCTAAAGTGGCGTATGAAGGTTTAAGCGTGAGAGGTAATAGATAGATAGACAGCCTTTCGTTATAGGAGTATGGACTATAATATAGTCACAAGGGAAACGCACTCACAAATTGACACTAGACACTAGACTAATGCTCGTAAGAAGCACATAAATATTAATTCATTCTAACATTGGCCCTAATTTGGTGTCAATTCATGGTGAGATACTGTACTTATTTCAAAGAAGTCCCCTTAGATTGTTATGACAATAAATCTTTGGTTGATTAAAAGTCCATGACTATGGACGTAATTTAGCACTTTTATTTTATCTAGTGATCATCTTCACAAATAAGAAAACTACTCTAATAAAGAATTTGAACTTCATACAAATATTTGTTGAATTTTGTTTTCTTGCAAATGTGAAATCTGAATATTATAAAATCTAGTTAACTATGAAATCTGAATATATAAACCAGAAAGAAGGACAATTCTAATTTTAAACATTTCTTACTTTTCTTACTACTAAATCTTATTTAACCACTTAATAATAACAATCAAAATTAGATACACCCTTCGATCACATATTTAAGTGATCGAAGGATACACCAAATGATACTATAAATAAACTGTGTGTACGTGACCGAGCAGGGAGGTCCCGATTCAACCTACAAACCTCCAACAATACTGATCAATACCGTGACCCGAGAGGCTATACACATTTAGGTATAATCTCTTCCTCGTGTGAACTTCGACCCGGGTTTTGGAGGTCATTAACATTTGGGCGGGCGGAAACTAGGTCGGTGCGACTTGTGCAGTCGCACCGACCTAGTCGTTGTCATGGCAACACCCCCCGAGCGGGGCTATGACGGCTATGTATAGCGTTGTGTTACCTGCCTGTCGTCGTCAAGTATCAAGTAACTAGATGAATAATAATTTTTTTTTTTTTTTTAAAAAGAAGGCAGGTCGCTGTAGCCCTGACGTCACTGCGACCCATAAGGATCTATTGTGACTCCTTCGCATTAGACTATCATCCCCAGCCCAATACTGCTCATAAATTGAACGATGTGGTTGGGGTTGGTGTCTATATATTATTATTAGTAATAATTATTATTGTTACAACAATTTGAAATTTTGAATTGTGACTTTTTGTTAGGAAAATTTTGATTAAAAAAAAATATGTATTTGAAAAATCGGCCAAGTACGAGTCGCACTCGCGCACGAAGGATTCCGTACCGTTGTAGAGCAAAAATAGGCCAAAAATTGTGTTTTTTGTATGGGAGCCCCCCTTAAATATTAACTTTATTTTATTTTTATTTTTTAGTATTTGTTGTTATAGCGGCAACTGAAATACACAATCTGTGAAAATTTCAGAAATCTAGCTATAGCGGTTCTTGAGATACAGCCTGGAAACAGACAGACAGACAAACAGACAGACGGACAGACAACTAAGTCTTAGTAATAGGGTAATATGTATTCTGTGATAGGGTCCCGTTTTTACCCTTTGGATACGGAACCCTAAAAATTAAAATTAAATGGTAAGTTTTTAAATAGGGTAGTCTTAGAAAACGGAAAGTAAAGAAGAAAGCGAAAATATGTTAGTAGTTGTGAACTCGATTTTAATATGTACTTGAAACTAAAACCGCATTGACTATTATGAATTACGATAAAGCCGGATATCTTGCAAAATCTTGGGATAATAACACACTGTACATTACTATTAAAGTATCTCTAAAAATCTTCCTATACGAAAAACTGACACATAATATTTTTTTCTACCAAATTCAGCGTGTATTTAAATTTCCAAAAATGTTATTTTCGTCATATTATATATTGCCCCCCACAAAGCGGAACTTACACATGGCGTGTGATTCACGACTGATTCATTTTGTAACAGATTTTGGTTATAGCTAATTATATGAGTGACTCAAAGGATCAAAAGCATGTAGCTCTCATATTTCAGACGCAACGCACATGCTTCATGCATTGGGCTTGACACGAAACTCTACTAACTAGAATCTAGATCATTTCAATTTAAAAATAACTAGAGAAGAACCTGTTCTTTTTGTAAATCGGTTAAAAACCTCATCCTTTTCCTCTTTTGATATAAATAATTCAATTCTAACTGCGCGCGCAAAAGGAGATTTCATGGGATTCGTTCACTGGGGCTTATGCGCGTACAGGCTTATATTTTGCGGTCAAAAATACATAATTATTATATTTTTAGCTTGGTCTAGTGTTAATAGCCAGTATAGTGTTGAATTTAAAATTTAAACAAAACAAAATATCTCTTCTTCCTTATGATAAAAGTAGCAAAACATAAAAATTTTCATAAAAATATAAAAGCGTCTTTTCAACTATAATAATTACTTTTTAAAATATGTATTATGAATAATAATAATATTTACTTACTACAGCACTCAGAGATAATTAATATTAACCACAGATATTAAGAATGCTCCAACCGGAGAATTAGCAGGTCGGATGTCTGTCATTACGAATATCGACGTTAAAAACATTAAAATAAGATTCATATTAGCGCGCCTTGTACAGTGGCGGTTACGATGCTCGCCGCGTTCTTGATATGGCGAAAATGTATGAAAAAATTTGAGAAATGTTCTTATTTTTCTTATAACTGGAAAAGTTGTTTATTTTTATATAAAATTTTTAGCGGACTTTATAGAGGACTAAATAAGCAACAATTTTTTTGTATATTTATTTTCCTCAGTTCAGTGTAATTTAGATGTTAAGGTACCTAATCAGACCCCATTTTTTTCATATTTTGCGATTATTGTGATGGTTAAAACGTATTTTATGTGAAAATTTTGTATGCGGCTATAGAATTTTTATGGTACAGTCGTGGAGTATATTATATTATCTTTCATTTGAAACCAAAATATCCTCGCAGTTTGACTCCTAATTCTTTAATAGGGTACCGGAAAATCGCTGATATTTGTAATAGCGTCCTTAACGTAAACGTAATTAAATGAAGATTTTGACATAAGCATGGCCCCATGGGCCATGGGGCTTATTAGCTGTCAAACTCTTAATTGTTAAATTGAAGTTTAGGGTGATGCCAAACGAGCGTAATTTGTGAGTTGTGAGTCTGTGAGTGTGAGAATTTCTGTCGGGCAGAATTCTGCTGCATTCAGTTTCATACAAAAGTCCTGTTTGATTCACACGAGCGTAATTTTGTGAGTCGTGATTTGTATGAAAAGAAATTCTGCCCGGCAGAAATTCTGCGGCTCACGACTCACAAATTACGCTCGTTTGGCTTCACCCAAACGTCATTAAATGTCTCTGAGTGCGGCCGTAAGATTTATTCGTGAATATTAATATCATTCACGAGTACACGAATATTATAATGTGTTTGAGGTTCGATTTAGTGACCTTACGAGAGGCGCCTTGGCATTGCGTAGGGTGTAGGGCCTCTGCTTAAAATTTATATCAGGTAGCTTCAAGTTCGTATGGGACGGGTGTCTGTTCCGCATTCGGTCGATAACTAGTTTATGAAGAATATAAACGTTCGTTTATAAATAATAATAATAATATGTTTGTAAAGTACTAGTTATTTGAAGTTTCAAGAAAGTAGTCTCGTATTAATTGTCAAACAATAGTCCAAGGACAGATTTTTGATGATTTAACCAATCAGAACGCGTTCGATATTGGATTGATATATTTTTATGAAAATAATATTATGTAATATAGGTATTGGCCGCGTTCCACTTGGCGTTGAAAACGATCAAAACGCTGAAAATGCCTCCTATTTTTAGAGTTTTGATCGTTTTCAACGCCAAGTGGAACGTAGGGTTTGTATCTTATTAGACTGAGATGAGTGAGACTGCATCGGAACCATAATATTGAAACTGTCCTTTACTCCTGAGCTCGTAAAGTGAGCTTAACTTATCGAAAAAAATATTTTTATAAGAGGAACATAAAATTTACCTACTCTATTATAAATTCAATATTAATAAAAGTCTATGCGTTTTGCAAGTGCTATTGTTTGATGCGTTGTCAATTGCTAAATAAAAATTAGCGATTCAAAATGGCGTCGTTGGCTCTGCGCCTGCGCCGTGTCCCAGTTCTGGCCCGAGGTCGCGGGTTCGTTCCCCGGGCCCTATTGATCGGCACGGGGCCGGAAGTGCCACGGATGCATCCATAGATACCTTTACATTTTTGTTTTTTTTCATTAGCCAGTATTTTTTTCATAATTAATAAGAAGGAGTTAGGAGAACTGTTTGGGCGGTATCGACGGAACTCGTCAGGCTTGATTTCAGCGTATTGTTTTTGCGCCATCTAGCGGAAAATCTTTGTAACTAAACTGAAAAGCTTCGGAAACTTGCGTCTAGTCTCGTGTTATGCTGTTTAATATTTGTGTTTAGCATGTTATTTTGTTTATGTTATCTAACAAATAAAACATTTTGAGCAGTCATTACTTTTAAGTGTAATTTTAACAATAGACTATAATAGTTGGAGGCGAAATTATTACGAAGGTTTTGACTGCTTCAGGTGACTAAAACGCATAAAATGAGATTAATTAAAACCATTTATACTTGACATTGACACAAAACTACAGGCGAATAGAAGGAAAATCTACTAAACTGGTAAACCAAGGTTCAAACATATTATCGTAACTGATAATGAAGTAATAACAGCGCACAGATTATGATTCATATGATATTACAAAATAGGGGTGATTAAGTGATGAGAGGGAGAAAAATATTAAGTGTGTGTTAGTAGAGTACTATTTCTTACTTTGGGTGATAACAAATACTTTACCATGATCGACCAGACCATGTAAACAGTACTAAATATACTCCCTATATTATGTTACTACATATAGGAAGTATTTAGTATAATATATTATATTACCACATGTACTGTACTCTGTATAGGTAGTTTGTGTCCCACTGCTGGGCAAAGGCCTCCCCTCTTTCCTTCCACACGTCTCTATCATGTCGACATGTGCATCCTGCCCATCTTAACTTACGGTGATCAGTCTTGGTCTTTGAACGACTTACAGAAGTCCCGGCTCGGGGTTTGTCAAAGAGCTACGTTGAGCTACGCTCACATGTCGGGGACATGCGAGCGACGTGCCCTGCCCAGCTCCACTTTAGACCAGCAGCTTTTCTACCCACATGGTTTCTACACAGATGGGCGCGTCTAGTTACGGAGTGGCTACCGAAAGGTCGGCGAAACAGGGGCAGACCCAAGAAAAGGTGGCGCGACGAATTAGACGCTGTTGATAAAGAGTGGCCAAACACAGCAAATGATAGAGACGTGTGGAAGGAAAGGTAGCTCACTTTGAAAAATAATGATTTCGGTAGTTTGAGTGTATATTTATTTTGCCGTGACACCTCAACTAATGGTCCTATTATAACGACCGTCAGGAACAAAAGCTGTATAATTTGTATGGTTGGGTTTATCGTCTTTACAACTCTTGATTATTATTAACGAGTTGCAAAATAATAAGTTCATTTCTATAGGTACTTTTTAACTTCACATCAAACAATAACTGTATTTTATAAAAAGATGAAACCGACTTCAAAATTGTACGTAATTGAGAATAAACACTCAGTATCTCCAAAACTACCGAACCGATTTTGATGAAACTTGCAGTATTCCCTAAGTTGAACAATACCTGGTACAATAAGAATCACTTAAATTGGACTTGTAGTTCCGGAGATATGCGTACACAAACATAAAAACATACATATACATACACTTTTGAAATTTGGCACATTTGTTCAGAAGCTGTTATAGATTACCTAACATATACAAAAACTGGGCAGTTCTGCAAATACATACGCGTCGAATTGATAACCTCCTTTTTTGAAGTCGGTTAACAATACATTTAATTTTCAAGATGTCAACCTACCTCTACTTCAATTTGTTTAATTTAAAAGTGTTATAACTTCTGCCAAAACTGGCTGCTTTCATAACGGTAAATAGAAGTTAAGGGTTTAGGGTTAGCCCTTTGTGTTATAACGTGTAATGGCAGAATACGCATGGCAAAATTACAGGTACGAAGTTATGCTTGGCAAAGTTACGTGGCAACAACTTAAGCCGGATTAACTGGTTGAGGTAAGCCTTCGTTTTACTGTATTATATTTAGCTACCTCTACGTATGCAGGCCTTTATGATGCCTGTAACAATATATCACTTATAGACTGAAAAATAATCGGCCAAGTGCGAGTTGGACTCGTTCCGTACCATTATAGAGCAAAAATAGTAAAAAGTTTTTTGTATGGGAGCCGCCTTTAATTATTTATTTTATTTAAATTTTATTATTGATTATTAAAGTACAAATACAGTTGAGTATGTTGTGAATATTTCAGGTGCCTATCTGCTGTCATCATTGATACCGAGCAAAACATGTTTGAAAAATCACGTTTTTTGTATGGGCCCTTAAATATTTAATTTATTTTGTTCTTAGTGTTTGTTGTTATAGCGGCAGTAGAAATATATAATCTGTGAAAATTTCAACTCTCTAGCTATTACCGTTCTTGAGTTACAGCCTGAAGACAGACAGACGGACGGACAAACGGACAGACAACGAAGTCTTAGTAATAGGGTCCCGTTTACCCTTTGGGTACGGAACCCTAATGAGCAGATGAAGTCCTGATTTGACTACCGCTGCACTAAGAAACGTGACTGTATAGGAAATAAATCCAGAATCCTAGAACCTCAAATAACGGTGTTGTTTGTAAGGATTTCGGAGGAGCCCAATAAGCGCAGCGACTGCAGCTGTGAAATAATACAGTTATTGCGCTTTTAGCTAACATATTTTCGACCTAGTATTCGACTAAGCTTCTGAAACCAGTCGAGCGTTTTTTATAATATTATGTAAATAAATAGTGGTCTTTAACTATAGAATAACAAAAATAATACTTATGTTTGTCTCTATAAGCAGTGCTTAAATGCTTGTAGAGACAAGCTTTATATTATTTCCCCTTAGCCGATATCGTAAGAAGAAGAACATTTTCTCTACATCTGACTTAGAAAAAAAGTATCAAGTTATTCTTTTGACTTCAAAAATATGAATATTGTATACGCGTGCTGTATGTCGCTAATAGCGTCATAGGCGATACAAACAGTCGTTATCGTTATCTGTTATATGTAGGCCTCGGAGGTGGGTCAATGACGGTCGTCGACCCCGCTGCACCGCGTGGCCTCGCCCTGCCCGCCCTGCGCCCCCCGCGCCCGGCTTCCGGCGGCTCGGGCCTCAACCCCCTGAGCTTAATTGGCCCGAAAATTTAACGAAACGCGATATGAGATTAGTGATAGTGATGCATGGATTGATATTTTTTCGTGTGTCTCGTATTTAACATAGTTATTTAATTATTTAATATAATATGGTTAACAAAATGCTGTAGAGTGTAGACTAACCAATGCATATCCCTACTTCCCTACTAATATTATCTACATTAGCTAATATTATAAAGAGGAAAGATTTGATTTTTTGTTTGTTTGAATTGAATAGGCTCCAAAACTACCTGACCGATTTGAAAAATTCTTTTACCATTGGAATCCTACATTATTTCTGCTGAATATAGGCTAAATTTTATTTTGGAAAAAATAGGGTTCCGTAAGATATTTGGGTTTTTCAGACGAAGGTGTAAAAAATCAAGCAGAAAAGTTACTTATTTTGCGTACGCTGCCTAAACTATAAAAGATAGAACCATAAAGTAATTGTAGATCTTATAAACATCTACAAAAAGTCCGCGACACACTATACCTATCTATGTCGAGTGAGGCGCAATAACCATTTTTTTATTTGCAAGCCGAAGGTAAGTGGTCTCTTGTTCTAGTCGTCAAAAAGATCACGATGTGTCGCCTCCTTGATTCATCACCGCTAATATTATCACCTAATTATATTGATAACATTAGTAATTATTCATATATTCTATTGTGTTATGACTTATGAGTTATGACATTATTATTATATCGCATTATATCTATAATAATTAATGGAAGTTACATTTACAAAGTATTTTATAGAAATATCAATTTAAGTATAATTTGGTGCATACAATTCAATTATTCTTTGTCATAGCATAGGTGTAGTGTAGAACAATAATAATTATTACTGGTTTATTATGTGTATAATTACCATATAGGTGTGGGTGGTATATGATGTCCGAGCTTGGTCGTTTTTCTTTCACTCGAGCCACAGAGTTGACATACAATCTTTCTTCTTTAAGTCATTTAAATTATTAATAATTACACAATTCATATAAGCCGAATAAAGCTCTGCTCTGCGTGAGGGCCGCGCTGAAGTGAAGCGCACGCGCCCGTTCCCTTATCTCGCCCGGAATTCCGTTAAGCTATCACCTGCTTTTATTAATTGTCTAGCCGACCGCGACACGGTGGCGCCAGCCTCTTGCTGCATTCTGTAGCCCCGAGACTGGACATTTAAATAATTATTGTTTTTTATTATTATTATTAATTTATTTTATAATTATTATTTATGCTATTATTAAATCCATATTATTTATTTATACACATATATTATATGCAAGTAATTGCACTATACTACATATTATGTAATATTATGTTGTTTCTTTTTTTACATTATAAGATTATAAATTATTACTTATTTATTATATTTATCTAGATCATGACTGTAATATATTATGCTGTGTGTTGTATGTCTGTCAAACGCCTGGCAATCACGAGGATCCACATAATACCAGGGATCGTGGTGCAGTTTCCTGTACCAAGATCATTACCTGAGTGGAGTCCTATTCAACAACTTTTCGCACTGCACTGCCTTATACCGAAGCACTCAATCCGCGCCGCACCACAGATATATTAAGTATATACCTAAGTATATATTAATGTGTTTGTGGTGGTGGTGGTGGTGTACATAGAATGTGAAATATGAAACGCTACGTTAAATTTTAATTAAGTGTTCAATGCCTTTTTTTTTCTTTTTAAATATTATATAATAATATGTGGTTAGCATTGAGATGTGGTTAGGCTTAGTATACATGTATTTTTTTTTTCTTTGTATTTGTTGTTGTGTGCTTTGTATAATTGTGGTGTACTGTGAAGCTTGTTGAATAAATGTCTATTATTATTATTATTATTATTATTATTATTATTATTATTTAAAAATCTTGAATTTTTTTGGACTACATCTAAAGCGTTTATTTTACTCGTGCATCCTTATCAAAATAAATTATTTCATCACTAAGTGCAGTTTATTAAGATAATATTTGGTCTGTGAATGATTAAAATTGGACGTTTGGTTTTGAATTTATGGCGAAATTAAAATATTACGATAGCGGGCGTCACTAAGGCTTGGTACTACTAATATATTATACGAGGTTTTTCCCGCGGCTTCGCTCGTGTTAAGAAGTTTTATTATATACAAACTTTCATCCCATATTTGAACCCCTTGGGGTTAGAATTTATCAAAATCCTTTCTTAGCGGATGCCTACGTCATAACATCTAATAAAGCCGCGGGCAATAGCTAGTTGGAAAATAAAACTTTTAATTAAGGTGACGCCATGTTAAAGTAAAAAACCGTGTTGGATGTTATTGTAGATTAAAATACAATGTTAACGCATGTAGTTTTATTTCCAAGAATATTTACAAAAGTGAAGTAACAACAATGCTGCCATGGTAACATAACTCAAAATCTTATCCATAGTCCATAGATAAGTAATGTGAAATATATGTCAGTCCTCCGCCGCTATTCCTGATTAATGCCTGACGCAGGCAAGAGCTGCTCAAGATGCCGGCGCCAGACTGTCCCTGCATCGGTTCGGACCTCATAGTGAAGTTGGCCCAGGCGACGTAAAATAGTTCCAAATACCCACCTCTGGGTACCGTAGGCCCTGACTTGGACCCGGTCGCCTGGCGCGAACCTGTTTACCGTTGGCGTCTCAGTGCTAGCCCTCGTTATCGACGGCGGTGTTTTGTGAAGCATCGCGTGGAGCGATGTCCTTATGTCGCGACCAAACATCAATTTGTACGGACTTTGTCCATCGTTGTTGGGGGTGCGTCTCAGTCGTGTCTTGACTGTCACTAATTTGCTTATTAGGTCACCTTCCTCCCCCTCCATTGCGCGTATTGCCTTTTTTATGGTCTGCACGTAACGTTCTGCTTGCCCATTTGTAGCGGGGTGATAAGGAGCGGACGTCCTATGTACTACTCCGCATTTATTTAAAAAGTTCGTAAATTCCGCTGAAACGAATTGTCGTCCGTTATCTGAAACGAGCGTGTGTGGGATTCCAAAGATGGAGAACAATTCTTTGAGTTTCTTGATACACCAGGAACTCGTGGTATTTTTGGTTGGTAGTACTTCGACCCATTTTGTATATGCGTCTACGATTATCAAAAGCTGTTGGCCTTGGATCGGTCCGGCAAAATCGATATGCAGTCTTTGCCAGGGTCCCGTCGGTTGTTCCCAATGATGTAGCGGGGCCTTAGGGGGTTCGTTCTGTTGTAAACGGCACGCTCTACATGATTTGACTTTCTGTTCAATGTCCCTATCGATATTTTTCCAATAAACGTGACTGCGAGCTAGAGCCTTCATTTTGACTATACCGCTGTGCCCGGCATGGAGTTCGTCTAGCACCTGCCCTTGTAAGTTTTGCGGTATGACGACTCGAGTTCCCTTGAGGATGCAGCCGTCCTGAATGGTGAATTCGTTGTCGTTTAAACCTATTGCGCGTAATGATCTGCCATTTTGTAGTGCATCTCGCAACGTCATCAACTCCTCATCTTTCTGTGTTTCTTGAATGATAATATTTGGGTTTATGTCTAGGACGTTGATTTGGGCGCGTTGGTAGATGCAATGTTGGTCTTCGTACGTTTCGCGTACGTTTTCTACTGGGAATCTTGACAGGTAATCGGCGTTGCCATGTTTGGCAGCGGCTCTGTATTCGACTTCATAGTCAAATCCAGATAGAAAATGTGCGTAGTGAAAGAGTCTCATGGTGCTTAGGGCTGGGAGTGTCTGATGCGGATGGAAGATGGAGGTAAGCGGCTTATGATCGGTCACCAGTGTAAACTTTCGTCCATAGCAGTAGGGGAAAAATTTTTTTAATACCCCAGTATATGGCTGTGGCTTCTTTATCTATTTGACTGTATTTCTTTTCACTAGTGGCTAACGTTCTTGACGCGAATGCCACTGGCCTATCTGATCCATCTGCGAGTCTGTGTGACAGTACTGCTCCTAACCCTACAGGTGAGGCGTCTGTAGCTATTATTAATTGCTTATTTGGATCGAAATGTGCAAGAACTCTGTCGCTGGCGATTTCCCTCCTTATATTATTCAAACTAGTCTCGCATTCTGGTGACCATATGAATTTGTTTTCTCGTTTTAGTAATCTATTCAGTGGGTTTGCGAGTGTTGCCAAGTTCGGGATGAATTTATTATAGTAGTTGGCCATCCCGAGAAATGTTCGTAGTTCGTTTCTGTTTTCGGGCCTTTTGGTATTTAATATAGCCCTTACTTTTTCCTTATTTTTGTGTAAGCCATCTTTGTCTATCGTGTGTCCTAGGTAGTTGATACTATTTTTGAAAAATTGACATTTATCTCTGTTTACTCGTAGGTTGTTTTCTTGTAGTTTTTGTAAGACCTGATTCAGTCGTGTTAGTAGTTGTTCTTCTGAGGATCCCTGTATGATAATGTCATCGAAGAAGCACTTGACCCCTTCCAATCCTTGCAGTAGCTGGTCCATAAATTTTTGCCAGAGGCTTGGAGCGACCTTAACCCCAAACATTAGACGGTTTACCTTGTACGTTCCTTTGTGTGTACTTAGGGTTTGCAGGGTAGCGCTTTCATCGTCCATCACCATGTTGAGGTAGGCTTGGGTGATATCTAAAGTGCAGAAGAGTTTACCTCCGTTCATTTCGGCAAATATGTCCTCAATTATAGGTATAGGGTATTGTTCGTCCTTAATTACTTTGTTCAGGGTTACCTTGTAGTCGGCACATAGGCGGATACTGCCGTTTGGTTTTACGATGGGGACGATCGGAGTGCCCCATTCTGAATGATCTATTTTTGTGATCACTCCTTCTCTACTTAGTCGATCTATTTCCTTATCAACCTTCTCCTTTAAGGCGTAAGGGATCCTTCGTGGTTTAATAAAAATAGGTTGGACACCTTCCTTCAGATTTAAATGGCCTTTGTAGTTAGGTATCATTCCTAAATCAGATTTGAAAACCGTATCCGAAAATTCTTCTAGTAGTTTATCTAATTTAGGTTTGGCTGTGTGTATTACTCGCATATCCGCCAGATCAATAGAAACCTCCTTTATCCAGCTTCTCCCGAAAATAGGGTCTACATCTTGATTAATAATATATAGTTTCGCATTAAAATTCTGGTTCTTGTAGGAGCATTTAACGTAAGTTACTCCAACTGGTTTGAAAATTTCTCCTGTGTATGTTCTAAGTCTCATATCTGTTTTGAAAATTCTAGTTTTAATGTTCAATTCCTTGTAAAGCTTGAGCGAAATAGAAGACAGAGTAGCTCCGGTATCAAATTCCATGTTGACCAGTTTATTTTCAATTGTGATAGGAATTATGTATTTTTCTGTAAATTCGCTTTTAACTAGGTTAATGTCACCCAGGCTCTCGTCACTACTCGTGTTGTTATCGACGTGGTTTGTCAGCGGGTTCCTACTAAGGCAGACGCGTGCCAGGTGCCCTGTTTTATTGCATTTTGAACAGATTACTTTTAAGGCACGGCACTCCCTTGAATGGTGGTCTTCCTTTCCACAACGGTAGCATTTCCCCTTTAAGTCCCTTATTGTGATTGGTGATCTTCGTTTAACATTCAATTTTGATGAAGTAGTTGGCCGAGTTTGTCTATTTGTAGGTGTTAAAGCGTTGGTGATCCATGGTGTGCTTAAGTCTTGTGACATATTTTTATTTTCGCTCTTCCCCATTTCTATTGCCGAGGCAATTTGAATTAGCTTGGCAAAAGGTGGCGTGTCTCTTTCTTGAAGTATCTTGGTTCTGATGTCGCTGTCTCTCAAGCCACGGATGAATTGCAGTGATAGAAATCCTTCTAATGTTGATTTCTTGCAGCTTTGACATTTGAATTCACAATTTAGTGATAGTCTCTTCAATTCCGCCGCGTAAATGGCAATAGTTTCATTTTCTTGTTGTTGACGGGAGATAAATCTATGTTGTAATGCCCACGTACTCGGTTTAGGGTCTAGGTATTCATCTAAAAGGTCTGTTAGTTCCGTGAAATTCATATTGATCGGTTCTTCTGGAGAACACAGGTCGTAGAGTTTCTGATGGAGAATAGGAGGTAATGCCGAAAGTAATGTGTACACTTTGAATTTCGCATCTGTGATATTGTTCAACAGAAAGTATACAGCTAGGCGCTGGGTGAAATTCTTGAACGTTTCGTTTTCTTGTAACGCTTGGAAGTTAATTTTCGGTTTCGATTCAGCTGGGCTGTTGGTAGCCCATTGTGGATTTGACGTTGTTTGTGTCGATGTAAGGGTTTGTTCACTTTGATCAGGCATACTTAGTAATTTAGTTTTCAATAGTGTAAATTTTTCTTCAATTTCGTACCTGATTTCCATTTCGTTATCAAATTCGTCATCTGCAATTTCCGATTCTATTTTTAGTTGTACTTCTTTGAATGACTGTAGACTTTCTTGTAGGAACTGCAGTCTTGTTTGTGTTTCCGCGTGAGTTAGAATTTCGTTAGAGTTTACGTAGTTTTCTAGTTTTGTAAGTTGTGCGCGTGTAGTAGCGCGTATTCTTCTCCATTTCTTCAATTCTGCTGTCGGCATCGTCGCCAGTTATTGTAGATTAAAATACAATGTTAACGCATGTAGTTTTATTTCCAAGAATATTTACAAAAGTGAAGTAACAACAATGCTGCCATGGTAACATAACTCAAAATCTTATCCATAGTCCATAGATAAGTAATGTGAAATATATGTCAGATGTGTTTTAGATTGCTTGTTTTCTATGCGAGGCTGGCCCGGCCTCTCATAGAAAACAAGCAATGGAACAGCAAAAAATTGAAAGAGCGTAGTGACAAAATGGTTTTTGTCGCGTAATTTAAAAACCATAAATACATTTCATATAAGCTATGGACAAATTAAAGTGTATACTAGAACCAATTTATGTACAAATTTTGGAAGCTTATATCACTCTCCTCTGTTGGCAAAATAGGAATCCCATTTTTTACAGAGGTCTTTTTGATTGATTATTCTGTGTTATAAAAGTTGACCAATCGTGTTATGCTATGGGTAATTCAAAGACAAAGACATGATGAATACTGACAGTGAACTTTAATTTCTTAGCTTTAGTCATTGCTGAGAAAAATGGACATCGCTACAGCCAAATTATCAAGGCGTCATCTTAAGTGTCGAGAAAATACATATCATAAGGCACATCTGATGTATAAGTATTTTTTTATCAGATTTTATACAAATTATCTTCATTGTTAATTTCAGGCAAGTAAGAATAATAACGCAATTAACCCAGGACCTTTGTTAAAGCGCATTTAAATTTCTCAATTATTGCTTTTAAATATAGGTGAAATTTAAAACTAAAATTATTTTGACAAACATTGTTTTTGCTATTTTTAACCCCCGACCAAAAAGAGGGGTGTTATAAGTTTGACGTGTCTGTCTGTCTGTCTGTCTGTCTGTCTGTCTGTCTGTGGCATCGTAGCATCCAAACGGGTGGACCGATTTTAATCTAGTTTTTTTTTGTTTGAAAGCTGACATGACGGTGAGTGTTCTTAGCTATAGTTCATCATCATCAGCCTGCTCATTGCTGAAATATCACGGTATATCTGGTTCGTGATAGGACGATTAGCAACTTGCAGTCGTTTGATGGGTTTTATATTTTGCATCCTGGTTCGAGACACTTATGAATATATACACATTATTGGAAAGTTGACCTGGTGGTGCAGCATCACCTGGTAATCAATAGGATACCCAACTCCTCACCAACTTAGAGCAGAGGTTTCGTGTTTGGGCTCATTTTAATTGCGACAACCAGTAAGACGTAGATAAACAGTAAATATTTGCATGCTGCTGCTGCAGCATCACCTGGATTCTATAGGAGCCAAGCTCCGTATGAACCTAAAGTGGAGGTTTCATGTTTGGGCTCATATTGATGGCCTCATCCAAGAGGACATATTTTATAGATGGTATTCATTGGGATATGATCCAGTTGATAGGAATTATTCTGCACAAGTTTAAAAAGCATAAAATAAAATTAAATTAAGAAATTTAAAAAAATCCCCGCCAAAAAACTTTAAAAAGTAATGAAATAACATTTCCTGACTTTAAGTTTAAATCATTCCTAAGAGTAAAGTAATATTTTAGTCCATAATTGTTGTCAAGGTGTGTCGGGGGACCGCTAATGTAGATGTTTGATTTCACATAACAATATAAATTAAGGGTCTGTTCACAGCGACCCGAATCGAGAGAATCAGCGACTATTATGGTGATACAAAATGCAAAAGTCGCTGTTGTGGTAGTTTACTTAGCGGTCCCCCGACACACTTTGACAACAATTATGGACTAAAATATTACTTTACTCTTAGGAATGATTTAAACTTAAAGTCAGGAAATGTTATTTCATTACTTTTTAAAGTTTTTTGGCGGGGGTTTTTTTAAATTTCTTAATTTAATTTTTTATACCTTCACTAGTTTGAAGTCTAAAGAAGCAAAGATACTTGTACATTTTAATAAATATAATGTAACCACGTGAGTAATCCTGCGTGAATTATACGTTATTTGCCACAGCGCGCATTCAGTCCTTTTTTAATAAAATAATTGAATAAATCCGAGTATTGATCTAGGGTGCAATACGGGCGATATTCGCGTGGCCGCGTCTCAATGCCATATTCCCACTATATTTACCGCGCAGGCTCTAGGTGGGTCAAAGACGTTCATCGCCCCGGTGCATACACCCTGAAACTGGGGCGCCGCGCCCCCTGCGCCCCCCACCCTGTTGCCGGGTGAATTTTATTTTGCGATGCAATCGATAGTGACCCTTAAGCACCTGAAGGATGTGCCTACTTGTAATAAATTTAATTCATAACACTGCACTACTCGTACTTTTCAAGTCATGACAACATTTAAAAGTATATTGTATAGACTACAGAATATGAGAAGTATGTACTTATATTTTAGTACTTACCTAAATAATTATATTTTCTTTCGAAATAGCTGTTAATACATTAATGATAATATTAGTTACTAGCTGTTCCGGTGAACTTCGTGTCACTTTAAAACCTTCCCTGGACTTCTACGAATATTTTAAAGATTAAAATCAGCCCAATCCGTTCAGCCGTTTTCAAGTTTTAGCGCGACTAACACATTTGAAAATCCATTTTTATATATAAGAAGATGCAAAGCCTAAAATTATCACTTCACTTCTAAAAAGGCAGTGAAATATTATTTATTACGTTCGGACTTTTCTAGAAGGAATGCCAAGCTTTTCTTTCCTTGATTCTCATCGTAGATCTTCATCATAAAGCTTCAAACGTAACAATATTGTATTTATTGCTTTAGAAACCTATTTAGGGTAAACAAATAAATATAATCGCAACACTTTAGAATGCAGTAATTTAAATAATTTATCAAACAGGAGTTTTAAAGGCGATATTTTACACGATTGATAGATTTATCAGACTAATAAATAAATTGTAAATCTCAAATGTCAATATCAGCCCGACCTTCAATTATTGCTTTCAATGTAAATTATTATCAGCTTTAAATAACTTCTGGGGCCCTCACCAGCTTACCAGAGTAGGTTCTGTGTTGAAGGTTGGTATACTGGCCACTTAGACGTTCGATATTTAAAATTTAAATTATGCAAAATAAAAAAGTAGGAATTTTCGAATTTTGATTTTTTAATGTTGATGACACAACAACAAAAAATTTTTAACATTTAAAAATTACGTCCTTCAAAATTAATGATTTAGAATGAGTGCAAAAAAATTCACGACTCCACCTGCCCACCGTCAAAATAATATTGTAGTCGTTAAGGGGAGCTAGTTCAAGAAACGGATGATTTTCAAGATTAAAAACGTAACAGGAGACAAAAATATAGTAATTTAAATTCTGAAAAAATATATGTGTTAGTTTAGGATCTCACACATTGGAATTCATATTCCATTACACAATGTCATGAACTTCACTGGATAGAAAAAAATCCCAAAGTTACCTCTTCTTATAACGAAATTGCCTTACTTTGTCCAAATTATTTGGAATTTTCAGATGATTTTTGTACCGTATTAAAGACAAAAAATATATCTAGCGAGTCCCGTTTATTTGACTCGATTTAATTGATGTATAAAATAACGACGATCAAAAAACTATACAATTGCAGGCGCAAAGGTGTGACTGAAAGCACCAGCCGAGCTTTTGCGCCTGCAATTTTATAGTTTTTTGATCGTCGTTATTTTATATACATCAATTAAATGGAGTCAAATAAACGAAACTCGCTAGATATATTTCTATCTTTAATTCAGTACAAAAATTATCTGAAAATTCCAAATAATTTGGACATAGTAAGGCAATTTCAAAGAAGAGGTAACTTTGGGATTTTTTTTTATCGAGTGAAGTTCATGATAATATTGTGTAATGAAATAATATGGATTCCAATGTGTTAGATCATCATCACAATTTATGTATGTCAAAATAAACCAAAACTGGGGGTAGTTTTGGTTTATTTGTACAGCCATGTGAGGTCATGAATTTGATCACGTTTTTGCCTCAATATAAAAATATTTTTTATGTTTATAGTATAATGACTATTAAGACATTTATAGAAATGAGGTTATTAAAAATATTTCCGTATACTCTACAATTATCGCAAAGAAAGGCGTATAACATGCAAATAACGCCGTAAAAATTCAATGCATTTATGCAGTCAACAAGTAAGAGTATTTACATAAGTATGCTAAAAATTACTTGTACATTCTAGTCCAATACTTATTGCACGGCCTAAGTACCAAAGTGTAGGAGCCTTCGCCTATGTACTCGTAAAAGTAGATAGAATGTCTAAGTCAGCCAGGCCAGTAGAAGCCAAGGCTAGGTTGTGCAACTACATCAAACAATTTTAAACTCTATTTCATATGGGTTTAGAGTAGATATCGTGATGTAATAGGGCTTCAATGACGTTCGTTGACTCTAGCGTTCGATGTCGGCGCATTGCTGTTTTCCTTCTCTGTTTTCATACATAGATATTAGAAACTATTTATTCTGTGTTCTACGACACACTTGTTTGTATAATAATACGTATAACCTTGTTTATGATTAAATAATAATTGCCCGTCTAAGTTCTAACCATTGATAATACCCAGGTTTGTAACAAATAACAAAGAGTTAAATCTATTTTTAAAATTATAACTTTTTTTATTTTAGTTGTCAAATATGCATTTGGCAAATCAAGAAGTATTTTTAACCTGTACTTCTTGGTAAAATAAAAAAAAAACATCGCTTTTCGGATAATATGACCTAGTTGGCACCTGTGTAAGCTGGCGCCACAAATATTGTATATTTGCTACAATTCAAACTATTGAAACTATGAAGTAGTATTTGAACTCGTAGCCTAGGACTTTATTACCAATTCACTAACTCAGATAGACCTAGGTATCTTTGATCTATCTAGCTTTATGAGTTCTGGGTAACTGTTGCTTCATACTGTTTATTCTGAGAAACGATTAGACCTTAGATCGTTGTTGGTACTTCGAAATTCCGCCATCTTGCACCTTCACTTGTCGAGATGTTTCTTCCCGTCTGTTTTATGTGAAGCCGTGGTTCCTCTCCGAGCTTGCAAATAAATCTTGTGGGTACTGCCACAGGATATATTATATTAGTAGTACCAAGTACTGGGTGGTTGCTTTTATTAAAATTGTTTTTTTATTCAATTTCCCACGATTATTAATTAATGGTGAATTTTAAAAAGATACTGGTGAAATTGAAAAGAAGCTCTCTGCTAGACTCTTTTAAATATTATAAATCTAGTAGGTAAGTATATAATATTATGTTACTGTTAGAATGCATAATACGTTGCTGTGCGTACATTAACTAGGTATTCTGCAGGTTTCCTTATATCATCCGTTAAAGTGTGATTTTTTAATAAAAAAACCGGCCAAGTGCGTGTCGGGCCACGCGTAATATAGGGTTCCGTAGTACCGCTAGTTTTTGTAAATTTTTGTGTGGTCAATGAATGTACATTTGTAACATGTTTTACACTACTAACAATATCATCTCAGTTACTTTCAAAGGAATTTGAACGAAAAGTTCTTTTATACTTCGCCGAATACATTTTTTTTTAGTTGATCGACTATTACTCAATAACTTATGAAGTCTTCTTAGCTGTGATAGTTTTGCTTTTAAATTCAGCATATTTCCTACTCCCGTGAATTTTTTCACATTTCCAGAAGCAACCGTTTAGCTACAGAAGGGGGGGACACTGGACCTTAACGATATTTTTCCACTTTAAAACTTAATATTTCACAAATGGATCCCTAAATCGGAAAATGATCTATGAATACTCATAATATTTTTAAAAACCTATCCAATGACACCCCACACGATGGGGTGGGCGCCAAAAAAAAATTCAACCCCGCTTGATGTGTAGGGGAGGTACCATAAAAAAAATATTTTTTTAATATTTTACGTACCATTTTGTCGACATTATTAATATGTGTATTCATGCCAAATTACAGCTTTGTAGGTCCTATAGTCTCTGAGCAAAACCGCGGACAGACAGACAGACGGACAGACGGTCGGACAGACCGAAACTATAAGGGTTCCTTGTTGACGGAACCCTAAAAAGGTTATATTTGCACTTTACTTAGTTTGCATAGGAACGAATGGTACATCGTTAAATTGCAGAAGACACTGAACGAAACACTTTTGTTTCGCTCCTCCGCTAGGAGGCGCCTGTGTTCCCGCGTTCAATGATTTGGTCTGTTACATCTTATCAGTGGAGTAACAATTAGGGTCTGTTTCACCACTTCTTGATAAGTGCCAGATAGGCTATCCACCACTTAACTTGACGGATAAAGTATGGAGTATCTGTCAAAAAAGTTGTGGATAGCCTATCCCGCACTTTATCAGGAAGTGTTGAAACAGGCCCTTTACATTGTATATTGGCTATACAGCGTGTAACCAAACTAAGTAATAATACTTTAGGGTGTGTACGAGTCCTATATACATGTATAGAGTTCATTGCAATTTTTTTCACCTTTGTATGGATAAATTCGTGATGCGTGATGCTTGCCCATACAAATCTAATATACTAATATTATAATTCTGAAGAGTTTGTTTGTTTAAGCGCGCTAATCTCAACGCTACACATAAATAACACGCATTCAAACAAGATCCTATATTACGCAAATTACCATCTGCATGGTTGTTGGTCCGCAGATTACCTAGTTATTCTGCAGATTATCTCCTTAATTTGAGAATAAAATCAACTTTTTGCACTTTAACTGACTCACCCAGGTAATCTGCAGAATACCGTGTTAATCTGCACTCTAATAGGTTTACGCACATTAACGGTAACATAATTATATACATCATGAGATTTGTCGGTAATATTAGTTTTTTTAGCGTCAATTTTTTAAACGATAAGGTGCACTTGTGTTAGTGTGGCTTATTAAATATTTGTCAAAATATCACGCCTTCTCTTTCGCACGCAAAAAATGTAGGAGTTACAACAAATCCGCCAGACCTGCGCAACCTTAGGGTTTATACCACATCTTAATGACACTTAAAAAAACCGTAGTACATTTGAACTTGTGTATCAGATGTGATGCAGCGTGACCTAATTCCCCCGCTTTCAGCAGGACGCGTGCGGCGTGAGGGGGGCGGTCAGAAGGGCGGGTGAGGGGGCGGGGGAACGCCGAGGGGGGAGGGGGGGCGTGTCAATGCCGTCCGTTGACACCGAGCGGATCGACGCGGCCTCCGCCTTACATAACCAGCGCGAGCGTGCGACGTACCCAACCGTTACCTATGACGAAAGGGTGCATTGTGTATGATTGGGAATGGAGATATAAAAAAAATCTAGATATAAATGGATTCATTAAAATCTAGGTTGAATCATGGCTGGTCTTAACATATTTGATATTTTTTAAAATGATAAGACTGATAAAAAGAAAACATATTATTGACCTACTAGAAAACATAATCGCGTATGATTTTAGAAACTAGACATTGATAATCCACTCGTACACACACAGAGTAATAGCGATATTACGTATTTTGTTTTCAAAATTTGGTAATATTCCTTGCTAGCAAGGCTATCTTAATAACACTAGGTAATTTTTTTGCTGGGATAGCTTGACTAATTGCTAATCTCAACACGCACAAAGCTATTAATATATAACAATAGTACGTTAGGGATGAATGGAGCTAGGGCGGGCTGGGCGGCGGGAGGCGCCGCGGCGCGCAGCTAGCGAGTGCAGCGCTCCGCAGCCTCACGCAAACAAAACTTTAGTTACTAACCTACTTCCGTGCGAGCGCCAACGCGCGGCTTCTGTGTTCGTTATCTATGGCCAGTGTTGAACTTTTTTCGGACCTTAATGAAAGCACCAACGATGTTTGACGGTGAGAATGTGCCGTTTTTTGTCACGCACGTGTTTTTCGCGCCTTTTTTCGTTCTTTTTTTAAATGGGTGTTTTTTTTTATATTTGGTAGCTAGTGTTCTTTTTCGTTTTGAATATTTTTAGGCGATAATAAACAATAATATTTTTTTATTATTTATATTATCTATTTCTTAGATAATTTTGTAGCGTAATCAAAACAAACCAAATTTAATGTTTTTTTTTCAAAATCAACAAGTTTGTTACAACCCAAATATGATTGTAAAAATACTGTACATATAAATTTGTATTATATCGTTGCAAACAAAAGTATATATTAATAATAATATGCATATATAATAATGACAATATTTTTTTATCTATTGATGGCGGCCATATTGGATATTATACTATGATCAGCGCCATCTTGTAGAATGTCACGACAGTAACACAGTAAATTTATTAGTATCAAGCTGTCGACAATTATAATATAATAATGGCATTTTTAATCAGTTAAAATGTACGGCTGTAGTATACACGTGGCAATTTACAATCAGTTTCAATGAACAAAATATTTTCAAGAACTGACTGATATATTAAGATATACCGACTGATAATAATGAATAATGCAGTATTATCAAAAATATTATAAAAATGAGGTTGGTGTCGAAACAGATTTTTATCGATATAATAAACAGAATATTTATCTTTTTTTACAAAACATGTTGCTAGCATTTTTTTCTTATACGCTTTTCGTCTGTCTGGTTGTCTATATCGTCTACATATATTTTTCTGACCGTTCACTAACCGTACGTATCTCTAGGCCATAATCTTAAATTATTAAACGTTATGCTTTATTTACAACAACCATAATAATTTAACTCTTACGATCTTGTATACTCAACAGCATAATATGTTACATGAAGATAAATACTTGTTTATTTGTTTTCATTTCCTATTATTGAATAGGCTCCGAAACATATATTGATGTTTCGCACAGTGTAGACACTGATAAGAAAATCATCACGTCATGGCAAAATGTACGATGTCCGTGGCTTTTGATGTAAGGAACTCACTATCAATAAAATAATATTTTATTTTATTTAATAAAGCTTCAGTAATGTAAATAATTATTACTTATTATTTATTATTATAATGTTGTAGAAAATATAGAATTATGCGTAGAGCGGCCTACGATGGGTCTACGGCGCGGCTACGGCGTAGAGCCTCGATGACGTCACGCGCTGATTCTGTAGACATTTTCAATCTCCAACTGTAACACAAATTATATCCTGTAGAATTTAAATGTAGTTTCTGATTCATTGGTTATTTTTGAGATAGAGCGTTTACGATTTTTATTTCATTGACCAAAACACTTTAATACATGACTTTATTAATAAAAATAGTGTATGACGTAAACTATTATAATTAGACTTGTTGTCATTCATGCGACTTATAACTCCTTTGATTAGGTCCTATATATATTTTTATTTTTAAATACGCATTCATAATATTATTAATATATATTAAAATATCAGCGACACTCTTGCCAGAGGTGTCCTGTAGACAAATTGTGTTCGTCCGGCCGGCCTCATTATGACCCTCTGGATATAATATTCTCTTGGCACGTATGTCGACATAATACTATGTGCTCATAAGGAAGAAATTTGAAATAATTGTATGGGTTTTCTTAATATTACTTACTGATCCGGCAAATGTTGTTATGCCATTTATGTTGTCACATCAAAATCGGTCCAGCCGTTTCGGAAGAGTTTGGCAAAAAATATCGCGACACGACAATTTAGTATGTTAATTTAATATAATTCTTACAACGTTATTATTCCTCTGGGTAAAAAATAATCGCCACATAAAAAACGTATTATACTCTTGACTCTGAAGACTTATTTTTTACTTTTTTATACTACCTTATCAACTATGAAAATACCATCGAGGAAATTGATTCATAATCAGTTCACGGACCTGCGTCATTTGGTCAGACTATGTCAATTTAATGTGAGTTTTGATCTGTAGGCTGGGTTTGACATAACGTAACCAATCCACGTAGGTCCACTATGAATCTACTTCTTTGATAGTACATAGTCGGCTTACAAAATAGCTTCTTAACGTCGACTCAAACAAAAGAAATGACGTCGTACTTTATGACGTCATGGAGTAAATCACCAACGGTTTGGTGTACAATTATATAAGCATGAATTAAACTACGTTCACAGCCGATAAAGTAGCGTGAAAAACACGCGCTAAGCAATTAAGTTCGATATTTACACGCGTACGAAAAGAACTCTTTAAAACGTAACGCATGGGACCATCAACCATGTAATGGTCGTAAAATTCACTATAGAAGGTATACGCAGTACGGTCTTTTTTTAACTTTATGTTTGTAATATTCTATTAATATATTTAAAAAATATATTTTGACTTAATATGTACTTGGTTAAACAATTATTTTTTCTGTTATCATTGCATTCCCCTAGGAAGGTTACTTTGATGTTACACAAATAAAAATAATATAAGTTTTTATTTATTTATTTATAACGAGCTTTTGCCCGCGGCTTCGCTCGCGTTTGGAAGTATTATTATATACAAACTTTCATCCCCTATTTTAACCCTTGGGGTTGGAATTTATCAAATTCCTTTCTTAGCAGATGCCTACGTTATAACATCTACCTGCATGCCAAGTTTCAGCCCAATCCGTCCAGTGGTTTGGGCTGTGCGTTGATAGATCACCATGGGTTTTTTTAATATTCCGTAGCAGTGGCTCCATTCTTTCATTCAAGTAAGAAGGATCTATATAAAGAATAGGAAGGAAAACCTACTCTTCTTAACAACATATTGACGCAGCCACTTAAATAATTATTTCCCCAGTGTGGAACTCGCCTTACTCCGTATACGCCTTAAATCGCATACAAGGACGCGTACGCACACAGACGCACCCGAAACTGGGTCGGTTCACTGACCTATATGTTTATCTAACGATTCCAGCGCTATCATATCGCGTTTTGGTGTAGCCTGTAGGTTATCACGGCAACCTGTCTCCTGCTATTCCTAAGATAAGAACTATATTTGTTCTGTGCTCTTGTATTTCCGTGATGCTTTATCATTTAGGTCAGAGTGTTTCGTTTGAGAACTATTTAAATAGCGAACGACGTTTTGAAAGAGATAATGTTGCGTTCTAAATTTGAAAATCGTAAAGTTTTTTTCTTTTTTCATATTGTTGTTGTTGATGCGGCCAGTATACTATTGTAAACCCCTACTTTTTCTCTTCTGTATCTAATCTTTATACGAATAAAGATACCGCTAAAGCATAATAGACAGAACGAACCAGTAGACCGACTTGGAAGTGTTGTCAAAAATACGTTTGCCGTAGTCTACGAATAATAAAAACTAAGGAAGAGTAACTCCATCAAAAAACATGCTCCAAAATACCTACTTGTCAAAAAAGTGTACCTTAGGTACACATTTCAATACATTTGCAATATTTAGGTGGCCTTGAGCGGTATCAGGCTGACTGCTGACGTTACATGACAGTTCTAAAGGGAACCAAATTTTAAACGGTAATATTATGGGAGCTACGTTTCCTTAGTTTATAATATTCGTAGGCCGTAGCGCCGGACGCGCGCCCTTAATGCGTTGCTGAGCCGTTCATAGTATGCTTGGTATTACGCGGTACAACGCGCCGATTTGTTAGCTTGTTTGAAGTCGGCCTACTCGTTCGTTCTGTATATTGTGGCTAAAGTGCCGTCATGTCCTCGAAATAAAAGTTATTGCCGTAGAGTCAAATTTTTGAACAATAAAAATTAGGACTCTATTGCATTGATAATTTTGAACTTTAAAACAATATTAGAAATCAGTGAAGACTATGATATTATATACAGTATTAAAAATTCAAATATTTCTCTTTCACTCTTATTTTTTTTTTTGGCTTTACTTACAGTTATCTTTTTTGGATTAAGTACTTCCATATTTTTTATTCTTTTTTTGTATTAAAACTACTAGGGGCCGACTTCTTGGACTCTTTTTTATTTTTTCGACATGTTTGTAACAAAGTTTTTTTTCCTTAAGCAGCTGCTCATCGTCATCGGATATGTAAAACTTCTTAATGATATCAATTATGTTTATTTTCAAATACTTACAGAGAAAGTTCTATCAATGCCTTAATAAATGAACTTTAGTAAATTCTTCATTTGTCACTGGCTCAAAATATATTTAAAACAAAAAAATTACTTTCTGAAAGCAATATAATTTTTAAATATGTACCATAGTGTATTTTTTAATATTTAGATACTTATTTAATATGTTTAATTAATACGTCTTACTAAAAAAATGGCAACTAAAAACTGAAAAGTGTTTAATAACAGTTTCAGCTGTGTAGTAATCGGGGTCATTAAAAAATAAAATAAAAATACAGAAACAGTAAAAAAGTGTATTATATTATTGTAGCAACTCAATATTTTTATTGGCGGTAACTTCATTCCACTACCGTTTTACATACAATAGTTAATTTAATTATATTTTAAAACTTACTTTCTCGCGACCTTATGTTATATTCTCATCATTTTAATACGAATAATGTAAATATATACAACTTTCTAGATATAAAACAAATAAAATCCGACAACATTATGCGCTCAAGGACAGTGAAAGTAAGAGAAAGGATATGCAAAGTAATGACGTCACTCACCGCTGTTACACTGTACCAAGTATCAAAGATATTTTGAACTTTACGTAAATCGCACGATTGTTAAAGTCGGTTTTAAGATGTGAAATGTAAAAATACATGCTATAATATTATCTGATACATTTGAGGATAAATTTCAAGTCATTTTGCATTTCTGCTATATTAAAGTATTTTTTAATGAAATAAGGGGGCAAACGAGCAAACGGGTCACCTGATGGAAAGCAACTTCCGTCATCCATGGACACCCGCAGCACCAGAAGAGCTGCAGGTGCATTGCCGGCCTTTTAAGAGGGAATAAGGTAAGGTAAGGTAAGGGAAGGGTAGGGATGGGAGGGGAAGGGAATAGGGGATGGTAGGGAAGGGAATAGGGTAGGGGATTGGGCCTCCGGTAAACTCACTCACTCGACGAAACACAGCGCAAGCGCTGTTTCACGCCGGTTTTCTGTGAGGACGTGGTATTTCTCCGGTCGAGCCGGCCCATTCGTGCCGAAGCATAGCTCTCCCACGTCTAAAATGTTAATCTTAGAGTATTTAAAGGGGACTATTTACTATTGAGTCTGTTCAATGATACTTATTCGATACTTTGCCGCAGAATAGAGCTAACATCAAACAAGTAAATAATGTTACAAAGTTTAGATTTTTTAGAGGTCGTAAAAATATGAATAACCATTTCTGACTTAGGAAGGGCCTTACATAATTAATCGGAAGCATAAAATTTAATAGCTGCCATAATTAGCGAGCCACCTTCAAAGGTTCAAAGTATTCCCTTCATTTTTGTTAGCGTACTTTACCTTCATGAAGGTAAGTGATCGCAGACGAAATCACAGCGAGTCATCTCTCTCCCGCTCACGACAATCGTCATTAGAACGAGCGGGAGGACCGTATTTAACCAGTGAATCTATCGCGCAATAGACATAAGGTCAGCTAGACAAAACGTAGCTGCGTCAACGTACGCTGGCAAGGTGACGCATTGTCAATAGGAATGTTTTGTGCCACTGGATGCGTAATAGTTGCATGTTGAAAAATTCATAAATACAGCGTAACCAATACATTTATGTAACGGACTATATTGCCACACTGAAACTGCTCTTTTCAGTGATTCCCGAGCTATTATTTATATTTTATAGAAGTTGTATGTTGAATATCGGGCTTTTGTCCCCTAAGAAGGGTGGGGGGAAAAATTGTGTACACCTGACGTTAAGTTGGAAAATACAGTTAATAATATGACGTAAGTCCATTAAAGAAAAAATTTGATACAAAATCTGACCCCCTTTTTGGTCCTCTTAGAGGGGTGGAGGGGAAAGTTTATACACCAGATGTTGAGTTGGAAGAAGGCAAATATATCTACGAAAACCGTATGCAAATCGGATTAGTAGTTTTCGTGTTAAAGAAAAAAGTTTGATACAAAATCTGACCCCTCTTTTGTCCCCTTAGAGGGGTGGGGGGAATTTTTTTTATACACCAGATGTTAAGTTGGAAGAAGACAAATATATCTGTGAAAACCGCTTTCAAATCGGATCAGTAGTTTTCGTGTGATGGTGGAACAAACATACAGACAGATAGACAGACAGACAGACAGACAGACAGACAGACAGACAGACAAAAAACTAACCACATTTTTGGCTTCTATAGCGATCTAGTGACACCCCCCGCTTATTATTTTTTTAATATCTTTAATGTACAGAATTCACATTTCTACAGTTTTATTACATGTATAGATATTATAGCTAAGTCTGTGACGGCCTTAAATGATGATTAAACTTTAATTTAATGAAGAGTTTGACAGATTATGTATAAGGCTTATGTCAAAATCTTAATTTAATTACATTTAATTCATCAAGCCCCGAGCGGTCGCATGCAACCGCGAGAACAATAGATAAGCTATTGTGTCTCGTTTTTCCACGATTTTGAGCGCCATCTTTTGCAGAGTAGATAAGTTATCAATATTTTAGCACTACCTAAGCAAAGCATTTTCTTTAACTTCATGCTCTTTCTCTTTGGAATAGCTTAGAAACTTTTGTTAATAGCTGTCAATCAATCAAAGGTCAAAAATTTAACTCATATAATATTGTCACTTGCTATGATATTAAAAACTTTATACTCAAAGCGATTGGTGTTAGCAATGTCGGAAATTAAGGTCAATGATGATATATCTGTTAGACTGTACAGTGTACGTTATAGTTAACTGCTTCTTCGTCGTCTTGCTACTGAGAACGTAAACCGTACGTTTAAAATTTATTAATTTTATTTTAACAATGTATTGGACATACAAATTGTTAACATGAAATTATTAATATAAGAAAAACGACGAAAAGTGTGTCTGTCTGTCTGTTGCCTCGATTTAGATGAAATTTGGTATGGAGATACTTTGAGTCCCAGGAAATGACGACTTTCTGTCCTAAACTAATTTTGACGCAACGGAGTTGCTGGAAATAAACCAATTTGACTATTGATGAAAAGCAATTTATTGTATCTTTCTTGACATATAGAGTCGCTAGGTAATAGGTATGTATTAAGTTATTATAAGACATATTGGCATACGATATAACATAAAATATAGAATAGCATTCCCACGCAGACCCGCGAGAGGTGGCCTTGCGTCTGAACCCTACCGACAACTCGCCGGAGTCATGGACTCACAACTAATACTATTTTCCTCCATGTTGCTAAACTGTTTTAATGTTAGTGATGATTTTTATCCGACTAAATAAAGGAGGGTTATGTTTTTCGAGGCTATCAAAATGTACGTATGTTTTTCTCGTTCTAAAGCATCTTGTCGAATTTGAGCTTTATAAATAGGCATAACTAGATGACGGACGCAACAAGTTGCGCAACACTCCGATGCGCCAAAACTCTTTATCGTGTGAGAACCGTAAATTTTTTTTTCAGGATAAAAAGTTACCTTAATGTCCTTTCACGGGACTCAAAGTATCTCTACACCAAGTATCAACAACAAAATCGGTTCAGAGTTTTTTCGTGAATAGGTTAAGAGCGTTCACTGGGGCCGTTTTCCCATACAAACGTTGTCCCCTGTTTCCTCCCTGGATAATGCCGGTAGAGTTATAATGATACAAAAATAAAAACAAGAAAAGAATACTAACTAAAATTTAATTAATTAAAAATCTCATCGTTGTAAAATAAGCACGAATCAAAAACATACGTATTAAGCAAAACTATAAATAAGCAAAGAACTATGTGTTACTTACACACTACTACTACTATTGCAACAAAGTCCTTTTCAAAGCACAGATTCTTATGGAAAGTGAACGCACATATCCTAAGTGACCTATTGCTTGATGCGTCACCTAAGTACATGATGTAACCACTCACACACACACACACCAGCATAGTTCGAAGGAGAAAGTTGTTCTATGGTTGAACGATGCTCTATGCGATAACATAGCATATAATATTCGAAGCTGATTTGAATATTAATATGCTATTGAAAATAAAAGTTGTTCAATAAAAACTTTTTTACGAGTTCATCTCTTGAACATAAGTTACGTTGTGACACGTTCTATTACTGGTATTATATCATGTAAACAATAATAAATATGTTTAATTAATGAATCAATAATAATTAATACTGTCAGTGTTTTCTAAATAGTTTATTGTGTTTAACAGTTTGTGATAGTTCAATTTACATTTATAGGTTACACTGTAACCTATAAATATGGTAAAATATTCCTGTAGCCGATACAGGAATATTTTACCAGTATCACAATTCGTTCAGACTCTTAATCTCTTCGAAATACTGTCTAGGTCTAGTATTTCTTTATCATGGGACCACCTTTGAAAAAACCACCTTTTCTCCAAAGAAAAAAGAGATAATAAAATCGGTTCATAAACAACGAAGTTATCCTCGAACAAACATAAAAAAAGCGTAGGTCTAATTGAGAAACCTCATTCTTCTCAAGTCGGTGAAAAATACAATTTCCCGTTACTCTTGCAGCATTTACGACCAAATCCGGTGTCGATGGGATGCACGAATCACGATTCACAACCGGTACCGTTGTCCGTCTGACGCCTAGACCACTCTCACTTTCATTCACAGGTTTTTATCTGTTCAACGGTATTTCAATGCCGCGTTTTCTTTCCGAACTGTTCGTTTTTCAAACTTTTTTTTTTTTTTTTTAATTTCAACGCCGCTGTATTTTGCCACTGCTTTCCCGTGTCTTAGTGCTGCATTTAGAGACGAATATTGATTGCTTAACTGTAATTTAAGAGTTTGACATAATATTATTAGTTAATAGAATCAGGCGTTTTAATAATATTATTACTATAATGTATGGGGCTTATGTCAAAATCTTCATTTAATTAAGTACAGATAAGTAAATAATGAGTAAATAAATATGGTATTTTCATAAAATGTTGTGTTATTGTGTAAGTTTTATTTATATCAACCAGATCACGGCATAGCATTTTAGATGTCAGTCAAAGCTTGTCAAAATTAAAAAACCTTGACCACTGTGTCTGACATTAAAAAACGCGCGCTCCTTTCACGGCTCTGTCAGTGTCAGTTGTATCTACAATATATATATATATATATATATATATATATATATATATGTCGTAGGATGATTTGATAAATCGAATTTTCGCGAAAATTCTAGGGTTTTTGCGAAAACACGGATAATTAGATAATGGTGATTACATTTTTCAATCATACTGACAAACGGTAGTGTTTATTAATAATATTATAACAACCTTATTTGAGCTAAAAATATGTTTGATTATATCATTATATGTCCCACGCAATATAAGTATTAGAACTTACCTACACAGTATTAAAGTTACTGAAACAGTTTTCGTACCTTATCCATACCTTTCAAGTTTTAAATTAAATGGATCAATAAGAACAATCAATCAATAAGAATGAACTATCTGAAATGGTCAAATGACTATAATAATTTGTCACATTAGGACATTGAAATAAACCATTGCCACCTATCGCCACCTGTTACGCCCTTAGTACGAAACAACATAAAAACCCCCAGCCTATGGTCGTAAACGTGTTTTAGCATAATACAGTGTATTATGCGGTGTTGTGAAACGCACAGACTCGTTGTAGCACAAGTTAAGGTCGCGAATTGAGCAATTTTCCCATTTCGAAGAGAAGCCGAACCTTGACCTAGGAGTTAAATTAAATTTCGTCATACCAGTGACACATTGCAAACTATCGAATGTTTTAAATTATTCTAAAATTAAAATTATTACTTGTTAATTAAGTAAAACTATAAAATTTTGCTACTAAATCTACAGTTGCAAGTTTTCATAAGTACATGTAAAATTAGAGGACACAAATGTGTATTATAACAATTCACACAATATTTCAAAATAAAAATATTCAAATTAAAAATATGTATCGTTTCTTTGTGTCTTATCTTTTATTTCACAGGCAAAAAGATTATTTCTTAGGTTCTTTATGTTTTTAGGTGAGGTATAAAGGGACCAAAAATTTCATGAAATGAAAAATTTGGCCCTACAATCTACATAGTACGTACAACACTGTCCTTCACGGTTCCAGGCACACAGATGTCGCTGTGGGTGCGCACGCGCACGTTGCGCCATCTTGTTTTTACGCAACAAGGTCGTTCACCCCGGAAGGTGTTTTCCTCAGTTTCTTCGTGCGTGTTTGCGTGTCTCTAACTGTGTTAGTATTACGATCTCATTGTACTAGTATCAGCTAGATCTTAGTAATACTGAAACGATTAGGTAATCTTTGTAAAGCTGCATCCATAATATAGTCTAGAAATTATTATTGGTTTTTTCCTCGTATCACTTGTAAGTAGAAGATAATAATATTTGCACATTTGGTAGAATAATTAAACCAGGGTATGTCAACTGATTTTATTTTGATGACACGATAGCTTCAATTTTATCAGGAAACTTCAGACATTTATATTCATAGCTTTGTAATGTTTTTACAAAAGTTATTATAATGTATGCTTAAGGGCCCGGGTTACCCTCGAAATTTTCATACATTCTTAATACCAAAATCATTTTCTCATGCGAAAATATTTAACATGTTTGAGTTATTTTTCAGCTTAAGATAGTAATTACCTAGGGTCCTGAACAAAATTTTTTTACAAAATATTTAAATACTAAAAAAAAAATTTTTTGTGTTTAAATATTTTTTAGTAAATTTACTACTAAATATTTAAACATCAAAAAATAGACAAAAACACTAAAAAATATATAAATAAATAGCAAATTTACTACAAAATATTTAAACTTTAAAAAATATTGTTTATTATTTAAATATTTTGTAGTAAATTTACTATTTATTTTTTAGTGTTTTAGTCTATTTTTTGGTGTTTAAATATTTAGTAGTAAATTTATTAAAAAATATTTAAACACAAAAATTTTTTTTAGTATTTAAATATTTTGTAAAAAAAATTTGTTCAGGACCCTAGATAATTACTATCTTAAGTTGAAAAATAACTCAAACATGTTAAATATTTTCGTATGAGAAAATGATTTTGGTATTAAGAATGTATGAAAATTTCGAGGGTAACCCGGGCTCTTAAATATCGGCTTAGGTCTATTGCTATTAATATTTTCATTGGCTTAGCTGCAATGAAACATATTTTCATGTTTGTACACTTTTACGACTTACGTACAGACGAAACAAAATCTTCCGATTTCGTACTAGTAGGTTGATTAGGTGCGGACATAATATTTAAAGGAAGAAGTAATTCAACAAAATTGTTATATTTTTCAACACTGGTGTATGCATCGGTATGTTTAACAATTCCGAGTAGATAATTGAGTGATTAATGACATGACATGTATTTACGCCGTTTAGTTACCGGCTGTCTGGTCACATACAACCACGCAAGTATATTTTCATTCGGGTTGTTTACACTGTGGTTGCGTGCAGCCGACTGACCGAATTACACCGTAACCATTAGAAATATCAACCAGTTTTCAGCTACATTAGGTTATAGGTTTCATAGAAGTTGTGGTCCTAAACACTAAGGGCCTGTTTCACCGCTTCCTGATAAGTACCAAAATATAGGCCATCCAACACTTAACTTGGCAGATGAAGTATGAAGAATCTGTCAAAAAAGTTGTGAACTTTGAAAACCTATTCGACACTTTATTAGAAAGTGGTGAAACAGGCCCTTAATCTCACTTTCGGCTCCAAAATCTTAAAGAAAAAGAACATAATTCCAATCATTTCGTACCAGGTTTATATTATTATATAATATTCATATTTTGCACAAAAATGGTACCGTTTACCTGAAATTTAATACTTACACTCAAAATATCGAAGAGGAAAAACAGGAAAATATTTCGTAAAACAAGCGCCTTGCTCTACATTATGGTAACGAGCATTCTTGAAGCAGAAATTTTTGAGAACAACACTATCATGACACCCGCTCTGACTAATTACATTTTTGAAATAGGTCAAGTGTTCCAGTTCTAAATTTAAAATTTAAAAATGGCGGAGCGTTGACCATAGAGAAGAGATAGGTCACACATGATAATGAATTCTTAAAACGTAATGCGGCTAAAAGTTGTTGGCAAATTTTGGCTTTATTACAAGAAACAAGAAAATGATAGCAAAATATAATGCGACCAATTTAAATGTACATTTGAGGATTTCATACACGTAGTCCAAAATCTTTTTTTAACTTCGTAGTCGAACTTTACAATTTATTTTATCACAATGCTTCTTGACTAAAGTCTAAACACCTAGTGGCTAGAACACACAGCTGTGCACTAATACTTCTTTTGACACCAATTAATCGATAAAATAATATCGATTATATAATCGTCAAAACTTTCCGGGAACAGGAGTCACGGTGGTTTAATTGTCAATGTTGTCGACATTTACATAACTGACATTGTTGCGCGCTTACGCAAAGATGCACCGCTTGCGACACCGCCCGCATTAAAACATCGTGTTTTCAATACCGCTTTAGTATCGATATTGCTTACAGCTTATGGGTCAATTTAGACCGCAACGCGACGCGTAGTTGCATTTCTAAAGTATGGATTTGACAGATTTCAATTGCAAATTTTGTTATTCAATACAAAATTTGGCGTTGCGTTGCGTCTGAATAATTAACCCATTGCTTACAGCTTGATACATAAATGAAAAAAAAAATGTTTATGTCAGTATTTAAATTTTTGGTTATATTTTACTGTACTATTTCTAAGCCTGATAGTTTTTAAATCTTTCCTGCCTAATATAATACTGGCGATGACAATTTCCACCTTTAATAGTATTTCTATGAAATTCTAAAATAATCTAATCACCACATTATCCTATGGTTGCAATACCCAGACAGACTTTATCGACAGTACATTACCTAACACTCAAAATAAGTAGGTGTTGAGTAGGCGTTTATTGTTAAAGTAAAAAGTAAGCGGTTGAATGACTATTGTCGAATTAATTATTACAATTTTTTAAGGTAGACGTTATGTAACAAATTTTTTAAGGTAGACGTTATGTAACAAAAGATCTAATTAGATTTGTGTCGAAAATACAACTTTTTGTATCATAATAAGACGTATATTTTCAGTTAACAAAAGAAAAACGTTGTACTATTTTTTGTAAAATAATTAAATACAATGTTTCATAAATAAAGTAATATTATTCCTGCACGAAAATGAACCCACGTGATTCCGTCTGTTGTAATACTGAGTGTTAAAAAGAAAAGAGTTCGCTAAAAGCTTATTATGTTGCAACAACATCATTAGATAATTGATTCATTTTGTGTTTCTTATTTATAGCCCGCACCATCAACGATAAGCATCTGTGTTCACTGTTCAGTGGTATAGAGCTAGGCTTTCGGAAGTCTTGTTAATTGTTATGTTAGGACAGTTCAGGCTGATCACCTGATTGTGTGACCAGAAATGATCCATGGATCATCTTTCACATAAACATGACAAAAAAATTAAAAACACGTACCTAACTGTTCAAAAAAACATCATCCAAAGCATCTACAAAGACTGACTGCCAGATTTAAATGAAACAAAATACTGTAAACAAAAAACAACACTACTCAATACAGTTTTGTTACTATGCAATACTATGCACGTTTATTTAAATATTCTTTAAATAAAATTGTCCTAAATAAGCGAGGGTAAAGACCTTTTGCGTAATATGTTACGTGGTCGGTGAGAGGCAATGTCAGCCTTGCTAACACCAGCGATTCTCATACAAAACAATGACTTATATCGATTTCGACTCAAGAAACATCAGTATTTTATTGAGAGTTATGAAAATTACCCTGTATTTCATAAAATCTAATGGTAAAGAGATTCACAATCAAATCGAGAAGTGACACTTTTGAAAGAAGATAATATTTAAAACTTTTAGGGTCGATTTTTCAATCGTCAAATAACTTTTAACTAAAGAATAAATATGACACGTTGACATTTTTTTCATATAAAATCTGTCAGAACGCCAAATTTATTCCAGAGGTAAAATTTATCTGACGATTGTAAAATCAGCCCTTATTTATGTTCAGAGGCTGAAAAAAACAATTCAACATTCTATTTTAAACTCTATCTTCTTCTACATAATAATATTTTTGGTCTACTGCTATTTTTTGCCTAGGATTGGAACAAGTTCTGTTAAAATATTAGGCTATTGCTTCACAATGCAATTTCATTAACATTTTGCTCACGCGTCAGTATTTTGTCAACTTGACTAATTAACTGCTCATGTTGATATAATTTTAATATGTAAGTATAATAAATATGGTCAGATATTAAAATTAATTACAATATTTTTTTAACGTACCTAGTTCGATTTTGTTTGTTATAAACTAATAAGTATGCAAATAATTACATATATTTTTTTATATCGACCACTTTTTAAAGTATTTTTAATAGAGCTCTAGGACCTTGTTACAAAGTAACTACGTATATAATAATATATCATAATAATTAATCGAAGATGATTTAAAATAGTAAAGGTTCCAAAGTATATTGTACTTTATTGAATGTAGATACAAGGACTATTAGAGCTAGCAATGTAAAACTGGCAGTGAAGACGACGCCGCTAGACAACCTATAGTGGCTCAAAATTATTAACTACAGTTTACCTCAGTGAATGAATCCGAGCCGTATTTCGGTCTGTAGTACAACATAAAAGTATATTTACATACAAAACAATTACAAATCAAGGTTCCTCTAATGCCTCTTATAAATTAAGTCTTTTGTTTCGTTGGCGTAAGTGCCAAAAAAGGTCATTGACCAGCCTCGACGTTTCTACAATCTAACCGAATATGATAACGGCCCCAAAGTGTGTTCCGATGGAGTTAATTACAGCGTTATAACATTGTAATACAGTTTAATTTACTTTAAACAATTTCCGAATTTACGGCCTTACGATTCCGCGAGCTTCCTGTAGTTAGCCGGTGCGTTTGGGCGTATGCATCGATTCGATAGCTGCATTTTCGACTTTATATCGCGGCTATAAAGTGTACAATTTTATATCTATGTTGTGTAAATGCGTCGTTTTTATACGCGGAGATTCGCTTAGCAATGACGGCCAAAATGTTACGAGTAGTTTGTTTATCGTTCGCGCGTTCTTGACAGCCAAAAAGTGAAAACGGTCGTGGTAGATGAGCGTTGTGAAACTAGGCGGCTGACATGGGTGACTCCGCCGAATGTTACTGCCGTAAACACAGTTGCGTCACACTTTCAGCCAATAACAATCACATAATCAAATTAAGAAGGAAAGTTTTAGATATTCAGGTGCAGAAGAATAAAAGGGGCGGTGGTATCCAGTATACCCTACTGCAAATTCCTTTAATTTTATGGGAATATTCAAATTATCATTGATTATCATTAATTAATATTCAAAGCTTGAGATGGCTTCGGTCTCTCCCAAATTTAAACATGCATTTTTAAAATACTTCTCTAAAAAGAAAGAAAAAATAACTTGTATATTATTTAAAATAACGCCTACGACATTTCAAACATTATTATTAAATTTTACAAACCAGAACCTAAAACAGCACCCATTTGCTGTAAAAATAATTAATTTACTTTATCACAAATTACAATAATAACATTGAATTTAAAATTTAAAGTATGGAATAATACTGTCTTAAGGTCATATTAGCAAATTCAAACTCTTTTTTGTTCTTTCTTGTGGAGTCGTTAATGATAAGCATTTCCACTCCTGGCCCATTCTTAAAAAGATACTTGGAAACATGAAATTGAAAACAAACACTACATTATATAGCGTTTACTATTATACACTCTAAATACTTAAATAAAATTCATTCACCCATTCACATAGTACCATAATATGAACCGTGACACGCTGAAAAGCGTTATAAAGAAAAAATACGACTAACATGTAAAGAAAATAAAACATTTAATCCAAAAATAAACACATCCGAATACAATTTTACAACCTTTTTATACCTCGCTTAAACGATCCTTATTATCGGATTGTTAAAATGTCAGCGATAGACATCATAACAATAATTTGGCAGGGCCTGGAATACTTCCAGAAAGAATTTTACAGTTAGCGAATTAAAAATGGTTGCATGTCATTGACATTAGTATTGTTTATTGTGTATTCTGTTTTTGGAGTCCGACTTACTTTTTGGTTGTGAGTCATTGGTATAAAATTGATGAGAAAGACATAAGTGGAACTATCATCAGCATGATTTCTCTTGATGTCATTGACCTGATGATTCAGCCTTTGCAAGATTTTGACCTGTATCTCAATACTTATATTTTAATTAAATATCGACACAGCTTTATATCATTCTTTCTTTAATCCGATCCGTTGCCTATCAAACTGCAAAATTATCTTTAAGTATCAAAACAACTGAACTGATATTTTATCAATAATAAATAATAATTAATTAATACTTATATAGTTTGGTACGAAACGGACTGTATCAAACAAAAAATAAAGCTGCCTTAAGGTGACGCCTTGATAATTTGGCTGTAACGATGTCCATTTTTCTCAGCAATGACTAAAGCTAAGAAATTAAAGTTCACCGTCAGTATTCATCATGTCTTTGTCTTTGAATTACCCATAGCATAACACGATTGGTCAACTTTTATAACACAAAATAATCAATCAAAAAGACCTCTGTAAAAAAGGGATTCCTATTTTGCCAACAGAGGAGAGTGATATAAGCTTCCAAAATTTGTACATAAATTGGTTCTAGTATACACTTTAATTTGTCCATAGCTTATATGAAATGTATTTATGGTTTTTAAATTACGCGACAAAAACCATTTTGTCGCTACGCCCTTTGCATTTTTGCTGTTCCATTGCTTGTTTTCTATGAGAGGACGGGCGAGCCTCGCATAGAAAACAAGCGATCTAAAACACATCCAACACGGTTTTTTACTTTAACATGGCGTCACCTTAATGTTAATTAAAAAAAGAATTGGGAGCTGAATGCTGATGTACTTAGGTGTTTTAGGTGCGGATTATTCCACGCCTAAAACACCTAAGTACGTCAGCATATACATGATATCCAAATTATTTAATCATTTTTCTCCATTTCTTTCCCACTTATCGTTATCTATATTTCCCTCTCATCGTATTAACTATCAGACAATGACATTATCAAATTTAGGAATGCACCAGGTTGTTCAACCGTGTCTGGCGGACTTGTGACGTGCGAATTTTATCTAGTCTGATACTAACGTACTATCCTCAAACAAAATTCATAGGCGGATGACGGACCAACGTTATTTGGTCGGGTTAGGTCAAGTCAATATTAATACTTAACTTTTCGGCTGGGCTTCACATAACCTGACAAAATTAAGTAGTCCCACCATATTTGGATCTTTGATTCTTTGGATTTCTTTGATGATTGAAAAATTGGTAGCATTCAAGCAGATTAAAGTATTCTTGTTTTAATATTATGTAAATGTGTGTTTCTGTAATTTTGTTGAGATGAGATATAGAGTTACTCCTAACAAAATGGAAAGTTCCTGTGCGGTAAATGTTTTTTATAAAATAAGGGAGCCAACGAGTCACCTGATGGAAAGCAACTACCGTCGCCTATGGATACTCGCAACATTAGAAGAGCTGCAGGTGCGTTGCTGGCCTTTTAAGAGGAAATACTCTCTCTTCAATTAATGCGCAACAATCTTTTGGGCATCTAGTTTTAATTTACTGCTACTAGCTAAACCGAGTTGTAAAGTTACTTTTCAGTTAGCATAAAATGCATGTAGGTGTCTATTATTTTGTGTTACATAAGAAAATATATTTTCTGAAATAGGAAGGACGAACATTACACATCGCTGGCCTCCAAATATAGCGGAGATTGTACTGCATGTTACAGTTGAATGTCAAATCTTATATAATACGTGCACTAAGGCACAACACTAGGCTAGGTCCATACTTCCAATACCTAATAATATTATAAATACGAAAGCGGGTTTGTCAGTCTGTATGTCCGTCTCTATCTGTTACCTCTTCACGCCTGAACCACTGAATTGATTGTGCTGAAATTTGGTGTGGAGATACTTTTTGTCGTGGAAAAATGTACGGTTCCTGCGCGATAAACGAATTTTGGTGACAGGGTGAGCGTCATCTAGCATTTTGGATCACTTTAAAAAAAATCTAGAGAGTTTTATAGTCTGTAGGTCTTCTACTCATAGATTTCAAATGTCATCGATTTCAAAAATATAACTAGTTTACGTTTAACTTCAATGTCCGTTGTGGGAAAGTTCTATTTCTTAACTTCATATTATAACTAGATGCCAGATGGCCCGGTGAACTTCGTATCACTCTTCTCCTAATATAAACCTACCCTGGACGTCCACGGATATTTCAAGACTAAGATTAGCTAAATCAGTTCAGCCGTTCTCGAGTTTTAGCGATACTTACAAAATTACTTGTAGTGTGTGTATTAATTAGTACCTGTAAAGAGATCACTGTGAAAATAGCAGCGCTAAAAGAGCAAATCTTTTTGTGATTTTTAAGGGCAAGCGCACCCGAGTGTCATGAGTTTGCCCATAACAAAAGCAAAATAAAGTTGTTTTTTTTTTTTATCAAAACCTGTCCCTACCGTACAAACTCATCAGCTCAACATCCAAACTTTCACTTTAAATCCGCGTCATATTCCCCCATCCCGTTTCGTCAATATCTCGAGCGGCCGCAGGAGAATAGTTAACCCAGTTTCGACCGCTCCTGCTAAATATACCCCGCTACCTGTGACGCACACACCGACACTCACATTGTACGTGAGCTGCTGTAGACTGCACTGGGGTTAAATAGTCATTATGTACTGTGTTATATACGCTCTTATTCATATTGCATTCCTACACTTTTTTTATCGCGAAATTCGTTTATCGGGATAAAAAGTATCCTATGTCCTTTTCGGAGACTCAAAGTATCTTCATACCCAGTAAAATCGGTTCACCGCTTTGGGCGTTAAGAGGTACCAGATGGACAGACAATTTTTTTAATATTATAATATGAGGATAAGAGACGCAAGGCCATAACACTGGAGATTTGTATTCGCGTGATTGCGCGATGCAATCACCAATTTGATCAAAAGAGTATATATTTTGGTTCTGACATTCCAAACACTGTATTTTCAGTAGAGCAAGAAGCAGTAGTTTGGTGGCAGAAATAACATAAATTATCTCTTGCTTCAACTAGTATTTTATGCTAGCTTGTGTTTTAAACTCAAACTAATATTGAAGTTAAATAAGCATTCGATATTTAAATACATGACGCCTAATTCAAAAATGTTCTTTTGTTGTCGTATTTGTGTTACCATCTGTTTAATAGTTATGAACACAATGAGTCAGTAATCTAGATATTCACGAATAGGGGGCGGTGCGAACGAACTCTTTAGGTCCAGAATTAAGTGTGCCATCGGCCTTATAACCTTTTCAACTAGTGTACACACACCGTACATAGTTTCATCAATCATCATCAATAAACTTTGCAAGGTCTCTAACCCCTAGTACACTCATTCTTCAACAAATTATTGCTCCACATTATGTAAATTCAAAATATCGCTTTCGCTTATACGAGTACCTACTGACAAATTACGGTTCTGTACACGATAAGAACAGCGCTGGTATAAAAAATGTGACACCTTTTAATAAAATAAATGAAACGTTGTTTAATTCATTTTAATATTAATTTGACAAATTAATGCAATTATTAAAACTCAAGAAGTCGTTAGCGGTGACGGAGCCGCAATATAGTAATAATTTGTGTGATATATCGTTATATACGTCGGCGCACGAAGAGGCGCGCGTGCGGCGCGAGCTACCACTGACCCAGTTTCCTCCCCTCGCGACCACACACGACCAGCTAGACCTAGCCGGCCGCCACCCATCCCTCCACCGAAACTTTTAAAACCCTAGGAGTTCGTCGACCCCGCTATCGAAATCGCGCACTCACACGCACGCCCGCGATCGCGCGAATAAAGAGAAACAAAAAATCCGCCACCCGCCGCCGAATAAAAAAGACAGAGATAACAGTATTTCGGCGGCGCACCGCGCGCGAGGTCGACGAAAAACACTGACGCAATTTTTACAGCGCACGTAATCGCTCGGGCTCGGGCCGTGTGTGCGTGCGCGCCGAGAGCGACGCCCGCGTCCGAAACGGAGCCGGAATATTTAGGTGAAAGTGTTTCGAATTTCGACATGACGACATTCGCGCGCAGTCGTTATCGTGATTTTGCCGAATCTAGAGGTTCAGTTCGCTCCCGCTGACTTACCCGCGTTCGCAGGGAGTTCGCAGTGATCGGTGCTGGCCAGCGATGCTGAGAGTCGGTGTTGAAAATTTTCGGAGACGCAAATTAAAAAGGTGAATCGTGGATTTTCGTGAGGACCTTCGTGTGATGTGCGAACTGTGGTGCTGAGCAAACTGTCGACTGGCGACAATCTGGGACCCGAGGCGCTCGCCGCCTCCGCGCACGCCCTGCAATTGCAGACGATGACATCCACCATGGGTAAATACCTCAGTGATATATACTCACCGATTAACAAGAACATCCTTCATTAGGAAAAAAATAAACCGCTATGTAAGCCTGAAAGTGAGATGTCGTAGACTCGTAGAGGTAAAAGTTGTAGAGCGCCGTAGCCGCGTGCTACGAGCCGCTACGACGCTCATGGGAAAACCATTCTGTGCTCTCTAATCCAAACATTGATTTTTTACTGCCGTAAATAAGTGGTTTTACCGTACATAATAGTCTAATTTTTAATTTACTATAAGATTAATATTTTGGGAAAAATCAAAATTATGGTTATAATTTTTTTAAATACTTGAATTATTACGTCTTTTCTTTTTAGGGTTCATAATTTTAAATTTTCATATTATTTTATAAAATAATTTTAAGGAAAGTTTTTTACTCATCAGATGCCATACTTTTTTTTTATTTTTTTACATTTTTTTTATATAATATTAGAAAATTATAGTTTATCTGAAACATAAATGCATTTTTAATATCTGCATAGACTTATTAAATCTTAATAACATCTAAGAACTCATTCATAATTATAATAATTGTTATTAAAATTATATTTTACTTATGGAAAAATGTATGAAATTAAGTGATGCTATCGTCACCACTCACCGTGTACTGTTGTAAAATATTAGCTTTTATAAACAAAAATAATTTAATTAAATTCTATTTTACATAATAAATCCCACTAAATACCATCTAGCTCTGAAAAATATTATACTAAATAAATATATACTATAAATATATACTAAAACAAACACCTAAAAGGCAGGATAAAATGTCAAATGATCTAATAAACTTAGTTCAGGACTAAGTTCTTTGATGAGTTAGCCTCTGGCTCATGTCAGACTAAAAGCTCCCTTTGATATAAAACTGTTCCATAAAAGCCGGTACAGACGCTCAAATATACAGCCACGAGCCAAACGCCAAACAAAAATTTGTCTTTTTTTGTTTGTCTATTTGTCTCTTCAACGTGTAAAAGAAGAGATACATTACGTTACACACTTTTAGCGTTTTATGAGTGTTTTTCCAAGTAATTTATAAAGTTTTACATTGTACTTATATTGTTACCACCATTATTATATGTGTCAAATGCGTATCTAGCTCTTCTTTTCAATAAAGTGTTCAATAAAATGAATGACAATAATATGCGTTAATTGAAAATTTTCCAGACTAATTATTGCTGGATGTTTGAAACAGTTTGAACGTGTAAAGCGGGCTTAAAGCATTATTGCATGCAAACTGTAATATACTACATCCTACTCAATAATTCGATAACATTGCATCCTCTGCTTGCATAACTATGCTAATAAACACTAACAGCTATAATATATATATATATATATATATATATATATATATATATATATATATTTCTTAGCGAACAATGACAACAATAAAATTATATTATTACTTACAATATGTATAAAGCAAAGGTGTAAGGCCTAAGGGACATTACGTTAATAAAAATTATCATATAAAATAATCGGCCAAGTGCGAGTCGGACTCGAAGGGTTCCGTACCATTGTAGAGCAAAATTAAGCCAAAATTTGTGTTTTTTCTATGGGAGCCCCTCTTCATTTTTTATTTTATACTAATATTATTATTTATTATTAAATATTAAAGTACACATAAAACTAAGGATTGTGTGAAAAATTCAAGTACCTATCTGTTGCTATTATTTATATAGAGCAACAAAGGCCAAAAAAATCACGTTTGTTGTATGGACGCCCGCGACTTCAATATTTATTTTATTTTGTTTTTAGTATTTGTTGTTATAGCGGCAACAGATAATATACAATCTGTGAAAATTTCAGATGTCTAGCTATAGCTTTTCTTGAAATACAGCCTGGAGACATACAGACGGACGGACGGACAGACATCGAAGTCTTAGTAATAGCGTCCCGTTTTTACCCTTTGGGTACGGAACTCTAAAAATGATACGTTTGGCAAAACTAAGCCGTAATATTATCTTGAATAGTTGAAACGAAAACCGCAATACTAAATTATCAGATAATTTTAGGTTTTAGGTATTTCGAATGTAGTTATGCGAGGAATGTAAAGCGGGAGCTAGTACTTACTCAGTTGAGCAACCCGTTCAATGTCTTATTGAGCAAAGATTCGTCTGAAACCGTTTCAATAAGCTCGCATGTTGCAAAATTTTAACCGTGACATTCCGAAATCATCTAGTGCATCTCGACACTTTTACTTTCGTCAAAATGGCCGCCCTTTGTCTATGGTCTATGACTCGGGGTCGACGGACTCGCTTGCCAAAATGCGGTTTTTTACGCTCACTTTCCAATGCGGTGAAAGCGAAAATACAGTGTCATTTCCTTTCATTGTGGTAGTACAGTATGGTAATGTCAACTGGAGTGATTGTTGACCCTAGATTAGTGCGTCGGCTGAAATAACTAAGGTGAATAGCACTAAACTAGACCGTCATTACTCATTAAAAATGTCGTTAATGCTTAACACGCTGCCATAATATGCTTATATGCTTATAGCGGTCACTTAGGAAGTTTTTAACGTAGCCTTTATAGCGTTAACTCTTTTATTATTCGTATGTTAACTCAGTTCTAATTTTATATTTGTTCATTTATTTTGCTGTCAATAGACATTCATATTTTACGATAAATGGATATCGACACATCCCAAATTTAGTCATTTACAAATACGGCAAAGCATTGAACGCGGTACAAGTTTTATAATAGCATTGTTACATATTAAGATAAGTTGCATGGGAGGCTATAATTATATTAAAAGGATAAAATAGGATTTTAATTAAGTCGATTTTTTTTCTTCTTTTCATTCGGAGACGATTCCTTGGTGAATCGCCAATATCAGTGTGGCGATATTTTTTTAAATTAGATCGAAGTTAATCATAAAGTATATAAGCTTTATACCCCGGAAGTGTTATAAGTCAAATGAGCTAGGAAGTAGTTAGATCGGAAGTAATGGCGTCGATGTGTTGAATGTCAAGGTGTGACGAAGGCTCTCCGAAATCCAGTTTGTAGCCGAAGAAGTTATTAAACGCTAAAAAGCTTCCTGGTTTATATAAGGCTTTGATATGGATTGATTTTAACTATGTCGACTATTTAGAAAATAAAGTATAAAAGTAAATAAAGTAAAAAAGTCTTTGAAGGGTTTGTTTGAATGTTATTATTTGGAAAAAAAGAAGAATTTTAAGTTACTTAACCAGTCATTAAGGTCATTTATATTTAGTAGAATTCAAACTTTGTCAAACGATTAACTAGCAGGAAAAATTTTATCAAAAAATTGACCCACAACATCACCTAATGTATGTTTTTGAGCCTCGATATGTATCTAAGGTCCAGTATCTGAATTTTTCTTATTTAATTGAATTTCTTATTTAATTGTTTGGCTAACGTTTCGACGTCGGTCAACCATAAGGGCTAGTGAACCTCGGAAAAGCCTACGGAATACCTCAGTTTTTTGACACGGGTGTCACGTTTAAAAATAGCCTTATTCAATCGCAAGTGACCCATTCTAGTTCATTACCCGCTGTCACCCGAACGCCGGCCTCGCGTCGACACTGACATTGGTCTACACTTCCTCGCTTCGCTTCCTACACTTTAAATGAATGCCTTCCTAGTTTTTGGTACCTACCACACTATTTTTGGTACCTGTTGCTCTAGCAAACTACACTGCTACTGCCGGAACTACCAGAATGTATTTTAATTAATCTTGATGTCAAACCATAGTATAGGTGTGCATTCTACGCTATCGTTGTCTATCTATAAATCTATAAGTTCAATGGTTTAGCCCTTTTAGAAACTTTTAACAAAATAAACTCAAAAAAGATGATATATAACGGTTTTTAAGAGATTTTAAGGTTCTTAATAACAAGAATTTGTATGTCGCATAAAAATATAAGTACAGATTTATATTTTTTACAATTTTGAATTAATGTATTTTTTTTTGTTATTTAAAGTTATTGACTCTTTAATCGTCAGGGCACGAACTTTGAAGGAAACTTAAACAAGAACAGGTGTAGGTGTGATAGGACAGCGGCCCTGGGAAAGGTCAGGCCGGACTTCCGACTTCGCTTGTCCGACCAATGGCCGACTAATTACTGACATCTGACTTATAATACTTCTCAAAACTTAGGAAATTAAGATTAGGGCACGAGATTAAACGTAGCGTTGCTTATATTGGTTTTAAAATATAATAATTGGCCAAGTGCGAGTCGGACTCGCTCACAAAGGGTTCCTGACCGTTATAGAGCAAAAATAGGCCAAAAAATGTGTTTTTTGTATATGTTTTTTATTTTATTTTATTATTTTTATTAATTAATGAAGAGCACATAATATAATCAAAGACTTTGTGAAAATTTCAAAAGCCTACCTGTTACCATTATTGATATCGTGCAAAAAAGGCCAAAAAAATTATGTTTGTTATATGGAAGCCCCCCTTAATAATATTTAAGGGGGGCTTCCTTTTATTTTGTTTTTAGTATTTGTCGTTATAGCGGCAACAGATATACACTATCTGTGAAAATTTCATAAGTCTAGCTATAACGGTTCTTGAGATACAGCCTGGAGACAGACTGACGGGCAGACGGACAGACAGATATCGAAATCTTAGTAATAGGGTCCCGTTTTTACCCTTTGGGTACGGAACCCTAATAATAATTAAATTGGACATTTTGTAAAGGGTTAATATTTAGACTTCTAAATTCTAATACACTGATACTGCTAATGCTACTTAGTACTTACTTCGACGGAAACTTTCCAAGAAGACCCAGTGGACCATGCTAGAGACAATAATAAGAGCCAACAAACATATTATCAGTCATCAGATCATGTTTATTTTGTAAAAAAATTCTAAAAGGGCAAAACCAATAGATTTAAAGCTGATAGACAACGATAGCGTAGAATAGACACCTACATACTATACTTTGACATCAAAATTAATCAAAACGGACTACATTCTGGTAGTCTCTGTTAGTAGCAGTGTAGCTCAATTCAATTAAAGCTTTAGCATTCAATTTCTAAGACGCAAAATCACGAATTTTAATAAATTAACTATTTGGAAGATTTTTGTCATATACCAGACGATTTATTTGCTAATAAACTTGAAAACTATTTCCTATAAGTATACGGAAGCAATATGCAGCAAGACGTTGTTTTCATTTTATCAAGGTCTTTGACACAATCGAGTTATTTTGGAAGACTAGTTTTTATCGCGAAAACACCGGAGCATTGCACTCGCGAAAGTGGCAGATAAAATTTATCTATTGTATTTTTAATATGAAACCCTGCCAGGTACAGTCGGTGTCATAAACTGCTTATCTCAATGTTATTTAGTGCTTGTTCAGACACAGAGGGAACCGCGCGGTTTGGATCTGCGTGGTTAAACCGCTCGCAGCTTATTACTATGGCGTTGTATTACAGCGTTATCAGTTCACACTTAATCGCTCGGTTTCTGCAAGGGAACCGCGCGGTTCCCGCTGTGTCTGATCAAGTATTTAAGGCGCATACACTAGGTACAGTCGGTGACATCACCTCTTGTCATTTTCTTAAGAAAATGCGCGTCAGCTGTAGATCGCAAACTTCAAGTTTGTAATTTGTACATTTTGAAGGCTCTACCATATTATTCTAATAAGTAATATAATCCCGAAATTTTGGCACTTTGAACCCAAGGGGCAATAAAATTAATATATCTTATAAAAAATACACATTTTTATGTACGTAAAATTGTTTATTCGAAGTAAAAGAAAGACAACGAACATCTTAAGGTTAACGCTCCGACAACGATAATGATACAATTTAATGCATTTTTAATTAATCTGTTAACGCTTAATAAACACTTTACATTACTAGTTACTGTATTTATATGACTGAGACAAATGCAGCGCCTAAAATACTTTAATTACGCAAAAAGTGTCCTTAACCCCGAACAGTTAGAGTTATTTTAGGACAGCATGACAATGTTAAAATTTCAATTGTAATGTTTTAAATGTGTTTAGATGTAAGCTGAAAATGTAGTAACACAATATCCTTTAGACATTTTACTTTTTTCAGTCTGTCTATCTGTCTGTTTCCTCCTCAAGCTTAAACCGCGGAACCTATTTTGATGAAACTCGGTATGCAGATCTTGGTGGCCTGGGAAAATACATAGGATAGTTTTGTAGCGGAAAAATGTACGGTTCTATTCAATACAATTTTAGAATGTTGAGTCTACAATAATGCTAATACCATCACAGCCTTAGCCAAGACTTTTTCTTTAAAGAATCGTCGATCAAAATGTATGGAATTGACATTAGACGAGTCGAACATCAACGTCATATTCACGAAATCTTATGTCAATTCCATACATTTTGATCGGCGATTCTATAGAAAAGCGATAAAGAAAAGGTCCTGGCTAAGGGGTCAGGTTAAAAGGTACACACATTTTTCCAAGCATAATATTAGATTTTTCGATTTCAAATCGCCGTTTGGACTTCAAAGCCTTCATGACATTGAATCACAAACTGTGAATCGACGCACAAAACTTCATACAAAATAACAAAGTTCAATAAAATTCCGTGCTCAGTTGCTTCATTTTAAAGTTATAAATAGAAATAATTGATTAAATTAAGATTAAATACTGGTTCATTCTGATTTAAATCGTCTAGACGTGTTTGTTCGTTTTACTACGTTGTAGTAACATAACGAATTCGGACCGTAGCTGCGTAGTAAACAATCATCACAGTGAGTCACAGTCTAAACACGCTCGTTGACATTGCTGGCCAAATCGTTGATTTCATTTAATTTTTGTCTGTATTAGCTTTAATTAATTTTGTATAAATTGACAATATTATAAGCCAACCTTATAATAGCCCATCAACTCCCAAGCGGCACCCGGGTGCCGCATAACAATTGAATATATATTGTGTCTGCGATTCCCACGAATTTCGAGGTATTAATTAGAAACCCCCTTAATTGTCACGTAGGTGAGTGTGCAAAATTTTCCTAGAAAATAATATTATGAGGTAAAAAAAACCAAAAGTCACTATTGACTAAGGATGATACGCAGATTTTTCTCAACGACTTAGGAACCGCTGGTAGATAACATTGCAGACTAAGTGCCTGTTTAGTAGTGTGCTAAAAGTTTTTTTTTATGCGTAGCTTCACTCACGCATTGCTCTATATTACACCCACATTCAACAAGTACATTTCTTGTTAACGACTTAACATTCCATAAGTCCTCTTTTACTCGCTTCGTAAGAAATCTCAGTATGACGTGCACGAGTATAATAGCTGAGTGATTCATTCTTTCATTGATATATGTATGTAAACGTCATACAAACGTCATACAGCATACTACATCTCCGATATAAAAGTTCGACGTCAATGAAACGTTTTAGTGGCGAACTTAAATGCGTAGCTACGAATTTTCTTATTGTATTTTTAATAGGATAATATAAGCAGATATTCTACATAATGTTCCAGCTATTTTTAAATGAATGAAAAAGAACTCGAGGGTTTTAGATCAAAATTTTGACTTTACAAAGACAGTGAGAAATAACAGCCTTTAAATAAGAAAAATTCACAACCTATTTCTTATTGAAAGTGGGTTAAAAATAAATAGGTATTAGTATCTAAATATACATTTTGATATAATCTCAATATAAATCTAAATATACATATAGATAACACAGTGCTAGTTATTTTTAATACAGTTTCATGCTTTGAATGTAGTGTTAAAAAAAACATATTTTTCTGTATTGAAACACATATAGCTAGGACTCTACATTTCTTTCATCCGTGTTATGGAGGCCAAAACAATACATACGTAGAATTATATTTTATAACCTCCTCGTACACAGAAAGATGCATCTAATTCATTGTTTCGTTTAAAAAAGTTCCCTTAAATTGATCGTATGTATAATAGCTTCAACATGGCAAAATTTCACGGATTTCGTGACGTCGACTAAATTCAAACAATAGCGTACAGCGATATAAGTAAACGTAACTACATCTTGTGATTAGAAAACAAAATCGTACGCGGCCTTCTTCACATAAAAATGTGGGATTGATAATTTTTTTACGGGAAAAAATGGGATTTCATACTTTGATTTACAAGTAATAAATGGGATTTTATATTTTAAATTATAGTAATGGGATTTTAAAAGTTGATTTTCTAGTGAAAAATGTTTGAGAACCAAATAGTAGGGCCTTTTTATGTTGACGAGCCCGACATGTCTCCCGGCAGACGTAAGTGTACCTTTAGGCTTTAGCTTATCAATATTATTGAATTAGTAGTAAGGTATAGTCTCTTGCTAAAAAATATTTTGTTCTTGTCTGAAACGTAAGAAATGAGCAATGGAGAAAACATTGTTTAGCTTTTGTTTAAGACGTGTACTAAGGTCTACCAGAATCTGATGGCAATTTTTGACAGCAGATTTTCAAAAAATATCCTTGATCATTGGATAAAATTTTATATTTGCATGTTTCACACACAAAATAAGCCGCTAAAGGAATAAAAAAGGATGAAAATGTTTTATTCCTATTACCCCGGTATTGCTAGAGTCAATTTATTTTCTCACTTTTTGCCATCAGATTCTGGTAGACTTATAACTACATGTATAAGACTGTATACAGAGTAAATATTTTTATTACCAAGAGGTAGATATTAATTACAACATACTAATAAATAAATAATATAATTGCAATAAGTATCGTGTATTCACGCTAATTTTTAATGTATGAAATTATAAATTTCTATTTTATTTCGACGCACTTGATGACTTTACAAAATAAATTTTTAACGCCATGAATTATTTCTTGTACAATTATTGTTGCATTACTTACAATTAATTACATTAATAATATGATATTTGCTATTTCCGCAATTAATTTGCTTACTACTTTCATACAACTAATATTAAAGTGTAAATTGTATGTCTATTACAGGCAACTTGCAGTAATATATTCCCAAATTTTTTGACTGTTTATCATATTATTTATTATTATATTATTAATTTATAATATTATTTATCATATTATCACATTTACTTACATTAAATATGTCATTTAATAAAATTGTTCAAGGCCGGTTATACACCAGCAATTCTAATGGATGCAAATGGACACTCGCTACGAGTGTCCATTTGCGACGGCAGTAGCTTTCCATCAGGTTACCTGTCTGCTCCTTTGCCCCCTAATTTTATATTATAGAAAATGTACTAAAATTATTTCTTGTTTGTCCACAGGAATAATGACACTCAGCCGCGGCCCGTGTGACCTGGACAACATGAGTCTATTCCAAGACCTCAAACTCAAGAGGCGGAAAGTTGACTCCCGTTGTAGTAGTGATGGTGAGTTCTTTTTTTAAATAAACGAAAAGGTTAAGGCTTTATTATTAGTACAGCCTGTTCTCTAGAACAATTTTTTTTATTACTATTAGGACCATCAAATCGAAATATCCTTTCTGTCTATTAGCTAACACTTTCGAGATTTTTCGCAGTGGAAATTGTTGTTCGTCTTATCAAAATGAAGCTACTCAAGAAAAATTAGCTTGATAGTAATCAAAAATTTGTTCTAGGGGACCTGTAATAAGTATGAGGTCAATTATGACATTATTTTTTTTACGTTTCGTAAATTACATAGACACTGCTAAGTGCTAACCTACGAAGTTCCAAACGTCTGGAATAATTTTAATACTGGTAACAGACTTGCAAATTGTATGTTACTGTGTCTATGAGCATCATGCTTCCCATCAGGTGACCAGAGCTCGATTTTCAGTCCTTGATTGTCACACGCGAGTGAGACATGAAATGAAAATCAGGTACAGAGCGAATGCTCATAGCACGCAGCTAGGACAGCTAGAGTATTTTCCAAGTAATTCGCAAATGATTTGCCAGTTTCAAAATTATTTTTTAAATAATTCCTGAGGTTTGGAACTCCGCGTGGCAGCGGTGACTGCGAAATTTGGGATATCAAAAAAGTAATGAGGTGAATGACCTCAAAGGAAAGGTAGACATCTGCTATGCCAGGTGGCTTCCATCTCCTCCATACGAAACTAGGTGAAATGTCAACGAATTGAACACGTGGAAACTATATTCTTTTACATAAAAAAACCTACGCCAACTACGTTACCTTCTTATTCATAGACTGCACTTGAATATTATACAGTATACGAACTAAATAGTCTGTTTCTCTTATTAAATTCATTTACCCATTTTAATTTGATTACTATTCTTGATTAAATTCTTGATTAAACAAACTAAAAGAGACTACGACTTAAAAAATATAACCATCTAGCAGTTGAGTACAAAAAAATTGTGAGCGAATTAACGAATTGAAAAAGAATAAATTTCAAATTCGAAATTTTCTTCAATAAAATAATTAACCATTAATTAAATCTAATGCTACGATAACTACGTATTGGAGTGTAAGGTCGAGTAAATTAGTATTCCCCTAAAGCCACCGACCACGGTTATCGCTTTCAATGCGATAGTGAAATTACCTTTACAATTCTGAACTCGTCATTTTTATGTAACAGTAGAAGGTTAAGATTTCTGAGTTAAATATAAGGTAGTTCATACAGAAACGAGACGTAACAGGGATACGGGAACACAGCAAAACATTAATTCACAATAACTACGGCGATAATAGATAATAATATTATAACGGCGATACATAATAATAATACCATTTAAATGATATTCGATTTTTTATTGCATTGCATCGTTACTCGTAAGTGAGCCACGTTTAGTTTCAGTGTGAAACACTTGTGTGTAAAAATGTAAGATAAAAGATTGGAAGTACAAAAATAATGAAATCCAAAGTGGCGGACTTGCGTAGATCTGGGTTAAAGTTAACTCTGAGTCACTTGATGAGTGATACAGATGACAATATTATGATGTTTAATTGTTTAACTCAGAGTTAACTTTAACTCAGATCTGGGCAAGTTAGTTGCTAAATGGTTAAAAAAGTTCAAATCGACGTAATAATTCATAGTATCGCATTTAAAAATGGATTTCACTTCGAGTTCAAAAAACCACTGCTCTTGACTTTGTCCAAACTTTTACTTTTAGTATTATATAATTTAACATATTCCATAACCGAAAGTTCGTGGACCTCTAACAAAGAGCTCGTGAAACTGACTTTCACTCACGAAATTATAATCTTCAAAATCCGGTTCAGCAGGTCCAATGGCAATGTCGTTATTATCGCCAAGAAGATGCCCGTTTATCGCGCAGGAACCGTACATTTTTCCGGGATGAAGACCCGGGATAGCCTATGTCCTTACCTGGGACTCAAAGTATATCTATACCTTATTAAATTCGGGTCAACGGCTTAAGGATGAAGAGTTCAGAATCCAGCATAATATAATAATGAATGTAGTCCGAAACTTCGCTTATGCCTTATAGCGTGGAACCGTACATTCATCCGGGGTGAAAAATATCCTATATTCTTGAGAGTACTCAATGTATCTTTACACCAAATTTATCAACAGATTCTCCATACTCGATCTGTCAAGTTAATTGGTAGACAGCCTATTCGGCACTTATCAGAAAGTGGTGAAACAGGCCTTAAATGTTTCATGATTTAATGCTGTAAACTGCAATAAGTAGACCTAATAATATTATAATTTAGCTAGTAGATATAGACAAGTATTAATGACTTTACTTAAAGTTATTATGTATCATAAGTTTGCATTTCCGTAATACTCATTAGTCATTACTTACATAATAAATCATGTTGGACATGTAATGTGAAAGTAATACAACTAACAAACAACCACAGCAGAGTCTCCTGAATATGATTTTATTGATAAGACGTATAAATTATACGTCTTATCAATAAAATATATAATTATACGGTATAATATATTATATACCGCCTGTAACTTTGTACAATGAGACAAATTCCGGAACAAAATTTCCAATACTTAATCTAAATCGGTTCACGTTTAAGTGTGAAAGGATTAGAAATAGATACACTTTAACAGTTATAACATTAGCAAGGATTTAATCCTTATCCTTGCTAATATTTTAAATGTTAAAACTTAAAACCTACTTTAGCCCTCAATTCGCAGAGAAAATAAATAAAATAAATATAAAAATGTTCTTCTAAATTCTCATTAATAAAATAATAACAAATTCGCAACACTCATAAACGAAAATAATAATAGCCCAAGTTCATTCACAGCGAGTGAAATGATCTAAAAAATATTATTAGATTCGGTGGCGTGTGATAACGGTCGCGGTGTGACGTTCGCGTCACGACAGGAGAGTGTGCTGTGTGACGCTCGCGTCACGTCACGAGGGTGTGATGTGACGGAGCGTGACGCGACACGCGATACTGTGGTTTGTGACACGAGATAAGCGAGATCCCGTTTTATCCATTAATTGTTTCAAGAATCGAGATTTGAATAATTTGATGAACATTGCTCATCGTCAATTTTGATAGAATATTATACTCTAGTCTCTATCAATTCTTCCTACTCCTCCTATTCTTCTTCTGATTAATTTCGTTGCGGGTCCCAAGACAGTTTTAGCATGTCCCTCGGGCTCCGTGAGATCATATCAAAGGGTTTTCGTGGTTGGATAGCGCTGTCGATCCTGGCGACACAGGAGATACAGTGGTGGGAATGTGTGGTTTAAAAATAGTCTCTATCAGGATCTGATTAAAAATGCGCAAACGTGTCTGTTTCTTAGCTCTTCACGCTTAAACCGACAACAGCTATTTGGTATGAAAAATACATATGCTGGAGAGAAACGAATAGCATAGAATAGAAATGAGAATGCGATAAACGTATGTCAGTGAAATTTAGGGCCTGTTTCACCACTTCCTGATAAGTGCCGGATACGCTATTCCACTACTTCTTTTTATAACTTGACAGATAGAGTATGGAGAGTCTGTCAAAAACGTTGTGGATAGCCTAATCCGGCACTTTATCAGGAAGTGGTGAAACAGGCCATTAATCATTTTATTTATTATGATTTGTAGTTTACGATAGATCAACTAAATAAACTATTTATTGCAACGTCGCGTCGCGAGACGGTGTGAGACGGTGAGACGGTTTTCCCCCTGTTCCAAATTTGAATTGTTCATTTAAAAAAACATCGTGATTCACGACCCCAATGAACAAAACGCAATCGGCATCAGCAACCTATGCGTTGACCTTTTAAAAAACAAGTGCTCGTTACTCCGAGTACACTTACCATAATGGGAGGCGCATAACACGTGGCGCGGGGCGGGATGGGGGCTAGATGGGGGTTAGGGGCTAGGATGGGGGCTGGGGATGGGGGCTGACCCAGTTTCCCCGGTCGGTGACCGCCGCCGACCTTCGCCGCAACGATCGGCGATAACCATTGCATAACCATTTATACAACCTGTAAAACTTTGCGTCTCGAATGACCTGCATTGACCGTTGTTAAATTTTTAACTTGCCCGGCATGCGTTGTTTTGACAAGTCATACCACATTAGGCAATCACACATAATTTAATCCTTCCTCTTGAATCACTCTATGTTTTAAAATAAGGTTTAATATACCTTGCGTAGTTTTAAAGATCTAAGCGTAATAATATTGACGTATTTGTTGTGCAACAATTCGTATATATCTCGTGGCAGCCGTACATTTAAGAGGATACTCCAAGGTCAAGAGAAATGAAAAAAGTACTCGTAATATCTATTGCTGTCTCCCTTTCTTACATAAAGCCAATACCGCAGAGCGCGATAGAGACAACTGCAGAAAATCAACGATTCGTTGTCCCCTGATTCCTTCTCCAAAACTTAACCGATTTAAGTACTTTTTTCATTAAAGATTAAAGAAAGGCTTGAGCTGTGTTCCTATATTTTTTTTGTGTAATCTAGCTAAATCTGTTTTCTGGATGTTTGAACACAGCGGAAAATCTGGCAATTTTTTTGGGTTTTTGAACGTTCATATCTTTTTTAATAACTAAACTATGAAAAAAAAGAAAACATAGAGACATTGTATTAGTGGCCATAGATATTCGGAAAAAAATTATAACTCTACCGGCATTATCCAGGGAGGAAACAGGGGACAACGTTTGTATGGAAAAAAGCGCTGTGTGGACTCCTCTTAATGCAAACTAAAATCTCCATACCTAAGTATAAATTGGATTCGGCGTCTAAGCGTGAAGAATTGAAGATAGAAACACTTTTTCATTTATATTATTATATTAAATAAGGGTAGCATTAACTTCACTATTACTTCGTTCCGTTCAAATGAATAACACGGGATCTGATTATGTTGTCGCACCTATAACAAAAACATAATTAGCGTTCCTTCCGCGTTACAAAAATTTGGTGAAAAACTAACGTATTCTTTTCTGGTGTGATTCAGGATAATGCGCGTATTGGAAAATAGTGGAAAAAGCGGGAAATGCTAGTGATATCCATAAAGATATTTCAGAAGAGTTAATAATTTTCCGTAAAACTATCCATAGTTTGTCTATTCTAAAAAGAGAAGTTTTTAAAATTTTCTGAATTAAATAGATTTCAAAACGTCTTATTTAGTTATGGGGCTGTCAGATCATTTTTTGGCAATAGAAAAAAATTTTCATACAGCTACTAATACACGTACGCGGAAATGTATCTAACAATGAGAGAGTACTTGATAAACTATTTAATAGTTTACGTAACGTAAATTAAATACAAGCATGATGATGATGACTGCATAATGATCGCCACTTCGCTCGCTAATTACCGCCATTCAAACGGATGCAGTTTAAGGTTTAGAGTAGGGGCGTTATGGAACCGATGGTCATGATGCAACCGACATTCAGACATTTATCCGCCGCTAGTGTAGCTGCTAGCTCACCTAGGCTTGCATCACCCGGCTAGAAAGATCGGTCCCCTCCAATGTGGCAAAGGACGCGGAGTGAAATAGAGATCGTCCTCGAAGCGAGAGCGGTGCACGCGTCGCATTAGTCATTGTGCAGTTGCAGTTCGCACGCACGGACGCCTGAGTGACCTAATAGTGGAGGGGCCGGGAGCGGCAGGAGGGGCGACGCCGGTCGTGCGGTAGGTCGGGCCCACTCGCTCGCCGACCGCTGGAAAAACTTTCTTCGCGACTTTTCCCCGCGTAAACGAGTCGGTCTCCCGCGCGGTTTGTGATGTGATAATGTAACGACGCATATGGATTTGGCAAAAAGTCGGTAAAGATTGTCAATACTCTGTGGTAAAGTTTATCTCTTATCTGGTAAATGTTTTGTTGTGTTTTATAACCGTAATCTCAGTTTTATTTTTGTGTAAGTCCCGTTTGTTTATTTTATTGTATCGATAGAGTACCGATAGAGTAGACTAATTCGTTTATCCCTTCGTAGCCGCGGGAGCGCTCGCAGCGGCTTCCGGGCGCTGCATCTGTGTTGCGCGGCTTTCACTTTCGCTCCACGCCGCGCCGCATCTCGCTCGCCGGCGCACGCCCGCGCCCGCGCTTCCTACATTTTCTTTATTCTTGCAGTGTTCCGTATTGTTACATAATCCGACTAGATTCTGCCGCTCGCGCCGCCGGCCGAGGCCCGCGCCGAAACGGCGGAAGGAGTCGGAGCGGAGGTCCTCCGGTACCGTCCGCGTGGTAGATTAGTTTTCTATGTGGTCGGGGCCGCGACGCAGTGACGCAACCGTCTAATCTAGTCGGCGGCGGCGGGAAGTGCAGTGTCGCGTCCCTGCGCCGCACCCCGCACCTTCTAGCCGCGACCGCGCGCGCGGTCGTTGACGTTTCACCTAGTTTCTATTTATCACTCGTCGAAAGCCCGCCCGCTCCCGCTTGCGGCCGGACGAGAGCACCGCGTTGCTAACGATGCTTCGCGTTCCCGCAGGCGAGTCCGCAGCCGACACCAGCACGTCGTCGCCGGACCCGGGCCCGCCGTCCCCGCGCATGGCCGAGGCGGGCTGCAGCACGCCGCCGCACCCGCCGCCCGTGTTCGACGGCGGCGGCTCGCCCTCGCCCGCGCCCGCCTGCCACCCCACCGTCATCCGCTCCGCGCCGCCCTACTCCTGCATCAAGTTCGAGGGGGCGCCGGCGCCCATCAAGATAGAGAACGCGCCGCCCGTCAAGCACGAGTCGGCGCAGGCGCAGCTGTCATCCGTCAAAATGGAGGTCGCGGCGCCGGAGCTGCAGCAGCAGTACCGACCGCGCGCGCTGGCGCCGCCGCCCACCAGCACGTCCGCCTCGATGTCGCCGGGACCCTGGCCCTCGACGGCATGCATCAACGGCGTCAAGCCGGAGCTCATTGGGGGCCACTTCCCGCCCCAGCCGCTCGAGCCGAAGGGCGGCCGGGGGTCGACGCAGTGGCGGGGGGCGCCGGCGGTCATCATGGGGGAGTCGGGCGGCGTCCGGACGATGTTCTGGACGCTGCCGGCGCCCACCGCAGGCGGCGAACCGGCGGCCGGGGCGTCGCATGCGCCCACGCCGCCCGCGCCGGACCCGGGCACGTGCAGCGAGGAGTCGGCGGCGCGGCTGCTGCTGAACCTGGGCGGCGAGCTGCGGCGGCCGCGCGGCCCGCCGCTCAACATGGAGCTGCTGTGGGCGGGCGACGTGTCGCAGCTGCCGGCGCACCAGCAGATGCACGCGCTGAACCTGAGCGCGGCGGCGGGCGCGGTGGCGGGCGTCGCCGGCGTGTCGGGCGCCGGCCTCGCACGCCCCGAGCTGCGGACGTACGCGCCGGAGACGGACCGCGAGGAGGATGAGCAGCCCATGATCTGCATGATCTGCGAGGACAAGGCCACGGGCCTGCACTACGGCATCATCACGTGCGAGGGCTGCAAGGGCTTCTTCAAGCGGACCGTCCAGAACCGGCGGGTGTATACGTGCGTGGCGGACGGCGGCTGCGAGATCACAAAGGCGCAGAGGAACAGGTGCCAGTACTGCCGGTTCAAGAAGTGCATCGAGCAGGGAATGGTTTTACAAGGTCAGTATAATTTGATCGTTTCGTCCGCCGGAACTATCGTCTAATGTGGTTTACTTATTCACTTTTCTGTTCACAGCCGTACGGGAGGACCGCATGCCCGGAGGCCGCAACAGCGGGGCCGTCTACAACTTGTACAAAGTAAAATATAAGAAGAAAACCAAACCCAACACGAAGGCGGCGACGACCACAAGCCGGTCGTCGCCCCCGGAGAAGCCCAAGGACCCCCTCCCGCCTATCCCACCGCACCTCGTCAACGGGACCATACTTAAGACTGCATTAACCAATCCGAGCGAGGTGAGTGAAGTGCCCAAACTTTTTTGTCTGATTCCAAAATAATCACTATGCGGAACCAATTTTCTTTCACACATTCACAGGCATAGTTACTCAATTGTGCATTTGTTCCAGGTGGTACATTTAAGAGCAAGATTAGAGAGCGCCGTTTCCTCATCACGGGATCGAGCGGTTCCTTTAGAAAGAGCGTTACATATGATAAGAGCTTTAATAGACTGCGACGCGATGGAGGACATCGCGACGGTCCGCCACTTACCAGATCTCCTTCACGACACCTCAGAGATCGGGGACAAGCTGTGTAAGATCGGCGACTCCATCGTCCACAAGATGGTGGCGTGGACAAAGAAGCTGCCCTTCATCATGGAGATCCCCATGGAGATCCACTCAAAGCTGCTGATGGAGAAGTGGCATGAGATCTCGGTGCTGACGACGGCGGCATATCAGGCGATGCACGGGAAACTTGCGCACGCGCCGCCGTCTTCGGACCACGAGCATGACTTCATGCAAGAGGTGAGTCTTGATTTTTAATGAAAAGTGTGTTTTAGTAATGTAATACAGATAACGCGCAATTGTTATTGTTATCTTTTGTATTGTTAGTAGCTTAAACTTCTCCGTTTAACGTTTCGCCGAGAACAGTATACAACGTGAAATTTTAGTGGTTGTTTTCCCGCAGCATAACGATTTACCTATAGTAGTACTATCGAACCATGCATGTTATTTTTTGAAAATAAAAAATATTTTGTATGACGTACTATGGAAACCTTATGCCGATAGGCGCGAGTTACTATGGACCCGACTGATTTTTTTTTTGATTTGAACAAAAAAAATTTACAAATCTATTGTACTACTAAGATAGAATCATTTTACTGCGGGAAAATAACCATTAAAATTTCACACTGTAGACTGTCTCGCCTGAACCATCCATATAAAACCGAAAGTAACTAGAACATGTTAGATTTTGCCATCAGTATAATATTTCTGTTTCGTTTGACAATGAAGTAATAATCATGATCATAAACTTAAATAATGTAATGTCGTTAATTTTAAACTTTGTTAATTAAATGCAATAAAACTATTATTTGCCATTTGTGTCGCAACTAGTATTTACCTCTATTTGCTAAAGGTAGTGCGACTTTTACGAACAATAATTTCAACTCCATCAAGTTAGAAAGGTTAGGTTATATAATGGTATTAATTAGCCCAGTACTGGTACATAGCCCTGAATCTCACATTACCCTAACACTTCCGTGCGCGAGCGCAGTTACGTGGGCGCTTGCGCAAGGTGAAAGTCTGCTGCACTCGGACGTGCATAACCAGTTGAAGTGCAATAGTTTCTAACTCGAAGCACTCGCGGTGTAGAACTTAAATATCTATCTATATAGACCTTAAAATAGTCATTGAAATCACCGAATGAGTTGTCAATAGGAACACACAACATTTCTTTAGGTACATCTGCAAATGTCACTGAATACTTAGAAGACTTGCATTTGATAATTTCGAAATCAAAGTTTAAAATCAAAATTGTATCTAAGAAATAAGGCGTTGCGCCCGTGATTCAATGAACTTGGTTGATGTCACAGATCAGATTCTGATGAATGTGGTAGCAATAATTACCTATATATAATTACGTTGTATCAACATGCGAAATGAAATCATTATTTTTAGATGTTAAATTGAAAAAGTCAGTAAAAACGGCAATATAACCCACTAGTATAGAAGTAGTAAAAACTGATACAAACATTTTCCTTTTTTGAAAATCATAGAGGACTTGAATATAAATGTCATAGAAATAGCCTAACTTAACAATAGCTAACAGCTCGCCAAAAGACAAACACACATTTGTACAATAGGGTAAGAGCTAACATTGGCACTAGTCCAATGACTTGCTATTAGAAACTATATTGTTTATAAGTAAAAAAAACAATGTATCTATTTTGTGCTAATAAAAACTTAATGATACAGTAACACCGGTAGAAAAATAATTTCATTGTCTAGTGCATTTCCTTCACGTGTGTTACGTGAGCGTACGCTTATTTCATAATCAAACGGTCATTTTAGTGGTTTACATTTATTAGTTCCAAATGCATATTATTATTTTGTTGTTTACAATAAACAGTTACAATAATCCAATTAATTAAACAAATGTGTTTGTTTTGTTTTTATTAGACAGTTTTTATTATTCTCCAAAAATGGGTAGAACGCAATAACTTTTAACCGCAATATAAAACCAACCAACTAATAGCTCGTCTAAAAGCCTCAAAAATATAATTAGTGTTTCTATCGGCTTCTTTTGCTGTCATTACTCAGCATTTAAAGTTGAGGAATCTAGATAGCTTCCTCAAGAGGAAGTTTAGATATGGATGTATAGTTTACTTTTGATATATAATTTCTCAATCCGTCAAAAGTCCTCAAAATTGTCATCGTTCCTGCAGGCTTAGCATGAGAGCATTAGAAACGGGAAAGAATGGACATACAGACAGATTTTAGTAACAAAGTGGCGGATTTCGGTATTTCCTATTTCTTCCGTAGAAAGAAACCGTTTCTATAGTGACCATGCCTGCTGGTAAGATCATTATCGCCACCCTCTTTGACACGTCCCAATTTTCAGGTGAACGCCAACCTGCGGACCCTCCAGAACTGTCTGACGTCACTGATGGGGCGGCCGATAACCCTGGAACAGCTGCGGCTGGACGTGGGACTGGTGGTGGAGAAGATGACGCAGATCACGTGCGTCTTCCGCCGGATCCAACTCAGGATGGAGGAGTATGTGTGCCTGAAGGTGTATATACTGCTTAATCAAGGTGGGTGACTTTTTTGTGTCATAGTTTTGTTACCGACAAAACAGAATAGGGACATCTTTTTTTAGTGTCACAGTTTTGTTTATATCTGGAGAAAATAAGAGTAGTAGCTAGAACACGGTTTCGAGTTATGAAACTTAAGGTGACGCCGCGTTAAAGTAAAAAACCGTGTTGGATATGTTTTAGATTGCTTGTTTTCTATGAGAGGCCGAAATGGAACAGCAAAAAATGGAAAAGGCGTAAGCGACAAAATGGTTTTTTTCGCGTAATTTAAAAACCATAAATATTATATTTCATAAAAGCTATGGGAAAATTAAAGTGTGTGCTTGAACCAATCTATGTACAAATTTTGGAAGCTTAAATCACTCTCCGCTGTTGGCAAAATTAGAATCCCTTTTTACAGAGGTCTTTTTGATTGATTATTTTGTGTTGTAAAAGTTGACAAATCGTGTTATGCTATGGGTAATTCAAAGACATGATGAATACTGAAAATTAGCTTTAGTCATTGCTGAGAAAAATCGATATCGCTACAACCAAATTATCAAGGCGTCGCCTTAATAATTATAGGTGTCTGTAACAAGTCAAGTTCTTATTTAAAGTACCAACTATCATGGCATTTTCTTTTGATGAAATAAAATATCAAAAACACAGCTTAACAGTTTTTTATAGATCTCTGACTTTACGTGTGTCTGCAATTTAGAAGATTTGTGCGCCCAAATGGCATATAAAAAGTAGGTCCTGTGCCTGTATTGGTTTATCCGTTTTACTACTCAGTTAAGACTTATAAGCAAAGGATTAGGAAGTGTCCTTGTATTGCCCACATACTTGGACACTATACATTACATTGTTGCTATCTGGCGACGAAATCGGTTAGCTAGTCTGACATGGTCGCTTTGATCGGCATTAGTCACTTACCATCAGGCGATTTCGCGTTCATAGTGCGTCTATTTTCTATTTGCGTCTATTTTAAAGCGAATATCGACGTGTTAGAGCAATCCACTTATAGCTGAGGGGTGCATCGCCTCGTGTTGATGTAGGTCGGTGCTAGACCTAAGTGACGTCAGCCACTGTCTTGGCTCTTGTTACATGTAGTAGTAATACTGTGTATGTAGTTGTTATGTACTGTAGTAAACGTCACGTATACTACTGTTTGTACCTTGGATTTGTTTTCATTGTGTTTAACCGACTTCCAAAAAGGAGGAGGTTTTAATTTATACAGTTCTCTTCATACAAGTTAATTATTATGCCTCACCCTTTTAGATGAACACAAAAATAAAGGATGAAAGTAAAAACATTGAATAATTTCAAAATACTATAATAACTTAAAATTATCTCTTTTTAATAAACACATTAATAACTACGCATCAACTTCATTTAATTATTGATTGTTGCCGTCTTTGCCTGATGCGTCGGAAACGGGAAAAGCCACTTGAGAATCAATGAAGCTTCAATTATAATATCCTTATTACTTAGTCAATAAAATCAAATACTTGTAAAAAAAATACTGTATTTCAAAAAAGGAATAAGTACCTATACAAAGTCCAAACCAAAAATAAATTGCAACGTTCTAAACGCTCGCCGCTCGGGGCCTTGTCGTTTTGTGCGTCTCAAGAAAACATCTACGTTATCAAACAAAGTGGGTCACAACTCACACACATAATATACACTCACACACAAATATTTTCACCGAACACAACAACAATGTTTAGTGGAAATGCGTGCAACGTATGCATAAATAGCGCAGAGATAGAGTCATAGAACGGCTTCGTGTTTTTTTTTTCTTTTTTTCTAAGCAAAACTTTACATGCTTCCTGGTTTTATTTAGCCTTTAAATTTAATGTTTTAAAGCAATTAGTACTTTAGTAACGCTTTTATGTGCAGAACTCTACATATTGAAATTTCGTACATCGTTTGCATACAAAATAGGCCAAAATAATTATAATTTTGCTAACTCTAATGCTTTTCAAGTAGTACTAGAGTAGATAACTTGTGTCTACAAAATCGAAAGTTCGAATAAGATAAGTATGATCGTAGCACGAAGCTACAGTGAAATGGAAAGCGCTTGCGCAAGCAACCGTTCCGCGTCGCGTCGGGGTTTGTGTGTGTGTCTGTGGCTGTGTGTGTGAGCAACACATACAAGGGCCATGAGTGCTGCATGTGCTGTTAAATTAGAAGTGATCTAGCTATACTAGACTAGCTATAATAGTTTTAAAAAAAGTTTATAATAGTTTTGTAGTCAAAAAAAATTTAGTAAAATAAAGCAATATTTTTTTGTATTACATTTACATTTTTTTAACATTAAAATGATAAATATATTTTTAACGCGTTTATTCGAGCATTCGGATACCGCTTGAAAAGTAATGAGATGTCATGGTCACAATGGGTAAACTGCAAAGACTCCGACGATTTATTATGGCGCACAATAGTTACGTCAGTAACGGCACAGCATTTCACTCTCGGCAGGCGGAAACGACTTTCTCTTTTGCTCGCGGCGAAAAAACTGTTAGTTCTCAAGCGGGCTTATGTAATATGCACACGTGGTTTGTCTTTGTAACTCGTATGTTTTAAAGATGTAGTTTTTCACACTAAAGTTATAAAATTGTGTATCTAAATATTATAATGTAGTCTTCAAATATAATAAGAGCGGCAAAATACTGGTGATGATTTTATAACGATATAATCAATAGCTAACAATAACGAAGGTTTATGTAAAGCTAATAAAAACCACGATAGTGTTACACGTAAAATGTTTGATACGGCGCGAGGCGAGAGCGAGACGGGTATAGCGAGTAAGGACACGAGCGAGCTCGGAGGTCAACGGCTAGCTGCGGTCGTTGCCCCGCTATCGGAGTGACCTACTGAGCGAGTGACGTCACGCCGCGCGTTGTGCCGCCGCTGAACACCGCGCGGCGCCATCTAGCGGCGGATAGATACAACTGTAGACTTGATATGAAAATTTCTTTTTACGAAATTGCTTTTTTTTATAATTTTCTGAGAGTATTTGAAAAATAGCTAATATTTTTTACTAAGAAAATTAACTTGATGTTTCCTTCTTTCTAGAAGTCGAGCTAGAGAGTATTCAAGATAGATATGTGCAAGTGCTGCGCAGCTACTTGGAGCACGCCGCGCCACATCACCCGGGAAGATTACAGGAACTGTTTGCGAGGATACCAGAGGTAATTGATTAAACTTAAATTGCTTATATTATAGTAGAAATTTAAAAAAAAATGCGTGTAGGGGAAAGTGGGGTATAATGGTCACCTAAACCTCAGAGCATTATAATGTCTCTTCTGGCTAAAGAAAGCTATTACGTTCTGTATTTTGTAAAATTGCCTTACTCCCGTTCAACAACTCAACGTCCACTATCTACATCATTTTGACAAGTTATTCTAAAAATTGTTATTTTTTTCGATTAAATTGATATTTGATACACAATTAGTTCACAAAACTGCCACCATAGGCGCCAGTAGTCTTATTCTTGAATCTACCCAAGACTTCCTTTCCCCTTCAGCTTTGTACTTGTATTATTGTGTAAAGTGTCCGTGGTACTCCGTATATGTCCGTTAAGGCGGTGACATTTAGTCTTATCTTAAGGACATCTCAGGACCCATTCACTTTATCATTTTAAATAGGATTTTTAAGTTAGATACAATGCATAAAGCTTTGTTATATTGAAATATTCTACTTACAACTATAATTGTAACCTTAAAAATGTATGTTTTTACATCAAAATATATACAAGTAGGTACAATAAGCAACATATTGTCTTTAAAACAGCTTCACACACAATGATGTTATGAAATGTTCACATAATTGATGAAACGATACTACAGGTCATTAAGCCAAGACTTTTTCGTTATCGCTTAGTTATAGAATCGCCGATCAAATTGTAATAAGGAACTGACATGGCGTTCGTTAATAATATGACGGTGACGTTCGACTCGCCTTATGTCAATTCCATACAAATTTTGATCAGCGATTCTACAAAGACGAGCGACACCACCCCCCCAGGGGCCAGGTTATATAAGGGACTGTATTAATTTGTTCAATACTACTTCCAGATCCAAGCTGCGGCCAATCTGCTGCTGGAGAGCAAGATGTTCTACGTGCCCTTCGTACTGAACTCCGCGGAGATCAGATAGTACATGGCGCAGCAGGGCGTCTAGTTCGCGATGTACGAAACACCCGCCCCCACCCCACGCGCCCCACGCGCCACACGCGCCACACGTGTCGTCGTCACACGCCACACCACGCTGTGTTCACTCGCCCAACGCTAGGCAACGACAATAAGCATCGGAACTGACGCTGTCGGATCTCGGACTGACTCTTTCTGAGTGCGTGCAAGGATAGTGATGTGTGCTATGTTTAGTTGAAATATAACGTCCCAATCGACAGACTGATTTATAAATAAATAGCTCTTAATCCGTAGGCAATAGGGACTCGAATGCGTGTTTTATACGTAGTTTATATAGTGTTAAATATAGTTATGTTACTATTTAAATTTTGTCAATCGGAAATCGCATAATATATTATTTCTGTACATATAGGTTTAAGGTAGTAGTAAGCTCGTTGTTTTGAGACGTTTCTTGTAAATGAAATATTGCTATTTTAGTTTGCATTTTTATTGTGTAGACGTAAACCAGGGCCGCAGGCGTATTACGGAGGATTTCTTATTTTACGACTCGTTATAAGTAGCACTAAGTACCTATTCTCAGTGTTTACCAAGACTGCTTGTATACTATACTGTTTTTATGCTAACATAATATAGGGGAGGGCGCGGTAAGATGGGACACATAAGGTTCAGAGCATGAAACTTGTGGAGTTATTGTGCTCGGTAACTTAGGTGTCCCATCTTACCCCATTCTCCCACGAGGCGCACGACGCCACAATCTGTAGTCACAACTTTTGCATTTCTATTGTCAATAATTTGCAATTTGTGCGATCACTTCGGACGCTTAGTGCAAGTTTTTAATCGAATGTTCCAGTGTTTGGCCTACTATCATGGGAGACGCTTTTTGAAGCTGTACGAAAATACATTTTGCAGAGAATTATCGCATTTTGCCAACCCTAGTAACTGCCTGCAATGAAAAGGGCCCCCAGTCACTAATACCACTGTGGCGCCATCTGAGTTTTATCAAAGCTGCCAAATATGAGGCTACCAGAGGGATCTCTATTCATTCTAGTGACACCATTGTCTCGACTCTCGTATCAGAAACCGTCTCATGTGACCAGGTGGATATTACCAAAAGCTTTAAGTGGTTTGAGACCGTAATCGTATGAACACGAAAATAAAAACTCGTCCTATGCCCATGTAGGTGTAGCACGATATTGTCATACAAATGTCATACATGAGGTCATACACAAGGGTTCGATTTAACTTTGGTGAACTTAACTTCAAGGTCATCATTTTGACCTTAAAGCTAAACACAATTAAAAAAATGTCATGTCAAAATTTCGACGTTTTATTTTTTTATTGAGTTTTTAAAATTCGAATCCCCAGAAGTCAGAACATCTAGCATCCTTCATCACTCATCAGTTTGAAACTCCGCTTCGAGGCCCCGAGGGCTGTGCAATGTGCATGATATTTTTATGGCGATACGGTGCTACGTACCTAGTTTAGTTGTTACTTTGCTTCCTTGAATGTGTTCAATTCTGCTCAATATCATCATGATATTATTTAAGGCACTGTAAGATTTCATTTGATCATTTATCATTTAAAATATACGAGTAAAAGACTGCGTGGCCGTTTTTTGTTGCAAAAAAACGGGAACGGCCGATAGGCTCATAGAGAGGGTTAAAGGATACTCTCCACTTTGGAAGTGGGTTAAAGGCATTCACACCGTCATGACTAGGCTTTATTTTGAAGTCGCAGCATCATTGTTTTTATTTTTGAAAAGGTTGCGGACTGCGGTTGAAGATTTGGTTGTCAATTCATTTTGTATCCTTGTCTTATCTAAAACAAGGAGACCGTGATTTAAGGAGCCAATTTATTAATTGCTTGAAACTGTCTTTAAGTCTCATAAATCATTTTAAATAACTCACTTTATGAATATTTATAGTTTATTAAAATGTTTCAGTTTTAAATTAACATTCATAAAATTTTAACCTATTACATGCACTAATCAATCAAAGTACTATTTTTATAATTCACCAACCAATAACCATGAAACGCTATTTATAATATTACAGTTATGGTACACTAATTATAAATATTTTATTTAATAATCTCGCTAGTGATGTCCGTGTTCAATAAATTTTTATCGATAAATTATTTCCCAAAAAAATATACCTACTGGGTGTAAAAAATATAAAGTTTCGACAGAAGTCGTAATTTAACATTATAAATTCCATTGTACCATAACTATAATATTCTAAATGTTTAACCATTTTTAATAAAGTAGTAAACAATCAATTATATTGTGTATACGATTTACGTTAAAAAGGTTTTAATCGTTATTTATTCTCATTTACAATCATAACAATTTCTAAATTTCACTAACATAATCAGTGTTATAATAACTTGTGTATATTTGATACCAGTCTTATTACTCGTTAATGTAATGTATTAAACGTTCCAACAACGGTGAACAGTTACCAATAGAATAAGTATGGGCGATGTACGCCACTAAATTTAAGTAATAACAACCAAAAAGTTCGTTCTAAGGACTTAGGTTTTAGGTATTAATTCATCTAAAACGTTAATGTAAGAATGCTTAAAAAAAACCTTGACGAGCCAAAGAACGTGCTACCGTTACTAGGGACGGACTTTACTCACATCCACTTATCGATTGTTTTATGAAAGTAGCATGCCAGCTCGTAATTTTTGAGTTCGATTTACAATTTTATATCAGCTTTAAACTAGACGAATGTGTTTAAATAACTTATAAATATTCGCGTAAATTTTAACTGACTTTGAACTTTGGCGTTATAACTGAACCATATAATGTAAGAGACTGCCCCTGAATAGGCCACTTTTTATTTTAGTTTCAGCAAATATTACTCTTTATGATCTTCTAACATATTTATTTAGTGACTTAACAAATACATTAAGTAAAGGGTAATTTGTGATAAAATACGTATTACACATGAAGAATATTTAGTAATCTCCGTAAAATTTTGATATAGGTACTTAATGTTTAGTTTTGTATCTTACTATTTATGAGCACTGAACCATTTCAGAGACAATTTGAATGTTCATATTTTCACATATTATTTTTCCTTTTAACTTCAAATGAATTGCAATCTGTTTTTTCCGACTTATTTATTTAATGAACACCAATCTTTACTTAGACCGAATTATGAATCCTCTTCATATTTACGTTTTTAAGTAGGTTATAAACTCTCTTTGTCAGAAAAGTACGCAAATGCCTCCTGTTACCTGAAAGAGCGATGCGCGTCCGTTCCTCTTGTGTTACCATTAGTTAAGATTAGTTTTAATATTTTGTATATTTTAATTAGTATGAATAAATTCAATTTCGATACTGCCATTAAATGCCTAAATAGTTTTCAATTAATTTGTTTTTATATCAATAAGTTAATGATGAAATTATTAGTTAAATGTGATAATTGAAAATTAGGAAAATTTAAAAACACTTCGCGTTCCTAATACTTATTCTCGGAATATGCGTTTTAAAAGGCTCTCGCTTTTGTCCTTCTTCATTGGCGCCAGGATGGCGAAAGATAATGACGATTGGATAGCTGCATATTTATTTATTCTTAAATATTATCTAACTTAAATTATTGAATATATTAGTCGATACAAACACTATAATTGGTGTTAATCTAAAGTCTGAGGTAAAGATGCCTTTATAGATTTTAAAACGTATAATGACCGAAATTGTAGGTTGGACTGTAATTACGATCTTGCATCGTTCTACTAATATGTTAAAGGTACTTTGTAAGTAATATTGACACTTATTTTGTTAATAGCGTAGCGTATAGTAAGGACAAACTAACGATGGAGGATAGAGATGTATTTAATTGTAAGAGTTATTGGCGTTGTACAAAAGATAGTATTGTTAGAAGTAAATATGAAATTGGCGCATTACTGGCGAGTACCTAATTAGTATAGTACACGAAAAGCCTTCAGAGGCTATACAATAATAATTTGTAGATAAAAAGTAATGACATGTAAAATAGTCATCTTGCTTTTCGTTGCTCTCCTAAAACTTTCGACTCTATTTGCAAACTATCGATATCTGTAATTGACAGTGTTGGGCTTTACTAAATTTACTTCAGTTGTACCCGTCTAAATTCCACGTAGTACGTCCCGCGATCTCTCCTAGACCAGCTACATTCAAACGGACTCAAAGTAGGTGTTATAGTAGAGTCTATCAATAAATAAATGACATACTACATAATTATTAGCTTAAACGGCATAAATACACATTTTTGTTTGGTAATATTTCGATTTAAACTAGGTGTCCGTTGTAGTGTATATGTAATATGTATTGCAAAATATTTCGACTGATAAAAATTATATTATAATAATATAAATGATGTTTATATAGTTATTTATAAGGTTATAACAAAAACTTAATGCATTTCACACTTTCTTTACAGTCCATAAGTAACTGATATCTAAGATAATGACAAAATATTTTCACATCAATAGCGTAAGGTTTGTTGTGTAAAAATTAGTGTTCCCTGTACTTGGGTGAGAAGGGTTACTGTAAATTAGTGTTGTAATGAAATAGTTATCGATAACGCGTGTAAAGCCATAGAGAATATTATATATTTGGAAATGTTGACGAGTTTGTTGTAAGTTCATGTCACAGATGGTTATTGAATTCTAAGTATATAAATATACATTTAATATCTATATTAGATATCTATACTTCTGGTTATATGTTTGACTCAAACAGTGTTTTTGTTACGGATTTACAAACACGTTTCGCTTTTCTTACTAATTCTGGTGTTGTAAATAAAATATGTAAAGTGTAAAAAGTCACAGCCACACCACGCAGTCTCACATAAAGTGCCTCTACCCACATTATTAATAACGTCTTAATTTGATTATACAGGTTAATAATTTACTTACATAAGTATCCAAAAATCTATGTTGATAAAATATTCTTTGTAAATGTCATGTAAATACATACTTTTAAATATTTTCTGAACCGATAATAATACCATTTTCCATTCATAGAAGCCTTTTGTGAGTTTTACCAGTGAAATATAAATATTTTATCTAAATTTTATTGTGTTTTATACTGATAACAGTGAGTACGTACGGCGTACCTATTATAATTTAAGATAGTAAACTTTTAACTTCTAAAATTCACACTGGGTACATAATAATATTGTTTCAATAAAGATTTGATTTCAATTCGCTTGAATATTTTGACATAATTAATTAATTTAAATTAAAACAACTATAATTTCGAATCGAGATCAAATCAGGAGTATAAGCCACTAGGATGTTTGAGTGTGCTGTATGACACTAAAATATTTAGTTGGGTTCGCTCAATTTCAAGACTTAATATATCGCTTTCAGAACTAGGATACGTTTAAGTATTACAATGCCATAGGATTTCTATGTTCACTAGCTGTTCACATTAGTTTCTGATTGCTGTAACGCTTTAGACGGACTAGACTGTTGTTGAATTTGACCAAGAATCCCGATAAATGATGGTTTTGTCTTTTGTCTCGTTCGAGTTTTGCGCCGAGTGTTGTTAGTCAATCGATCTTGTACTGGTTTGCCAAGAGAAGTTACCTACAGTTGTGTTAAGTTAGCGATGCATAACGTGTTTGTACTTTAATTTGTTTTTTAGTTGTACTCTTGGAAATCAATGGTTAAATAACTTAAGAAAATAAAATGTATGTGAAATTTTATGTATTTTCAATTTTAATTCAACCCAATTTTTCTTTTTATAAATTTCATGATTATAGGTACATATTATAACTAACTTTACCATAATATTAATATTATTTCCAATGTTTTCAAATATTTTTCTTGAAAAAAAAACCCGCCCTTTCCTGGTCTGGTAATAGATACCTTATACCAGCGGTTCCCAAATGGTGTTCCGCGGAACCCTGGGGTTCCGTGGAAAGGCCGCAAGGGTTCCGTTAAAAAATAAAAATATTATCACACGTTTCGTGACCAACGCAAACGTTGTTCTCGCGCGTGTAAACTACGTTAAATCACTCCAGTCGAGGCTTTTTAAAAAAGCGTGTGAGGATATGGGAAGTCAGCATCAATCACTTCTTCTTCATACGGAAGTAAGATGGCTTTCAAGAGGAAGAGTTCTATTAAGGCTGTTTGAATTGCGTGACGAGCTTAAGATATTCTTTACCAAACAACCTATTTCTTCACACGTTAATAAGCTTGTTGAACTGCTGCATGATGAGAAATGGTTGATGCAATTGGCTTATTTAGCTGATATATTCGATAAGCTCAACGTAATCTGCAAGGCATTACAGGGACGAGGTACAACAAAATTTACAGTAAATGATAAAATGACTTCACTGAAGAACAAGCTTGCGTTCTGGATTGAATGTGTTGAAAAACATAATTACGAATGTTTCACAAAATTAAATGACTTTTTAAAAGAAAATGAGCTGCGGGTATCTTCAGACGTGAAAAAGAATATACATGAGCATTTGATGAGAAGCCTTACAAAATCTTTGCATGAGTATTTTCCGGAGCAGTTGCAGGACATGGACTGGGTGCAGAATCCGTTTGTAAATCACACCAAACCTTCGATTCTGTCGGTGTCAGAGTATGAGAATTTGATTGACATGAAATTTTCATCAACGCTAAAACAAAAGTTTGAAGAAGGAACTTTCGATTTAAACGCCTTTTGGATTGGACTCAAAGATGAATACCCAGAAATTGTTAATAGAGCCATCACATTACTTTTACCGTTTGTGACGACTTACCGATGCGAGTCTGGTTTTTCCGCATATGCTTACACCAAAAGCAAATATAGAAACAGGCTAATTTTAAATGTATTTTTAAAAAATATGTAAAAAAATTTCATTCGTCACATTAAATTCACAAACGTGTTTTAAAAAGTTTAATGTGACGAATAAAATTTTTTGTACGTTTTATTATTTTTAGGTAAGCAGTAAGTACCTACCTACGTAATATATATTCACAGTAAATGCATAAAAATGATTTCATAAAAACTTAATTTTTCATTTATACCTTTTATAAGGTAGGTAAATTTCGAGTTAGCAAAGTAGGCCGTAGGGTTCCGCGAGGAAAAGTATAATCAAATAGGGTTCCTTGGCGAAAAAAAATTGGGAACCCCTGCCTTATACATTTAATCAAAATTGGTTCAGGTGTTAGGTAAAGCGTAAAAAGGTCAACAAACAGATACATTCGTACTGTATATAAAAATATTAGTAGACTATAATGGATACCTAGTTCATACAGTTACTTATAATAATAATTAAAATATTTATTTATTTTTAAAAATACGTAAAGTTTATAAATGCCGATTTTCTTGTTATCGACAAAATTTGACACACGGCACATCCCTAGACCCTCATCCCTCAATTTTTGTAATAATAATATTAAAAATTAACATTAATTCTTTCCGTAACCTTAAAATTTTATGAAAATGTTGATAAAAGTATTTTTATAAAGAAATTTAGTTCAACGGGTTTGGCAACTTCACAAATCACAACAATGCGCAAAGCACGCTAATGCCGCGGCCGCATAATATGCGTATTGCGCACAGACTAATAAGGGGATCGTATTGCGTAGTGCTTCGCGCTAAAACCGATACCACAGACCGATACTATTGGACGATACACGCAGATCGTCCAATAGTATCGGTTTTAGCGCGAAACACCACGCATATGCGGCCGCGGCATTATATTAAGTACGTCCGTCACTGATGCAACGAATACTATACTCACACACTGAAAGTACGCTGGATTGCTGATACAGACCTGCTTTTTGTGCCTATTTGAAGTGGAATCAGCGCCCCCATTATTCGGGTAGAGAACTAAATTTGACGTAACCACAACCAATAACAACAGTTGTCATCACTAGTATTAGTTCCAAATACTCTCACTACTGCTATCAGCGCCAATATGGCGGCTTTCAAACGTCATTTTTACGTCAGATTTAGTTCTCTACCCGAATAATGGGGGCGCTGATTCCGCTTCAAATAGGCACAAAAAATAGCTGTCATTTCAAAGGCTATCAGCAATCCAGCGTACTTGTATTCTTTTGATAGAAATGTCAGAAAATGAAATACTTTTCTTTTTAATAATTTGCCAATACGAACATTTCGTAAACTTAGAAACGTATTTAAACGAATTTTTACAGTTATAATTCGATTTGCAACACGAAAAAGTCGTTTTTTGTAATAATCTTTATTATTTTTTAATGAAAAACGATGAATTACTGTTGTGTGACAGGGTGCAATCCCGATAGTCGCTTTCTTTCCACGGGAAAGTCAATACAACAATTTTAATCTTTAGGGCATTGATTTTCAAACTAGGGGGCGCGCCCCACTATTGAGGCGCGAAGACATGATGAGGGGGGCGCGGGCGCCGGTGGCGGTTTTACTCCAGAGTCCAGATGCCCGCGCATTCCCGCGACGTACGCGAATTGGAAATCTTGTCAAAAACATGCAAGCTCATCCGTCACATTGATTCTTCCTGAAGAGGGCGACTAACCCAAAAAATCAAACATTGTCCTTCTCAATAACTCAATAAATATACAACATTTTAAAAATCCGCTAGGTCGGTTTCTCAATGATAGAATTTTTACAATGTGTTAAAATATTAACTGAGTTTAATTAGGCTTGGGTAAAAAAAATCGATATATCAAAATATCGATATTTTTTCAGAAAATAATCGATATAATATCGGCGATTTTTTATTTTTGTATATATCGATTTTCGATATTTATTTTCGGATATCAAAAACGATATTATTTCGCTTCGAATTTTCGACAAATACTTTTTTTGCCTCGATGTCTATATTTATTTTCGAAAAATCTCGAAAGTGGTAGCTAACAGAGATAGAAAGGATTTCATACTTTGACTCGATGGTCCTAAAATATGGATTGTTCTAATTGTAGGACAAGGTTACTTTTAATTTATATAACTATCCTACAAATATTATACAAAAAATCTGCTGGTTAGGGTTCCGTTTTAGGGTACAGTAGTCAACCAAGTTTTGTTGATTACAGAACCCTAAAACCTTGTCTTACAAATAAAACAATCCATATTTTAGGACCATCAAGTCAAAGTATGAAATCCTTTCTATCTCTGTTAGCTACCACTTTCGAGATTTTTCGAAAATAAAAACGTTGTTCGTCTTATCAAAATGTAGCTACTCACAAAAAATTAGCTTGTTAGTAATCACAAAAAAATTTGTTCTAGGGCGTACTATATAGATAACCTTCTCGAGGCTCAAGGCTTGAGCAAAAAATATCGATATATCGAAATATCGATATTTTTTAAAAATATATATCGATACATTTGAAAAGTATCGATACGATATATATCGATATATTTTTTCCATTTGCCCATCCCTAAGTTTAATCACGGTTATGGCAATGTATGAAAAATTCGTGAAAATTAGATGCATCTTTTTTTTTATGATATCGTTTTTTTGCTCAGATCGGATTCTTGGAAATATAATGTAGTATTTAGTTTTAGAAAATGAAACAATTCGGAGCTTGATTTCAAGTATAACAAAGAATTATAAAATCGTCAATTTTGGGTTAGAAGTAAGTACCTATGTAAAAACATCTGAAAATGTTATTATTTTATTTTACAATAGCTTGGCGAGCCCACTTGCTACTACTTGCTGGGCCCTGGGCCGAAGGGAGGCGTAAGCACTAAGCATGTTCATTAGGGAGACGTGATAGTTGATACATATAAGTTTGGGAACCTCTGCTTTAGGGTAACCATGAATTTGAAATATTGGAGATGCACCGAATGGCATGAAAAGTATACCTACAAAATCGGAATATATTAATGTTTTGTATGGGAAACACATTTTTTTCAACTTTGACTTAGATATAACGGTACGGAACCCTTCATGCGCGTGTCCAACTCGCACTTGGCCGATTATTTACTTTTAAATTAATTAGGTTCATACCTGTAGTTAGGTAGGATAGATATCAGAATACCTGAATTTGTATAATTAGTCTCATATTTTGCTGTTTGATCATGGTCACCACATTAGAAAGAGACACACCAACACCGGAGGCCCTCTCGCTCGGACCGTTTTTTGCACCACAGTGCACAGTCTAGTTATAAGTAGCATGTCTCTGACGCGACCACGCGAAGCGGGAGCGTCAAGTTGTCAAATGTGTTTTTTTGAATACAAAATACACATTTGACAACTTGACGCTCCCGCTTCGCAATCGCTTGGTCGCGTAGGTTTGAACCAGAGGCTTCAAATATTATTTCATAACGTTGCTGCTTCAAGGGCATAGATAACGGTATGAAAATTTACCGATACTAGAAATAACGGTAAAAATTGACATTAATAACGATAAATGTCATAAATAACGGTAAATAGCCTTTATAACGGTGAATATATGTTTTTTGATAACGTTACCTTTTGTAAAATAACTACTTAATTTAATCAGTCAATTCAGTATGCAGTATGCACAAAATTAAACTAGAGTAGACGTGTCTGGTGACCAGTAGGGCAGTAGGTGTATATTAAAGGAAAGATGACGTTTAATGAGAATGACATGGTCAGCTGTAGTTCACTACTCAGTATCTTTGTTCAAATATTATATTTGCCGATATTATCATAACGATATTTTTTCGTTGTTACTAGATATCGTTAAAAAAATTACCGTTATCTGGCTACCATTATGAAAATAACGGTACGTAACGAAATTTTTTCTGATATTCGATAACGTTATGCAGCCCTGGTTTGAACGAAGCATAATAATTTTAATTTGCGTGTGTCTTCTTCTACTTCTTTTTAATTATGCGTGTGTCACTTTACGTACCCCGCGTTCCACCTAGCGTTAAAAACGATCAAAACGCTGAAAGTGCCTCCTATTTTTAGCGTTTTGATCGTTTTCAACGCCTAGTGGAACGCGCCCGTAAAAAAAAACTAAACGTCAATTTGACAAGTCCTTTTGCTCCGCCACATGTCACACCGCCGTAAATTGTTTTCTAAAATTTGTTAAAAATTGTAAAAACTACAGCATAAAAATGGTATTATGAATTATTATTTATACGTTTCATTATATTTGTGAAGTTAATGGTGATAATTAGACTAAACCAGTTTGCATATCAGGTTAGTAACTCCAAACAACTGACTGACGCATTTGCCATCTCATTTTCAGAAACCGCTTATGTTGCAAGGGCACGAGCGTGCTATTACACAGATTAAATACAATCGTGAGGGGGACTTGCTGTTCTCAGCAGCTAAGGATGCCAGACCTAACGTTTGGTGGTCACTGAACGGAGAGCGTCTGGGTACGTTTAATGGCCATGGTGGCGTCGTCTGGTGCCTAGACGTGGACTGGCAGACCATTAACCTCATCACCGGAGGAGGTGACAGTTCTTGCAGGTATGCCTCTAACAACTTTTGGTAGGAGGTGTTTTGTTTACCATATAGATATGATGAACTACAAAGTGTGTATGAATACAATAATTCATGGGTTACATTATGTTCTCAAGAATCTAAAAGAGCCAACTGATGAAGTATACAACACAGCAGACTACAAATGATCAATAATATTCTTGTATTTGCAATTACAATAATTATTAGTGTAAATATTTTATGAGCAGGGCATACCTAATATTAAACATTTTATTTCCAGGCTGTGGGACTTAGAAACTGGTAAAAACATAGCCACAATTAAAACCAACTCGTCAGTGAGAACATGTAACTTCAGCTTCAGTGCTAATCAAGCTGCTTATACCACAGACAAAGCCATGGGTCATCCGTGTGAGGTAGGTAAATAGTTTATTGTGAATTATTTTAGTGTCTGTATAGACCAGGGGTGGCCAACCGTTCGATCGCGACTGCTAGTCCAGTCGATCGTGGGCAGGCAAAATAATAGAAATAATTCTACCAGACTGACTACTAAGACTGGTCAATAAAAATATGATTGTGCACTAAACTATGTTGTTTCATTGAAGATTTCAAGAAGACGAATTTACTTGGTAGATCGCACAGGGTTTTGTTAGTAAACAGTGGATCTTAGGTCTAATCAAGTTGGCCACCCCTGGTATAGACCATTTACAACTTTATGATTCCTCTGCAAAAATAGATTTTTCCCAGAAGCATAGTGTTCCTTGGTGGGCCCCATATAAAATTTGTATGGGGGCCCTTAGGAAGGTTAACCTATGTATGTTGGTGGCCCCCATGGCCTGGTGCCCTGTATAATTAATTGATTTTATATGTATAATTAATCTTACTGCCAAATAAAGTGTTCAATATTATTGTCGGTCTGGGGGCTTAGACGATTAGTCTAAGCCCCTAGACCGACCAGAAACCGACAGAGAAAAATTTTGCTGATTCCAAATGTATAAAAAACTCATTTTGACCTCTAGTGTAGTTGGTAACTTTTTTCATTCAACTGTCAATATATTCTTATTCACATCCTTTATTTCCAAGAAATTGATACAATGATGTTCTTAGGTCTATGGGTCTTACAATTTCTATAGGTCTACCAGAATCTGATGGTAAAAAGTGAGAAAATTAATTGACTCTAGCAATACCAGGGTAAAGGAATAAAACATTTCATCCTTTTTTATTACTTTAGTCATTAGTGGCTTGTTTTGTGTGTAAAACATACAAATATAAAAATTCATCCAATGATCAAGGATATTTTTTGAAAATTTGCTGTCAAAAATTGCCATCAGATTCTGGTAGACCTATACCTCAATGAGTTGTGGGAATGTTAAGAGGTAATATGTAAACTTTCCATTTTATTTGACTGAGAAAAAGTGTTTTACCAACTCATGTTTGATTATTATGGAGCCAAAACAGTTTTTTGGATTTGAGCTCAAATGGTATTTCTAAGATTACTTTTGTTCATGATAGTAACACTAGGTAGATGGCAGTTGGGTATTGGGGATATTGTTCCACCATATCTATGAATTTTAAACTGTAAAATGCAGTAAGGTTACATTGTTTAAAATAATTCTATAAGTTGGTAGCATAATATTCTTAAATTACCAAATTTAATATCTCATATTATATTTTTTTCTCCCTGTAAGAATCATTCTTGTACTTCAAGAAATATTCTAAAAAAATAGCAAAATTGGTTCAGCTTTTCTGGAGATTGGAAATGAGTATCCATATTTAATGACTCAGTTTTATATATCATTAAATAGGTCCTTTCTAGTTCCTTATACGTTTTATTTTGTTTCCGATGTTCATTTCTTAATTTATTTTTTATTACAGGTTTTCATCGTTGACACAAGGACAATTGATGATTCCATTTCCACCCAAGCTCCAATATTAAAATGGGAGATCACAGACTCAAAAGTAACCTCCATGGTGTGGGGAACACTTGATGAAACTATCATCACAGGCCACGAAGCCGGAGATCTCATACAGTGGGATTTGAGGGTGTGTATAATTTTTCTTAAACTAAGGAATTAAATTCCTCATTTATGTTTAAATATCTAAGATTTTATACATTCTATATATATTATTCCTACCTAAAGCTGATCGCACATTTGTCAGCACGCAACGCACGCAACACACCGCATAGTACACGACTGACGAAATGTGGCGCGTATGGTGCGGACGAATGTGCGAGGTTTCACATCATCTCATACAACAAATTCTAAAATGCGGCGCATTCTGCGCGTGCGTGCTGATAAATGTGCGATCACCTTAAAACATCTATTATTAATTATTAAACCCCATTTCTATACTGTATTAATAATGTAAAGTAGGTAAAAAAATATGTAATAATTTATTATTAATAAATTTACATAAATGCTGGTTATAGTCTCATTTGTTTTTTATTATAATTTTATATTATACTTGTTTTCTTTTAGACTGGCAAGAAAGTCCATTCAATTAAGGAGCACACACACCAGATCAACGATATGCAGCTGTCTCGTGATGGTACCATGTTTGTAACTGCCTCCAAGGACCAGACTGCCAAATTATTTGATACCAGCTCCCTGGAGCTCCTCAAGGAATATAAAACTGAACGTCCAGTGAATTCTGCCGCTCTCAGTCCTATTTTGGACCATGTTGTACTCGGAGGAGGTCAAGACGCTATGGAGGTGACAACTACATCCACCAGACAGGGCAAATTCGATGCTAGATTCTTCCACCTCGTTTTCGAAGAGGAGTTCGGACGAGTCAAGGGTCATTTTGGACCTATTAACAGTTTAGCATTCCACCCCGACGGAAAAAGTTACGCATCAGGTGGCGAAGACGGTTATGTGCGAGTACAGAGTTTTGATCAATCATATTTTGACTATACTTTCGATTACAATAGGGATTAAATATTTTTTTGTTGTATATTTTTCTTCCGGTATAAATTTATGCAAATTTTAATACAGAAAACCTTTTGTAAATGCAGTTACATCGCAATAAAGTATTAAAAATGTTTCGTTTTACTTTTATACTTTTCTGTGGTACCATAACGTCATGTTTCCTATAAATTGTTTTTTTTTTTTCTATAAAGGATGAGGAAGGAAAGGAAAGGAGGAGGAGAAGGAAGGAAGGAAAGGAAGGAAGGAAAAAATATTAGTATTATTTTGTATGTATAAAAATTAATACAAAATGATACGTCTTATTTATTTTTGTAAACACTGAACCGTAAATATTATAGGATTAATTTAAATTAATTCTCTCCTAGATACTAGGATCTCATAACTATGCAGTAGTTTAACGGGAGCCAAATACCAAGGTACCTACTAGAGGGTAGATTATGTTTTGCCACAAAACTACCCACAAAATTTACTAAGAATTTTCAGCTAGATACTAGGATCTCATAATTACTATGCAGTAGTTTAACGGTAGCCAAGTACATACTAGAGGGTAGATAATGTTTTGCCACAAATCTACCCACATAATTAAAAACCAACAAATTTTCCGATAAAAGTAAGGTAAGAAAATTAAAAAAATTATAAAAAAGGTATTTCACTAATTGCGTTAAGCTCCTAGTAACTCGCGAAAAATTTTTAGTAGGTAATTTTGTGGGTAGTTTTATTCCACACTTGACTGACATTTGTAATTGACTTCCGTTGAACAGTGAACTACTGCATAGTTATGACATCAGTATCTGTCTGGAAAAATCTTCATTTTTTAACAAAGCAGGATTTTGCAACTGCAACACATTATAGGAAATATTTATTAAATTAATTTTAAACAAAAATATGCTGCTTTATTAACTGTATTTTCTTATTTTTTTAACACCCACATTCAAATAAAACAAAAAAAAGGAAATAGAACAATTTAATATACAAAATGTTATCTTACAAGAGTGGAATACTAGTTACAATATTAAGCTGTACACTTAGACGGTTATAGGAAATAAGGGGTTTTATACTGGGATGGAACTGTTCTATCACTGTCGGGCACCGCATGGAAAATTTTAGGATTCCGTTCATTCACTGTCTTGAATTCCAATATCGAAGCGACGTTTCCACACCTATAGCAATAATTAGGCGCAGACCAGACTGTCACGAGCCTTTCGTCGAACATATATTTGTAACCTAAAAAAAATACAACATTATGACACAAAAAAAAAACAACATTATGATCATCTAGCCTTGGGTCAATCATATTGTATAAGCTAGATTTTTATTGTTCACTTACCTTCATTTACAAGCTGATGTGCTCTGCATATTAGGTTTAAATTGTTATAAATCATAAAGAGTTCTGTTACATAACTACCAAAAAGCCATCCAGCACCTCTTGGACTGACTTTCCTGCAAAAAAACATTAATAAGTTATGTATTTTATTATTAAATTAGTTATTTTCTTTTCATTTGATCCAGATACACGCTTATGCTGCAAAACAGCCAAATAATATCTTTCGACAATTTATTGAGGTAGCCTCTTATTTTTAATTATTTGGTAGCATTTGTAACTTACCACATTTTAACATCTGCAGGGTCCGACCACAGAAGATCACAGAAGGCACCTTTATGAGGTATTTGCTGGTTTCTATCAATACAGCGTATTTGATCAACCATTGATATATCCGGAGATAAGCCACCATGAACACACAAAACCGTTTCATCTATTAACTGTAAATTAAAAATTAATATTAAGTACTAAGTTAAAAAAAAGAGTGGCATAAATAGCAAAAATTTGCTTCAGCATAAATGGTGTTTTAAATAATAATAAATTGTCATTGTTTATGTTGTATACTTACAGCAGCAACAGTTAGCATGTCAAATACTTTGCAGCAATCCTTCCATGCATTAGCATTACCATATTTGTTGAGGCATTCATCATAGAACCCATATACTTTAGTTGTTTGGCATGTCTCATGATTTCCTCGTAACAAAACTATCCTAAAAAAAATATAGTAAAAATATAATGAAATATGATCAAACTTACTATGAAGTATGAAGGTTTATGCTATTAGAAAAAAAATTAAGGCAAAAAGGCTTTAAAGATCTTTTACCGGTCAGGATATCTTGCTTTCAGTGCCATGAGGAGAGTCAAAGTTTCGAGACTATAATACCCTCTATCTACATAGTCACCCATGAAAATATATTTTGTGTCAGGTACTTGTCCTCCAATGTGGAATAATTCTTCTAAGTCATAAAACTGAAAAAATTATATAAATATTATTTCAAATGATATGCAATTCATATATTATATTTTATGTCTGATTCAAACACATAACAAAATATTATATTCACCGAACTCAATTGTGTGCACTGAGCAAAATATTTACTGGCTTCTCAATAGTAAACTTGATATTTTACACTTTATAACAAATAGTAAACCATAAATATATGTACTTAATAAAATTAAATTCTTTCTCACACAAAACTCTATTTTAACCCATCAATCCCCAAGCAGCAGCCGGCTGTCGCATAACAATAATTGAAAATCTATTCCATCTGTGTGTGTTCCCATGATCGAGGTATTAATTTGTAAATACTTAGAATGACATAATTTTGCCTTCTTTTTGGAAATACAGTTCTTTTGAAACTTTTCGAGTTCAGTTCATAACATAGTTTGTAGGTTTACTTTGTCATGTGCCATACAAATTCTTATGCAGTTTAATTTACTTTCTTTTTCATCAGAAGTAATTGGAAGTATATTACAATGAATGAAAAAAGCGACAACCACTAAATAAAATATAAAATGTTGATGAAAAAGATAAAAATGTTACCTGTCCATGTATGTCGCCGCAGACCGTCACCGGCGTCTGTACTGGCTGAACATTTGGCTCCTCCAGCAGCAAGTCACAAACGATATTACACAACTCCCGTAAATCATCCTCAGGGAGATATTTACACTTTTTTGCGATTTCTATCCATCTATCTATGTCACCCGTCATTGTTGCGAATAGTGTGAACTTTGTCTGAAAATATATATACAACTTTTGTCCTGATCGCTTAATCGAATGTTGTCGTTACAATAGCTTCACGAAAGTCACTTTTCAGAAGATGCAAAAACAATTATTTCTTTATGATTTTACGCCGAAAAACGGAAAAAACGGTGATCCTCCCCTTCTTCTCCTAAATTTTTTGTTCAACAATCAACTGTCAAATTGTCAAAATGTCAAAACTCAATTGTCATTTGTCATGTCAAAAATGTTTTTTTTAATGGCATGCACCTAGTACAATAGTATATTGGCAAAGACTGTGAGTGTCATGTTCTAAAATACCTGTCAGATTTTCTAAAATCTGACAGAAATTGATCGGTATAGTTCGACAAGGCTCTACATGAACGTGGCGAGAAAAGGAACTATAGTCCGACAAGGCTTTATATGAATGTGTCAAATGTGTCAATAGGCGCTGCTGGTAAAGGAGAACTGTCAAACATCGAACATGTCAAAAATGACGTTATTGTATGATAGAAGCGTTTAGTTCCTTTTCTCGCCACGTTCATGTAGAGCCTTGTCGAACTATAAACGCTTCTATCATACAAAAACGTCATTTTTGACATGTGTTTGACAGTTCTCCTTTACCAGCAGCGCCTTTTGACATCACTGACATATTCATATAAAGCCTTGTCCTGTGGCCTTACGGCCCGGCCGCATCTGCGTCTATCGTCCGAAGCTTCGTGCAATGAGACGATACTATTGGACGATCGATACACGCAGATCGTCCAATAGTATCGGCTTTAGCGCGAAGCACCACGCATATGCGGCCGCGGCATTGGTCGTGTTCGTTTGGTTTTTAATGCACATTGCGCATGCGCAAAGTTAAAAATTAGTGTCAGTGTGAGTGTCATGCAAGTGTCATGTTCTATAATCTGACAGAAATTGTATGAAGATGACGTGAAGATGACACAATTATGAAGTTGACAGTCAATCATTGCCAACCTGCGAAAAAAGGCGCGCATGCGCAGTTGAAAAACCAAACGAACACGACTATTTTGTTGTGATAGCGGCAAGTGGCAACAGAAATTACACAATCAGCTGTAAAAAAAATTCAGAAGTCTAGCATAGCTCTAGGCTGTAACTCAATTTACAGCCTAGAGTTATGTCCCGGCCGCATCTGCGTCTATCGTCCGAAGCTTCGTGCTACGAGACGATACTATTGGACGATACACGCAGATCGTCCAATAGTATCGGCTTTAGCGCGAAGCACCACGCATATGCGGCCGCGGCAACAGACAGACAGGCCGACAGACATCGAAGACTTCCCAGTAATAGGGTCCCGTTTCCACAATTTCGGTACGGAACCCTAAAAAGGAAGAGGTTTCGCAATTCGAACGTATAGTATTATAATATACCTATTTAAATAATTCCTTGTCTATTCTTCCGTAGAAAGAATCCGTTTCTAAATTCTATGGTGACCATGCTACGCCCAAGCGCCTGCAGGTAGCCACTTGAAATATTATGGAATAAGGGGGGCTCCTATACAAAAACAGTTTTGCCTACTTTCGCTCTATAGCGGTAGGTACGGAAAGGAACCAAAAACGGAACCCTTCGTTGCGAGTCCGACTCACACTTGGCCGATTTTTTTGCTCAGGAATAATTTAGGGCATATTTCTGGCTTAAGCCTCATGATTTTGTATGCTTGAAATGTTTTTTTTGGATGAAAGTAATAATTATAATCAATAATCATTCAGATCATGTTCAGATCTATTTTATTCCGGACAAAAGGCTTGTGATCGATGCTTGTGATTCAAAAGGATTATTGTCCACCTTTTTTTTTTTATGCGCAGCGAAAACCCGTCATGGGTCCCCCGGGTTGGGTATCCCCCGGGGGTATGCGAGACTCCTACTCACTAAAACCACCTGCGGTTCGCCTTCAGCCGTATAAAGGAGGGATGTCCCGGATCTATCTTACACAGGACTCCCTCCACGACCGGCCGGTCTACCTCAATAGGGACCGGACTTCCACCAAAGTTAGGGAACGCTTAGGCAAACTAAAGCGTTCCCCTCGGCGCCGGGACTAGCTAAGCCGGGCAGGTTCCCATCCTGACCCGGAGCCCCGCGGGAATTATTATCCTACCTGAGACAAAAAAATGTCACCAACTATAACCCTTGTACCCGTACTTGCCAGTAACAATAGTATTATAGGTACCTACTTATCATTTTTTCACTGCTGTTTTGAAGCTTGATAAATAGCTCAAAAATTAAAACAAATATTAGAATAATGCTTTAAATTCTAACTGCATTAAAACACGTTTCTTAAGAAAAAGTATTATATTTAAAATAACATACATACATGCAATTACAATATATTATTATGCTATTACATAAATAAAGGTGCATACGATATGCCGCAGTGAATGGTTATAAAATGAACCCTTATTATGCAAATATAGGAATAATACTTAATTATTCAATGATTTCCTCCATTGGGGACGGATTCACCAACTGAAAATACTTTAGGAAATGCCAGTTTTTGATCCTTACCTTTTTGTCACTAAATTATTATTACGAAAATAGACCTCAATTTTATACAACAGCTAACAATGCAGTAAATCAAATAACTTTTGTAAACTTGAATTAGCTACTTCGAAGTAACGTTTTATTTTTCTAGCAACAAAATGTTATTTTTGTTTCCCTTTTGTATATTATTATTTATTACCTGCTATCTCTAATCTGATACACAATTTATGGGATAATGAAATAGTAACTTTCATCATAGAGACCAAATTCCGTAGCCAAAATGGCAAAAAAGGAACCCTTATAGATTCGTCATGTCTGTCTGTCTGTCTGTCCGTCCGTATGTCACAGTCACTTTTCTCCGAAATTATTAGAGCTATACTATTGAAACTTGGTAAGTAGATGTAGTCTGTGAACCGCATTAAGATTTTGATGCAAAAATGGAAAAATTGTTAAAAATTTTAGGGGTCCCCATAGGTACAACTGAAACAAAAAAAAATTTTTTCATCTAACCCATGCATGTGGGGTATCTATGGATAAGTCTCCAAAAATCATATTAAGGTTTCTCACATCATATTTTTCTAACCTGAATAGTTTGCGAGAGAGACTCATCCAAAATGGTAAAATGTGTGTCCCCCTCCTCTAATTTCTAAAGTAGGGGCATGATAATTCTAAAAAAATATATGATGTAGATTACTATAAAAACAAGATCTAGATAGTAGTTTTTTTATACGTCATAAATGGTAAACCTTAATCTAAATTTCATTAAATCGACTGAAATATAAAAATAAATCAAAAACCTTTTAATTTCATAAAAATAAACCTTATTGCTGCTGCGGAACCCTTCATGGGCGAGTCCGACTCGCACTTGGCCGCTTTTATTGCTAGTTAGGTTTGACTTTGATTTTGTCAATAAAATATAACGGCCGTTGCGTGCTATATCGATTTGTGGATACATCGCATCAGAGCGTTTACACATTATGCCTAATACGATAAATCGGAAAACGTCCTTATGACTGGATCCTACAATGACTGATATTGCATAGAAAATGACAAAGACGATGACAAAATATACCCATATCGCATTAAATCGTACCACCGTTCGTTTTAAGGGCCTGTATGAATCACTTTGATAATGATAAGTGCAGGTGATTAGTAATCAGGAGAACGCAAGCGTGGACAGCGACTGATTAGTGCAAGTTCTTTATTTCTCCTAATCACAAACCACCTGCACTCGCACTAATCAAAGTGAATACAGGCCTTTACACCCATGACTTTTTTTATCTTAGTATCTCAGCAATATACGATATCGTACCGCGTCATGTGTAAACCCTCTTATTTCATAAGTAAAAAATATACTTCAAGGCGCCTTCACGCCTATAGAATTAGCAAATTGACAAAGTTTTATGAATCGTTTACCTCTTAACTTACAATTAAAAAATCATAACAACACAATATTATTTTCCGTATTACAAGCGTATCTAGCAATTTCGAGTTTTAGTTTTCGAACTTTTACAACATGAAATATAAAAATTACTTAAACCCGAGAGAGTACCAAGTGATCACAGATTCTGAAACTCCGTTTATGTGAGTACAAAAGTAACACGAATAAACGGATCATCTTACTACTATATACGAGCGACAGAAATCAGATACATACTCACTGGATTAAAAAATATTTGACACTTCAACCCATACCAAAATGGTTACAACTTACAAAAGAGTGAGCATATATCAGCTTTCTTTATGCTATAAAGATATGATAATAAGTGCTACGCATACATTTGACAGGCAGTACTCCAAATATAAATACAATTAATGCAGCTAGCTCCCTTTGGCAATCAGATTAACTAGAACTAAAGCAAACTTCTACTGCAAGATTTAACAATTTGCAACTACCATAAAGTCTATGGAATTCTTTCTTCTCGTGGCGGATTTGTTACAATCAGTCAAATCCGGTAAGTACTCAAATAATTAGTAATATTGTATGTCGATCTCCTTTTAAATTTCTGTCTCAATTGTCAAACATGCAGTAGACGCGCTATTTATAACAAGTGACGGTTTCCGAGTTTACGTTTACTGATATTCAAACTAAGAAACAGTCTTAACTGCTTAGCAGTAATAAACAATTTGAGTCACAGAGTACTGTCTCCCAAACATAAGTAGCCGAAAGGAGCGGCGGCTGCTATTGAAATATGTCCTTTTATAGTTTACAAATAAAAGTAATTTCACATCATGAACGTAGAAAAAAAGGCGGACGGAGTCTTATTATACACAGAACTGTGTCCTCAGAGTCGGCCAGGCTGACTGCATGTACACGGTCCGCACGCACACATTCTTACGCTAGTCCATACCATTTGACAGGCGTAAGAATGTGTGCGTGGCCGACTCTGAAGACACAGTTCTGTGTATAATAAGACTCCGTCCGTCTTTTTTTCTAGATTCATGTTTCACATATTGTCACCGCACTAAGAACCGTTACATGAAGCCTAACAGCGTGGATCTTCCACCCTGTCAAAAACTGCATGCGTACCTAAACTATATTAATCAACCCAAGTGGGTAATTATCCTAAGGTTAGAATCTTAACCTGAAATACATGCGCCTACGCTACAACGACCCGAAAAGCCAAAATAAAAGCTTTCATTAATTAACAATAAAATACCAACGAAACATAGGTTGTTAAAACAATCACTTACAATTAGGGTAATAAAAGCAAGCTAGATCCTTAGCGACCCTGCGGGCAAAAAACTTAATGAATCATAAATAAAACTTAGGACTTTAACGGAGATCGGACAGTATTGTTAGCGACTCAATCACATAATATAACATTTATGAAAAACAAAGTGCTAAACCAAAAAGCTTATTATAATTATCACTTTTTCAAAATTTTATAACCTAACACACGTTGATCCAAAAAACTTGTGACGAAACTACGAAAGATTTTAAAAATTCAATACAATTAAGTCCACAAGATAGGTACCTGCACATAATTTTGACATATTGAACAGTTCGAAACACATTGCGGTATTCAGAATGAGGTATAGGAATTATATAAACCAAGTCTCAGTGTTCACAATTTGAATTTGGTCAGAAATATTTATGGAATCTCATGTGACGGCTAGGAGACTCGGTTTAAGTCAGTTGATATACAATAGCAAATGCCTCTATTGCAAATGTTTTTATGACAAACTTAGTCTGAACTTAGATTAATCATTTATCTCCATCGTTCATCGTATAATATTATACGACAAAGAAGGTAAAATGGTTAACAAAAGGCATTAGAGTTTAATTGAGACACTTGATCAGTTTTTAAATTATTTCACCCTGTTTCAATACTAATCACGCATCTTTTCAATGTGTATTGTATATCAATTGACAAAGAAGAAAATGGATAAGCTAAGATAAGCTACAAATATTTCATTACTTCTTCCAAACTTTCTTTAAATGTATTACAGATATTAACTTAATAACTCTAGAAAAAAAAGGCATTTTTTTTATGAAAAATGTATCATATTATTTAATTTTATTCTCAAAGAACGATTGCGGAATAGCTAATATTTTTTTAAGAAAAAAGGACTGAAATATTTGGAGCTCGTATTTCTGATTTGCTTTAATATTAGCACACCGACGCCGCGTTCTGCAAAGATGGTACATATTCTCACTTTATCGTATTTCCACCGCTGTTTCGCCCAGGGCCGGTTTTAGCAACATCAGCGCCCTGGGCAAGATTTCTTCGGCATCCAGGGTGCTGGTAGTGCTGAAAAAAAAAGCGTCCTATTTGTTTGCCTTCGGCGCCCCTTTTTATACGGCGCCCTGGGTGGTCCACGGTGTCAGTGTGCCAATAACTGATGATGTTTATTTGAATTGTCCAAGCACGAACGCGTCCATGACTTTGGGTACGTGCTCGTCGACGCCGACTATGTCCAAAACTCCCTCGTGGCTACCGTCAGTCGTAGCCGAGTTGTGCGATGCCAGAGACAGAACAATTAACCTGAAAACGGCAATAATAAATTGAGAAATTAAAGTTATACTCATTGTGAAAAAGTAAGGTCATGTTATGTTTAATATGTAAGAAAATATAATTCATTAGCAGGTCGATGGTTGTCATGATATGATATAATGTAATCCCAATAGCAATCCACATCGCTCTAAAGCTCACCGCAATGTGCAATACTCAATCATACGATTTGTTGAGAAGTTTTTTTTCAGGCGCAGTAGTTAAATAATATAATAATAGTAAAGTAGTTAAATACATATACTAAACATACGTTTCAAGCGATTGCATAGCATTTATCGTGGGTTTTTAACGCGGCGACCGAATCAAGAAATTCCGTAACGAAAAAACCTAACAACCCCCACTCCATCCGTCCTGCTGCACGGCTGTGCTTGTCGGTGCGGCGTTGTCGTCGTCGTCATCGTCTTTCAGTTCGGCACGGTGTTTGTGTGCGTGCGACTAGATTATAATTGCATAAGTTGGTAAAAATTTTATGTAATAGCTTTACCGCGGCTATCCTCGAGTGTCACGCTCTACCAATAAAAATCTGACTCACTTAGCATCCCGCACACCCTTGGTCCTATACTTCTGAAGGGCCCTAACGGGGCAGTGGTCCACCACGTCCCCCGTGGGCGGTGCTCCATACCGGCCCCCCGGACCCCGGCCCCCGCGGTCCTCGACGTCCAGTTCCATGTAGCGGGACGGACGGTCGATCATGTTGATGAACACGTCGAATTTCTGCTTGCTCTCCGTCGCCCATTTGATGGGAGCGTCCAGCTGCACGCGGCCGAGGTTGGCTTTCTGTGCAATAACGTTTTTTATGAAATGAAAATACGCATCGAGTGCATACAGCATGTAAAGAGCTGTACGTCGTTTAAACTTTAATGAAACCTTAACTAAAAGTGTCTTTATCTACCATTATGTAATTATAAAAAGGTAAAGTTTGTTTGTAACGAATAGGCTCCAAAACTACTGGGACGATTTTGGCTGGCGAAGCCGCGCGCAACTTCAGTGTTTTAAACTAACATGGGATTATTATAACGCTTCTATCACCAAACCAGACTGATACATTGAATGTACAGTGCTCCAAAAGTGATAATGCGCATAGAAATTTTCGTCATTGTTCGGCGACGATCGTTTTTCTCGAGCGTCGGAAGACGATGCCACAAAATCTTTATCGCTCATGTCCAAATCATGTCACTCCATGGCAACATCAACTGTTTACGACTTGACCGTAGTCCGTAGACCGTAACCAAATATAAGCAACTTGTTGATGGCGTTGCCTTGGCATGACATGATTTGGACATGCGCAATTAAAGGTTTTATGGCGCATGCGCCAAAAATAGAGACAATTGACGGACCGGCGAATTTACTTCTATTTCTTTTGAACAAGGTGTAAATCGCAAAAGCATTGTTTGGGGCTCTTACGTTTCATAATTATAGTCAATAGTCAAATAGGGTATTTCCGTGATTACGACAATTGGCGAAGATTTTCATGGGCATTATTATTTTGGGAATACTAAACTTACCCGCAGCAGAAACTCAGCTTCCTCAATATTGCTGAAGTTACGCTCGATGGTGACCATCTGAATGCCCTCGTCCGTGAACACCGCCAACTTCGCATTGCGCTCTCGCTTCAGAATTTGTAGAGCCAGGATTATTGCTGAAATGCAATTTTATATTTTGTAAATCTATACTAATAATATTATAAGTTTGTTTGTTTGAACGCGCTAATCTCAGGAACTACTGGTCCGATTTGAATAATTCTTTCAGTGTTAGATAATTCATTTATCGAGGAAGGCTATAGGCTATATTTTATCACACTAAGACTAATAGGAGCGAAGAAACGGGAAAATGTGGAAAAAACTGGGAAAATTGTACGAAATAACTTATTATCTTAAGAACTACTGGAGCAATTTTTATGTTTTTTGGCACACATAAAGAATAGACCACGTGAAGGGACAAAGGCTATTTTTTTGCGGGAAAATGTACGGTTTTTTGGCTAGCAGATGGCGTCGAGCGACGGGACAGGTATGTAGTGAATAGCCGTGTACTGACAAAGCGAGCAGCTTCGCGAGGCTCGGGCCGCGGCACGCTCGGGCGAGACAGTGCGTACGTTGGCCTCGGGCGAGGCACGTCTTGACCGACTTGACTTGAGGATTTGCCTCACGAGGCAGCCTCGCGAGGTTGCTCGCTTTGTCAGTCAGTACACGGCTAATCATTGTGGACGCGCACCGAGATAGCAGCATTCTGTGCTTTATAAGCCTGCGATAACATACCAGCATGTCCAGGAGTGACGTGCTTGTTGTAGAAACACTCAGCATGCAGGTGTTTTTTGCTCTCCTTCTTCTCTGGCTCGGGCTCCCCGCTGCCGCTGGGTGTGCTCTTGGCCGTTGTCTTCTTACCCTTCCTCGCTACTTGTAAGTTCTTGCAGAAGTGACGACCTGAAGTTTGAAGGATTTGTTTTTAATAAACACTATCATAGAAGAAATATTTGATTGTTTGTGTTGAAATATGTGTTGAAGGTACTGCACAAATTTTAATTAAATTTTATCTACTGGGGAATATGGCCTAATTATATTACAAGAAAATAGTCGGTTCTCATGAGATTTTCATTTTTCACTTGACATGCACAATGCAAAGATTACTTAGCAAAATATTATGGTGGCCCATGAATTTCTAATTATTTTTTTATAAAATAAGGGGCCAAACGAGCAAACGAGTTACCTGATGGAAAGCTTAACTTCCGTCACCCATAGACACTCGCAACATCAGAAGAGCTGCAGAGCAGGTGAGTTGATGGCATTTTAAGAGGGAATAGGGTAGTAGGGGAGGATAGGGAAGGGTTTATTATACTATTTATACATCCAATTTCAATGTCTGCAACTCGCACGACGGTGGCTGTATAGCTGTTTGATTGTCATAGATTCGATCAATATCAAGCAGGTAAATGATATTAAAACTCACCTTTGAACATATGGTGTCTCATGTCCAACGTGATCAAGTAGCGAGCCTTTGTCGGTGGAGTCAGCAGCCAAGTTTGATCAATCAGCTTGTTCAGAGCAACTAAGACTTCGGCATTCGGCGGGCGGTCGATACCTGTACATAAATAATTGTATTAAACACTTCGTTTACAATAATTAAAAATAACCTTTTGGAAGAACCCTAAAAAGTAACAAATTTTAGCAAATTAGCTCTTCTTGCAACTAAAATGGTAAATACATTAAATAACACTCATTAGGCGTCTCCCAGACAGAACTCTCAAGTCATCCAACTGACCGCTACCGCTACCGCCACCGCAGGCCGCGTCTGTCTGGGAGACGCCTTAGTAACACGAAAGTAGAATAGACCGCCGGGCGGCGTCGTAGGAGAGAAAGTAATAAATAAAAATATACCCCTCATTTCGAGTCAGCCACTCCCAGGTTGTAAGCCAATATTTATTTTTAATACTAAGGGCCTGTTTTACCACTTCCTGATAAAGTGCCAAAGAGCTATATAACTATTCACAACTTATTTGACAGATTCTCCATACTCTGTCAAGTTATGTGGTGGATACCTATCCGGCACTTTATCAGGAAGTGGTGAAACAGGCTCTAAAGTAATTATTTTATACCCCAGTTTTTAACTTCTTTAGGATGTCGCCGGGTGACGTTCCACTCCCACTGGTCTGTCTTGGGGTCGTATATCTGTCGGATGCGCCGCCGCATCTGCTTCTCGTGCGCTACCTTCGCCTTCTCGTACTTCATTGGCCTGTGGGGATAGTTATTAGTTAATAGCTTTTTAGGGTGTAGTTTACCGAAGGTTCCGGGGGAGGCTCCCGAATGAAGCGCGCATCACGTCGCCGAAAGAGACTTCGTGATAAAGTGTAGTGTAATTGTGTGTGTGAATGTGAGAATAATGTATATTAGGATAAAATTGTTCGGCGTGCATCCGTTGTCTGATTGCCATAACACATGTTTTACTTAGCATGGGGATTTATAGACGACGTGATGTACCTACGCTACCTAGCTTTTATACTATTGTATATTATTGTATGCTTAATAAAGAATTTGAATCTGAAAAAAAATTACTAAGTATGGTCAAAATTTTGAGGGATGAGAGATTTCATTTGTCTATGCTAATTTATAATTATGGATCTTTCTTTTTTTGGCACAAAGTACCGTCAAATAGGTCTTCTTAAGCAAAGGTGATATTATTATATTTTATTACTTGACTAGCTGTCCCGGTGAACTTCACACGCACACTCCGTTCAGCCGTTGTCGAGTTTTAGCGCGACTAACACATTTGAAGATCATTTTTTAAGATAAGAAGATATAGATGTCCAACTTAAGTGGAACATCTTGAGATTATGATAATGATGCCAAATTGTATGAAATTTGGTTGGGTTTTTAAACCCAGGCGACGATTACTATTCACGACTTACATTGACCAACATAATGCAAAAATAAAAATGTGGGGTCCACCTCATTATTAATATGAATCAATTTTTCTGGTGGTAGATATAAGATGGTATAAGTATATTAGAAAATACACACAAAAATAGTTGTAATATTATTGCAACTGTAGCAACTATTAATTACACACTCAGAAGTTTTTATGATTACTTACAGTTGTGTGACTGATCTTTGTAACCCATTTTTTCTGGTCCGTTGCATATTGTGTGAATTATAAATCAAATTTCTATTTTAGAAGTACCAATTCCTTTTATGAATTTTACAATGTACTACTTTTGTAATATTTACCAAAATAATGTCTGTTACATAATAAATAAATAAAAATGACACTCTTTAAAACAATGAAAATAATACCTGGACTTTTTCTTGTAGTTGCATAACGTAATGTAAACTTCAATTGGAGTGACCTTGCTGCTTTTGATCACATCGGAATTGGTCAGCAAGGATAGTAGGATGGATGTAGTCATTGAGTCGTCCGTCAAGAAACCCATGTTGTGAATGCGCTGAATATTGTAGAGAATGTCCCTCAATGGCATCTGTGGTAGGACTGCATTCCATACCTACAAAGCACAATAATTATATTAAGTTTATTTATTAAAATTATCGCGCGCAAGTCCGTTGCGTCGAAATTCGTTTATCGTGGGGAACCATACGTTATATTACACGATAAAAAAAATCTTTTGTCCTTACCCGGGAATCAAAGTATCATACCCAGCAAAATCGCTTCAGTGGTTTGGACGTGAAGAGGTAACGGACAGACAGAGAAGATAGACACATTTTCGCATTTATAAATTAATAAGAACAGTAAGAAAGTATGGATATAGAAGTATGGAACTGTGTCTAAATGCATATTGCACAAAATGGAATCTGAAAGTGCATATAAAGATAGTTTTGATTTAAGTACAAGTGTTAATAAAAATTGAATTTAATAGAAATTGTTAGTTATTTTTGACTTAAAAATTTTAGGTATATTCATAAATAAAATGTTAAGAATACACAGTAACAAAATATAAAGAAAACATAAGTAAGTAGGTAGTAAAAACGACACTTACATCTTGAGAAGTCAAAAAATGCCCTGGGACATGATCCAGTGTAAATTTGTTTTGCTCAATACTACTAGCCGCTGTAAGTGCACACTCACACACACGGATATCCTCCACTTTTTGTAAATACTCAAAGATTGGTTTTGTCTCTTCGTGTTTGCTCAACATTTGCTTGGCACGTTTTAGACCAAATATAGCATATTTGATAACTGCATCCCGTGCTGCAAATAAACCATAAAATGCATTGCATTGTAAAAATTTATATAAGTACTAAAACAAAAAAATATTAGTAAAAATTTACTATACCATGATCGTTTTCAGGAAGCTTTACATGGGATTTACGTAGCAATGTCTTGTGTGAGCGTCCATGTCTGCTTCGTACTCTTGACATTTCTAAAGCCAGCATCATAGCATCTTTAGACAGATACCACTCCTTAACATGTTTGCACCACCCATGCCCATTGCCTATGTAAATAAACAAAATCGATTTGAATAGGATGTTAGTTTAACATTTTAGCTATATGCCATTTAAACATTAATTTAATTATAATATTACAATATTATATTGCATACATATTATGTTGTGCAAGAATTTTTAATCATGCAAACAGTACATTTTCTTGCAATAAAATAAATCCTATGCCATTACCAGAGAATAAGTTGGGCAGCTGCCATTCATATTTGAATTTTGAAGACATGAGTTGAAGAACATGATAATTAACATTTTATAACATATGGACATTTATTCAATTTTTTCAATATAATTCGAATAAACCTTGTAACATATATAGTACGTCTTATTTTCGCCCATATATTTGGCTACACATAAAATGCACAGTTCTTTTCTTTTAATACATTTTCCATCACAAAAGGCATTTTTTTACTGTTAGTTAGCATGTTCTTCCACTCACTTTTTCTTTTTTAATATAGAATAGATTTGCAAATGACTTTACCAGTATGCATGAGCCTTGTGAACTTGTTGAATAGCAGCATTTCCTCGGTAGTCACACATACTTCCGATGCTGCCTTGTACGCAGCTTCCTTCACTGCAGGAGTACCAACCATCAGACATTTGGTGAGAGCAAAGGCGATTGTCTCAAACCGGGTAAACCACCCATCTTTGTAGGCCTGTGGAACAAGTAGTTGAAGTTATTTTCCTTAATAGTTAGATCGTGGAAAAACCAGACACAATAGCTTATCTATTGTTATCGCAGCTGCATGTGGCCTCTTGGGAGTTGAAGTAGCGTACCATTCAAGCCCCAAGAGGTCGCATGCGACTGCGATAACAAAAGAAGAACAATAGATTTCCAAGAATCTGTGATCAAGGGTTTAGATACTATCTTCACACACCTCTTGTAATAACTTAAAGAAAATGACAAAATTATTAATAGCCGAATTATTTCACATCATCAAAACTAAATAAGTCATTAAAATATGTAGGTATGTTTGCATCTCTACCTTCAGTTAGCATTAAAATAAAATTGTAAGATTCAAATTAACAGTTTCCAAATTACCTTCACAATTATATCAATGATTTCGTTGTGGTTGACACCTTTCTGGAATGCTTCTTCAATTGCCTTCAGCTTGTCAGCCTCAAAGTACTTGTGAGACAGCCAACATCCTGGGTAGTACTTGGGTACCTCACACCCAGTGTGAAGGTACCTGGTCAAACGGTTCCGGAGACTTGGGTCCAAGGCGGTAGTCGTCATCGTAATCCGTTCGTTGTGAGCGCTAGCAGGGTTGCTCGCTCGTAGTCCGTACACTTCGAGTGAAATTTGTTACCCTGCTGAGGGTATTATCCTAAAAATACATAAAAAAATTACCTACTCCATTTATATGACAAGAAACGCGTTTGTAACGTTAATAGGTACATGTGTCCCAGATAATGTATATGTGGCCTGAAAAACACACAATGGAGCCCATCTGAACCACTCTTTCGAAGCAATTTACTGTGATGAAAACAAAAAAGAAGATATATTAGATATTGAAATAATTCTAGTTACTTTCCAGTAATCGCAGGTGTATTTATATTTGAAAGTAATGCAGAAAATTATGTGCATAAAATAAAATAAAAATATACCGTCGATTCGTAACGGAGCTTTTCTTTTTTTTCGCCTGGCTTTGACACTTGACATTTATGGTGTTGCCAGTTCTATTCATAGAACACAATATACTGTTCTATTTTATACCACAGATAAGAATTCAGTGAAGGTCAAATTCATTTATGGCCGTTCCCTATATTCAATCTATCTCTAGTTTGACATACAACCGATCGCAGCTGACATAGAATTGACACAAAATATATGGAGCTAATGTCTAATGTGAGCTATTCCTATCTCAAGTAAGAGATAGATCAAATATTGGGAACGGCCGTTAGATACTATAGCAGGAGAGAGCCTTATTTATATCAGTGTACAAGCATCAAAAGCGTGTAATGTTATGTCCTACTTACTAGGACATAACAAAGGAGTCGGTATGCATATTTCATGTAATAAAAGTGATAATAAAGGTTTTTATTGAACATTTTATGCTAGATATTGTTAAGTTTTATGGTTCCGCTAAATTATAAACCATAAGAATGGCCAGAGAATGCCTCAAACACGTGGATTTAGCATTAAATACGTAAGTTTTGAACAACGTTTTTTGGACTTTTCAATTGGTATTTTTGTAAGCTAAAAAGGATAATATTTAAGTTTAATAATCCCTTATTCGTGCTATGTAAGGCATTAGTGCTAAAAATATCACATTAATTACTAATTTGACTACAAAAGTTGCATAGCTTTTTACGTGTGTTTACGGATTCTCATTACTTGAACTATAGTTTATCGATATCATGAACTAAATGACTTTCTTTTCTGGATTTAAATGTGCTTCGAAATGATCGACAAATAAAAATATTCAAGAAAATAAACGCACACTACTTGTATGAAAATAAGCACAAAATGGCCACGCGATGACGGGCTAAGACTACATCCACCTATATATCCTTAATCTGTGGTCAAATTAATAAACCTGCTAGATAGTCACAGATTAAGGCCTTGTCGAATCACGAATGTCGGGAACATTCGTGATTCGACAAGGTTTTAAAATGAACATGGCGAGACGTTCAACGGCGCTCATTGATGTACCGCCACTAGAGCATTCAACGGCATTCAAAGGCGATCATGAACGCCGTTCAAAATTATCGCGTTCAATTATTGTGGCTACACTAGTGGTGAACGTAAATTATCGCGTTTATTAACGGCATTTAACGTTATGTCCGGGCCACACTAACGTTCACCGCTAGTGTAGCCACAATAATTGAACGCGATAATTTTGAACGGCATTCAACGGCGTTCATGAACGCCGTTGAATGCTCTAGTGGCGGTACATCAAAGAGATGAACGCGAATGAAGCGGCCACACTTACGTATCGTCACTGTGCGTTGAGAGCCCGTCGGGATCACACGTGTTGTCTTGTTTAAGTACATTTTTGAATTTATATGCGCATTATGGAGTGAAGTAACGAGAAAGTAATTACATTTCTTGAGATCCTGCAAACAGAACCATGTTTGTGGGATCCGAAACTGAAGAGTTATAAGAATCATGGAGCGCAGAATGATGCTTGACGACGATTTATGGCATTATTATTCATTCGGTAAAGATTTAATAAATTCAAATAATAAAAATTCGCACTCATAAAATACAGAGCTCTGTCGTCCACGTCCATCTTGCTTGAAAATTGAGACGCTGTGGCCCCAGCATTCAACGCCGTTGAACGGCGTTCACCGTTCAAGTGTAGCCACCCATTGAACGCGTTAATTATCGCGTTAATTGTCGCGTTTTTGGGCATTCACGTTCAACGGCATTCAACGTTACTGTGGCCCCAGCATTAGTGTGGCCCGGACATCACGGGCTGTGCCCGTGATTGGCGTTCAACGGCATTCATCGTTCAATTGTAGCCAACCACTTGAACGCGTTAAGGGCATGTATCACTCAAAATGTTTTTGTATGGGCCACCGCGCGACTGTCGCGCGGTGGCCCATACAAAAACACGCGAATTCTCTAGATATCTTGTCACTGGCATCAGTAAATAAATGCTACAATTTTCATTTTTGCGAATACGGATAGATAATCATTTTATCTAATTAAAGCTATAAAAAATAGGTCGCTTAGTTCAGTATTCTTAGCACAGCATTGAAAAAAGATTTTAAAAAGAGGTAACTTTGGCTTTGTTTTCTATCGAGTGAAGTTCTTCTGTTTGTGTCAATTAATGCGAAGCCGAATACGTTATATCCTCAAGTAAAGGTCGTAATTTTTTCAAAATTTTTAGATGATAATGTAAGGAATGAAACAGGATCAAAAAACTTGTCCACGCGCTATTTCACTGTTACCTGCCCTTAAAATTATCGCGTTAATAGGGATGATGACAAGGTCAAAGATTAGCGAATTTTGTTAATAAAATAAAGAAATAACGGTACAAAATAAGTGTTCCCAAAATTTCAGCTCGATAGCATTTGTATTTTTATTGTTATGAGCCTTCAAAGTTTGATAATCAAGTCGATTTATTTTTCAATCAAATTTCTTAATATTTGTATACCATTCGATAACTTATGCAATTAAAAGCAACTTTTGTTATGAAACCACTTTCATAAACGCAATATTTAATATACCTATCGAACAAAGTTCTCTCCCGATGCGTACAAACTAAGAAAGAGTGACGTCAGTCTTTCGTAGCACTTTGTATGGAGCGTTTTCGGGCAGGTCTATTTTATGAGATGTTTGAATTGTCATATCTTGGTGAATTTTTAAGCTATCAGAGTCATTCTTTCAGCGATGTTTCTATTTTTTAAGAAGAAAAAAAATTAGTCATCATGCCTATTGTCGCGTTTTTGGGCATTCACGTTCAACGGCATTCAACGTTACTGTGGAGTGTGGCCCCAGCATAAGCACTTTAGAGTTTATCATCATAAAAAAAAAACAAAATGTCATTGTATTTAGCGGATTTTAGCGTTTTGGTTTGTGTTCTGTGATTTTTTTATTCGTAGACCGTAGTTCCTTCGTACTTTGAAAAATTGTTTTGGTTGTGAATAGCGAGGAAACAAGATATTTTCGTGATGTTTTCGCCCTACTATTCTCTAATTATTGAAGTCAAAATTCTCTGTCAAATTGAAAATTAGAATTACTGGATTTTCCGATTATTTTCACTACACGACAAGACTGTACATTTTTACTCAAACTATAATGAACAAACGTCAGCCCAAACAAAAACGGTCACAAATAGCTGGAACTTCAAAACAGTCAGGACCAGACGATATTCCTATGTCAAGGCAACTCAAAAGTAAACAACGAAAAAGAGGTAGAATAAAAAAAACCCCTGTTAAAAGAACCATGAACAGAAGACCATGTTCTCAAAATCAAGCAATGCCTACTTTCAAAGATTTGGAGAAAATGTTTGAAGATCCTGCAGTACCCACCTCTTCTGAAGTCAACCAAAACAGTAATAATACAAGTGTAACAAGAACAGAGGATAATAAATTCTCTTTGGATAATAAAGTATTAGAGAAAAACAAAACAGACAATGTGGCTACAGAAAAAAGTACTACTGACCCCCAACTGATTAGTGACAGTATAGTTGAGATTCATGATAAAACATGTGATAATTCTATACCAACCATAGGTTTAATAGAAACTGTGATGCTAAAAGAAATAGACTGTAACGAAATTATTACTATAGATGATGATGAGCCAGAAATCATTGAATATGATAGAAAAAGAAAGATTTCTTCTCCTCAGAATAATAGTGAAGTTAAATTAGACCTGGATGGTGTAAAACCACTAAAATTAAGGAAACTCGATATACCAAAAGATGACAATTTGTCTGACAGTGATGTTACAGTTGTATATGACCTAGACGACCCTCCTGCACTATCTCCTATCAGTAGTTCTCCATACAAGAGGTTTTCACCTTTACCCAGTACCTCGACAGATAGCGAAACTATTCTGAAGAATGACAAAATCTTCTTAGAATGTTTGTCTGCCAACACTTCAATTATAGAGACAGAAGACACAGAAGTAAATACAAGAAATACTCAAGAATTACCAATTGTTATTGATGATGATTATGAATTACCTTCTGTCAGTATTAATACTAGAAGTGAAGACTCACAGCCTGTAATAGATGTTGATGATGTAGCCTCGACCAGCACTATTGATGTTGATATAGACATTGATGAAATAATAGCACTCAATAGAACTATACTAACAAAATATAAGACTGTTGACAACCTGCCAGCAGTTATTGAAGTTTCACCAGTTCAAAACATTAATAATGTTACACATGATTTGCCAGGAAGTGTTGAAATTATTGAAACTCCTCCCAGACAGGCAACTAACCAAAGAATTCAACCTTCAACTGCAACAGACTTAAGATCTATAAATGAATCAATTAACAACCCTATAGTTAACGCAATGACCAGGGAACGTTTATCAGGAACTAGCACCCAATCTACCAATGTTACAAATATAACAAATAGCAGTACTCCATTAATAAGTCATATCAATTCCTCAAGTAATGCTTTAAGAAACTCGTCAATGAGCAATATTTTGAATAATTCTAATCCACAAACTAATGTGTCACAAACTTCAAGTATACCTAATAGCTCCCAAGGTCCGGAAGTTTCTGTCGGTTTGAACTGTCCGATCTGCTTAGACAACCTCCGATCAACAGAATGTGCATCAACACTGTGTGGCCACATCTTCTGTATGGACTGTATAAAACGGGCTCTTAGAAGTTCCAAAAGGTGTCCTACATGTAGAAAAACTATTAAGGGCAATAATGGGTATCACAGGCTCTTCCTATAATGTAATTTGAATATTTACATATTTGTTGATTACCTATACTAGAAATTGGTAATTTTATAATCAACAAAGCAAAACAAAAAATCAACTTTATATTATAAAGCTGTAATATGTTTTAGTATTAGGCAGCTGTGCCATATTTTTAAATTGTTCAGATTACTTAATTTTCTTTTTAAACTTAAATAATGATAAAACCAAAAAAAATCAAAATATTATTACAATGACGTCTTAGATCATTTTATAAGATAGAAAAAGCAAAATGTCAACATTCCTTTAATTTAATGTTTTAATTTAATTATCATAATTTTAATATTTCTATTGTAACCAAGCTGAAACCAAATCTGTCAATTTTATTGTAATAGTTTTATCTAATCCGATTTTGTGTTTTGTATTGTGAAATATTAAAAGAAGGTGTAATTTTTAATTTTTTGATGACCTAAAATTTGTTTTTGTGTTAATTTAATTGTTAATGTGTTCCTGTGTAAATATTTTGTAAATAAATGATTAAGTAAGAGTTATCTTCAATTTTTTATCAAGTAAATTAAAAGATACATAATAAATATAATTATATTATAAGTAAATATTAATTTTAATTGTTTTTATATGTATAATAAAATAAAAATTTTAATCGCAGCATATTCAAATAAAATTTATGAAAAGTGCATTATATATTATATAAATAATAAAAATCGGCCAAGTGCGAGTCAGACTCGCGCACGAAGGGCTCTGTACTGTTATAGAGCAAAAATAGGCCAAAAATTGTGTTTTTTGTATGGGAACCTCCCTAAATTTTTTATTTTAATTATATTCTTAAATATTGAAGTAGACATCATTATTAAGGTCTTTGTGAAAATATCAAGTGCATACCTGTTGGCACTATTATTGATATCGAACAAAAAAGGCCAAAAAAATATAAAGCTTCTACTTGACATACATATTATTAGAAATTTTTATAAAGCTGTGGGAAACATATTCTAGTAATAAAAGTACGAAATAAGACAAAAGCTTTGGATAAATCAATTTAATATAAAGAGAACTTTCTTTGAAAAGTTATTTAAATATTGCTTAATTTACAGACTAGCTTAATAATACGAAATACAATAAATTAATACACCAATTAATGAATATACAATACACCATTCTGCTGGAATATAATTAGTGAGGTCACTAATTTTTTCTTAGTTTGTTGTTTAGTAGAAAACTATGCTCCATAGTCGTCTATACTCTATACTATAATAATAATTAGTATAGAGCATAGTTTTCTACTTACTAGTGATAATTATTGTCACTAGTAAAATATAATTATAAAGCTACAATTTTTATATTTTTAGATCTTAACTATCTGAAGCTGTACTTGTATTCCCATTTGACTGCAGGAGTTCAATAGAAGTGGACAGTTGTTCTAAACTTTGAACTAGCTGTGCCATTTTATCTTTGGAAGTATTGTTTTCAAAGCTGTCATCAGAGGGCTTTTCGGCTTCACCATACAAACGGAAGTGCAGACGGGCTAGGTGCTCCTGTTGGTCTCGTATACTAATCATCTGTTCCATACTGCATCCTGTTCCGAATGCACTCAGTTTTCCCGTGTGAAAATCATCCAATAGCTCCATTAGATCTTTCTCCATGTGTTTTACGTCTGGGGTCTCTTTGGGGACATGTTTCGGCCTGTTGTTGTTCCGCATGAAGTCTCTATGGTAGGCGCGACGTTCGTTAACGTAGGACAGCTTCGCAGAATCATTTATGCTATTGTTACCTGTGTTCGTAGTCGTCAAATGATTCTTAGAAGTAAGGCTAGCTGCCCCACTCGATATTTTGTTGCTGGTGACGGGGGAGGTTGCTTCGATTTTCTGCTCATCTTCTTCCCCCTCATTCTGCATTAGCTGTTGAGTTTCGTTAGCTTCTTCCAAGTTCAAGCTCATGTATATTTGTTGTGTGGAGCTTTGAGAGACAATCACATAACTTTTCACCTTGTAATTATCGCACTTATTATTGATCAACTGTGATAAATTATGTAGATATTGCTTTTAATAATAAGATGTTTAATCAAGTAATGGTACAAAGGTTAAGAAAAGGAATAAAAAAAAACATAATTTTGCAACTTTTGACTGTCAAGCGCACTGATTCATTTGGTCAAGTGTCAATTTTCAAAACAAAGAATGACATTTGAATAATTTTTTTCATAGTATGGCACTACGGCTATAAAATCATGGACAGTGTCAAGTAATGGCGGGAAAACAATGTTATTCTTGAATCTTGTTTATAATTTTCGGCATCGTTTTTCTATTTCGTCAGGTCCAAAGTCTAGTCAAAGTCTAAGTAAAAGTCAAAACAGTAAGAGTCAAGTCGGTCGATTCAGTAAAATGGTAGATACGCTTTAGAGCGGGAATAGACGTCCGATTTTGCTTCCGATTGTCTGATCACTGTGATCAGACAACCGGATCGTATTCACTCGATACACGTCCGATTTTTGCGTCCGACTTTTTCTGAACTCAGTCGCTCTCGAGCTATCTGTGAGCTTGCACGGAGCAGAATACAAGATGGAGGACGAACAAAATATATTACTAATTGCATATTTGCTCATGTTTGCTCATTTGCATGCATGTCTGCTCATTTCTTCCTTCGCGCTAACATGTTGTTAGCGCGAAGGAAGAAAAAACTCAATCTATCAAGACCATCCATACTTATATTATAAATGCGAAAGTGTGTCTGTCTGTCTGTTACCTCTTCACGCTCAAACCGCTGAACCGATGTAGCTGAAATTTGGCATAGACATACTTTGAGTAAATTTTGGCGCAACGGAGTTGCGGGCGTCATCTACCTAGTTACATAATAAAGATTAATCAACCTACCTAAAACTGTATTGAGAACAACAATTTTAAAACCGCAATTGTGGCAAAAACGGATATTTAAAGCTGAAACATATTTGGGGGTTGGTTATTAGGCATATTGTTCACCCTACATGATTCCGTTTATTTTTAGGGTTCCGTAGTCAACAAGGAACCCTTATAGTTTCGGTCTGTCCATCCGTCTCTCCGTCTGTCTGTCTGTCCGTCTGTCTGTCTGTCCGCGGTTTTGCTCAGAGACTATAAGACAACAAGTTATTGATTAATAGTCGATCAACTAAAAAAAAATGTATTCGGCGAAGTATAAAGGAACTTTTCGTTCAAATTCCTTAGAAAGTAACTGAGATGATGTTGTTAGTGGTGTAAAACATGTTATAAATGTACATTCATTGACCATACAAAAATTTTCAAATACTAGCAGTACTACGGAACCCTATATTGCGCGTGGCCCGACACGCACTTGGCCGGTTTTTGATGTTTACAATGATTTTACAAGTAAAAGGCAGTCCGAACAACAACCATGCGAGACGTTCGTTCAGTATCATGATTCATGCTAGAGAATAAAGGCCGTCACAGACTTAGCTATAATATATATTAATAATATGTTTATCTAGGCATAGTAATATATATTTTCTATACAATTTTCGCGTGACCACACACTCAGCTACAATATATATTTCTTGTCTCAGTGTGTTTAGTACGATATATTAATATATATTATAGCTAAGTCTGTGACGGCCTTAAACTGGCAAATTGGAAGAAATAATCGGACGTCTATTGTGACTCCGTACAAAAGTATGCAGACTGCACCTTCAGACAATCGGAACGGCAGTAAAATCGGAAACGCTTTGACGCTGTTTCCGACTCTGACGTCCGATCCGATTACCGGATCGGACGTGTATTATGTATTCAAATAAATGTATGGCAAGAGTGCCTTCAGATAGTCTGATCAGACAACCGGATCAGACAATCGGATGAAAAAATCGGACGTGTATTGTCGCCCTTACTGAAACTTTCGATGGAGTTTTGGAGGGAACACAAAATAGCACGTTTCTGGATATTGCATCACTTTCCTACACTTGTGCACAATAACGAATATTATCTATATGGTTAATATTCTACCAATATTACACATTAAAAACCCAGTTAACACAATTTTAGGAAAATATTACAAAAACACAACATCACTCTTTCACGTTCCCGGCAAAACTCCGAAAACAACATTCAAAACATACATTCAACTACACTGCAACACACACACTAGGAAAGATGACAAATTTTGAGTGACAAACTTAAGTATACATACGAATTATACACATACCCTCTTACTAATAAAAACTTCTTAAACATGCGTTCAACGTGTGAATAGTTATACAGGAGTTTTTAAGTTATACACACGTTACACAGTCTATACATGGTCTATACAGAGAAATTTGTATGGAAATGACAGCATCGTTATACAGGCCTTATGTCAAAAAAAGCGGCCAAGTGCGAGTTGGACTCGCCCATGGAGGGTTCCGCAGCAGCAATAAGGTTTATTTTTATGAAATTAAAATATTTTTGATTTATTTTTATATTTCAGTCGATTTAATGAAATTTAGATTAAGGTTTACTATTTATGACGTATAAAAAAAACTACTGGCTAGATCTCGTTCAAACCAATTTTCGTTGGTAGTTTTTATAGTAATCTACATCATATATTTTTTTTAGAATTATCATGCCTCTACTTTAGAAATTAGAGGGGGGGGGACACACATTTTTCCACTTTGGAAGAGTCTCTCTCGCAAACTATTCAGGTTAGAAAAAAATGATATGAGAAACCTCAATATAATTTTTGGAGACCTATCCATAGATACCCCATACGCATAGGTTAGATGAAAAAAAAAATTTTTGTTTCAGTTGTGCTTTACTATTTATGACGTATAAAAAAAACTACTGGCTAGATCTCGTTCAAACTAATTTTCGTTGGTAGTTTTTATAGTAATCTACATCATATACTTTTTTTTAGAATTATCATGCCTCTACTTTAGAAATTAGAGGGGGGGGGACACACATTTTTCCACTTTGGAAGAGTCTCTCTCGCAAACTATTCAGGTTAGAAAAAAATGATATGAGAAACCTCAATATGATTTTTGGAGACCTATCCATAGATACCCCACCCGCATAGGTTAGATGAAAAAAAATATTTTTTGTTTCAGTTGTACCTATGGGGACCCCTAAAATTTTTAATATTTTTTCCATTTTTGCATCAAAATCTTAATGCGGTTTACAGACTACATCTGCTTACCAAGTTTCAATAGTATAGCTCTAATAGTTTCGGAGAAAAGTGGCTGTGACATACGGACGGACGGACAGACAGACAGACAGACAGACAGACAGACAGACAGACATGACGAATCTATAAGGGTTCCTTTTTGCCATTTTGGCTACGGAACCCTAAAAATGATTATTAGTAGAAAAAATCTTATGCACCCTCTATACACGCTGTGTAACTTTTTATTAGTAAGAGGGTTAATTATAATTGTTGACAAACAAGTTGACAAATTGAAAATGGATTGTAGTTTTTTTTCATTGAATACTATTTATTGATACTGTCAATGCTTACACGGCAAGTCTGAGATCAGCTGAGTCCCAGAGACAAGAGTTAAAAAATATGATAAAGTCAACATTTCTTTACAAAATTTAGGTAGTAGTCCTAATATCGTTGAAACTAAGGTCGAATTTCGACCATTGGGCGATCTCTAGTAATTCAAATTGTATCAGAACAGAACAACTTATGCCAGTATACTCATAAGCTGTGGAAAGTTTGAGCCATACTGCTTACATAAGAGGGTTAAGCCGCGTAGACTGCCGTAGCAGTTCGTAGCGCTACGGTCAGTCGTGTGCTACGCCGCGTGTAGAGCGCTACGCTCGAGAAATTTAAACGAAGTGATAAAAGTAAATAAGAAAATAATTGTATCTATAAATAATAAAATAATGTATCTAAGTAGTAAAAATAAATAGTTAATTAAGTAGTATTTGTACGATGTGATGTTATGTTATAAAATATATCTACCTCTTGAGTAAAGTCTCTGATACGAAGTTTGATAAATGAAACTTATATTTTCTGAAAAATTTAAATAAGGTTTTATTTATAATTTTGTTTGATAATATTAAAATTAAATAAAACACAAATTTTATCAAATATAAATCAATAATTACCTTTTGATTCCTTAGTTTAACTACTTAATACTTATATATAATAAAAAACTTTCGTGTTACAATTATTATAATAACGTATTGATAAAGTAAATTTTATTCTTACACTTTTCTAGTTTAAGTAATTATTTTATGAAAAATAGCAGCATTTCACACGCGATTCAGAACGAAAAAAAAAAAATGAAAGAAAAGAAATAAAAAAAAATATGTAAAAGTGTAAAGTGTGCACTGTGCAATGGAGAGACGAGCGGAGGAGAACCGTGTGAGACCACCAGTGCTACAGGAGCAAGGCAAGTATTGGAAAATTAGCCTTATAGCTTAAATAACAAGGTTTATATTTGCGTTAGATTTACTGACCGTTTAACGAACATGTCTTGTGAACGATATTTAGGACTTTTACCACTTTCTGATAAAGTGCCGGATAGGCTATTCACAACTTTTTTGACAGATTCTATATACTCGATCTGTCAAGTTAATTGGTGGATAGCCTATTCGGCACTTATCAGGAAGTGGTGAAACAGGTCCTTATTCTAATTAATTTTTTATCCTTTTTAATGTAGAGATAAAGAGACAAAACGTAAACTTTCATATTATCCACTATATGACAGGGGTGTACCTACCTTGTATCATTTTCCTCCTAATAAACCTTATTTGGAGTTCCGCGAATATTTTAGGACTAAAATTAGCTAAATCGATTCAGCCGTTCTCGGTTTTAGCGAGACTAGGGCCTGTTTCACCACTTCCTGATAAGTGCCGAATAAGCTATCCACCACATAACTTGACAGATGAAGTATGGAGAATCTGTCAAAAAAGTTGTGAATAGCCTATTCGGCTCTTTATCAGGAAGTGGTGAAACAGGCCCTAACAAAATTGAAAATTCATTAATTTTATTTATAATAAAGCCTATTACCTGATTAACACACTTACTGCCGTACTGAGAGACATTTAATGATGATTAAACTTCAATTTGATGAAGACTTTGTCAGATAATGGGACTTGTGTCAAAACCTTTATTTAATTAACTGTAGTTAAGTAATTAAAAGGTACGCTACCTTTTAATTACTTAACTACAGTCGACCTCCAACTAGGTGGGACGACGATCTCCGTTTAGTTGCGGGTCCATGTTGGATGCGAGTAGCAGGAGATCGGTCATCTTGGCGTTCATTGAGAGAGGCCTATGTCCAGCAGTGGATGAATATAGGCTGATATGATGAAGTAATTAATATTCTTCTCTGACTGCGGCAGATACTGTACCACCGAGGAAATTGATTCCTAGGCAGTTGACGGACCTATCACCTACGTCATGTCACATGTGGTCGGCTTAAGTCAATTCAATGTCAGCTGTGATCGGTCGGAGGAGTTTGACGTAACGCGACCAAATTACTTAGGTCCGCCATCTGCCTAGGAATCAACTCCTCTGATAGTACATCCTAGTTTTTATGAGGTTTTTGACAAGTGTTTATCTTTTCAATAATATGGTTGTTGATTGGTTTAGGTTTAACGATAATTAAACAGAGCACTATTGAATAGAATAACTTGTTGAAAACCCTTGAAAACTGTGCGTGAGTTATTTTTGTTATGATCGTAATTAAAATGTAATTAAACGAATAGAACGAAGAGAAATGTTTGTGTTCTTGAATCCGAAATGTTGGATTGATTTTGATTAGATTTACTACAGACATAAAAAGGTGTACATGGAATTACATATTATACTACTTATTTCAGAAAAATCTACCGTTCCCGCGAAAGTTATGCGAGCGGTGCCGCGCAGAACGTCTAGTATTTTACAAAGCAGTTTTTGATACAAAGATTAAATAAATCCGTCAGATTCTTAGCTATAAAAAGATACTTTAGGTAATGTTTAAATGATACTTGAAGCAAATCCTGTATTAAAATAAACTTAAATTCGCTGTGCTCTTAAGAAAGTACTATCATAGAAGTTGATTCTTAGGCAGATGGCGGGTGAGCATCTATAGCGTCAGTGACGCCGCCACTTTGAAAAATGTATCGTATCAATAACTACGTCATTTTGTCGGATTATGTCAATTTAATGTTAGCTTCTGTCGGCTGGGTTTGACATAACGCGAAAGGCGTCAGTTTTTAGGGTTCCGTAGCCAAAATGGCAAAAAAGGAACCCTTATAGATTCGTCATGTCTGTCTGTCTGTCTGTCCGTCCGTATGTCACAGCCACTTTTCTCCGAAACTATTAGAGCTATACTATTGAAACTTGGTAAGTAGATGTAGTCTGTGAACCGCATTAAGATTTTGATGCAAAAATGGAAAAAGTATTAAAAATTTTAGGAGTCCCCATAGGTACAACTGAAACAAAAAAAATTTTTTTTCATCTAACCTATGCGTGTGTGGTATCTATGGATAGGTCTCTAAAAATCATATTGAGGTTTCTCATATAATTTTTTTGTAACCTGAATAGTTTGCGTGAGAGACTCTTCCAAAGTGGAAAAATGTGTGTCCCCCCCCCTCTAATTTCTAAAGTAGAGGCATGATAATTCTAAAAAATATATATAATGTATATTACTATAAAAACTACCAACGAAAATTGGTTTGAACGAGATCTAGCCAGTAGTTTTTTTTTATACGTCATAAATAGTAAAACTTAATGAAACAAAAAAAAATTTTTTTCATCTAACCTATGCGTGTGTGGTATCTATGTATAGGTCTCCAAAAATCATATTGAGGTTTCTCATATCATTTTTTTCTAAGCTGAATAGTTTGCGAGAGAGACTCTTCCAAAGTGGAAAAATGTGTGTCCCCCCCCCCTCTAATTTCTAAAGTAGAGGCATGATAATTCTAAAAAAAATATATGATGTATATTACTATAAAAACTACCAACGAAAATTGGTTTGAACGAGATCTAGCCAGTAGTTTTTTTTATACGTCATAAATAGTAAACCTTAATCTAAATTTCATTAAATCGACTGAAATATAAAAATAAATCAAAAATAATATAATTTAATAAAAATTAACCTTATTGCTGCTGCGGAACCCTCCATGGGCGAGTCCAACTCGCACTTGGCCGCTTTTCTTTTGTACTGCGACCGCCACCGCGTGTGTCTGTGTCGTTCCTAGAACTTTCAAGTCATCCATCTGACCGCCACCGCGACCGCCACCGCAGGCCGCGTCTGTCTGGGAGACGCCTCACGCAGGCCCGCCGTGTATCTATGTATCTACTTCTCTGATAGTAAGAATGGACTGGCCGCGTCTGTCTGGGAGACGCCTCACGTAGGCCCGCCATGTATCTATGTATCTACTTCTCTGATAGTAAGAATGGACTATAAAGCCTTGATATCAGGATTATGCATTTTGCGGCAGCCAACATGTATTTAACACGAGAATTCAGAAATCAATATGTAAACAGGCTTTAACAGCTACGCTGGTAATCCCCGGTATTATTGTTCGAATGGGATTCTATATTTGAATTCAAAATAACCGAATTGTAACTAATATTATTACTACTCGCAAAAAAGGATTTATGATCGTTCTAGATGACGCCCGCAACTCCGTTGCGACAAAATTAGTTCACGGAATCTGTACATTTTTCCGGGATAAAAAAGTATCCTATGTCCTTTCCCGGGACTCACAGAATCTCTATACCAAATTTCAGCAAAATCGGTTTAGCGGTTTGAGCGTAAAGAAGTAACAGACACATAGACATACACACTTTCGCAATATTATAATATGGATAGTATATTCTTTGAAAATAACTTGGAAATCAATCAACAAGTGGAGTCTAAACTGTATTAGCTGATTAAAGATTGAACCTTCAAAATAATCGTGTCTCCTTTGTGTAGGAAATTGGCGAACGTGTGTTACATTATTTATGAAGATCTTTGTTCTACGATATATCGGTGTACCGTGTACGATAGTAAAACTCATCCAATTTATTTTGTTGATTGTTAGCGAAGACTTAGTTTTACACAATTTTATTATTATTATATTACGGTGGTAAAGTTTAAAATACAAAGTTATAATAATACCAAAATTATGCAGATAAAAACCTATTCTCAGGCCTAACATTACAATTTCATTAAAATTGGTTACGCACAGTTAAGCCTATACAAGTAGATATATTATGTTATAGGCAAACTCCGAAGCTCCGGCGCTCCTAGGTTGGACTGGTCAATCCTCAGGTCAGACTGAATGACTTAGTCAAAGCCCAAACAAATGTAAATTTTCGGCCTTTGACTAAACAATTTTCGTCAAACCTGGGAGGGACTAATTTGGTCAGGCAAACGTCAAAACACAATTTTATTAAATCGGGGTTTGACGAGTCAAACTCCGATATAGGTATGAAGTGTCTTATCTTCGTATATTTAGAAGCATTTTATCATTTAACCAGCTTTCAAGTCTTAACCGCTTAACTCTGCCAGTTCTGACACCTGATTGGTCAGCTTACGTGATTTTCACTTTTATATTTGAGATGCTTTGAGAGAATGCCGTGTGGCATTAGGCCCGCCTTGTACGATGTGCAATAAAGTATAAAATAAATAAATAAATGCTTTGGAATATACGGAGGTTAGTTTGTAAGATTAGGTATAAAATAATAACATTTTTAAAATTTTGATGTTTATTGTTTTAATAATTTCTTAAGTAATTAAAATGGAAAATTAATCATTTTTGTCATGAAATGACAAAACAATCGGTCGGAACACCTCGAGAGACATTATGAACCTGTTTAAACATGTTCAGATCAACGTTTGACCGAGTTTTGCAGTCGCTTCTAGGATTGACTAGGCCAAAACCGAAACAGAATAATTTACTTTCGACGTTTGACTGAAAAGTTAGGAGCTCCTGGGTTTGACTAAAAATACTTCAGGCAAAGGGCGAAATTGAAATGTATTTCGGGGATCGCCTGACGGCTTTGGCCAAACCTAGGATAAACCAGTCCTTCCGCGAAGAGACTGTGTATCGGACTTTGACTATAACATATACACACAAAGCATACTCTTTTGTTTTAATAAAAAAAAAATTGCAGTTCCAAATAAAATCGCTTTTTATCGTCTTCTAAATATAAGTGAGCAAACGAGCTAACGGGTCACCTGATGAAAAGCAACTAAGTCCCGTCGCCCATGGATACTCGCAACATTAGAAGAGCTGCATGTGCGTTGCCGGCCTTTTAAGAGGAAATACGCTTACGAGGGTGCGATATCGTATTAAGTATATAGTAAATGTATGGACGTTTATTATAATATGTATAAATATGATATCCCTAATAAATTGTCAAGTCTTTTAGTGGGTACAAAAAATGTAATTACGGGATGAAGGTCGGGCCAAGTCGGAGCTATGAGAGGAATCTGGTGACGCAATAATTTGGTTAAATTAGGAGTCCCCTTCTGGATCCATCTTAAGTTATACGAGTAATGCGACCCATAACTATCCATACTTCACATTATAAATGCGAAAGTGTGTTTGGCTGTCTGTTTGTACCTCTTCACGCCCAAACCGCTGAATTTTGGCGCAACGGAGTTGCGAGCGTCAATTAGTGATCTACAGTGTGTAACAAAAATAAGTGATAATACTTTAGGGTATGTACGTGTTCCTTGTAGAGAGTTCACTGTGAAAGTAGCAGCGCTGAAAGACAAACATTTTTATTCACTTTTGTATGGGCAAGGGCCCGAGCGTTACGAGTTTCCCCATACAAAAGTGAAAAAAAAGTTTTGGTCTTTCAGCGCTGCTACTTTCACAGTGAACTCTCTACAAGGAACACGTACATACCCTAAAGTATTATCACTTATTTTTGTTACACCCTGTATAAGTGTTAGAATGTTATAATGAAGAAAATATATCTAGAAAACTCTCACACTATCCATACTAATACTTATTATAAACGCGAATGTGTGTGTGTCTGTCGTTTTCCTCGCCCAAGCGGCTAAACGATGTTGCTGAAATTTGGTATGGAGATACTTCAAGTCCCGGGAAAGGAAAAATGATACTTTTTATCCCGGAAAAATACACGGCTTCCACGCGAATAAAAAATTTTGGCGCAACGGATATTGATAGAAAACTCTAGATAGAACTCAATCGAGTAAGAAACGTAATTATAACTGGTTAAGGTAATACTTGCACGTTTATATTAAGAAAAAGTCCTTTTGCTCAGTAGTCGATGATAATAAGTTATGGCTCGATCGTGTCAGATAGTTCAGCTACAATATCCCACGATCACATAAAAACACACACACATACGCACACAAATATACACACACACACACACAAGCCCTCTGTTTTCGTCGGAAGTTAATAAAATCTAGGTAACATATCAAATTGTGATGTCTTCTACGAAGGGGATTCTGAACACGTCCTACTGTGTATAAAGTAAAATTCACTTAGTACTGCGGATAATTCCTTAAGCATCCGAATTTAGGTCATTTTCATAAAATTCGCTAGATAAAGACGTGAGGCTCAAACCAATTTAATCCCGACGTCTAAGGCCCACTTGCGCCAATCTGGGTTAAAGTTAACTCTGAGTTAAACATCATGTCATATCTGTCACTCACCAAGTCAGTGATAGAGATGACATGATGCTTAACTCAGAGTTAACTTTAACCCAGATTGGCGCAAGTGGGCCTTAAAGGTAAAATACCTTTTAGTTGCCTAATAATATTCTTACCCTCTTGCTAATAAAAATATTTAAGCTGCGAATTATCTCGTCTGCTTGTATTTCAGTGGGGGTCAAATTACTCATTATAATATTATTTAATTTTTTAATGTCTCTTTTGCCCAGTTTCTGAGTTTTTTAACCGGAGTTTATCTTTTTACTATTGCTGTTGATTGGCTGGCGTCAAAAAATTAACCAATCAACAACGATAGTGAAAAGATAAACTGTCTGTCGAAAAAAACATTAGAAACCAGGCATACGTGCGGTAGTTCGAAGACTCTAGAGAGCTGTAAAAGTCACATGGTTGACAACAGTGGACTTTCAATGCGTTACGTAAAATATCTAATTTTTATACGCTTTTTATGTATTTGTTTGTAACCGACTTCTTTGGGCGCGATTTTGACCCACTTTAAACAGCCAGATTTCGTTCAAACTTTGTAGATTTATCGAGGACCGATGACAATACACTAATTTGATATAATTATTCCATTTTTAGGGTAGTCAACAAGAAACCCTTATAGTTTCGGTCTGTCCGTCCGTCTGTCCGTCTGTCCGTCTGTCCGTCTGTCCGTCTGTCCGTCCGCGGTTTTGCTCAGAGACTATAGGATCTACAAAGCTGTAATTTGGCATGAATATACATATAAATAATGTCGACAAAATGGTACATAAAATATTTAAAAAATATTTTTTTATGGTACCTCCCCTACACATCAAGCGAGGTTGAATTTTTTTTTTCGCACCCACCCCAACGTGTTGGATGTCGTTGGATAGGTTTTTTAAAAATATTATGAGTATTCATAGATCATTTTCCGGTTTAGGGATCCATTTGTGAAATATTAAGTTTTAAAATGGAAAAAATCGTTAGAGTCCAGTGTCCTCCCCTTCTACCAGCTAAACGGTTGCTTCTGGAAATGTGAAAAAATTTACGGGAGTAGGAAATATGCTGAATTTAAAAGGAAAACTATCACGGCTAAGTTGACTTCATAAGTTATTGAGTAATAGTCGATCAACTAAAAAAAATATTATTCGGCGAAGTATAAAGGAACTTTTCGTTCAAATTCCTTTGAGATGATGTTGTTAGTAGTGTAAAACATGTTATAAAGGTACATTCATTGACCATACAGAAATTTTCAAAAACTAGCGGTGCTACGGAACCCTACATTGAGCGTGGCCCGACACGCATTTGGCCGGTTTTTTTTCAATTTGTATGTATGTTTGTATGTTTGTTTGTAACCGACGCTTTATATAAAAAGCGTGTTTTTAGTTTTTTTAACTATTACTTATTATTAGCAAGAAGATTTATCTTCATTTGTTATGAACTTTATTGAGTAACATAATATCATTAGACAACCTGGTATTTTATTTTGGCCCGGTACGGGGTCTCTACCCGGCAAAAACACTGCTCACTCTTAAACAATATAGAGTATTATATTGTTTAAGTATTTTATTATAATATTGTTTAAAAGTGCCAACAGTATTGAAAAATGTGTTTTTGGAATAAGGCCAGAAACGGACAGATGCACGTGGGGAATATTATACCGGTCTTTTGTTCTGTGTCCTCCGGTACCATCATCAACTCAGCGAAACAAAACGCGATTCAAGCTGATTCTCTGAGAGGCCACGGTATATATTTCCGGTCGAGACAGTACAAAAGCTTTTTCACGATAAAAATATGAGACACGACGCCGTACATCGGATCACATAAAATTGGGATCTCGAAATAAAACACAATAGCTATTACAACTTTGTTATATTACTAACATTAAAACAAAAACTGAAAGTTGCTTACAACTTTTTATGAAATAGATAAACCCAAATTTTTGAGCACTGTGCTGGCACTTTCGATAATTATTTTAGCTTTCAAACAAAAATACTAAATCAAAAAGTACTATGCCATTGACAGACACACAGACAGATAGACTGGTAGGATGGACAGAATAGTAATTTCTTTTAGGTTCGGGTAAAAATATTTCATGGCAAAATGCAGTTAAATATAATGCGCATTAATGTACGATATACGAGTAATATCTTTTAAGAGCCTTTCCGAATCTTTTGCAGTTTAATATCACTTTCATGAATTTATAATTCTCGTACAAAGTACAGAATAAAAGGAACACTTCAAACTTTTACGCGGATGGATGCGCGGCTTTAAAATGTAGACATAAACTAATATTATAAAATAACTTGAGAGATGTCAAGGGACACCCGGATGGAGCGAAGTTTTTTCTTATGTACTTTTTGTACATAGGATATATTTTACCTGTATACAGGTTTTTTACCTGTATACACTAAAAAAACAAAAAGAAAAGAGAGATACAGAGAGAGAAACACGACACAGCTTACAACTACAGCATTTTTGCTCTAGTTGTAATGTACCTACATACCGACACTTTTGTGTCGTGTCGTTACAACTTTTTCCGTCTAGCCCCCTAGCAACGCGCGATGAGGAACTTCGTTCCAAAAGAGCAATTTTGACTACCTATATGTTTGTTACTTCTTAACGCAAAACTAATCTAGGGATTTTGATCGGCGTGGAAGCACATATTATTACAACATTTTTACGATGTAACAATTTAGTAATGTGTGCTGCCATTACATCTTTTTGATACCTCTTCCCGCTTAAGGTGACGCCATGTTAAAGTAAAAAACCGTGTTCGATGTGTTTTAGATTGCTTGTTTTCTATGCGATGCTGGCCCGGCCACTCATAGAAAACAAGCAATGGAACAGCAAAAAATTGAAAGGGCGTAGCGACAAAATGGTTTTTGTCGCGTAATTTAAAAACCATAAATAAATTTCATATAAGCTATGGACAAATTAAAGTGTATACTAGTAACTAGAACCAATTTATGTACAAATTTTGGAAGCTTATATCACTCTCCTCTGTTGGCAAAATAGGAATCCCTTTTTTTACAGAGGTCTTTTTGATTGATTATTCTGTGATATAAAAGTTGACCAATCGTGTTATGCTATGGGTAATTCAAAGACAAAGACATGATGAATACTGACAGTGAACTTTAATTTCTTAGCCTTAGTCATTGCTGAGAAAAATGGACATCGCTACAGCCAAATTATCAAGGCGTCACCTTAAAGAGCTAAACGGATGTGGGAGAAAATCTAGTATATTTGAAAGACGAACACGGATATTATATAGTTTTTATAGCGTCTAATGCAGGGGTCACCGTTTCGCGGTCCACACATTTTATAAAAAAAATATTAAACAAAGGTAATTACTGAAATTACAAAGGCAAATTTAGATATAATATCAATGAGAAAAGTAAGTAACCATTTTTGTAGCTATCTATCTGAAGTTTGGAGTGAAATATTGGTGCAAGCTATAGCTATATTGACATTAAATCCTGGAGATGTTGAAGTCCCCAGATGAACGAAGATCGTCTTCGAAAATGCTTGGTACGTACACAATGGGTCGGCGGCCCAGATGCGGACCGCGGTCCGCCATTTGGTGACCTCTGGTCTAATGCGTTCTCGTGCACAATTTCTGCACGTTGGCTTAGTAAATTATAATGGCTGATTTACATAATACCAATCCAGTGATCCAATCCAGCGCTGGATTGCTTCTGGAATAATGTAAACGCGGGCTCTGGAATGCACTAGAACAGGGGTCGGCAAGTAGTTTTAGGTGGGGTCCGGATACTGTGGGAAATTTTTTACGAGGTCCAGAAAAAACACACTTGTCATATTATTGTGTAGCTTAAAAATATTATTTTGATTAATACAGGTTATCTATGTAATTATTGTCACTTGGTATAAAATACATTACAAATTACAATATAATTTGCGGTTCGAGATTTGACCTTTCGCGGTCCGCAAACGGACGCGGTCCGCCTGTTGCTGACCACTGCACTAGAATATTATCATTTAGTGCAATCTTCTCCATTCCAGCACCCGTGAATTGGATCACTGGATTGAAATAATATAAACCCGCTATAAATATTATTAAAGTAGTCCAAGCACATGATGGGACATATTGTATTAAGTTACTCGAACACAAAACCTCGGGTTGGATTAGACATAAAATATCCGAAAGATTTTCGATAGAAAACGTAACCCCACAAACGGAAACACATAAAATTTACCACCTTAGAGTTGTTTGTAGGCGTCGCGGGAATTTTTTGTTAGATAATTATATTAATTATTGCGTTTATGAAAGTGGTTTCATAACAAAAGTTGCTTTAAATTACATAAGTTATCGAATGGTAGGTATACAAATATTAAGAAATTTATTCGAAAAAAAAATCGACTTGAATATCCAACTTTGAAGGCGCATAACAAAAAAAAATACAAAAGCTATCAAGTTGAAATTTTGGAAACACTATATTTTACCGTTATTTCTATATTTTTTAGATACAAAAATCGCCAATCTTTGACCTTATCATCATCCCTATTGCGGTCCTCCTCGCACTTACGAGAAACTGTAGTACATTACTCGAACCATTAGTTTGGTATTAACCTGGATAGTTTTTGCAGTTTACCCTAACTAATTCCGAAGTCATATTACTGCATACTGGAGTCGAGCAGCAAGTTAAACTTACTGGGAAAATATTACTTGTAATTTATATTATGTTTTGACTTGCAGAGAAACTTTGCGCCATAGAATTCATCATCGCCGTTTCATCTTGTACTTGTTAACGATGACGAGACGACCAATTAAAAAAAATGAATTTTGAATTTGTTAGTCTCCGTAAAACTTGAGAACGGCTGAACAGATTTGACTAATTTTAGCCTTCAGATATTCGTGATCGTGGAAGCCTTAGCTTTATATTCTAGGAAGGAAGTGATATGAAGATCACAGAGTCATATTTTTTACTTGAAGAGAAATAATCTACGCCAAGAATTCATCACCGTCGTTTTGTCAGTTTAACTGGGGTTTGACCAAACCATCATAGATAGTTTACTTACTTTTTGGATGAGGTAAAAATTCGTAAATGCGTCAAATATTCAATAGTCTGCTCTTTTTATATTTTATTTATCCTGGTACTCACGAAGTGCAACCAGGCGGCCTAGCATACGCCAACGAGATATCTCACTCTACATGTTTCTTGATGTTTGATAGTTTGTATCTTCATCTCTATTGACCCTAGCATGACAAACATTTTTTCTCGCGTAGATCTATCATCGAAATAACACATTTAATAGAGTTTTGTCGAGATAATGCCGAGATTTTGACATTATAAACACATTGGATTATGATGACTTAAACGATTTACAATTTCAATAATAAACTAAACCAAATACTATAATGACTTAAATAACCATGACGGAAATATAATTATATTTTGATAAATTACCTTTGTAGTGTATTGGTTAATTATAAATTGTAATCAGCCCTCGCATATAGTTTGTATTGGCAATGATTTTCTGCCACATTACTCACAGCGAGCAGCGGTCTGCAGCTGTACATGTGACATGTTAGTGATATTATAATATTATTACTATATTATGCATATTATTAACACTAGCGGCCCGATACGTGCTTCGCTACGCATAAAGTGAAATAATACAAAAGTCGGTTAGAACATCGATTCATTTCTTAAAAAAATATTCCACTTAATTGCCAGCTATTTAAAACTTAATGAAAAACATTTGGATAACCAATATTTTTTGTATTTCCATTTTGAGTGTGAATTAACAAACGGCTGGGGGTACCGACTCTGGAACAGACAACATAAAGTTGGCCATGTGAAAAACATAATTCTTCCAAATTCACACCACAAACGTTAATAATAATTGTGATTATCAGATGGCATACGATCGAGAGCAATTATTTTAAACAATTTAACTAATGCGTTATGCTGATGGAAAAACCAATGTTGTAGCTTACGAATAATTTCTCGTCTTGTATTAGAAATAATTGCACAACTTCGATCCAATTCACGATTTTCATCACCAATAAAATAAATTTGCCAAAATTCATGATCAGCGTCGGGTTACGACAATAACGAACCAACTTGATGATAAATCTGGCCCTGAATCTGTAACATATTGTATGCAATTTTAGGTTGTTGGATAAGAATTTTTAAAACTATCGAATACTTTATGATTAAGATTGAGGTAAAGGTTCGGAAACCTACCCCAAGATTGATGGGGAGCCGGGGTGAGGGGGAAGGAGGGGGGGGAGGAGGGGTAAACACCCCCCGTATCAAATCCACATTGAGAAACCCCCTAGTTTTGGAGCTAGTCACCTTTGAAATTTTCGGAATTCCGAGGCTTTATCTAAGTCTTTTGGTCACCTTTTGTAACAGCACAGTCACAGTTGTGTTTGTTTTTATTTTGGCGGGGGGCTGCGCCCCCCGATCCCCCCTTTTATTTTTGTGTTGTGGTCTAAGTTCTAACCTAACCTACTTTTGGACTTTCTGGATTGTGTTTATTTTTGTTTTGGCGGGGGGCTGCGCCTCCCGAACCCCCCTTTCGGGGGTGGAAGTGGCATGAGGAGCTTTTTCTCATCCAAAACATCCTTCCTCAACCCATGTGAGCACCAAAAAGTTGGGGTAGGTTTGTGAACCTTAGCCAAGATTGATATAAACATAGAACAATCCAGTTGAAAAAATAATAATTTCACTCTTTTAAGATAGTTATATAAGGCTTTCTGTAAAGACTTATGTGTTCTGCTTAGTGACTTTGGGATCCAGGATACACCTTCATAATACTAAAACTCATAATCAGCTGACTTCACTTCCACTTTAGAATTTCTTAAAAAACTCCAAGCATAATATACTACTGTATTGCTTCGAGTTTATCAAACAATGCTGAAAATGACATGTTCAAACACCATCTCTAATTAGGCTCCAGAGTTCTGTTCTCTCACTTTCGTTTTATGTACTATTATACTAATTCCGCATGGAAACTCATCATAAAAATATGCTTAAACTACTTAAAACTACATTACCGCGGGAGAGCCATGCTTCGGCACGAATGGGCCAGCTCGACCGGAGAAATACCACGGGCTCACATAAAACCGGCGTGAAACAGCGCTTGCGCTGTGTTTCGCCGAGTGAGTGAGCTTACCGGAGGCCCAATCCCCTACCCTATTCCCTTCCCTATCTTCTCTTATTTCCTTCCCTACCCTCCTCTATTCCCTTCCCTACCCTCCCCTACCCCATTACCCTATTCCCTCGTAAAAGGCCGGCAACGCACCTGCAGCTCTTCTGATGCTGCGAGTGTCCATGGGCGACGGAAGTTGCTTTCCATCAGGTGACCCGTTTGCTCGTTTGCCCCCTTTTTTCATAACAAAAACAAATTCAACTTTAACTCCAGAGTGTAACGCACACAGTCACGTGACATTGGTGACCCTGATGTGGTAGTGATGATGATGATGATGAATGAAATTTGCATAGTAGCATATGCTTTCAGTTCTTAAAACAGCGCCCCAACCTCCAAACTTGTATGTATAAGGAGTTCGGAGTTCTGTTCACTACCTTCGAACCATAGTATATCATGGTGCAAAATCTTACTTTTGGTAACATATGCCTGGAATACTTCATACAAAAGCAAAATCGTCATATATTTCCATATAAATTTTGAGGAGTTCCCTCGATTACTCCTGGATCCCATGATCAGATCACCACTTTTATGAACATGGTCTAATCCACGATCATACTCTATACAACAAAATAAAAATTTTCCCGTCTAAAAAATCTAACCATTTATTGAATTCATTTGTTACAAAAAATGTGATAAATGAAAAACCACTCGACCGGTTTTGTGCAAACTTCACATAAACCATCTACTAAATAGTCCAAACAAACCCTGAAAATTTGGTTTGGATAGGTGAGCCCGTTCTCGAGTTATAAAGTGACAACGAAAAATGTCACTTATTTTTATATATTAAGAAGAAGATTAAGATAATCTCGCCAGTATAATAAATACCCATAAAGCGTCGTCAAGTGAAAAATAAATAAATGTGTTTATGTTTATAATAAACTAGCTGTCCCGGCAAACGTTGTTTTGCCATTTAAAGTATATTTTCTACGTCATCAGTTGATACATGATTTACCCCCTCTTTTGTCCCCTAAGAGGGTGTGGGGGGGGAAGGTCATACACCAGATGTTAAGCTGAGAAACACAGTTAATACCTAATATGAAGTAAGTCCACTAAAGAAAAAAGTTGTATACAAAATCTTTGGTCCCCAGAGAGTGTTGAGAGGGGGGGGGGGAGGATTTTTTTACACCAGATGTTGAGTTATAAGAAGACAAATATAATATATCTGTGAAAACCGTATGCAAATCTGTGAAAACCGTATGCAAATCGGATCAGTAGTTTTCGTGTTAAAGAAAAAAGTTTGATACAAAATCTGACCCCCTCTTTTGTCCCCTTAGAGGGGTGGGGGAAAAAAATGTTATACACCAGATGTTAAGTTGGAAGAAGATAAATATATCTGCGAAAACCACATTCAAATCGGATCAGTATTTTTCGTGTGATGCTGGAACAAACATACAGACAGACAGAAAGAGTGACAGACTGACAGACAAAAAAACTAATCACATTTTTGGCTTCTATAGCGATGTAGTGACAAAGGTGTAATTTCGGGTGTCATTTCATATCTTTTATGTACAGAATTTTCATTTCTACAACAGAATATTGTCTTCCTCCGCACGCGCTTTGGTGACGCCCACTATCGTAATATTTTAATTTCGCCATAATTTCAAAACCAAACGTCCAATTTTAATCATTCAAAGACCAAATATTATCTACATAAACTGTACTTAGTGATAAAATAATTTATTTTGATAAGGATTAATAGCGTGAGTAAAATATATCCGTTTATATGTAGTCCAAAAAAAATTCAGGATTTTTAAATAAATAAATGGTTATTGTGCCTCACTCGACATAGATAGGTATAGTGTGTCGCGGACTTTTTTGTAGATATTTATAAGATCTACAATTACTTAGAACATTTTATGGTTCTATCTTTTATAGTTTAGGCAGCGTACGCAAAATAAGTAACTTTTCTAGCTGATTTTTTATACCTTGCGTCCGAAAAACTCAAATATCTTACGGAACCCTACTTTTTCCAAAATAAAATGTAGCCTATGTTCAGCAGAAATAATGTAAGATTCCAATAGCAAAAGAATTTTTCAAATCGGTCCAGTAGTTTCGGAGCCTATTCGACTCAAACAAACAAACAAACAAACAAACAAACAAAAAATCAAATCTTTCCTCTTTATAATAGTAGTGTAGATAAATAGGGAGAGTCTACTCAAATTCAATTTCTAAACTGGGTATTTGATTTTTCACATAATTTTAAAGTATTCAATTTACTTAACCCTTTTCAAAGTATCTTATTTTATCTTCAAATACAATTAATATTAAAAGGCTACTTTTATGCTTATTATATTGTGTCATTTAGGCTAAACGTATACTTAGGCTAACATAATGTATATAGGGCACGGACATGGCATACACATTAAATATTTTCCTCTTGGGGATCTAATTTTATGATCCTGTTGAATATAAAGCAAAACAACTCCGTATAACCTTTTTTTATGAATATATTTATTATTTACATTCATAAAAAATCTACAGTCGACGGCTAAATTAACACTTAATAATGACCGCACAACTTTTAAAATCACTCTGCTAATCGGAAATTGGCAATTATTTACAATACCCAACGTCAAACAGCAACGAATAACGAGTCACCGTCTGATCGTGATCTTCCAATCATGACTCTTCTGATCACTGAATATCTACCAATAGCGAGACCCAATAAGTACACTCCTCGTTCCACCAGAGATACTTGCACTTTTTCTGAGCAATCTTATATATTTTCACCGCCTTTACTATTACTGGATTAAATCTGTAACATCTATAGACGACTATGCACTCCGTAAAGCATTCCAATTCCCAGAACCATTCCATCTGCGTTTGCATGCTTAATTACATTGTTCAAGTAACTAGTAACTACCAGTATTAGCTCTATTTATCTTGTAATAGTGAACATCTGCAAAGCATCTTAAAATTATTTTAAGGATGGCACGTAATCTGAACAGAAAATATTTGTCTTACTCGAACTCTTTTTGTGCTTCTGTTTGTCTGTCTATCATCTTTAATGAGTGTAAAAGTGTGTTAGGAGATCCTCTGAGACTCATTAAAATGCATAGTATAGTTATTATCACCGAAAGACGTAAGGTTACGAACATCTAGTCAATTTTCATTCGTTTGTTTGTTTGTTCCTTTTGATATCGCATTCCCATTTCGTTTATCACTCCGAGTCTCGAAACGTCGCGTTTGAAACTCTATTGACAAAGGCTCCAATCGTTTTCAACTCCGTATTTAAATTATAATAACCAGCACTTGGGATACAAAGTATTGTGAATTTGATTAAATGAATTTCATTAACAATTACTCATTATGGAACATGATAAACAAGTAGGTAACCTGGGACTTTGTGCGCTTTTTATGTGATATCCTGTGTATAGTGTACACTTCATTGAAGAAAGTACCTAACTCATGTTTACTCTAGGCCTAATGCCTGGGCTACACGGTGCGAGCTGACAATTGACATAATAAGAAAAAGCGTATAAAAAAAGGATATCACATAGATAGTTCACCAAAGTTTCACCAAAATCTTAATTTGACGATGCCGTATTCGGGAAAAATATTCGTTGCTACACACTCCATCATTTCGTTTATTCATAAGCTACGAGTTTAATAAAAGAAAAAAAATATATATACCTCACTACTTTCCCCAGGGGAATTTATCGTTTTCTGTAAACGATTACTTGTCGCCTTATCGTGAAAGTACAAAAGGCCATGAAATTGAGACTTTATAATGTAAGTGTATACGGTAGAGTGAAACGTTTCATGCTAAAACCATCGTTATAAGTTATAACTATCCGTTTAAAAGTGCACGCACACTTTCGCGTGATTTCAGGTAGCTTGAAGTAGTAAAATGGTGCACATAATGTCGCACGCGCGTAGAACTTCTCACCGTGCCGGGTAAATTTAATTTATAGAACACGGCTGAGTTACTGTACTGCATGATAATTATTCTACACAAGAAAATGTGTTGAAATTGTATTGTATTCATATTTCACACCGTGGGAGAGCCATGCTTCGGCACGAATGGGCCGGCTCGACCGGAGAAAAACCACGGGCTCACAGAAAACAGCCGTGAAACAGCCCTTGCGCTGTGTTTCGCCGAGTGAGTGAGTTTACCGGAGGCCCAATCCCCTACCCTTTTCCCTTCCCTACCCTCCCGTATTTCCTTCCCTACCCTCCCCTATACCCTTCCCTACACTCCCCTATTCCCTTCTCTACCCTCCCCTACAGTATTACCCATATAGTCCCTCTTAAAAAGCCGGCAACGCACCTGTAGCTCTTCTGATGCTGCGAGTGTCCATGGGCGACGGAAGTTGCTTTCCATCAGGTGACCCGTTTGCTCGTTTGCCCCCTTATTTCATAAAAAAATGTGATTTACAATAATTAAACTACAAACGGACAAACGTATCATGATTCATGATAGTCACGTCCGACGTATAACTTATGGACACTGCTGAGTTACTTTACTGGATGAATTTTATACTGTGGCTGAGCGTTCCGGGCGTAACTGACCCGTTTAAACTGTAATTAATCTTGGTATTGACGTGAGCGGTTCAGAAAGTGTGTTCAGCAATATGTTTCTGAACTAAAGCTCATACGGGCTTAGGAACAATGAACAATTAACTTTAGATCAGGTTAGACTTTGTAGGCTACACAAAATTTTACCTGTCTCTATTCGTGTGCACTATAAGCGGAGTACTATTACATATTCTGTGCTATAAGTAGAGCTACATAATATTAAAATATTATAAAATGAATTTGAAGTGTGAAATCTACTTCAGCGTCACCGTGCATTTTATTGGGATATGCAAAATTCGACAATTAACACGGAGAGAGACTACCACTGGCGCGGCGTAGGAGAGGATATAATATTTTTCTACTACTACTGTGTGGCAAAAAATGTATTCCTGCTGTTTTGTCTCCACAGCTGTCGGCACTCCCGGGCTGTCCTTGTGTTTTCACATCTATACGCGGATTCATTAATTTTTTTCCTAACACGTCCAATTCCCACAATAAGCACAATTATTTTTGAAACTGAAATACTCAGGTTTCTAGTTTATTTATTACTAGAAACCTGAGTATGGCGTGTAGCTAATTACAAAATGAAATATGTTGAACACTGTCTTTGGCATAATCCGGCATTTCACTGAGGTTTTAACCTCATTTCGTCACATCATTTATTAATAGAAATAGTGTCAGCCCCCAATGTTGCTGCCACCGTGTGTACAAACGGGAGACAGTGGCAAAGGGTGAAGGTTGATTTCAGGCGGTGAATTTTGGAATGAGGAATAGGAATATTTACATTTACGTTACGTTTCACAAGTGCAGCTGCTACCGCATTCAGACTTCAGTGACACATTATGGGTGATGAGTGACGACTGATGATGAATGTAAATGTTATGTTAAACTTCAATTGAAGAGTTTGACAGACTATGTATGAGGCCTATCTCAAAATCTTTATTTATTGGTCTGTGAGTGCGGCAGTTAGACATCCATGCTAATATTATAAATGCGAAAGTGTTTCTGTCAGTCTGTTCATCTGTCTGTCTGTCTGTCTGTTACCTCTTCACGCCTAAACTGCTGAATCGATTTTGCTGAAATTTGGTATGGGGATATTTTGAGTCCCGGGAAAGGTTACTTTTTATGCCAGAAAAATGTACGGTTCCAGCGCGATAAACGAATTTTGGCGCAACGGAGTTGCGGGCATCATCTAGTTCAGAATACTTTTACCACACGAAGATATTCACTTCACTGGGCCACAAGTATTCTCCAATTAATTTTGACGACCAAGACACATTGTATTCGGATTTCCGACTTCTGTGTCCCTGGAATGCAGAATGTCGTCACGACATAGTGAAACCTCTTTGGTTAACAACTTATTTTGTAACGCGTTTCTTCTGTTTATCTATATATATAAAATTGCAAGTCCTGACTGACTGACTGATTCATCATCGCCGAGCAAAAACTGTTAATGTTACAGCCACGAAATTTGGTGAGTAGGGTTGTTTTATAAAGTAGACACCCACTAAGGAAGGAATTTTGGAAATTTTACCCCGAAGGGGGTGAAAAAGGGATTGAAAGTTTGTATGAAAGTCCGTCATTTCTTAAGATAGAAATATGAAACTTTATTTTTGAGCGACTGAATAAAAATAAATAAATATGTATTTAAGCGTTTTTGGAAATTCTACCCCCAAGAGGGTGAAATTGGGGTTGAAAGTTTGAATGAAAGTCCGTCATTTCTTGAGTTAGAAACATGAAACTTTATTTTTAGGCTACTGATTAAAAATGAATGGATACGTATTTAAGCGTTTTTTGAAATTCTACCCCCAAGGGGGTGAAATTGGGGTTGAAAGTTTGAATGAAAGTCCGTCATTTCTTGAGTTAGAAACATGAAACTATTTTTCGGCTACTGATAAAAAATTAATGAATACATATTTAAGCATTTTTGGAAATTCTACCCCCAAGGGGGTGAAATTGGGGTTGAAAGTTTGAATGAAAGTTCGTCATTTCTTGAGTTACAAACATGAAACTTTATTTTTGGGCTACTGATTAAAAATGACTGGATACTTATTTAAGCGTTTTTGGAAATTCTACCCCCAGGGGGGTGAAAAAATTATCTATCTCCGTTATTAATTGCTGTACTATGTTGACGCGGACGAAGTCGCGGGCAACAGCTAGTTCATCATAAAGTTGCCCTGTATTAATTTTTTACCCTGTATAAATTAATTCACCTATATATTATTTTGAAATATTTTGAGTTCTAAAATGTTAGTGAATGTTCTGAGTTTCTAAACGCTTCTGAATTCTATTTAGTCCAAAAGTAATTTAATTTCTGAATCACATCGAGATAAACGGTACGGTATTCTTCAAAATGCTAAATGTCCATCGCTGGAGCAATATTGACTGGTTTGCAGAAGTTGATAACCGTATCTTCAGCTTTTATGTCTCTTATTCTATGTTTCGATATGTCTAGAGTCTAGACTCTAGAGAATTGTGAGCTATATATCAGAATACGAAGTACCTAACGGGGATTTATTTAAATAGCGGCGCGGACTCGTCATTTACCTCTTCGTACAATGAGGGATGTTTGGCGCTATGTAGCATTGACATTCATTAAGAAACCACTATGTACTCGTAGAGCAACTACAACGTACAATTTAAAAAACCACACGATCTGTTCAATATAATTGAATTATTCGGCCATCGTCCCGTTATTATCGAGTGGCGGGAAAAAGTTGAGTGGCGCCGTTACCATCAATTCCGATGATTATTGCAAAGCGCTTTGTGAAATGTGCAAAAACTTTTGCTTAAATGTTTTTTGATTACTTTCTAAAGTTCTTCGGTTTCCCTATTTTCGTCTCGCTTGCTCTCTATTTGTGAAAAAGTGATAATAATACTTTTTTGTATCTTGTTAGTACACGAAAATAATTTTCTTTTTCTTTAAAAAAGTATTATCGAAACGCTTAATTTTGATATAATATTATAACGAACGGAGAAGATGGAAAATGTTACTAATGTTTTCCATCTAAAATAAGTACTGTAGTTAGAAAGATAAAACTGAAGTACTTAACAAAAGTTTTCTGCGAGTCATTTGAAGTCTTAAAAAATTCATTTAATAAATGTAAAGTCCCCGTAACAAGTCGTTGGGCCCAACTGACAAACTGCCAATTTTTTTTTCTCAAACTTCCCTAGTGGAACGACGGGTCACGGGCGATTTGCTTCACTTTAGGCGCGAAAGTGTGTCTGTCTGTCCGTCTGTCTATCTGTCTGTCTGTTACCTTTACCCAAACAGCTGAACCGACTTTGCTGAACCGATGTGGTATGGATATACTTTGAGTCCAGGGACAGGACATAGGATACTTTTATCCTGAAAAAATGTACGGTTCTCGCGCGGTAAACGAGTTTTGGCGCAACGGAGTTGCGGGCGTCATTTAGATATTACTGCAATATTTTTGTTAATGCACCACCATTGCCACAAAAAGTTTTGTTCGACGTTGACAACGTTTCTACCAATTTCCTCTGTCCTGTCTGCAACATATCAGATTTTTCATTTTGGTCGGATTATTTACTGTATGTGCTATAGTAACGCCCTCCTACCATTGCGTTATATTCCCGGTAAGATACAGCATGTACACCCTTTTTAGGGTTCCGTACCCAAAGGGTAAAAATGGAACCCTATTACTGAGACTTCGATGTCTGTCCGTCTGTCTCCAGGCTGTAACTCAAGAACTTCAAGGCTGTAACTAAATTTTTTTTGATTACGATCAAACAAATTTTTTGTGAGTAGCTTCATTTTGATAAGACGAACAACATTTTTATCTGCAAAAAATCTTGAAAGTGGTAGCTAACAGAAATAGAAAGGATTTCATACTTTGGACTTGATGGTCCTAAAATATGGATTGTTCTATTAATTGTAGGACAATGTTACTCTTAAATTATATGACTAATCTTTATTAATCTATCAATATATAAATAGTAATTGGCTCCCGTACTATATTATATTGTTACGTTAGAAAATAAAAGTTCCCCCTTTTACTCTAAAGGCCTGTATTCACTTTGATTAGTAATAAGTGCATTAGTGCAGGTGATTAGTAATCAGGAGAAAGCAAGTGTTAGTCAATCGACTGATTAGTACAAGTCCTTTATTTTCTCCTAATCACTAATCACCTGCACTAATTACTTGCACTCGCACTAATCAAAGTGAAAAAAACCCCTACAGCCACAAAGACTTATTTAATGAAGAGTTTAACAGGTAAAATATATCTATGGGGCTTATTTCAAAATCTTCATATTTTAATTATAGTTAAGTCTTTAATATTCGTTTCTGAGTGCGGCAATAAGATACAACACGACATTGAACATAATATTTTACCTAAAACATGATATTCTTCTCAAAAAATGTAAAAGCTAAAATTTACATCTCAAAGGTTCATTAAAAATTATTAAAAGGGGATCCTTTTCTAATTAAAAAAATTGAATTTTAATGTTGTCGGAAAATACAATACGTCGGAATATTATGTTGAATTTTATTTTGGTGCAATTTTATGGAAAGGTGCCCAGGGCGCCTGAGAAAAAGGGGCGCTGAAGGCAAACAAAAGGGGCGCCAAATTTTTTTAGCACTATCAGCACCCTGGGCGCCGAAGACATCTCGCCCAGGGCGCTGGTAGTGCTAAAACCGGCCCTGAGTAAGAGACACGTTTTACCTTGGGACCCACTAGATTATAGTTTTATTGCATAAACTTCCTAATCGAGTGGGTTCCTACCGAATACTAAAACCAAAATGGACATAACTCTATCTACTCTGCTAAAACTCCAGCGTTAAAAACTCGCTTATTATAACTATACACGTCATACAATCGATACCGAGTAAGTGCACTGTCCATTACAGACATACATTAAGTTTATCCTCCTGAAAATTTCTTTTTTGGCCCTTACTAGGTTTTAAAATAGAGCAGCCAGCAGATTAGGTTTGGCATCTGCCTATGAATCATAATATTCTCTGATACTACCTATGTAATATGTATTGTATAAGCTCTAGAACATCAGCAGTCGAGATAAAACCGTCCGGACGTCGCGAGGGGCGGAAGCTACCTTCCGTTACTGTGTGGTCGACAAATCCGGCATAACACATTTCTGTCTTATTACCCACACAATAAGGCTCAAAGTTGTTGACTTGTGCGATTCAACCCTCCTCAGGTATTTATGATTTTGACGTGCCTAAACGGAGTATACGCTAATAAATATTTCAGCCATTTCTATCCTTCATTTATTGGTAAATATTTATATTTTCGGTTATTTATTAATCGTATAATAAGGCTGTGGACTCCATACACATGCTAAGATGCACTTTGTATATTTTGTGTGTGTATAAGATTTTTTACTGTCCCACTGCTGGGCAATAAGGCCTCCCCCAAAGTCTTATAGTTCTCTCGATCCAACGCAGCCGTAGGTCAACCTGGCAACAATAAGATTGGAAGAGATAATTTCTAATACCCTATACCAAAGACCAGACACTGGTATATTATAGGGTGTTAGAAATTATCTCTCCCCGTATGCTAAGTTAGTAAGTTTGCAGATGCTACAGCTATAGGTCAAATATTTGAGTATAAATAGCAATTTGATAGCATAGAGCGGAGGTCGGCAACCTTTTGGCAGGCAAGGGCCACAAGATGGCAAAACAAACTAAAGGCGGGCCGCAGGCCTTATACTCGTATTAGCCCTAGAAGCCCAACATACCTACTATAGTAAAAAGGGCTACAGAAGCTTGGCTACCCCCCAGGGGGTCACACCCACTGGCTTAAAAATACTGTGTTATTATATGCGGGGTGAACTCAGCGGATATTTAACTTGGGTCCAGTGTAAACAGAGTCCCATTGACCCAAATTGCTTTAAACGCAAATTAACTGACCGTTTGCACTTTAGGGTTTTTTGCCGACCATCAATGTCGGGTGTAAATTCATTTACTTCAACATACGCTGATTTTGCGTACGTATACGATAGTAATAATTTTAGCGCTTTATAGCGCTAAAATTATTACTATCCTTTTGGCTCCGTCGTAATCGGGTTAAAAATGATGATGCTAGCTTAATACTGTTTCAAATAAAGAACGCTCTAGCAAAACAATAGAGAACGCGGGTTTATTTGCATAGTTACAGCGTAAATATTATACAGTAGAGCAATTAACAGTCGCGTTTTCGAAACCAAACACAGATTCATAAGTTTTACGGGCGTGAATCTAGATACTGTATCATATTAAATTGTGCTAGGGTTGTTCCTATTACATCGGGATATCAGCATGCAAGTTCTAGTTACCACTACCAACGAAAATGGAGATAAAGCGCAACCAAACGGACACGAGATGAGTAGCTTTCTGTATAGTCTATTCATATACATGGTGTAACAAAAATAAGTGATGATAATTTAGGGTGTGTACGTGTTCCTTGTAATGTGTTCACTGTGAAAGTAGCAGCGCTGAAAAACCACATTTTTTCACTTTTGTATAGGCATGCGCCCTACCGTCACGAGTTTCTCCATACAAAAGTGAAAAAAAAAAATTGGTCTTTCAGTGCTGCTACTTTTACAGTGAACACTCTACAAGGAACACGTACACTATACACCCTAAATTATTATCACTTATTTTTGTTACACCCTGTATATCAATTTGTTATACCTACCCTGTATATATTATACATATATACGGGTAACAAACTGATAATTCTGTAAGGTGTGTATAATATGTCCCTTATAAAGTGTTCACTGTCGAAGTTGCAGCACTGAAAAAGCATTTTTTGTTATTTTTATGGACAAACGACCCATCGCAATGAATTTTCCCATACAAAAGTATGGGAAATACTTGCAACGCCGCAACTCCGTGTCAAAGGAATAGGTACATGACATGCTCTAAAGTCTAAAGTAATGTCACTTTGTTGGTAGCGGCAACTGGTTGCACCGTTATGCCGTGCGTTTCGGGCCGCCTAGTGTAAAGATAGTCTACTGTGAATTTTTACATTGTGGCATAGTTACATCATCGGAACGCCGCACCCGTGCTGAGGTTACGGGTCGCCATTTTACACTTTGTAGATTACAAACTGTAAAAACTGTAATAATTAGAGCTTAATTTCAGTTAGACTATGGAGAATATTAAAAAAGCTCAATTTTAAATATTACGGATTAGGTAAGGATACATTAGCTGTCAAATTCCTAAATTAATTTCTCAAAGTCAAGGTCAAATTTTTTTATTCAGAGTAAGTTTTTTTCAAACACTTTCTGAACGTCGCGTTGATGCTACTGGGGCCTACCACCGGTGGATGTTAATCAACTCATCAAAATCATTAAATATCTCTGGGTGCGGCTGCGGCAGTTAGACTTCCCTTCTTCCATTATGATTTACTCCTTCCATAATTACTATACGTAATACGTTAACGTGCCTGTGAAGGTGAGTAACCTGTACTATGAGATGAAGTTTGAAGTACTTTGAGTACAAATAATATTTTAAATCTGCTGGACAAAAAAGAAGGAATCATTATTTTTCACATAAAATCTTTTTAATCAACTATAATATTTTTATCGATTTCAAAATAAAAGTATCGCCTGGGAAAATTAAGGAATTCAGACCGAATAATTTATGTAGTTTTGAAAGTTGGTACGGTTATTCCTAAAGGTCCAGATGAATATACTAAAAGTCCCCGAGGGTGGGACACGAGCCGGCGGTGGGGAAAGGGGGGAAAGGTCTCTTTTTCAAGGTTTTTGTTTGTGACTCGAAAATTATTTAAAATATCTTTTTAGTGACTTCTACATTAATTATATCTACATTAAATTTCCTATAAATTACGTCTAAATATTTTTACTGTACGATCATTACTTTAGGAAATGCAGACTACGCTCGCACTGTTTTCCCCCTTCTTCTAAATTTACTAATAAATAAAAAATATGACCCTTAAAAATCGCAGAAAATGAGTGCCCCGTATCCAATCAACCGACTATAAAACAAATTTGAAAGATCTTTAAAATAAAATAAAAAAAAAAACTTAGAGGTATAGACTCACTCTTCCTGAAACTATTTCAAAATGAATAAAATTAGATAGACTCTATTTTGAAGGAGGAATCAGGGGACTACGTTACCTCGATTTACTGTATCAGCTGTCTCTAGATAACCAAAGCAATCTTTATTTCACCCAGGTACTAAGTCTTTACTTACAATGTTTGTATATTAATTACTTAGTTTGCAAATAAAATATTTGAATCTTTGAAAAGATTTTCACGCAAGCGTAGCCGCGGGAAAAGCTAGTTTGGCGTAAAACAATGAAAAGGAAATTATAGTGTTGATGAAAGCTTTGTCCACACTGGGCCTTTTTTGTTCATCAATGGCATGCGTTATAGCGCTGTCAACAGGCGGACGGGAGGCATGCCCGTGACGCGCGTTTAAATCGTACCGCGTTGAAAGAAAAGTGTCATAGCGCGGGCTACGATTTTAACGCGCGTCACTTGACTGCGCTATGACGCATGCCCTTGGCGAATAGAAAAAGGCCTAGTATGGACAAAGCTAATAAATTGCATGATCATTTTAATTACTGATAGTGTAAATTATACTCAAACAAAATCGATCACAGATAAAAATTATTAACTTGTGTTGTACACGCAACGTAATGGCCGACTATACCACAGTATCTTGACCTCTCATTACAAACAAATCTGCTTCACGTAGAGTTCAAATGTACTGGTGCAGAGTGTTTTAATGTACACGACCTCTACTAGGAACATTTACAGTAATAAAGGGTGTATTGTTGAGAAAATTTCATTGCGTATTGAAGGAAGCCTTTCCTATCTGCGTATAACGGTACGGCTTCGTATATAAACGCGCTATCTAATTGAAATGAAGACGATACAAACGATATGAGATGTTCGTGTGAGATAATATTAAAATAAATAAATAAATAAATAAAATACTAAATTATACGATTCAGTTCAGGAAAATTACTTTTCATTGTACAACGTAGGTACTATCAGGGATATAATTATTTATAAGTATCTGCCTGTGATCTACAGGCCTATTAAATTTGGTCGCGTTATGTGAAACCCAGCCGACAGATCATATTATTATCTAAGGCATCCATTATACGCTCATGCAAGCGTCAGTCAATTCCGTAAATCATGAATTATGTTTGACTGACGGTGACTGATGGACTGACGAATGTATCCAGATTTTCGTCAATCAGCTTCATGCAACCGTCAGTCACGCTCTTACACGGTAGGTTACCCATCAGTCACAGTCATGACTGGGTAAAACTGACAGCAAAACCTATCGTTTAATGGATGCCTAACACTGAATTGATATAACTCTACCAAATTACGCAGGCCCGCCATCTGCCTATGAGTCAATTTCCTTGATGGTACATTTTCAATATTCTTCACTAGTCTGCATTTTTAGAATTCAGAATTAAAGTTTTACTAATTTAATAAGAAAGCACATTCTAACGTGATTTAAAATAACTTGTAAAACAATGGATGCTCCATTGTTGACGTGAAAAACTTTTATGTACGAGTTTAATAAGTAATAATAATATATTGAGGCTGAGTTATAACTGTACTGTATACTTTTTTATTGTGATTAATTTACTATACGTATTTTAAATTCCAATAATTGAAGCCCGAAAGGCTCGACAGTGGGTGAAAAGTCATTAATTAAATCAGTATAAAGAGAATTATTTAATTCATTAAAAACATTCTTTTAAATTTATATAAGAATTGAAATGTTGTTAAGGTGAGAAATAAATGATTATGATTATGATTATGATGGCCTGTCGATTTGGGCCAGGCAGTGGCTACAGTTCACGGTGGCCTGCAGTGGGCCATCGTGGGCCATTGTGCACTGGGGGCTTAACATACAATTGCTTGTTTAATCTCGCAGTGTAGCGCCAAACCACGCGTTCGGGCGGATGCATATAAATCGAGCGTTATTGACGTACACTACACAATCTTGCAAAGTGGAAATTTGTAGTCCGCCCACCGTGAAAATGAAACATGAATATTATTATTGTCGAATTTACTTAAATTGGGACCTTTCAGTTTAAATGGTCAGGCTCACATTTGGCATGGGAACGTTTTTGTTGACTCTGCAGGTCACAGTTTATTTTAATGTTAAATATTATACTACAACTCTCCTTTCCTCCTTGGAGTAAAGACGTGCCTTACCGAATGCGCTTAACCTAAATAAAGCGCAATATAAAAGTGATTTTCTTTTATTTAATCCATCCACGACCTCACAGTCTAAGTCAATAAGACTAACAGGTTATGGGCCCAGTCAACGCAGTGATTAAATAAAAGTTAAAATAGTTTTTGAACTCAAAGTGATTGTAAAAATTTGAACTTTTAAAATAACAATATGGAGAAACAGAAGACCAAGAGAAATATTCCGTTTTTCATGGGAGAAAACTACAACATCTGGAAATTCAGAATCCGAAGCCTTTTAAGTGAACTAGATGTGATTCACGTTATTGAGAAGCCAGTTCCGGTAATACCTGACAACAAGTGGAAGAAAGCCGAACAAACAACTAAAAACGTAATCATAGAATACCTGTCTGATGCTTATATCAGTCACGTGGGACCAGAGTCAACATCGAAGGAAATACTTTCTGCGCTAGACAACATTTTCGAGAGAAAAAGTACGGCTAAACAGCTCGCAACCAGAAAGAAGTTATTGAATATGAAACTCCAAGGAGATACCACCTTGAATCAACATTTTATGCAGTTTGATATTTTAATATCCCAGCTAGCGACTTCTGGTGCAACTGTGAAGGAGGCAGATAAAGTATCTCAACTATTGCTGACTCTGCCGCCTGCCTATGACGGTATTGTCACTGCAATCGAAACACTCTCAGAAGACGATATTACACTGAACTTCGTGAAGATGCGACTCCTCGACCACGAAGTTAAACTAAACGACGAGAAACTAGACACAAGCGGAAAAATTCTTCATGCTGAAAGTAAAAACAATCAACTGCAACACGAAAATTTCCAACGAATACCATCAATTATTAAGAATTCTCGAAGAATAAATAAGAAGCCGAAATCCAACTACAACAAGAAATCCAATAAGAAAAATCATATAAAATGTCATCACTGTGGAAGAAAAGGACACTACAGATACGAATGTCGCTATTATCTAGAGGGTATGAAGTACAAACTAAACAATAAGAAGATCAAAACTATCAACACTGCTAATTATTATACACCGAGCGTTAACACAATTCAAACATCGCCGACTACGACGAGTTTTGCTTTCATGGCAGGAGCCACAATACAAACAGATTATAAACAAGATATGATTATATTCTTGTTGGACTCTGGAGCATCCGATCATATCACGAATCGAGAGGATATAGCAAGCTGTTTTCGCACACTGAAAACACCAATTCAAATATCAGTGGCGAAAAATGGCACATTTATCTCTGCGTCGAAGATTGGATCATTCTCTGTTACGAGCAACTTGGGCATCGAGGGGAAGATAGAAAACGTGCTGTACAGTCCTGATGTCCCGTACAACTTGCTGTCCGTAATCAAGATGCAACAAGCAGGATACTCTATAACCTTTGGTGAAGAAGGGGTAATGGTGTACTATAACGGTAAGCCCGTGATGTCCGGTAAGACTGTAAACAACCTGTTTATTTTGGAGTTCAAGGTACGTAAAAATATGTTTAATTATTGTGCTAGTAATGCCTCTAATCTTGATTATAAATTATGGCATCAACGATTAGGTCATATGGGCAAATCAAAATTTATCGAACTCAAAAATAAACAACTTGTCGATGACATAAACCAATTAGAAAATATTATGCCTGATGATGACATGTGTGAAGCATGCATTTATGGCAAACAAGCCCGACTACCATTTAATCAAATTAAAAACAAAGAATATCTAAACCGGCCGCTATTTAATATTCATTCTGACATTTGTGGGCCAATCACACCACCTTCTGTAAATAACGATAATTATTTTGTACTATTTGTAGATGAATTCACTCATTATTGTGTAACATATCTTATAAAAAAAACAAATCAGATATGTTTGCAATGTTTAAAGATTTTGTTGCAAAAGGTGAAGCTAGATTTAACTTCAAAATAGTTAATTTATATTGCGATAATGGTAGAGAATATTTATCGAATGAAATGAAAAGTTATTGTGTTTCAAAGGGTATAAGTTATCATCTCACAATACCACGAACTCCACAGTTAAATGGCATATCTGAAAGAATGGTAAGAACCATTACAGAAAAGGCGCGAACAATGATATCTGGTGCCCAATTAGATAAAGTGTTTTGGGGCGATGCTGTGTTAACTGCAACGTATCTTATAAATATGACACCAACAAAATCATTGAAGGTAAATAAAACACCTTATGAAATGTGGCACAATAAGAAACCCCAAATTAAATACCTAAAAGTGTTTGGTTCAACAGTATATGTGCATGTAAAAACCGGTAGAAATAAATTCGATGAAAAATCATCTAAAGCCATATTATTGGGGTATGAACCAAATGGGTATAGAGTTTATGATGTGGAAAATTACAAGTACTTGGTAGTGAGAGATATTATTGTAGATGAAAAAAGCTTTCTTAAGTCCAGGCCATTAAAATCAAATTCAATAAATGTACATTCAGGTAAAGAAACGTCCCTCCCTAGTTCTTCAAGTGCCCTTTTAATGATAACAATGAAAACAATTGTAATTTGGAAAACAATACAATCCAGGAGCGGTCACTTACCTTTTATGATACAGAATTAAATAGAAATAGTGAACAAATTGATAATTGTAATATTTCTCCTCAGAATAACAACAATAATAAACTGAGGAGAAGTGAACGAATTAAAAATCTAAATCCAATTTCTTATTCTGAAAATTTACCTAGTGACTATTTGTTATCAGCTCAATATTTTATATCGTCTATTCCAAATTCTTATAAGGAAATAAAAGACAGATTAGATTCTTGCCAATGGGAAAAGGCAATCAATGATGAATTAAATTCACTTTCTATAAATAATACTTGGACACTTGTACCTAGACCAATAGGCAAAAATATCGTAGATAGCAAATGGGTATTTACTATTAAAAACGACGAATTTGGGAAACCTTTAAAATATAAAGCCCGATTAGTTGCCAGGGGATTTAGTCAAAAATACCTTGAAGACTATAATGAAACCTATGCTCCGGTGGCGAGAATTTCAACTTTTAGATTCATATTAGCATTTGCAAATCAACATAGTTTATTGATTCACCATATGGATGTTAAAACTGCATTTTTAAATGGTGATTTAAAGGAAGAAATATTCATGAAAGTTCCCGAGGGAGTACAGAGCAAGCAAAATGAAGTCTGTAAACTTAATAAAGCTCTATATGGCCTAAAACAAGCCGCTAGATGCTGGTTCGAAAAATTTGAAAACACCCTTTTAGAAATAGGTTTTAAAAATTCTATGGGAGATCGTTGTATGTACATACTAAATAAGGGATATGTGTCCCAGAATATTTATGTCATTTTGTATGTTGATGATTTAGTTATTTGCACTGCAAATAAAAATACTATGAACGCCTTTAAACAATATTTGATGAACAAATTTTCGATGGTTGACTTAAAAGAAATAAGACTTTTCTTAGGTATCAGAATAACCCGAAACAACAATATTATTATATTAGATCAAAGTACATACATAAAGGCAATATTAAACAAGTTTAATATGATGGATTGTAATCCAATTAGCACACCTTTAGAAATTAAACTAAATTTTGAGGCATTGGAATCTAATGAGATATATGATGCGCCATGTCGAAGTCTTATTGGCTGCCTTATGTACTTAATGGTATGTACTAGACCCGATTTATCCATAACTGTAAATATTTTGAGTAGATACATGAATAAGAATAACAAAGAACTTTGGACTTGTTTAAAAAGAGTACTTAGATATTTAAAAGGTACAATTAATTTGAAATTAAAATATCGCTCCTTGAATACAAAAGGGACACAAATCGAAATCCATAAATTTTACAGGACAGCCAAAACAAATTTTTGAAACTGTTTTTTATAATATTTCATATATTTATTAATTAAACATAAGATGTTAATATATCATTAGATGCGTATTTATTAGCTCTATCTATCTACAATATAAACTTTGTAATAGATGTTACCTATTAAGAAAAAAAAGCATAAAAGTCCCTTTTGCATTCAAAATTTGAACCAATATAATAAAAAATATGTCAAAAATTAAACACACTTTTACAAATAAAAATGGTTTATTGTACCTTTTTGGTAAAAAAACCGTATCAAAAAGTTTAATCTTATTACTAGGTAAAAACATAAGTGAATGGACACCAGGAGAACATTGTATTAAAAAATCTAAACTAAAAAACCTTAACTTATTATTAAGTAATATAATTGAGATCAACTTTGTACGTAACTATTATTCAGCAAAATTAAACATCTCTCTAAAACAATTATATTTGTAAGAATTATAGAAAAAACAAGAGATAAAACTGTAATAATCATTATCAAAATATACATAAAATAACCATATTCATTAATAAATTCTCTAAATAACTCAAAAAATAATCAACTGACGACACTAATTTGTCTCTATTTAACATTAATAATTTAAACAAAACAAAATACAAGATCAGTTCTAAAGGCACATAATTCAGTAGCAAAATATTATAGCTTATTATGTAATAATACTAATGCACAGTAACAATCTAAGTAGAATCACAGATAAACACTTTAAGGCACTTTTTACGTAAACTATTTTATGTTTTATTGTTATGTAAATGTTTGTATAAAATTTATAAGTCTTTATTATCAAAAGGAACTTTTAAAATTAACTATTCTAAATATTATCACAATTAGGTATCTAATAAAAAAATTACAAATTTTCGTAAAAGCTTTGGTAATACTTAGGAATTATATTTTTCTCAATAAGTTTAAGAATACCCTGTTTTTTAGTTTCGGTTATTTTAAGATTTTGTTTGTACAGTTTTTTTGGCACTATAGGATTAGCAGACCTTCTTTTTGTCAGCGTGGCTACCGAGGTAAACTCTTCAGTTTCGTAAGAAGTCTTGAAGAAAAATTTGTTCTCATAATCTCGATGGACTTTAATAGTTTTTATATCAGCCCATTTGACTTTTTGTCCATCTTCTGTAGTAGTGTAATTGCCGACAGCCAGAGATTTTAAATCTAAAAAACTCTCATGCGTAAGTTCGTGAACAACGAAGGGTCTTCCTTTCTTCTTTGCAGTTTTAATAAGGGTTATGTACTGATCCGGCACATAAATGGGAGAAGATTTTAAAGCATTCGAAATGTTGCGTTGAATTAGAGAGTGAGCAGCATCTCCTTCATTTTGAGTGTGCCCTTTGATTAAAAAATTATGAGTAACACTCCTCAACTTCGATAACTCATTTATGGCGTATTGGTACGTTGCTAACATAAATTTATTTTTATTTTGGCCACAACAGTTGTCGCTGTAAAATACTACATCAAAATAGTCAGAAGCTTTCTCATTCAAATTTTTCAAGTACGCGAGCACACACGATCCTATTTCGTTAGCACCACGAGCTCCTGCACCTTCATGCCAAACGTAGCAGGTCGTATTATTTGAACCCAGTTCAGTAACAGTAAAATTCAGTACATTCAATTTTGAAATATAATAAAAACTAGAGACTTCGCCTTGCGGACAAGGCATCACAGCCTGTAAGTCATATACACATACTATAAAATTATCACTTATATTTTTTTTATCATTTTCTTTTTGAGCTCTGGCTAAATTTTTTTCTTTCAAATGCAGATCATATTGTACTTGTAAAAGCGTTTTATCTTCAACATTTGCGAAAGCTGTGCAGTCTTCACACTGGTCTTTTTTCGGTTTCCAAAAAGAAATGTTGAAGTCATTCACGAAGATATTATAGTACAGTTTATAAGAAAGATAACCTTTACCTTCAGCTTTACATTTATCGACGTAATCACGGTGCAAAGTAGCAATAGATCGGCTTCCTTCAATATACTCACGCTTAGAGCGAGTGCGACAGTAGTGGCTCTCAATCCTGGGTATGGAGTTAATGTGTTCCTTTGCCCTATCCTTCAAAGCAGCATCCAATTTAAATTGATTGCCATGTTTTCCTCGGTTATCTTGCATTTGTATTCCAGTAATTGATCCAGAAAATTTCTTTACAACAGTCCGAATGCTTTTATCTGATATAGCAAGTGTATTCATAAAGAATAACTTGCATACTCGAATGCGTTGATCGATTTTCGTTAAGTAATATGCGTGGTTTAAGTTTTGGCGGGTACTACCAACACGGATGTACCGATACTTTGGCTCAATTTTTGTTATATGGTTGTATATAAATTGCCTCTGAACGTTTAAATCACCAGTGTCCCAATAGGCATTAAATATGGCTAATCGTTCCGCAAATGAAAACACATTTTGACATTTAAATTTACACTTATCTGAACAAACAGGTCCCATATTTTTGGCAGCAATATTTTTTTTCGATTTAGACATAGTTGTGTGTGCCTTCCCGCTATTGATCAGAGTCTTGGTTTTGTTTCTTTTCCATGATTCTGGATTAGCTTTTCTTTTCCGACTAAGACGCTGAGGATCCACGCTAGCTGGTTCACTGCCAATGCTGGGTGACTGAATATTCACGCTGGGTGACTGATTATGACTGATGGATGGCTGTGTTTCTATATTAGGCGACTGAGTATCCAAATTGACTGGCAGATTATCATTGATGAGTAAGTGAGGTTCTACACGAGAAGGGCCCGGTTGGGGTGAAATACAAAATGGTTTGGCAATTACTTTTGACTGTATATCTCCTTCGGAATCAGAAGATTTTTCATGACTAGGTAGAAAGTTGGGATCTAAAACACTGTCATCAGAAGAAAAATCTGCAATTGATGAACTGCTGGATCTTGATGATCGGCTGGAATTGGTATCAGAATCATTATCAGAGTCGCTTGAACTGCTACTCGAGTCACTCTGTTCAACAACTATTTTTGGCCTATTTGTGTCTTTGGTATTCGTTACACAGCTTACTTCACTGTCTTCATCCTCTAATATTGATAGGTTAAGATCAGGTTGACTGTCTGCTATAGAATTTGTATCTGAAGAATCAATGGGTAACGTGTCGGGTAGACTGAGTGCAGCTGGAGTATTAAAGAAAGTTTTATTTTGCACATTATTATTGTGGCCAGGTAATGTTTGAACTTTTTCCGATTCTTGAACGGAGGTTGCCATATTCAACATTTTTCGTGCTCTATTCATTTTATCAATCTGTAAAAAAAAAAACATCTTTAACGTTTTATAACTAAAAAACATAAAATACACACAGTTATATTATACGTATATTATACAGTCCTTAGTACATACACACAATACATACATACACTAAAACATACACAATCAAACATAATCCTTAATATGACATTTTCAATACTAATTTGACAGGAATAACACCTTAATTATTATATTTAACAAATTTAAGCTACCACCTCATATTTAACATTCAAATTCACAGAAAATATTATGAGGCAATGCATTTTAATCACATATTTTTCAACATTTACGAATATCTACCCATATTATTAGAGGTCACTATAAACACTCACTGATATTATTTAAAAAACTTTAAATTAGTGACGAAAGCTACAGGGACAGGGCTTCAATTTAGTTTATATTATTAATTTACAAACAAATAAATACATTTGTATGATTTTTAAGTTAAAAATCACTGAAGTAATAAGAATAAAACAAAATTAACATCAAAATGGTCATTTTTATTTTTAAAATTGTAACGAAAACTAAAATTATTATCATGCAAAACGGCCATATTTCTGGCCTTCCCATTCTAGCACGCTAAAAATAATTATTTATTTCACTATAATTTAATGCAAAAGGGACGTATTTCAAAATATGCTACTGTTGTATTATAAAATATAATTATACTTAACTAATATTGGATTACAAAAAGGACGCATTTCAAATATGGCAATTTTGTATTACAAAATATAATAAAAAATACTAATGTTAGAATGCAAAACAGACGTTTTCCAAAATATGGCACTTTTGTATTATATATTATGGTTACAAATACTAATGTTAGAATGCAAAACGGACGTTTTCCAAAATATGGCACTTTTGTATTGTAAAATATAATCACACTTACCTGAAATTTTGAATCCAACACAGACGTATTTTGGATTGTGGCACTTTTTCACGCAACCGACGTGCGTTAGCGTTGAATCTCCGGGCGCAACTAACAAAATGGCGGTTTAGCACTGACATTACCTGTCAAAGTGAGCTAATGCAAAAATGGCGGTAAGTCAGTGTAGCCATAATATAAGCAAAAATGATGGGAGTTTTTTTTTTCACTATAAAATATAGTCGGTTCAGGTGTAATTTTTGCAATAAAACGATTTTCATTTTTTTTTTAATTGTGGCCCTTTTGTATTCAAGGAGCGATATGTACAGGGAAGTTATGATAATTTATTTACGGGATATGTCGATTCAAATTGGGGAGGAAGTGATACTTCCGACAGAAAAAGTACAACAGGTTATTTATTTATGTTGTATGATAAATGTACAATATGTTGGAACTCTAAGAGGCAAGTTTCAGTAGCAGCCTCGTCGACAGAAGCCGAATATATGGCTCTGTATGAAGCTGTTAAAGAGGCTTTGTGGTTAAGGACTTTAGCTACTAGTATTAATATTGAAATTAAAGAACCTATCTTAATATATGAAGATAATAATGGTTGTATTAGTATCGCAAATAATCCATCGAGTCACAAGAGATCCAAACATATTGACATTAAGTATCACTTCTCCCGAGAACAATGTGTGAATAAGACAATAACTTTGAAATATATTTCAACAGATAACCAGATCGCGGACATGCTGACCAAGCCGCTGCCAGCAGCCAGGTTCCGCGAGCTACGAGAGAAAATAAACTTAGAAGAATAATGTTTTTATTTTAAATTGTTTTAATAAATACTTAGTAGAAATTAACTATTTAATGATCTGGTGAGGTTTTTCTGGGGTTTCCCTCATCCTAGCAACAAATGTTGGATCATATTGTATCTCCCCGGAAGGTTAAAGTGCACGGAAGGTACGTCAATTAGGTATTACTTAATGTAAATTTTAATTGTATTTAATTTAATTTTTTTTGTTTTGATATTTAGGAAATTTTATTTTAGGTTTATGTTACTTTTGAGTTTGATTCCAAAGACATTAATTTTTGAGGGGGCGTGTCGAATTTAAGTAAATTCGAATACAAAAATTCCTGTCTTTTGTTAATGTATTGAAAGATTTAGGATCTGAGAAACTCAAGTACCATTTGGGTCTCGCATGCCACATGTTAACCTTGCTGTCAAGATATTGTATGAAGTATAATAAACGACTTCTAATTCTTAAAACAAGGGTAGTCAATGTTACCAAAGCTATAAAACAATAATTTATTGTTGGGACCTTTCAGTTTAAATGGTCAGGCTCACATTTGGCATGGGAACGTTTTTGTTGACTCTGCAGGTCACAGTTTATTTTAATGTTAAATATTATACTACAACTCTCCTTTCCTCCTTGGAGTAAAGACGTGCCTTACCGAATGCGCTTAACCTAAATAAAGCGCAATATAAAAGTGATTTTCTTTTATTTAATCCATCCACGACCTCACAGTCTAAGTCAATAAGACTAACAATTATAATACATATTCCACATTATAATATGAAATATGTATTACTTCGAGCGACTAACTAGTAATCTATTAGAATAGATATTAGTTATTCTTATTACATTACTTATACGCAATAATTGTAATAGTTACAAAATAAGTAAAAGTTTTATAACGTAGTGTTGAACTATGAAAATGACGGTATTGCAATATTTTTACGCTAGATGGTTGCACCAGCACAGACAGTAATCAAAAAGTATTGTCCGACGTTCGACAACGTCCGACGCACATCCATACTCAGCAAAATCGGTTCAGCGGTTTGGGCGTCAAGAGGTAACAGACAGACACACTTTCGCATTTATAATATTAGTATGGATAATGTAGGTGCTGTATTAATTAGTTTTAGGAAAACTAGCAACGGCTTTTATAATATATTTCTCAGTTCACCACAACGGAATAAAATATGACTGAAATAACATATTCTAATGGAACATAGCAAGTTTTAAGAGAAGAAAAATGGGACATTGTTACTTTGTTGCATACTACTACTAAGTTTTATAATGAGTTTATTGGTTAATTTTGAGAAGAATGAGACAAGTCAATTTTGTTACAAATATTACAAATAAATAAAATAAAATATCATACACACTAAAAATAAAGTTGCGTGTCCTCTATTTGGCCGCTAAGAAAATTATACTTAGTCATGTGTGTCTGTCTCTTGTCTGTACAATGTCCCGTGTGGAATGTTCATTAATGTGGGATCAAATATCAATCATTATTGCCAGCTAACTTATGAGTCTGGTTTCAGCTGTTGTCTAATTAAATCTTAATACTTGGTACAGGGTGTAACGTATATTCTCTAATATATTTTATATTAAAATATCGAAGTTAGTTGAACTCATTTTCTGATTAAACATAATAGTTGTTTGACTCTAATTTAGAAACTTTAAAATTAAGATGCTTTATAGTTTATACTAAGTTAGTGTTTTTAATGCACCTTGGGACAAAATAGATTTGCTTCTTCATTAAAATGCAAATGAAAACTTATACTTTTAAATCTTATCATCCGTTCATTTTCATCCAAGTCAAATTTGCACGGTATAATATTATAATATTAAGGGATTGTTTCACCACTTCTTCCCTGCTATCCACAACTTTTTTGACAGATTTTACATACTTCATCCGTAAAGTTATGTGGTGGATAGCCTATTTGGCACTTATCAGGAAGTGGTGAAACAGGCCCTAACTATCATAAACAATTGTCAATAACGTTGACTTTAAAGTATTTAACAAGAGTATCATGATAATTCTTTCCAATATAAAATTCACAAGTGATAATAAAGCATATTTAAATAACTATTAACTTTTTGGTAAAAGATCAAGTTTTCGCTTCGTTACCCAAACGTACAACTTGAGTTCTGTCTTAAGTTCTCATAAAGTTGTGAAACATTAAATAGAAAACAGAGTAGACGCTCAAGATGGCGCGGTGGGGGAAAACAAAAAGTTTAATAACTTTTTCTGGGTCAGCGGTTCTCAGATCATCTTACCCGTGATAGCCTTTGTCCTATTTTATCTGTCAACAAAGAAATAAATCTTGCCTTCCGACTAGATCCAGGTTTCTGGAGGATTGCCTGTACAAAGGGAAAAGTTATGAAATCTTGAAATAATATTAACATTTTTAAGAGCCTAGCTATGGTCCCGCTGCTGGGCAAAGATTTTCCAAAATTTTCCATTTCCCTCATGATAACACCATTTTCCTCTAACATTATTAATAAAAAATGGAATGCAACCATAATGTATACATTGTACGTAATGTGGACGAGAGTAAAGTAGAAAGACCATACAAAAACCTTTTGACTTCTTTGTTCAGGGAACTCTGAGTGAGCATTGTTTTAAGCTTAAGAATGGCTAAAAAAGTGTTGATTATGTTTTGGCGCGTAATGGTTGTATTAACGTGTCATTTGCATATCTCGCCGCCCACAAACCGTAATTTAACACAAATCTAATTTCACATAAGAACTTTTTCGGGAAAATTATTTTTTTCCGTGACTTTACCGACAAATGTTTTCGTGAGGGCCTCGATGTGTACTTTGAATACGTGAGCACGAACCTGTGTTTTCTTTAACTAAAACGTGAAAATAACTTCAAGTTTTTCTTATGCAAACTTTACTAGTAGAAGTCCGTAAAAATATGATTTAGAAAATACATACAATACTTAATATTATAAATTAAAAGTGTGTCTGTCTGTCTGTTACCTCTTCACGCCCAAACTACTTAACCAATTTTGCTAAAAGGTATGAAGATACTTTGAGTCCCGGGAAAGGACACAAGATACTTTTCATCTCGGAAAAATGTACGGTTTCATGCGGAATAAACGAATTTTGCCGCAACGGAGTTGCAGGCTTCATCTAGTAATTTACATTTCTTATTATAAGTTTATAACTATGCTATTTATTTATTTATTTATTGGACTCACCAACGGAAAAGCATTTGTTACAATTTAAATTTATACACATAAAATTTGTTTACAGATAAAATGAATGCTATGTTGCATAGGTACTACATACTAATTTGGTTAATAAAGATACAAATTATATAAAATTGAAAAGAGTTCTACAATTTTTATTACAATGTAAAATTCCTTGCTTTTGCTGTATTCAAATTCTAATATATATTACATATTATGTTACCGTTAGAATGCAGAATACGTTAATGTGCGCATTACCTAGGTAATCTGCAGATTTCTTGGTACCATCCGTTAAAGTGTAAATTTTTTAAATAAATAAGCTTTTATTTGTACTTTACCTACTTAATTTGCATTCTCTTTCTTCGTAAAAGTCCTAAAAACTTTGACCTAAGTTGTCGACCTAAGTCTGTTGTTGTTTGAATTGTTTTTTTTCTAGTTAATACGATTTGTTATGTTTTATTAGTGGAGTAACATTTTACTTAAAAATTTAATAATTTATTCCTTTATTTATATCCAAAAAATTATAATAATAATAATAATATTATAGTAAATGATTATCTACAACTAAACATATAATAAAACTGTAGAAATGTAAATTCTGTACATTAAAGATATTCAAAAAATAATAAGCGAGGGGTGTTACTAGATCGCTATGGAAGCCAAAAATGTGGTTAGTTTTTTGTCTGTCTGTCTGTCTGTCTGTCTGTATGTTTGTTCCACTATCACACGAAAACTACTGATCCGATTTGAATGCGGTTTTCGCAGATATATTTGTCTTCTTCCAACTTAACATTTGGTGTATAAAAATTTTGCCCGTCACCCCTCTAAGGGGACGAAAGGGGGGTCAGATTTTGTATTAAACTTTTTTATTTAACACGAAAACTACTGATCCGATTTGCTTCCGGTTTTCGCGGATATATTTGTCTTCTTCCAACCCAACATCTGGTGTATAAAAATCCCCCCCCTCTAAGGGGATCAAAGAAGGGGTAAGATTTTGTATTAAACTTTTTTCTTTAATGGAGTTACTTCATATTATTAACTGTGTTTTCCAACTTAACTCCTCAAATACCGTAAGGCCCACTTGGGCCGCGCCGTGTGTCACGTGACGTCACGAGCCATTCCGTCAAAAACCGTAAGGCCCAAATGGGCCGCGCTCTTTCATTCAATTAAGTACCGAATTTCGTTGATTTAGAGTCTACTTTTGTATGAAGAAGTTTGGTTAGTTGATCTTTAATACATTGGCTAGATTCCCAATGCAAAAATATACTTTACTCTGTGGGCGAACATCTGATTTTAGTCTATAGAAAATCGTGTTTTCGGCACGCACGTTGTTGTTTTTTTTATAGTTTTTGTGTGTTATTTCGGATTTTTACCAATGAAAGTGCTGTTTTGTATTAGTAGTAGCTATTATAAGTATTTCTAGGTAATCGTTTGAAAGAAATACATCGTAATAACTTCTAGGTTACACTCGAAAAGTTTGTTTATATTTATGTGATTTCGACGCAATTTCCATATTATGTTTGTAAGTGATTACGTAAAACGCAAACGGAAGTTTTTATCAACTAGTGAGAAGTGTTTGCAAAAGAATTTATATCCATCATTGTGAAAAACAATCAAGTGAAATATGATACTTTTAACGACTTCCCGACCGTTCAAACGGCCCGCGGGCCATTTTGAACTTTATTTGTGTAGCACTAGGGACGAAGTTTGCTTGTGGGTAATACGAAACCGGTTTTTTGTTAGTAAAATTTGAAGTGGTGTTGTGAACACAATGGAGCTCTTGAAAGGTAATGTTTATTTATGACTGTTTATTTATGACCGTCTTATTGAAATAAGAGAAAAGTATTCAGTTAATTCACATTATAAAAGTCAGCACATACTTGGAAACTGTTAGTACTTGAGAAACGAATATTAAATCAGACTAAATACTATAATTATGATGGCTTAAATAAATATAAAATTTAATATAGCTGTTTAATGCTTTTCACAGAAACATAAAATATGGTTCCGTTGTAAAGTTATTACATTATTTGTAAAAGAGGGTAGGCCGGGTCAAGGCCGGGCGCCATCTAGTCTTGATTTTACATCTGCCAAAATCTGCCTAGATTTTTGCCTAGATTTTTTCGTGATCGAGGAGTTAACATGTGGTGTATAAAATTTTTCCTTCCACCCCTCTTAGTGGACAAAAGAGGGGGTAATTTTGTATCAACTGATGAAGTAGAAATACTTTATACTTATGGCAAAAGAACGTATGCCGGGTCAACTAGTAGTATGTTAAATTCCAACAAGTACTTGTTTTATATAATTTGATGAGAATAGAACAAATTTTTTGCACTTTAACTGACTCACCCAGGTAATCTGCAGAATACCTTGTTAATCTGCAGTCTAACTAGTTTACGCACATTGACGGTAACATATAGGTACATGCTTTTTAGCATGTATGAATTTGAATACACATTCCCGGAATGACGTGCATGTGTTTTGAAATTCGAAAACAATAATTCGAATTTGCTATTGTTTGGAATTCTGTTTCGTGTAAGGCCGTGTGTCCACCGACACCGTCACCAGGACGTCACCGATAAAAATACAAATAAATTACCACTTTATGACCTAGGTCCTAGGTTTCGTTTTCTACTCACATTGTGCCGCCGCTGCATTGAGGTGCGCGTCCACCGGATCGGAATCGTAGCGTATGCAGCGGAAGGATTTGCTGCTTGGTATTGATTTCTATGGTACTGCGTGCACTGGAAGTTGGAACGTCATTTCTGCGCTTGTCAAATAATTATAAATGACGACGCTCCGTCTGTACCGTACGCTCCGATTCCGACCCGGTGGACCCGCAGCTTTATGCTTCGTTCAAACCTACGCGACCACGCGACTGCGAAGCGGGAGCGTCAAGTTGTCAAATGTTGTCAAATGTGTTTTTTTGAATACAAAACACACATTTGACAACTTGACGCTCCGCTTCGCTTTCGCGTTGGTCGCGTAGGTTTGGTCTAAGCTTAGTAGTGATTAGTGGCGTTGAGAAAAATGAAACCTAGCATGTCATACAGTGGCATTTTATCAGCCCAAATCGTGACGGTCCGGCAATGGCGGCTGTGGACAAAAGATCTAACAGCTAAATTCGCTAACGTGTGTTTCGGATAGCTGTTCGAAGTTTATTTAGCTGTTTAGTTCGAAATCAGTACAGCACGTATTTAGCCAAGCTGTTGTGTTATATAAAGTCTGAAAAACGTTTGGGTCTTATCATACATGTCTGGTTTGTGGCTTCTTGAGGTTAAAAATATTTTGTTAGTCTCGCTATAACTCGAGAACAGCTGAAGTCTGAACCGATTTGGCTAATTTTAGTTTTGAAATGTTTATGGAATTCCAGGGAAGGGTTATAGTAGGAGAAAAGTGAAACAAAGTTTACTGGGTTGTTATTAATATAACCGAAAACTTTAAAACCAGTACCGCATAGTAAAAATAAAATTTTCCAAAAATATTTCTGACGTACAAGCAAATATAGAGTTTTAGTGTAACTTTTGGTCTGACTACAATATTAGACTATTTGTATGCGGCGCGGGATCCAGCCACAAAATTATGTTCCTTCGTAGTCTGCACCAAGTTTCATCACTGTAAATGAACTAATATATTTTTTTTTTTTTTATACGTTTTTTTTTTTTTTTGTATATTTTGATCTTTGTACCTACAGCAGACATATAGGTGGTAAAGATTACAACAATGACACTTTTTTTTAAATATTTTTAAAGTCTATATTTTGTATCTACTCCTTTCCCTTTTACCTCCAAATTATCAAAACTAGACTTAAAATATTTTACATTTTTGACGGTCGAATTTACCGGAATACATGCCACCGGTTAGGGAACTAGCTCGCCAAGATTCAAGAAGAACCGGTGTAAGAAACTCGCTTAGTTTTTATAAAATTGATCCGGAAACGAAACAAAACGAAAAACATAATCCTCTAATTTCTAAGAATTTTATTTTTACAGCTAAAACACATTTGATCATGTCATATTTCGAACAAAAACTAGATTTAAAATTGGGTTTTTTCATGTATTCCCGTTCAAAGATAGACATGCCAAACTAATAACAGCACCCTCTGTTTTTATTGAGGTCTGAAAATCAGTATATTGAAATAAAACTATCAAACTCACTGCTCACTTCGTTTATTCATTCAATGATTCTCTCTTTACAATTCACACCAACACATTTCACTATGTTCACACTGTTTAACACTTTAACTTTTTCACCGTTAAACACTAATACACCGGAGTCACAACTTCCATGAAATCTAAGATACTCGCCACGATCCAACTCGATCGACTGCTCACACTCGAATGAACCCCTCAAGACTGTCAAGCCCTCTTAAGTAAAGATGGCGCCACGACCCCACTCAAAGCACGCGCGCCCTCTGCTCTGATTGGTCCATTACAATTTAATTCAAACCAAGATATTTAGAGCTAGTAAAAATATGACAAACTAAATTAAATTTACTTAAGAATTTTACAATGATCACTGTATTTTACAATCATTTCTAAAGCAATATAATCGTGAAGAATCAACACTTCAAACAATCGGAAAATAACTAGACTCATGACTACTCATGACTTCCTCTGACATTTAGGAATCAAAAATAACTAATTCATGACTTCCTCTAAAATTCAGCAATCAGAAATCAACTAGACTCATGACTTCCTCCGACATATCTAACATTCGTCCATCCTGACAAATGTCGCGACCTCGCGAACATAATATTGTGATTGGCCATTATGAGTACAGACCAAATTATTTACCTAATTGTGTCATGCGCACCTTGCACGTTCAACTTTAAAACTGAACACCTAATACTTGTAACAATATGTGCAACTTAATTGTTCATATAGTCATATTATAATATTTTATTTATTTATATCGGGCTACATAGGCCCATACAATATATACTTTAAAGACTAACATACATATAAATTATAATATACACTTAATAACTACACTTTATCACGAGTTAACGGCGACGTGACGCGCGCTTCATTCCGGAGTCTCCCCCGGAACCTTCGGTAAACCACACCAGTCGGCCAGAATTCCTCCGCTTCAAAGGTCGACAGAAGATGCGTCGGTACTCTCACCACAAAGAAACTGAAGTTGACCTTGTGGCGAGACTGCATGTCTTCTCACTGATGTAGTCCACGACGTCCTCGACCTCCATGGACCAGTGCAGGCGGGATATGTACAGGGGCGTCGCGGGGACCTCGCCCCGCAGACGCAGCTCAGGTACATATGGCACGGTGCCGCGATGGTTGCGGGCGGCGGGCTTCTTCTTCTTCCTCTCCACCATTATATTATGTACACCTTGTACATACATACTTTACAAATGAACACTGTATACTTTGCTTTGCAAACTAATAGTTGTAACAATAATGTGCACTTTGCACGTTCATATAGTCATATTATAATATGTACACCTTGTACATACTTTACAAATGAACACTATACAAGGCCTGTCCCACTCGCGCTGTAGGCATCGAACTGTAAGTAGGTACCCCCCGAGAGGGGCACATCATAAGGGACTCACAAGCGAGCGATGACGCAAGCGCAATATTTTTCATCGCGTATCGACTATATACTGATCATAGAGGAATTCAATTCATGATACAGGTTTAATCGCTGTGACAAAATCGTTTTAAGTCTTATAAAATGAACAATTAAAAAAAAGGCCAATGAAATATGTATTTGAATAAAGTATTTAAATACAAAAGTAGACAAACATAGCAAATAAACCAATTTCATACAAAAAATACACAAACTACACAGAAATAAACTCAAGTTACTATGTTCAAATTCCTGCACCATAATCGAATATACAAGTACTATAAAATATAGGCCGGGTTACTAAAACTTGATATTACTACAAAAAGGTTTGCTACTCGTACCAATCAAATAGTAATCAAAAAAAATATTATTTTGTTTTTTTTTAAAAGGCGAAAACCTTGATTTCGTAAGAAAAGGTACGCGTTATGCGATAGAACGAAAGCGGAGATGTAGGTAAATATTGTAGGCGCCTAGCACTGCGCGGTCGGAATTTGAACCCCATAGTATCGTAATATGAGTCGTTATTTCTTTAAACCGGTTTCGTTAGTGGGAACTCAGTTGGCACCACCAATATATATTCTGTGACTATACCTTGCTTTGCAAATTAATAGTTGTAACAATATGTGCACCTTGCACGTTCATATATCTGCACCTTGCACATTCATATATCTGCACCTTGCACATTCATATATCCGCACCTTGCACATTCATATATCTGCACCTTGCACGCTCACACATCTGCACCTTGCACGTTCATATAATATGTGCACCTTGCACGTTCATTTATTACAGTCATATTATAATAGTCGCGCTCGTTTCATTCTTCAACTACGCATATCTGGCCTTTTTTTCGCAGTTTGGCAACTGACTGTCAACTTCATAATTGTGTCATGTTCATACAATCTCTGTCAGATCAGCAACTCCCGAACCACCATCGCGTTGCAAAAGTCAATCAAGAATCGGACCGTCCACGCTCCATAATATAAAGATTTCAAAACGGGGCTCTGACAATTTCCAGTGAATATGTCATAGTTTCAAATTCGTAAGTAACAAGTTAACAACTCTAGCGACGACTTTCGCCATAATACGTCAAATTTAAAAATTTCAACATCAGTTCCAAGTCGGCATACTCTAATTCTGTCTACTCTGACTTGGGATAGCGAGCAAGAACCCTGTCAACTGTCTGGACCTTAATACCAATATTAAAAGTAGTTAAACCTGATGAACCTCGTATCACTTCCTTTCCAAGATATTTTGTCAACTTAAAGACCTTTCCTAGACTTCCACAAACACTTGAAGTTTCAAGCCTAAAATTAGCTAAATCGGCTTAGTGGTTCTCAAGTTTCAGCAAGTCTTACAGAATTGAAAATTCACCTTTATTTAAATAGGTTTGATAACTACTGAAAATTCCGAAAATTGCGCCATTACAAAATCCATGGATAATTTCCCTTCCCAACTAATATGAAATAAAAGTTAAAGCAGTCGATCATAGTCATCGACCTGTTTTCAGCTCATTGATTATTATTATAGTAGCCAGCAAGCTATCATAATTCTTTTCTCAATTTCAATCAATTTTCAAATTCGAACCATGATATTCACTTAATTTTAAATGTACCCACACTTTACATTACAACAGTTCTCACAAACATATTTTCTTGTTTCCTGGCTTCCTAAAAGCCTGAAACACCCTTTTTTTCTTCTTTGGGCGAAATTCGACGAAAATTTGGGTTCAACAACCCTTGATCTTACAAGGAAAATTTGAAAACTAGGTTAGGTTAACCTGACCCAAACCTAACCTAACCTAAACATAAACCTAACCTGGTTAAGCTAGCTATAAGTTATAACTATAATAAAAATCTATAACCATAATGAAGAAAATTTGAGGACCTACCCGGTATTGGGCAGATGGCCACAGCATCGCCCCACCGGGTGGACAACCCACTAACACCTGCCATGGGTCACACAGGGACGTCTGAACACCAACGACCCATTGGAAGAACACGATATGGACCAGCTGCTCTCACGGCCTGCCCAACATCCAGCCCACAAAGCAAGTACCATAGGGTGGTTCCAGATGTTCCTCCATAACCTTAGAGAAACACATGTTGAATTTCCTATTGTTCAAAATTGTTTTACCTATTTATTGACAACACGTCCCATCTTCAAGCTTCCTTGCTACACCTGACAAAACCAGAAGAATGTTTATTATTGCAACAAAATCGTATTATAACAGTTAGTGAAGGAATTATCAGTCTTGACTCTTTACATTTACTTTTGTGGGTAAACCGATTCAACCATACCTCAGAAGATCTAATAAAATCCGCCATTGTCCAATACAATCCGCGATCATGGCGCTAAACAACTATAAAATTGTTAAGTGTTAAGGCCCATAAAATGTTAAAATTCATCCTAAGATCTAGTTCCTCAGTAATATTCCTCCTTAGTAATATTCCGACACTGCACCCTGGCACCCTGGTGTAATATTTTAGTACTTATTCCAGTATAATATACTTCCATAGTGTGGCACCAATACAACACTTGATATTATAGTTATAAACCAATTTATTCAAAAAAGATCTATCAGGTTTTAACACTCGAAACAAAAACCTCTAAAACAATTATTGTGAAGCACCACATTACATGCCCTTGACTGTGTCTGTTCAAATCCATCTATGTCCTTTCAATCCATACGTTAGGTACATAATAAATTATGTGTACCTGGGTAAAATAGCACAGAATTGTATAAATTCTTTCTATCCTTGTCTATATTATAATGTTTTCCACCAACAAGTACTGTAAAAACAATTATATCTCCATCAGCCCGTTTACTCAATCAATTGTAAAAGCAACTCTTAATCAGAACTGCTAAAAATTAAGAATTTAAGCGACAACTTAAATATTAACTTAATAGTAAGCCAAACAATATTAAACAAAAACTGTCTAGCCACAGGTTATCAGACTCTAACCTCATCTCAATATGATAATATATTTTATTAAATCCGTGAATGACTCTTTCGTGTTTAAATATCAATTTTCCAGTCTTCCAAATATTTCATTGTTTGCGTCTTTTGTTAAACTAAAAACAAAACGAATACCACTAAAATGAAGTAATGTATTACACCGCAATATCAATAGATCGTACGACAAGATTGCCACATCTAGTACATCTAGTAATACGACATCTATGGCACTATTTTTACGCAAGTTTCCACCAACTACCCGCAATACTTGTAATTTTTATTTTTTGTTGGAAAACAAATCTGCACTTGTACTTGTAATGTAAATTTACATTAAGCCATTTCTGCAGTGTTATTATATTTTTGTATAAAGTTTCATACTTTATAATCCGAACTCCCGTACACAGCTCGCTTACAGTCAGTGAATAATAATTACTGTTGTTGAACCATTGTGTATCATTTGTGAAAGGAAACAAAATCCTAGATTATTGTAAACACATTTACATTAAATACAAACACTTTGTAAATGGTCTATGGCTACAAGTTCTCGGGAAGAAACCTCTCAATTGACGAAAATGTAAGCAGCTTAATAACACTAATGACAAATCTAATAAAATGGCCACGTCTATTAAAAACCATGATTTATATCGCATCTTCCACACTTCACAGTACACAATTTAAAATGAGTAAACTTTAGTTTCCGCTAATCAAATCCTTGTCCGTTACAAAACAAAATCGTGTTGAATTTGCTTTAATTCGTTTTAAACAAAATCGTTTAAATTACGATTCAACGGAGTCACAGTAGTACACTACAGCTTTATTAGTTCAATCTCAATTTTTTAACACCTTCACTGCGTAAGCCAATTTGTACGATCTGCCATATTGGCGTTACGAGACCGAAAAGCACTCTTATCTTTCCTTTCGCAATGACGCACTGAGACTCTTCAGATCTCGTACGAGTGGCTTCCTTAAAACCTTAACAATGAATGTATCTTGTAGTATGTGGTTCCGCCAAAATGATTAAGAAAATAAGGGCCTCGTAATTGCACAATTCAACAAAATATACGAGTTCATTTGGATCCCGTAATCACATTTTGGTTAAATATCGAATTGGTTGGTTAAAAATTGAACAATTCAAAAATATCGATATTATTTATTGAAGTGAAGGTAGCAAGTAACAAAACATTCAATGTTTTTCATTAAAATATGATGAACTAATTTTTTTTGCATTTATTACAAAACCCTTTTACTTGTTTTTTTTTGTCGGCCTCTCTGCTCGTCATTGTCTGGCCTTCCCATAATAACAACCAACACAGCGTCCCTTTTTTACTATATTTTATTGTGTATTTATGTTCGGATACTACAATGTCTCACTATTATCAATTTTTTTTGTCAAAATGCTTTCCCTTGAATTTCTGAATTAAACTATCAAAAAATATCTTTTTCGATAGCACGACATACACAACACTAACTAATTTCCAGGTGCGCGTCGTACGAGTGTTAATGGAACTCGTAACGCACTAGATGTAGACTCCACCATATTGTCGCTACGAGACGCATTATGTCTCGTACGACCTTATTGACAAAAATATTGCTAACAATATACCTAATCAACGTATAGAAAACCAATTAACCGGGACGAGTAAAACATACAAATTCACCTTCGAACCGGATGAAAGTCACAAGCGAGATTCATAAGGTCTCGTACCGCAGCGAACGTATTAAAACAAAACTATTGTAATTATATTTTCAAGCAGAACAAAGATTTTCTGATATGATTTAAAAGTTTTGTAATTACGTTTCCAATTTTCAAAGTTCAAACCACGTTAAACAAAAGCCCTTCAGGGCCTTACCTGCCTTTTCAACCAATTGAAACTTGCACCACGTAAATTCAAAATCCACACCTCAATATTTTGCACTATACTTCTCAATGTTGGGTTCAAAAATACATTTGACAACTTATGTCGTGAACCTGCAGACGTTGATCTTCTGTTTTGATGATGCGAGTCCACCACCGAACGATTCATCCTCTCACGTGTTCCTTCACTTTCACTCTTCAGTCATTCTTGGGCGTGAGATACCACGAAGGATCGCTTTTCCTTTGTGGCGTACCGCTTCTGAATTGAAATAAAACTATCAAACTCACTGCTCACTTCGTTTATTCATTCAATGATTCTCTCTTTACAATTCACACCAACACATTTCACTATGTTCACACTGTTTAACACTTTAACTTTTTCACCGTTAAACACTAATACACCGGAGTCACAACTTCCATGAAATCTAAGATACTCGCCACGATCCAACTCGATCGACTGCTCACACTCGAATGAACCCCTCAAGACTGTCAAGCCCTCTTAAGTAAAGATGGCGCCACGACCCCACTCAAAGCACGCGCGCCCTCTGCTCTGATTGGTCCATTACAATTTAATTCAAACCAAGATATTTAGAGCTAGTAAAAATATGACAAACTAAATTAAATTTACTTAAGAATTTTACAATGATCACTGTATTTTACAATCATTTCTAAAGCAATATAATCGTGAAGAATCAACACTTCAAACAATCGGAAAATAACTAGACTCATGACTACTCATGACTTCCTCTGACATTTAGGAATCAAAAATAACTAATTCATGACTTCCTCTAAAATTCAGCAATCAGAAATCAACTAGACTCATGACTTCCTCCGACATATCTAACAATATCGAACGAAACCACCGACGAAAGGTATTCGTATAAAATACAAAACTAACAATAAGCATTCTAGAACTTCATTTCCTCTCCCCTATAAGCTATGAAACAAAGGAAATGGAATCTTTTGCTATTCCTGTTCTCAATATTGTTATATGATTCACTTTTATAGATAATCTCCGATGTGTTTGAATAGCCTTTTATATTATATTCCTTATTTGCCTGCTTATTTCTAAAGCAGAAATGGAGAATATTATGTAGTTTGAAATGTATCTTAATTTATTTATTATATTAAGGCGACGCCTTGATAGTTTTGGCTGTAACGATATCGATTTTTCTCAGTAATGACAAAAGCTAAGAAATTAAAGTTCATTGTCAGTATTCATCATGTTTTTGTCCTTGAATTACCCATAGCATAACACGATTGGTCAACTTTCATAACACAGAATAATCAATCCAATTTTGCCAACAGCTGAGGAGAGGAGAAGGATTGAAAAAATATTTTGTACATATTATAGATTACTTCAAGCATACACTATAATTTGCCAATAGCATCATAGCATATGGCATATTATATTAAATATATCTATGGATTTTAAACTACGCGACAAAAACAATTTTGTCGCTTACATTTACGCGGAAAGCGTTCATTTTTCCGGGATAAAAAGTATCCTATGTCTCGGGACTCAAAGTAACTCTATGCCAAATTTAATTAAAATAGGTTCAGCGGTTTATGCGTGAAGAGGTAACAGACATACATACAGACAGATAGATAGATAGATATACAGACATACACACTTTCGCATTTATAATTTTAGTATGTATTTCATTCAGTACGTAGGTACTTTATTCAGGGCTGCTAGTGTTACAATTGCTTATCGTTTTAAATATAATAGTGACTCGACGACCTCTGTGGCTTAATGGTTAAGAGCGTTTAGCGGCTCACGGGCTCAAAGCGGGGGTCGCGGGTTCGAATCCCGCCGACGGAACAAAAAGTTTTCAATATTCCTGGGTCACGGATGTGTGTTAATTATTATTAAATCAGTATGTGAAAGCGTCCATAGTAATTAGTAAGCGTTCGATGCTTGGTCTAGCGATTTACTCTCTTACTTCTAAAAAGATACTAGATGACGCCCGCAAGTCCGTGGCGTCAAGTTATAAAGGTAATATAGACAGATAGGGTTGTCTATATTACCTTTATAATTTGACACATAAATTACATTCCAGAAAACGTCCTGCGTGATAAATGTAGTTCCCAGACTTACAGAAGCCACGTACCATGTTGAAATCATCGTAATTACTTACACTTTAACGAACGTGATCTCAAGGATTTGGCGAATGCGTGATACCCACACATACGAGTACATACCAAGACAGACAAGTATAACAGATAAGAGTATTTTATCGTCATTTGGAAATTATGCCGCCGGTAAATTGTCACTTTATAAACAGCGGTTGCATAGAAAGCTGACATACTCACCACTCCCTATGACAATGTCACCCAAGTGCTACAAGATCCTTGCAAGTTTGTTTCAAGAAAATCATTTTAAGGCCGTCACAGACTTAGCTATAATATATATTAATATGTTTATAGCTAGGCATATTACTATATATTTTCTATACAATTTTCGCGTGACCACACACTCAGCTATAATATATATTTCTGGTCTCAGTGTGTTTAGTACGGTATATTAATATATATTATAGCTAAGTCTGTGACGGCCTTTAAGGTGGAACCACCGGTCATTGACCTTTCTAGTCTAGGAGCTGTGAGAAAATGCTCTCTCACAAAAACTATAACCTTAAGAAATAAATTTAACTCTTATAAAGACATATTATATACTATTATAATATAATATTCATCAGAAAACCTATTGGTAGCTCTTAGTATGATATACTGCAACTATTTATGGGTTTGAAGTGATATAATTCATAACGAGTTCACATCGAGTATTGCGAAATACGATATCGCCCTTAGCCTAATAGCGCACTAGCGACCTGGGCCTTTAGACAATGTATTCTTTAGTTAAAAACGATGACGAAATTCGTTATCAAAATGTATGCGATTTGACATAAGTCATCGCTAAATGACATTTCGCTTGCGAAGACTAATGTCAAATCCCATACATTTTGATAACGAATTTCGTCATCGTTTTTAACGAAAGAATACATTGTCTACGGCCCCTGGGCCTATAGCCGAATCTTTTTCGTTATCGCTTCGTTATAGAATCGCCGATCAAAATGTATGGAATTGACATAAGACGAGTCGAACGTCAACGTCATATTAACGAACGCTTATGTCAATTCCATACATTTTCATCGGCGATTCTATAACGAAGCGAAAACGAAAAGGTTTTGGCTCACCCCCCTGGCCGCTAGTGTAGTGCGCTAATGAACTTAGGTAGACTACAAACATAATAATATTTTGTCACTTTATTGTCAATCACGTTTTGTATAGAAAACGATTAATTTGACAAATATTTTACTTTTTAATACAAGTTAATGACCGCTACGGTTTGAATACAGCGGTTTGATTATTACATCGTTTTTAGTGCTTTAGTGCGCTGTACTATCTGTAGAACTGTGCTAAAGTAAGAAGCGTTTACATGTTTCAACTAAACTTTAGTTACTAAAGTGCTATCCCTAAGCACTTTGCTAAAGACTGACAATGTAAGTTAGTTAAAGTTATTTATATATTTTCTGAAACTTTAGTATTCTTTTTGTCATGAAATCAGACGAAACGCGAATAATTCTAATACTGTACTCGGTCCAGATGTGGTCCAGAGTAAATAAAAAGCTACTTATGTACGGTCATCAGACTCGTCGGTCGAATACAGATCCGGCTTACCTTGAAACTTTTTCATCACAATAAAATTCAAATGGTATTCAGGATCTATTTTAGAGTGTCAACAATAAATTAAACATAATAGATTCGTTGCTGGCAATATTTTGTTAACTACACTATTATAATTGCAATGTAATTTATTACTTTCAAGTCTTTAACTTCATTCAATTCTGACTCAATCATTTTTATTTATTTTAGATCCCCCACTATATTTTACAGTTTAGATATTATCTAGAACTACATTTACTTTTAATATATGCACTATTTTAGGAGTTTACTCTGAAATGGCACTCGAAAATGTGCCATTTCACGTCGCAAAGTTGTCCAATTTGTGTCTGCAGCTTTAATGTTTTTTGTTTGCTCACGTCGGCTGTTTTCGAAAGATAACATGGCGATTGCAGGTCATGCCAACAAAATGTTGTTAGCTAACATTTTTACAAGCCCAAAATAAACTTTTTCGTGTTTCACGTTTAAAATGGACTTTAGGTTGCACTTTTTAAATGGTACTCCCGGATTATGCATGCGGGCAACGAACTCTTGTCAGTTCAGAGATTTTGGTTGTATGAAAGCTCATATTAATATCATATCTATGGACGCTTCATAGCTAAAACAAAATTAAAATTTCAACTGCTAATGCTTAGCGCCATCTTCTATGATTTATTTTGTATTGCTATTATGTCCAACCGCATCGCATTTTTCTATATATTTGGCGCAATGTGAATGAATATGAATTGAATGCAAAAGGATGGATGTTTGTCTATCTGTCCTTTTCCGCCGCAAAATACACTTAATGTTCGGTGTCGACTCACTCGACACACACTCACTTTTTTTGTTAAAAAAATTGGGCCCCGTGCGAGTTTCTTACGCCGGTTCTTCTCGCCGGGTTAGTTCCCGAACCGGTGGTAGGCATCATATTTTAGACGTTCAGAAAACATTTGCAAAAATTTATTCTGAATAAAATTTTTTTGAGTTTGATTTTTTTTGAGTTTGAGTAAAATAATTTACAGTTCAAGTGCGATTAACTAATTTTGTCGCAACAAAGTTGCTGGGATCTAGTAGGTTTTTGACAGGAAAGGTCCTTTACACATATTATATTCAGATGTATTTAAGGTCTTTTACGCATATAATATGAGGGTTTTTAAAGGCAGGAAAGGACCTTTACGCATATATCAAGCATATATGAGGTATTCTCATTTCTCATAATAATATAATATGCGTAAAGAGGTCTCTAATGTGTCTAAGCGAGAATGCGAAGCTGTCATTTTATCGTGTAAATGTTTGACGTGGGTATTTCTATTACTTTGAGTCCGTTGCGGAAGAGCTAACATCGCGCATGTTACGGAACATAATATTTTGTTAGAGATAAACTACGATAACATGGCGCGCCCCTCCAAAATTCAAAATGTTTGAAGTGCGTTGTCAAAACGTTTGAAGAGCGAATGTCTTGCGCGACAACGTTTTACAAAAAAAATGTCCGCATTTTTTTTTAATCCCGTGGTCCAGCAGTGAACGCGTTAATTTTCAATCAATTCAAATCGTCAAAGTTGAATATAATGTAAGGCTTATGTCAAAATCTTCATTTCATTACAATTAGTAGTATTCATCTCTGATACTGCAGTAAACGAAGTAACTTTTACTTTACTACTCTAGTCGTTTGGCACGGCATATCCTGACCAAAGCTTGCATGTCAATAACCGTAAAGGTTTTTATACGTAATCGTTAGTGTAACGGGGACCTTAAACACAGAGGTCTGTGCCAAAGTGGAAAAGGAATGCCAGAAATGTTCGACTCGCCACGGCTTTGTGCGGGTAAAATTGAAGAGAAGAGGAATTTTGGGATAAACTTCATCATTCAATGGCGTTTTAGAATATTTCGTACATTTATGAACTCATAAGAGGTTGCACGAAAATATACCGTTAATCGCGCGGCAACCGCATTTTTTATGATAATTATATTTTATTAATTGAAAAAAAAACTACACGATACAAATCACAAAAAATGATCTTTCAGCGCTGCTTTCACAGTGAACTCTATATTACAGTGGATTCATACACATCCTATAATATATATTATATACAACTCGGAATTTAATATTAAATTTCGAGTTAAGTTCCGGTCAAATGAAAGTTAAGTCGGATCAGCTATAAATTCAGTACCTAGATTCTACTCAATTATTCATCGATAAGCAGCTTCTTCCTGTTTCTTGTACCTTGATCTAGTCCGTGTTATTTATCAAGTAGCAAAAATATTTTTATATACGTTTAAATTTTTTAAGCGTTTGTTTGACATCACTTGTTTAATAGATCTATAAGAAGGATAAAACATGGGATTTCTGAAAAAGCTAAGTCGTTAATTAAAAAGCTAAACTGTGAATTAAGTACCTTCATAAACATCAAAGACAAAAGGTGAAAAACCCATGAAAGTAAAGGAGAAATCTAAATTAAAGCTTCATGCTGCCTTACTCTCAGGGTTTAAAATAGTCTATTTGAGTAGATCAATAGATCAAACAAGGCACGAAGCTGATGCTGCATAATATAGCAGAATTGAGGCTCTCAACTTTGCTTTATCGAATATAATCCGTAAACAGGGTGTAATATCTGCGCTGAAGACGCTCAAAACTTTAAAGCTTCAGCCAAACCTACGCGACCAAAGCGACTGCGAAGCGGGAGCGTCTGCAAAGCGGGATATTCGCGTCGGCAGAGCGGAAACAATCTACCGTTTTGCGCCGTAGTCGCGCAGGTGTGCACACCATACTAGTTTCGCGTTGCAGACGCTTCCATCCCGCGTCCCACTCGCGTCGCGCGTTACTGACGCGTAGGTTTGGCCGAAGCCTTATCTTGACTTCGGATTAATTGGCTTTTGAGTTTGACTTACATAATTCATTATTTCACCAGTTTCGTTCAAGTTATCTCTCAAAGAGGAAAATATTGGGTCAAACAATCGCGCCCTATTATAGAGGTACAGATCTGCAAAATTTTATTTTTCCCGTTCCAGATTTTAAGAGTTGTTCTGGAAAATTAAAGTCAAATATTTTATAAGGGACTTACGAAAATCTGGTTTAATAAAACACCAGCAGACTGCCAAGTGTGCTAACAGGTTTTGTTTAACGCTTTGATTCTAGAACCACCAATCAAAAATGTATGAAAATTGAAATTGTCAGTAAGTGATAAAATGAAGTCGACATTCAATTCAAGGGTTTAAGGCCGTCATAGACTTAGCTATAATATATATTAATATACCGTACTAAACACACTGAGACCAGAAATATATATTATAGCTGAGTGTGTGGTCACGCGAAAATTGTATAGAAAATATATAATAATATGCCTAGCTATAAACATATTAATATATATTATAGCTAAGTCTGTGACGGCCTTTATTAAATAAAGATATTATATTATTATTACAGATTTATAAGACACTAGCTGACCCGACAGATATTGTCTTGTCTTAACGATGATAAAAGTTAATCATAAAAGTTTATTGTGCGGTCACCGTACATTTTACGGGACAAAAAGTATCCCTTGTCCTTTCCAGTTTCCCGAGATTCAAAGTATCTCCATACAAAATTTCATCAAAATAGATTGAATAGTTTAGGTGAAAATCATAAAAGTATATTGTGCAGTAACCGTACATTTTTCCGGTACAAAATGTATCCGACGTTGGCCTTCGGGACTCAAAGTATCTCTATGCTAAATTTCAGCAAAATCGGTCCAGCCGTTCAGGCGTGATGTCGTGACCACGCGAATATGGATTCGTTTTCACGCTATTGAAATCCGTCAATTCAGTACAAATTTAGAAATGCATCAACGCGTCGTGTTGCGGTCTGAAATTTGACCCTGGATAGTTTGTGCTCGTTCTTACCTCTTCGAGTATAATAGGGGTCATATACAGGAACATTTTCAGTTTTTATAAAATCACGAAAGTTGCTTTCGAAAGCTGTCGCAGGCTCTTGGTTATCAATCATGATCCATCTTTGAAACAATTCACTTAGTACAATTTCAGTATCACAATAGAAGATGTCGGTAAATATTTGTTTTCACCTCATATGGTGACATTTGGACGTTGTCCAAGTCAACGTGGCGAATTCCAATGAAAGTTTTATACCGGGTCGGAATCGATCGACCTCGGGACAATTTTAAACATCCAATTAAATCCATCAAGGTTTTGGATAAAGAAAGTGACCGCGCGTCTATCATTACATAATTATTTGTTATTCGTCGTTTGTTAAATAAATAATTATGTAGAATGCGAACTCTGTATAGGGGACACATCCCCTATACAGAGTTCGCTGTAAAAGTATCAGGGCTGAAAGAGTAATTTTTTCACTTTTGTATGAAAAAAATTATGACGCTGGGGCGCTTGCCCATACACATCACAAAAAAAATTGCTCGTTCAGCGCTGCTTTTTCGCAATTTTGTAACACCTTGTATAATAATAGTTGTAATCGCCCCTGTGCGTCAGTTGTGTTGTTCAATATACCTAGCGGAATAGAGCAACAATATCGAGCTGTCAAACGAAACTGAAATTGGTTTTCACCAGTGTGAAAAATATGTGTACGTATACACTTACACAAGCATAATTGAACATGAATTCTATGAGATTAAATTGTCAACGTGCAGCACGTGCCGACTGGCCGTCAAAAAAGAGTGCTGCTGTCATGTATCACACATCTCTTTTTACTGATTCTGACACATAGACTTATAATATACTGACGTAAAGACCACCTGACAACCCGAAAATGCGTGACGATTTTCGATCTGTCAATGTGTGCGTGTGCTAGTGATGTATCTTTTACTATCGATAGTATAGTCCGTTCCACAGTGTATTTTTTGTCCAAAAAATTGGCCATGCCTTTTTTTTTGGAAATCTTGAACAGAAATGTTATGTAAGTAATTTATTAGTATTTACATGTGTTAATTTCTTATTATGAACAATAAAAAACACTTTTAATTTTTTTTCAATAAAATTAAAAACTGCCATAACTTTCTAAATATTTACTTAATTGTCTTCTTGATTATTCTGATCGACAATAATAAAAAAAACACACAATTTAACCTGATTTACATATTTCTTAAATAAGTGTTTAAAGATTTACTTACGATTTATGTTTTTTTTTTCTTTTATTTATTATGAACGTATTTCTAATTATTTGGATTTTACAGAATTGCTACTTAAATGTACAAGAATTCGTGTAAAAAAATTTAGATCCAAATAATAAAGGGCACCGAAGTTAAAGGCTTCTAAAGTTTTCTTGGTAACTATGGTTTTAGGGTTGTCAATATTTCTGTACCAACATTTTTTACTCATTTGAACTTTGTTTTTTTTGAGCATATAAAAACCTACTTTAAATATTATTAAACTATGTGAACTATGCGGTGACAACCCTATCCAAAATTATATAAAATTGAATAACTCCGATGCCCCGCCTCATTTGGATCTCATTTTTTTGGGTTATAAGTATCAATAAAAAGAATATTTCAGTCTTAGTTTCAAATCCAAATATGAAAAGACATGACGTTAAAAAAATTAAAACATAAATAATATTTATAAAGTCAGTCATAAATACGTTATCTTGAACAAATAAAGCCTGGATGTTTTTCGCTATCGTAGGGCTTTTAAGACACTATTTAGACCAATAATTAATAAATTCTTAAAAGAATATCAAACTTTTGAGCTATAACTGTTTCTGTTTTTTTCTGGAAATCATAGAATTTTTTTTCAAGTACTAATTTGCATTCTTCTATAGGAATTGGGCAGTCAGGTACTCTCGTCCTGCATTTATAATCACAAATCCTATAAAATTAAGTAATAAAAATGGCATGGCCAATTTTTTGGACAAAAAATACACTGTGCGTTCGAGTTAGTTTACCTGAGTTTCTATGAGAAATTTTATAATATACAACTTTGGCAGATTTTCTATTTCAAATTAGGTACCATATATTTTATTTGGCAGAAAAAAAGGTGACGATTGAAAAGTATCTAAGACACACATTGTCGTTTGGGGTGATTTTTCAATCGTCGGATATGTTATGACATGAGGTTCTTATAAGGGTAAATAATATACACATTATAAAGTTACTTATTTATTACTCAGGTAAAAGCTATCTGAAAAATCAGCCCTTACATTATTAGAAATGCAAATATAATGTTGAAAGTAAACAACACACTTAGTATTTTATTTATTCTTAAATTAAATACATATCATAATACTCTTACACACCTATTACATTTTTAGATTGGTTTTATGTTATTGTTAAATACCGATAAGTATATCGATAAATTTGATTCAAGCACTAGCGTATATGTAAAAAAATTTTATGAAAAATTTTTCTTCAAAAATTGTGTAATTTAAGAACAATAGTACCTTTAGTTACGCAAAATATGAAAGTAAAAGGGAGGATTGATATTATTTTATTTGAAATACAGAACTAAAGACAGAATATAGCAAAAATAAACACATCGTAGCAATTAGGACATGAAGATTAATTACCTGTGAAATGTATATTTTTCAGGATTATTCCTATGATTTACACTGCAATCACTCACAGAACAAGTTATCATTGCTGTATATAATAGTATTTGTTAAAAATAACAAACGATTTAAACAATAAATTTCAAATACTGAAAGGGCACAAAAACGCGTGTCGACTTGTGACGACCTGTCAAATAAAAGTGGTTACAGTTCACATTAAACTGCCTCTCTCTTTTCATCTTGTTATAATTCCATAAAGGATTTTCTTCTCTCTCGCACTCTTTGTTCGTCTATGCATTATAGGTTTATGTTCTGACATCTCTCTTGCTCAGGCCTTTGTTTCTCTATTCCGCTAGGTATATTAACTTTATGTGTTCAACCTTGTTAGAAATGATTTACTATCTATGCCAAAGTGTGACTGTCTGTCACCTCTTCACGCCCAATTAGCTGAACTGATTTTGCTAAAATCTGGTATAGAGATATTTTGAGTCCCGAGAAAGTACAAAGTATACTTTTTATAACTAAAAATGTACGGTTCACGCGCGATAAACGAATTTCGACGCAACAGAGTTACGCCGGCGTCATCTAGCGTTTAGCATAAGACAAAATATTATACTGTACGTGCTTGGAGCTATATGGCGTGGCTGATATATTTTCCAGCTCAATATAATATTGTCTCTTTAATATTACGGTATGTGGAATACCAAAATAAATATTTTTCTTACAAAGTGGTTTTTAAATTAAAATTCATACGGTCCTAGTAAATATTTAATCGGCGCTCATATTCCTTTGGCAAAATGCTCTTCATCATCGTTGACTTTGCCGGAATTTCAAGTGTCTGTCGGCCGCGTAATATGCTTACACTTTTTCTTGCTCTAACTAGACGTATGTATATTAAGTAACGCCTCCGTAGTCCAGTGGTTTAGAGCGTGGCTCTTGACTCGGAGGTCGTGGGTTCGTTTCCCGCGTTGGAAACATGTTATTTGGTTAGGACAATGCAGACTGATCACCTGATTGTCTGACAAGTAAGATGATCCATGCGTCGGATGGGCATGTAAAAAGTTGGTCCTGCGCCTGATCTCTCGCCAGTCGTGTCGGTCGTCCGTCCCACTGGGTTATGAAAGTAAAAGGAATAAAGAGTGCTCTTGTGTACTGCGCACACACTTGGGCACTATAAAATTACTCCTGCGTAACTGGCCTGGTTTCAATGAAACCGGCCACTGTCACCGAAACCGGTGTGGGAGTTATTATTATTATATTAGTAAAGCAGCAGCGCTGAAAGGGCTAATTTTTTTTTCGCTGTTGTATGGGAAATCTCGTGACTCAGCTGGTTAGGGTTCCGTTTTAGAGTTCCGTAGTCAACAAGGACTTGTTGATTACAGAACCCTAACCAGCTGATTTTTTGTATATTATTAGGTTATGTGATATAATTAATTAAATAGAACAATCTATATTTTAGGACCATCAAATCGATATTAGATATCTTTTCTATCTCTGTTAGCTACCACTTTCGAGAATTTTCGCAGAGGAAATTGTTGTTCGTCTTATCTAAATGAAACAGCTCACGAAAAGTTAGCTTGATAGTAATAAAAAAAATCTAGGGAACCTGTACAACTAGTATCTTGTGTTCACATAAAAACTTTCTAATCATCTGTAATTGTAGGTACTCTTTTTGGCATATAATATTCAACGAGACAGCGTTAGCATTAGTTACTATCGTTTTGGATAATAACTGTATTTTAAAAAGATAAAACCGACTTCAAAATTAAAACTTCCTATCTCCAAAACTACTGAACCGATTTTGATGAAACTTGCACTGTTCCCTAAGTTGAACAATACCTAGTACAACAAAAAAAGAATCACTTAAATCGGACTTGTAGTTCCGGAGATATGCGTGAAAAAACATAAAAACATACATACATACATACATACATACATACATACACTTTTGAAATTTGGCACATTTGTTCAGAAGCTGTTATAGATTAACATATACAAAAACTGGGCAGTTCTGGAAATATTACATACATACGCGTCGAATTGATAACCTCCTTTTTTTGAAGTCGGTTAAAAAACGGAGACAGGACTATGGTTAAATACTTACGGTGGTATGAATAAAAAAATCTTAGTGAAGGTTTTAACAGTTTTCAAACTAAAATGTTCGCTAAAGCTAAAAACCGTCATAAAACTCTCCATATGAATAAACGCTTGCTAAGCCTTCGCTAGCTTGAATACTGTTAGATGACGTTTTATAGTATTCTTTTTTTGGTAATGTTGGTAGTGTGCCAATTTATTGTGTTCAATCATCAATATTGTGTCAAATTCAATGAAATTCAATGAGTATTTTGTAGTAAAAAAAACTTGAGAGGTGTCAAAGGACACCCGAAAGGAATAGAGTTATTTCATGAGTTAAAAAAATCTACTCAAAAAAAATATTAAAAAACACCATCTATTGACAAACAGGAATACTATCAACGCGCAGCGCCCTCTGCCCCTAACATGCAGGTACTAATAAAAATATTTTTAAGTCGTCAAATGGATTTATTATTATCTTATTATATGTATACTTTTTGTCGACGAGGGCGGCTAGAAATTCCTTCAAAATTGCAATAATGTCAGAAATCGCGATAATACTCGATATTTCGTCCATTTCAATCTCTTAAAATGGTCTTGAAGTAGGTCCGAGGCTTCACTAAAGTTAGCGAACGTTTCGAGCCTAAACAACTGTTAGCAAACGTTTATTCATAACGATTATGCTTAAAATAGGTTTATATCAGGCTTATGAAACATGCGCTAATTTTTGACAGCTGTCACCTTAAAAAGGTGTTAGAGCACTGTTAGAGAACGTTTATTCATATTAAATTTCACAACAGGCCCATAAAGCTGTTGTAAACCTTCGCTAAGTTTTTATTCATACGACCGTAAGTTAATAAAAAATTACGTAAGTGGTAACTGCCTCTCTAGTGACACTTTACAAAACACAACATTAGTTCCAGTTTCGGATATGCGCCACAGCATTTTTGTGAGATGGACTTGTCATAGTCCGCCCAAATTACGTAAGGGTGGGTTCCACCAGAGCCGTTATTATAGTTAAGGTTATCGTCAAATATGGCCTCCATTGACCATTACTGACTTTAATAAAATTAAATTAAGAAATTTAAAAAAACCCCCGCCAAAAATCTTTAAAAAGTAATGAAATAACATTTCCTGACTTTAAGTTTAAATCATTCCTAAGAGTAAAGTAATATTTTAGTCCATAATTGTTGTCAAGGTGTGTCGGGGGACCGCTAAGTAAACTACCATAACAGCGACTTTTGCATTTTGTATCGCCATAATAGTCGCTGATTCTCTCGATTCGGGTTGCTGTGAACAGACCCTTAATTTATATTGTTATGTGAAATCAAACATCTACATTAGCGGTCCCCCGACACACCTTGACAACAATTATGGACTAAAATATTACTTTACTCTTAGGAATGATTTAAACTTAAAGTCAGGAAATGTTATTTCATTACTTTTTAAAGATTTTTGGCGGGGGTTTTTTTAAATTTCTTAATTTAATTTTATTTTATGCTTTTTAAACTTGTGCAGAATAATTCCTATCAACTGGATCATATCCCAATGAATACCATCTATAAAATATGTCCTCTTGGATGAGGCCATCAATATGAGCCCAAACATGAAACCTCCACTTTAGGTTCATACGGAGCTTGGCTCCTATAGAATCCAGGTGATGCTGCAGCAGCAGCATGCAAATATTTACTGTTTATCTACGTCTTACTGGTTGTCGCAATTAAAATGAGCCCAAACACGAAACCTCTGCTCTAAGTTGGTGAGGAGTTGTGTATCCTATTGATTACCAGGTGATGCTGCACCACCAGGTCAACTTTCCAATAATGTGTATATATTCATAAGTGTCTCGAACCAGGATGCAAAATATAAAACCCATCAAACGATTGCAAGTTGCTAATCGTCCTATCACGAACCTGATATACCGTGATATTTCAGCAATGAGCAAGCTGATGATGATGAACTATAGCTAAGAACACTCACCGTCATTTCAGCTTTCAAACAAAAAAATCTAGATCAAAATCGGTCCACCCGTTTGGATGCTACGATGCCACAGACAGACAGACAGACAGACAGACAGACAGACAGACAGACAGACAGACAGACAGACACGTCAAACTTATAACACCCCTCTTTTTGGTCGGGGGTTAAAAAGAGATTATAGTTTATTTGACATTTTGTTAAAGTAATAGTTAAGTAAGTTGGCACCAAAAGTTAAAGTTAAAGTTAAGGTTATCGTCAAATATGGCGTCCTTAATGGACTTTTACCAGGGATTTGACAGTTCATTTGACTTTTTGTTATGGTTTAAGTTAAAGTTGTAGTTAAGTTGGTGCAACCCACTCTTTAGTCTGCCATCTGTTTTGAATCAATTTCTCTGACGGTACATTGTTCGTGGATTACAAAGTAATGCTCATAAATACCTAACGAGCGACAACCAAATATTATAATGAGGGACATGTTTCAAATCGAGGGCAAATTTAATTAGGATGGGACAATGTATTAGGTATTATTTTGAAATACAATATTAATTCATACTAATATTATAAAACAGTTTGTCTGTTTGTTTACGCTTAAATATTATACGGAATATAATGCGGTATAGACCGCTATGGGTGTTATTGTTCATTGAAATGTCACTTGACCGGTAAAAGGAGCTGAGGGGTTAGTGCGAGTTTTATTCGATCATACGCATCGAGCACGTTAACGCGAATTTGTATGGGATCAAAGCAGCGCCATCTACTGGCTAACGTGGATACCGCTTTGATCCCATACAAATTCGCGTTAACGTGCTCGATGCGTGTGATCGAATAAAACTCGCACTAACCCCTCTGAATCCATAGGTATAGGGAACATGCATGAACTACGTGGCAGATGCACATGTCAAGTAAAAAGGTTGCGTAAATTGCTATGCCAAACTTAACACGTCTCTGTAGTCTGTACGCACTCCTCTCAAAAATACGTACGGAATATTATAATGATACTGAATGACGTCAGCAACTCCGTTGCCTCAAAATTCGTTTATCGCACGGGAATTGCTCATTTTTCCGCTACAAAAACTATCCTATCCCCTTTCCCGAGATTCAACAAAAATCGGTTCAGCGGTTTGGGCGTCTTAAGAGGATACACTAGAGCCGTTTTCCCATACAAACGTTGTCCCCTGTTTCCTCCCTGGATAATGCTGGTAGAGTTATATTTTTATTCCTGAATATCTATGGCTACTAATAAAATGTCCCTATGTTTTCTTTTTTTTTAATTATTTAATTATTAAAAAAGGTATGAACGTTCACAAACCCAAAAAATGGCCAGATTTTCCGCTGTGTTCAAACATCCAGAAAATAAATTTGGATAGATTATACAAAAAAAAAGCATAGGAACACAGCTCAAGCCTTGCTTTAATTTTTAAATGAAAAAAAGTACTTAAATCGGTTAAGTTTTGGAGAAGAAATCAGGACAACGAATCGTTGATTTTCTGCAGTTGTCTCTATCGCGCTCTGCGGTATAGGCTTGAGGCAAGGGAGACAGCAATACAAGTACTTTTTCTCATTTCTCTAGTCCTTGGTGTATCCTCTTATGGTAACGTCATGCAGATTGCAGACAGTCTCACATTCACATCTACGACATACGCCTTTCGCACAGACAGACAGATACATTTATAAGATTAGTATGGATTTCACGAGACGTCAAGTTCATCTTCCGCTTTCAAGTAACAATGAAGGTAGATAATTTGCGGCTTTCAGCCGTTGTAGGTTGAACGCCGGCTCATCCTTTGATCCTCCATTGTACATGCAAAGTGTACAAAGGGTACGTTATGCCTCGATTTCACTTGTACAATTTTCAGTATCAAGCACCTTTTTACACAATATTTAGTTTCAACCCATTTTTTAACCAACTCCAAAAAAAGGAGGTTATCATTTCGATGCGTATGTGTTATGTATGTAATATTTCTAGAACTGCCCAGTTTTGTATATGTTAATCTATAACAGCTTCTGAACAAAATGTGCCTTTCAAAAGTGTATGTATGTATGTAGGTATGTTTTTATGTTTGTGCACGCATATCTCCGGAACTACAAGTCCGATCTAAATGATTCTTTTTTTATTGTACTAGGTTTTGTTCAACTTAGGGAATGCTGCAAGTTTCATCAAAATCGGTTCAGTAGTTTATGAGATACGGAATTTTAATTCTCAATTACGTACAATTTTAAAGTCGGTTTTATCTTTTTATAAAATTCAGTTATTTACAATATATATAATATCATGCGCTTCTTATACAATTTTCAATTTCAAGCACCTTTTTATACAATTTTCAGTTTCAGGCACCATTTTATACAATTTTCAATTTCAAGCACCTTTTTATACAATTTTCAGTTTCAGGCACCTTTTTTAGGGTTCCGTACCCAAAGGGTAAAAACGGGACCCTATTACTAAGACTTCGTTGTCTGTCCGTCTGTCTGTCTGTCTCCAGGCTGTAACTCAAGAACGGTAATAGCTAGAGATTTGATATTTTCACAGATTATGTATATCTGTTGCCGCTATAACAACAAATACTAAAAACAAAATAAAATGAATATTTAAGGGGGGCTCCCATACAACAAACATGATTTTTTGGCCTTTTTTGCTGTCTCCAGGCTGTAACTCAAGAACGGTAATAGCTAGAGATATGATATTTTAACAGATTATGTATATCTGTTGCCGCTATAACAACAAATACTAAAAATAAAATAAAATGAATAATTAAGGGGGGCTCCCATACAACAAACGTGATTTTTTGGCTTTTTTTGCTCTATATCAAAAATGACAACAGGTAGGTACTTGAATTTTTCACAAAATCCTTAGTTATATGTGTACTTTAATATTTAATAATAATATTAAAATAAAATAAAAAAATAAGGGGGGCTCCCATACAAAAAACACAATTTATGGCCTAATTTTGCTCTGTAATGGTACGGAACCCTTCGTGCGCGATTCCAACTCGCACTTGGCCGATTTTTTATACAATACTCAGTTTCAAGCACCTTTTTTCATAAAATTTTCAGGTAGAAGCACTTTTACTACCACTTCAATATTCCGTGTATGTCACTGAATATTAAAAGCCTTAAAAGGGCCTATTTTTTGGTCCTCAAATTAAGTGAAGATTTTTGCATACACACTTTTGCGGACTCTTATAATAGCTATGAGCAACAACAACTTGTACTGAACAGCCAAAATCAGGTGCATTTACATTCAGATAACTTTATGTAGCAAAACCATTAATTATCACGTCGCGCGCGTGTAACTCGTTTCTGTGTTGAGCGATTTCGAGGACCAGTTTAGTAATGTACGTATATATTTAGGGCGCCCTGTATAATTGATACAGTTGATATACCTACGGACTGTACCGCTACATAATATTGTGTATACATATTATTTACTCAAAAATCAAAATCAAAATATTTATTTCTAAATAGGTTAACAAAGTTAATACTTTTAGAACGTCTACATGTGGCATACCATATACTACCATCCTTGTAAGTTGTACGTAGGGGAAAATTGTGTTTAAAAACATCAAAATTTACATTTATTTATGTTTTCAAGTACGTTTGAACAGCCTTAGGTACGTTTTAAAAATATACTGCTCCATATCGAGCATATAGAGCAGTATATTTTGTGCTGAATGATAGAGCGATAAGCCGATTAGGCACGTCTAAGATAGCTTTTCAGATTGCAATATTCTGTGTATTTCACCTCTATAAAAATACAGAGTGTAATAAAACAAAGTTTTAAGTATGTGTAAGTGTACTTTATCTCTATAATCTCTCTCTAGATCATTGTGAAAGTAGCAGCGCTGAAGCAGCATTTTTTTTCGTGATTTGTATGGGCAAGTGCTCAGCGTCATGAAGTTGCCCATATAACAGTTAAAAAGTTACACTTTTAGTGCTGCTATTTTCACAGTAAGGTATATTACAATCCACATAAAATATACGTCTAATAAATCTAATAAATGACCCTTTATTTTCCAACTTTCTTTTTCTCCTCAGATACACTTTGTGTTTGTAAAAAGTATATGTATACTAAGAAGTAGAACTCTCCACTTAGGTACTTATATTTCGATGAACATTTTACCGAGAAACAAAGCATAAGTTTGCAGCGAGATTCGTTGTCCTAATTTTATGTATTGTTTTAAGTAAGGCTGTTCGTTACCTAACGTATACACGAACAGATACAAGGTAAACTTTAGAACCTGGGCCTTACTGGGCCTGGGCCTTACTCCGAATCAGATCGGTTTCGAGTCTGCTCCCTATTCCCGAGTTCCCGATGCAATCAAGAATCGAACTCGATCTCAGTAGGATTTGGTACCTCTGTCAACTTCACTAACGTACGTTCGTGCGGTGGCTCAATTTGTTAGTAATACGATATAATATTATTATTACTGCAATGTTTTCACGATGGAAGCAGCACCAGCATAGACAGTAAACAAAAAGTTTTGTTCGACGTTTGACAACATTTCTGTCAATATTCTAATATCAAATATTATGACGTGTGCAACATGGTCGGATTGTTTACTGCATGTGCTAGTGGCGTCATCTACTCGAAACATTGATTTTTTCTCGATTCTTATTATTAGAATCGAGAAGTTTGACGTAATGAAGCGATTCGATATCGCTTCATTACGTCAAACTTCTCGATTCGAGTTTGTTAGGGTTACGGAACGCGCTATCCAAATTAAGTTGGTTCGATTCTCGATTGTGTAAGAAGTGAGGGCATAAAGTAAAAATTGAAAAAGCATATTTTCAAAGATGCAAAATACAGATGGGGTTAGTTATGGTGAAAGCTTTTGGTTTCGGAAAAGTTGAGTTGTGACTTGTGAGATAAATTAAATTTAACTTAAGCAATATTTCTGGCATATTATGAGACACAGTCATTGCGTATCTTGAATTACGTAATGGGGTAGGTGTACTTCATGCGCTGCTATAAAATTTATACAAAAATTATTTCGCATATTTCTGACGTTTTGAACAAGTTATTAAAAAGTTGCTTTTGAGTTTTGTATCATCATCCCTCGGAGTTTTGATTACTTAAATAATAAAGTTTATATGAAAAGCAACTCCTAACTCACAGAGAGTTTAACATTTTGTTTGTTTTAATATGAAGATTAATGTACCCATTATATTTTGTTTTCCATATTTTGTATTACACTTTGGCGAATTGCAAAACATACGCAAAGTCTCGAAACTGAATAAATATAATATTCATCCTTTAATTAAAGAACAGATAATTTTTAAAGTAATGTTTGTATTGTAACTTGTAAGAAGTGAGGAACATGGTTGTGTTTATAGATTTTTGTTATATTATTTAGTCCAGTTGTAGTCCGCAATTTCGCAGCCGATTCTTATAGTACTTTCAACGTATTATAACTTTCCTATTTACGTATTACGTCGTTTATAGAAGCCCTAATAGAAGTCTACGAGTAGTACAACTCGCATTAAAAACCTATAAAACAAAACACGTTAGCTGATACAAACAACTTAAGAACTTTCTTGTTATTGAGCATTCGGAATATAAATTATACTTATTTAGATTTTGGGACATGTTTTTGCTTTCTTATGATTAAACTTATTTCGATTATGTTTATTACTTTATGTCATCGAATTAGTATACTGCAGTGTAGAAGGATGACACTCATACATGGCGAATTCGACCAAACTGGATTAAAATTTTACTCAAGTTTAACTGTTTCCTAATCTAGTAAAATGAAAGAAAGTGAAGATACCCTAGATTAAATTGAAGGGGTAAAATTATTATCATGATAGTTGCACGAGTGCAACTTCAAGTTTGGTTCAATCGGGCCTAAATAAGGAAAATTGTATGACCGCACCGACGTAACAACCAACGTAGCATAGCATTTAGTACGCGATTTCGATGACATACCGGTATTTTTGTGAAATCATTATTTTATTTAGTTACTCTTCTGTAGTATTTATAATTCACTAGCGACTAGTTGGTGCCTGAAACTTCATTGCGAAATAAGCTTAACACGCGAGAACCGTACATTTTTAGAAATAAAAAGTATTCTATATTCTTTCCCAGGACTCAAAGTATCTCCATACGAAATTTCAGCAATCAAGAAGTAGCGTGTTAAAGCCAAGTTCAAGCAAATGAACTGACAAGCCAGCACCGAGTGTATCATTACAGGAACCATTTGGTGAATGGTGCCATACATTTTAATATCACGTTGGTAATAGTCTGTATTGGTTCATTATGGGCCGATCTCTAGTCTGCATAACATTTGAAAATAAAATGCAATTTGTTTTACGTCGTAAACTTCGTAAACAGAAATATTAAACGCCGTTGTTTACAACCTTCAGACTCGAGATGAGCAATCCTTTGAGAACACTTACATAATATTGTAGTCTTTTCCTATTTTTGCATTTAGTATAATATCTATAATTCTCTATTTTATAAACGAGCAAGTTGTTTTCTCATGAAATGAGAATTTTCCTCTGAGACTATTTCAACACGGGCATTTTCTAATTTCAAAGTATAGTATATTTTAATTTTTAACATAATTAAAACGGTTTAAATGCTTCATACTTAGTTCAGACTACATACTTAGGTACAACCTAAGTACTTCCGAGAAAACTTCTGTACTCATAACAATTATTCAAATAATGAAACATTTTAGTTAAAATGAACTATGAAAATGCAGTCACATACTTACTAACTACGACTACGAATTAAAGAACTTATTTGACAACAAACAAAAAACACTCAGTGACAAGCTGGACAGCCCGCTCCTGAAGTACTGGGTCCGTGCACACGTGCATGTATCCGGTACGCCAGAGGGTGGCAAATATTTAAATTAATTATTTCCTTTTAGTTTAAGAATTTTTCTATGGGTTGTTGCCTGAAATAAACGTATTTTATTTATTTATTTATTAAAAGGCGGGCGCGTTCAATACTTAGCCTAGACGGGCAATAATATTGCACAATATGTGATATTGCATAATAAAATTTATCGTCTAGGGGCCCACTTAGGCTTCCATTCACTGGAAAATTACGATGCAAGTTCTGGTAGAAACTATAAAGCGTCTACTCATAGCTGTATTGTGAAAGATTAAAGTCTTTGTGAAAGACTAAATATTATATTTTAGCCATTAGATACAGTGCAAGGACGTTTGACGTTACGACTTACGACGAAGGTAAAAAATAATTATTTTTATACCAAAACCCGGCTATAGTAACTATTGCGCGCATAATGAATAATTAATTGTTTTTCGATTATTCTTATATAACCGGCGGATCATAGCCCCAAAATATTTTAAATACAATTTTACCTAAATTTACATAACAATAATACGAGTAATTAAATAAAGCATTATTTATTTTATATCATTAAAAACCAGGAAAATTATCCTGCAGCTCAGCAATTACAACGGTAATTAGTGGTTTTTCTTTTCGTAAGAAACTTAGATGAGATTTAGCGGGAAGGAAAAGAGCATGTGACCTACATACCACGAGAAAATTCCCACTTAATTTCAACAGACTGACGTGAAAGTAAATAGGCAATTATACAGGCTGTGAGAAAAGTAATGTGTATACAACGTGAAATTTTAGTGGTTGTTTTCCCGCAGCAGGACGATTTACCTATTATAAGTAGTACTATCTAATCATGTAAGTTATTTTTTTTAAACACAAAATATTTTGTATGACGTGCTATGGCAACTTTATGCCGATAGGTGCGAGCGGCTATGGATCCGGCCGAATTTTTTTTTAATGATTTGAACAAAAAAAATTTCACAAATCTATTGTACTACTAAGATATAATCATTTTACTGCGGGAAAACAACCATTAAAATTTCACGCAGTGTATTATGTTCCTTGTTATAGAGTTTACTTTTTACTTTGAAAATAGTTAAAAAAAATAAGAAGAAAGTTTACGGCGTCGCCAAATTCGTCGTTTATCGCGCGGGAACCGTACATTTTTCTGGGATAAAAATTATAACCCTATGTCGTTTTCCGGAACTTAAAGTATCTCAAACCAAATTTCAGAAAATTTGGTTCAGCGGTTTGAGCGTGAAGAGGTAACAGACAGATAGATAGACAGGTATACAGACAGACACACTTACGCATTTATAATATTAGTATAGATTTAGGTACATAAATGTTCAATTAAAGAAAATCAAATTAGTAACTGAATGCAATGATTGTAATGCTAGTAGATTTTTAAGGTTATAGATAGGGTCTTAGTAATACCCGTTTATATACCCTATTACTAAGACTTCGTTGCCTGTCCGTCTGTCCGTCCGTCTGTCTGTCTCCAGGCTGTAATTCAAGAACGGTAGTAGCTATAGAGTTGAAATTTTCACAGATTATGTATTTCTGCTGCCGCTATAACAACAAATACTAAAAACAAAATAAATTAAATATTTAAAGGGGGCTACCATACAAAAAACGTAATTTTTCAAACATTTTTTGTTCGGTATCAATGATGACAGCAGATAGGCACCTGAAATGTTCACAACATACTCAGCTGTATTTATACTTTCCTAATTAATAATAAAATTTAAATAAAATAAATAAATAAAAGGGGGCTCCCATACAAAAAACACAATTTTTTACTATTTTTGCTCTATAACGGTACGGAACCCTTCGTACGCGAGTTCAACTCGCACTTGGCCGATTTAGCCGACTCCACCACTGATCGACAATGTCGCAATTCGCTTCGTATACATTATACGAATGACACAAGTTTAAATTGTTAGCCACGTGTGCACTCGGAGCGTATCTTTAATTTCCTTTGATCAAAGGTTAGCAAACCATCTGACACGAGAGTATATTATGCTCGCTAAAACCCATTTTAATATAATTAAAATGAGTTGAAGAGGTTGGCGGGAATTGCATTCTCTAGATTTAACCCAGAAAGCCCTTGGCTTTGATCTAAATCTCGGTGTCTTTATGAGCTACGTCGCATATTTTGTAATCATATACTGCTTTTTTAGCAATATTATCAAATTACTAGCTGCTCTCCGCGATGTCGTCTGCCTGAAGGCTCTATAGCACCAAAAGTGATAGCGTGACAATATTATGTAGCCTATAAGTTGACCCAATCTCTTAGTAATATTCATGCAAAATAAATAAAATACTTTTTGAGTTTAAGCCCGAACATACATACAGATTACAGACAAATAGACAAAAATTCTAAAAACTTTGACTTTCCTACGATTTATTATATCTATGTACTTAGTAGTAGTAGAATTAAAAAAGTTGACTATTTTAATAATTATTATTGATAAGACTATAACTTTCGTATATTATATCTTCTCTGCTTTATTCAAAACCGGGCAAATAGTTTGATGGTTACGATAGAACAAAAATGACGTACAAAAATACTTTTTTGGTATATAGCCCAGTCAAGTTAGACAATTATTGAGGTTGCATAAATTCGCACCAAGCTGAAAATCGATAGTATTGTTTAGAATGTGATTACAGGTATTAGTATAAAGCCATAGAACTTTAGAAGTATAGATTGTTACTATACAGAATATATTATAAAACTCAAAGGTGACTGACTGAGATGATGATCTATCAACGCAAAACCCAAACCACTGGACGGATCGCGCTGAAATTTGGCATGCATCCGCTAAGAAAAGAATTTTGATAAATTCCAACCCGAAGGGGTTAAAATAGGGGATGAAAGTTTGTATAAAATAATACTTCTTAATGCGAGCGAAGCCGCGGGCAAAAGCTCGTACAGAATATGCTGCTTGTCTTAAAGTCTTATCACATGCGGATTAGCGAAACGAATTGTCACAGACTATCGCACTAATGTGAGAGAAATGGACAAGCTGCTCTGTCGTCGAGCCAAAGTACATCAGATAAACAGGATTAGGACTGTCCTTGCATTTTATAGGGCAAATGGGCCTCATGGGATTTAAAGGGTAGGTCGTTGACATGTCATTTCGGTCCGGTAAAGCTGGATAACCTCGATGTGAAAATAGATTTGTGAATTCCCGAGAATTCTAATTATTGTGGGGGGATTAGAACACGCATGTGTGAAAAGTATTGCTTGGATTTTTTTACGTAGGCTGCGCTAAACTCACGTAAGCATATTATGTAATCGGACTTTCGTAAGATGTCAGGATAATATTATGTAATCGGACTTTGGTGAAGGTACGTAGACCGCCAGAGTGGAATGGGAGAGGGACTAATACCTCTCCATCTACCGTATGGTGAATCTCCATGCGTGCCTGCTGTCTCGTTTTAAGTCTGCCGGCACTCTCGGAGTGCAACCTGCCGTTTCTTTTCTATATCTGTTTACGTGTAAGGTCTTTTAAAATGATGCAAGAAGCGAATGTCAATGCGAAAGTGTGATGATGTTGATATTAATATACCACACACTACATATATTAAAATCAACGAAGCTCAGTGTACCGTGGCAGGCCGTTAAACTTGAGAGATTTACGACACTATCATAACGCCCGTGATTTACAGCCTTAAGGTTATAGGGCGGGGAGATACAAAGGACTATTCTTCAAGGGTGCGTTACCCTACTGGGCATTATCATCATCATCCTTGTTTTTGATAACGCAGAGGAAACCCTTAATGGACGCCTCGGGTTAGGGACGTGCCTCAGTTAGCCGAAGCTTCCCGGGTGTATGTGGGAGTGGACTGTGGGACAACCATCCCAATCTTGGGCAGCTCTCATTCTCTGTCTGCCTTTTTCAAATCGTTGGTCCTTCGAGCTGCAGTACGTCTTAAATACAAAGGATTATTCTTAAAGGGTGCGTAGTAAGGCATCATCATGACTATCCTACCACTGATAAACGCAGCTGTTCTCCTCCAGTGAGCACCAACCATCCCGATGTTGGGCAGCCCTGATTTATCCTCTATCTGCCTTCTTCAAATCGTTAGTCCACGCGTAATCTATCGTAACTACTCTTGGACAGGTATTCGATAGAAGCTTGGCAGTAAATGGCAAAATTTTATTGCGCAACAAATAAAGATGACAAGTGATTATATTATAACAAGAGAGATGTGCAGATGGCACCAGTCACAGCCATACATTTCATATCATAGTTATTTACGTATTACGAATTTCATAACTTTTTTATATTTAGAAAGTAGTACTCTGATTCTGTTATTTTTCTACAGTGATAGAGCTTAGATCTAGACTCTAGTTAAACAGAAAAATATATTTTTCATTGACGTCAGACAGATGTCAAACGATATAATATTTTATTGTTTCGCCCAAATCATATTCACCAATAGCTATGTCCACATTGTGCCCTTTCATCTTCAATTTTCATAATCTTTTGACATTTCGAATGTCAAAAGATCATGAAAATTGAAGATGAAAGGACACAATGTGGACATAGCTATAGGTGTGTTGCCTTGACTTTTGCGATGCTTTTCAATAAATACGATAAAATTTCTCAATTTCCGTTAAAAAATACAAAATTTTCTGATTGTTGGTGTGAAAAATGGTATAAATTTATCGCGACAACAGCGGCATTCTGAACATTTGTTTGGGGATTCGTTTAATATATCGCCGCGAGTTGTAAATCACAACTTGTTGGGGTGATGGAGGTTGTTGCGCTGAAAACGTAGCGATTATTGAACAGATGCGATGTCCCTTTTGGATGACTGAACTTATATAACGCTTACTTAAGTTCAACACTACTGAAGCAGTTGCTTTAGTGTTGTTATAAAAATTATAATTGAGACGAATCTAAAATTACAAGCAGCTTTTGTCGCCATTGGGCTCTAATATTAATAATTTGCTTATTTGTGTGCATTATATAGACTCGAAACCTCAAGATAATATAATGATGCCTATTATAAAGTGTAATTTTTATGACATTGCATTGCATTGCATTTCATTTCGTTGCCGCGTTGTATAATTTCGATATAACACGAAGTGTCGTGATAAGCCTACAGCGTAGCACAAAGCGAGCTACGCTGCTACGTGATAGCTCTACGGCGTAGCACAAAGCGAGCTACGCTGCTACGTGATAGCTCTACGGCGTAGCACAATGCGAGCTACGCTGCTACGTGATAGGCCTACGGCGTAGCACAATGCGAGCTACGCTGCTACGTGATAGCTCTGCGGCGTAGCACAATGCGAGCTACGCTGCTACGTGATAGGCCTACGGCGTAGCACAATGCGAGCTACGCTGCTACGTGATAGCTCTACGGCGTAGCACAATGCGAGCTACGCTGCTACGTGATAGGCCTACGGCGTAGCACAATGCGAGCTACGCTGCTACGTGATAGCTCTACGGCGTAGCACAATGCGAGCTACGCTGCTACGTGATAGGCCTACGGCGTAGCACAATGCGAGCTACGCTGCTACGTGATAGCTCTACGGCGTAGCACAATGCGAGCTACGCTGCTACGTGATAGCTCTACGGCGTAGCACAATGCGAGCTACGCTGCTACGTGATAGGCCTACGGCGTAGCACAATACGAGCTACGCTGCTACGTGATAGGCCTACGGCGTAGCACAATGCGAGCTACGCTGCTACGTGATAGCTCTACGGCGTAGCACAATGCGAGCTACGCTGCTACGTGATAGCTCTACGGCGTAGCACAATGCGAGCTACGCTGCTACGTGATAGGCCTACGGCGTAGCACAATGCGAGCTACGCTGCTACGTGATACCTCTACTACGTAGCACAAAGCGAGCTTACGCTGCTACGTGATTGGCTTACGATGGAGAAGCGTAAAGTGTTGTTTACTACGTTGTTGGCCTAGTTTTAAAATAATATTAAAATATAATATTATATTCTTATAAGTTTTTATGTTGATATATTAACAATGATTTTTTAATTTAAACCTTGCTCATAAAAAGAAAAAAAAATACTCCTATTAATCCCTACATTCTATCGAAAATATTCGAAGCATCCAGAACAAATTGAATTTTATCGTACCGATATGAAAAACAAATATTTATATTTCGATGTTCCGGCTAGGGAGCGGAAAAAATAAACCCAAGGGTTGATTCGAACGGTCGTTTTTCTTAACTAAACCTCTGTTTTTTTCATTTAAAGTGATTTCTGATTAACAGTTCCTTGTCGTAGGTTCCTTGCCATTTTTTCAGCGATATATTACATACTATCGAGTTAATAATGTATAAAAAACTAGATAATATGTATTTAACATACTGTAAGAGCAAACTTACAAAAATGTATTTACGTATACTTAAATAGGTCAGTTCGTTGGGTTATTACATGCGTGTTACCTAACCCAAAAGTTCACAAAATTCAGGTGTGGTTTTAATATTTAATGGCAATCTGCACGTGTTTTAAACCCAGAAATCTTGTGTTTATGTATCCTTGACCCGATCCAGTATGCAGCATTATTAAATATTAACACGACACATTTGGACAAGAAACTAATTTAGAATAGAAAACTCTGCAGGGCTCTTTTAGTTAAACTAGAGATCGCCTAATGTTTGAAATTCGACCTTAGTTTCAACGACATTTGGACTACTACCTTGGTGGGTAGGAAAATATGACGTGAAACTTGCTTCAAGGCCCGTAGCCTAATCGATTTTTTTCAGATTATAATTTTCTAAATTTAATCAGTAAGATTTATACTGACGAGCATTTCCGGCTGTGTGAGCCCGGCCTGAGGTGAGGTACTTAAAGGTAACTGGGCATAATCTGAATTGAGTCCTAGCCTACATTTCATTCTGTGTGGTTTTTTTTTTTAAACCGTGGGAGAGTTCTAAAATCAACTATGATTCAAAATATGTGCTTAACATCAATTAAGTATTGTAATCAAGAAAAACGTATCAATTAAGTATTGTAATCAATAAAATAACAAACGCCTTCTAACAATGTACGGCCAGGGACTAGCATTAGCTGTCTCTTTCGCACGATAGACGAGTTTTTTTTTTTTTTTTTTTTTTTTTTTTTTTTTTTTTTTTTTTTTTTAGGTGGACACTATCGTGCCTACAGATATTGATTTTGTTGAATAAAAACTATATTAATTCTACACATTTGTTTTATTTGGAAATACATCAGTCTATCACTGTATTGGTAAGAAGGAATTAGTTTTTATATTTTAGTTGCCCAACAGACTTGTATTGTTAGAGCCAGCAGATGAATACGATGAGTTTAGTTGCTCATAGACCAATTCCTCTGTGTGATTAAGACACCCATTCAATACAATTAGTCGAAAAATGTGTTATCACTAGAGGATATCACTTATATTTTATTTTCAATTTTTGGGCAGATTCCCATCTTCCACATTGATGCGACATATATTTTCGTAAACTAGGGATGTGTATCTAAACATCCAAACTAATTTTGTTTCTGTAGGCCGTGGGTAAAATTTCCATACTAAGGTGCCCAGTGACCTTTAGATTATGAATCTTAGATTATGTATATAGAAAACCTTTAGGATACAATATGTGGTCAACATGTGCCAAAAAACGCGTTTAATATGAGAAAATATATAAAATACAGTATGTTTTTTAAATCCTACTATATATATAATAATAATAATAAATATTATAAAGGCGAAAGTTTGGATGTATGGATGTATGGATGTATGGATGTATGGATGTTTGTTACTCTTTCACGCAAAAACTACTGAACGGATTTTAATGAAACTTTACAATAATATAGCTTATACATCAGAATAACACATAGGCTATAATTTTAACCGACTTTCAAACTGGAGGAGGTGTTATGTTCGTTTTTTTATGATCAACGATTACTCCGCCGTTTATGAACCGATTTTCAAAAATTTTCTTTTGGTGTATAGGGCATTATCCCAATTTGGTATCATATTCACAAAATAAATATTATAAAGGCGAAAGTTTGGATGTATGGATGTATGGATGTATGGATGTATGGATGTATGGATGTTTGTTACTCTTTCACGCAAAAACTACTGAACGGATTTTAATGAAACTTTACAATAATATAGCTTATACATCAGAATAACACATAGGCTATAATTTTAACCGACTTTCAAACTGGAGGAGGTGTTATGTTCGTTTTTTTATGATCAACGATTACTCCGCCGTTTATGAACCGATTTTCAAAAATTTTCTTTTGGTGTATAGGGCATTATCCCAATTTGGTATCATATTCACAAAAATAGTGACCTGATGAAGGAATCCATGGGTAATCGAGGGAACTCCTCAAAATTTATATGGAAACATGTGGTGACTTCGGTTTCATGAGAAGTATTCCGAGCATATGCTAACAACAAGTAAGATTTTGAACCCAGCGACACCCACCCATGGTTCGGAAGCTACTGGGAGAACTCCTGACGCTTTATAGATACACGCTTGAGAGTTTCGGCGTTGATTTAAGATCGGAAAGCAGATGCTACTATGCAAATTACATTAGTTATCATCATCATCATCACTACCATATTAAATACCATCAACCGTGCATCGTCCCATGATACGTTTCATAGTCTTTTAGATAGAGACTCGAGTTTGTCAAGCAATTAAAAAAATTATCAGAGGAAAATATGGAAAAACCGGGAAAATTATTAGAAAGGGTTTATCTCTCGAAGTACTGGAGCATTTTTTATATTATTTGTCACAGATATAGAGTAGACCACGTGAAGGGACATCTAACTCATTTTTTCATAACTATTTTTTGCGGAAAAATGTACGGTTTTCGTAAAATTCCTAATTTACGCGGGCGAAGCCGCACGGGACATCTAGTGTAGTATAATTTTTAAATGATTACTTAGTATAACATACTATACTAACCACCGTGATCATTTAAAAAAATCATCATGTACACTGAGTTGTATACATTGTGGATATCAACTGCAAATTAAATTTAGTTTGACATATTTTTGATATAGCTAGCACATTTTACTTCGATTTTATTTAAAAAATACCAATTACGTGAGTTAAACCAATAAAATAGGAAGTGTTAAACAATTGCATGCACGCGTTTTTATAACACAAAACGGCCATAACTCTGTAATTGATATGGAGTACGCAAACCTACAAGTGGTAATTATTATAGTAGCTACTAATTGACGCCCGCGACTCCGTTGCGCCAAAATTCGTTTATCACGCGGAAACCGTACATTTTTGAGGATAAAAAGTAGCCTATGTCCTTTTTCGGGACATAAAGTATCTCCATGACAAATTTCAGTTAAATCGATTTAGCGGTTTGGGAAGAGGTAACAGACAGACACACTTTCGAATTTATAATATTGGTATGGATTCCACGGGTCGGTTGATTTCGTCAGAGGGTTTGTAAGGATTAATTTGTATTAATACTAGCTGTCCCAGCAAACACCGTTTTGCCATATAAAGTATTTCGCCCATATTATTATTTTATTGAAGTGACTAAATAAGTACATCCACCAGCACCATGGCAACGTCCATTGCTATTCCTTCGTACAAACAATGGTCGCCGTCAGTCTCAAGTGGTAATAATTTACTATTATATTTTATTTAACGAAGGCACTTATCAATATAAAAAGTAGCCAGTAGCCGATTCTCAGATCTACTGAATACGCATATAAAATTTGTTAAAAATCGGTAAAGCCGTTTCGAAGGAGTACGCTAACTAACATTGTGACACGAGAATTTTATAAATAAGATTATCAATATGAAAGTGTGTCAGTCGGTTGGTCTATCAATTTTGAAACAATCCGGCACTTATCTGGAAGTGGTCAAACAGGCCCTCATTGTTACAGCTATCCGTAATATTTTTTTTTGTATGTTATTTATCGTGTACCTGTAGTTAAGTGCGACACAACTGAGGTTTTAATAATATTTTGTCTCAACCACTTACGGGATTAAAACATTTTTACTGCAATTCCGTTTTTAAATGAACGGCCATTTTTAGGGTTCCGTAGCCAAAATGGCAAAAAAGGAACCCTTATAGATTCGTCATGTCTGTCTGTCTGTCTGTCTGTCTGTCTGTCTGTCTGTCTGTCTGTCTGTCTGTCTGTCTGTCTGTCTGTCTGTCTGTCTGTCTGTCTGTCTGTCTGTCTGTCTGTCTGTCTGTCTGTCTGTCTGTCTGTCTGTCTGTCTGTCTGTCTGTCTGTCTGTCTGTCTGTCTGTCTGTCTGTCTGTCTGTCTGTCTGTCTGTCTGTCTGTCTGTCTGTCTGTCTGTCTGTCTGTCTGTCTGTCTGTCTGTCTGTCTGTCTGTCTGTCTGTCTGTCTGTCTGTCTGTCTGTCTGTCTGTCTGTCTGTCTGTCTGTCTGTCTGTCTGTCTGTCTGTCTGTCTGTCTGTCTGTCTGTCTGTCTGTCTGTCTGTCTGTCTGTCTGTCTGTCTGTCTGTCTGTCTGTCTGTCTGTCTGTCTGTCTGTCTGTCTGTCTGTCTGTCTGTCTGTCTGTCTGTCTGTCTGTCTGTCTGTCTGTCTGTCTGTCTGTCTGTCTGTCTGTCTGTCTGTCTGTCTGTCTGTCTGACTGTCTGTCTGTCTGTCTGTCTGTCTGTCTGTCTGTCTGTCTGTCTGTCTGTCTGTCTGTCTGTCTGTCTGTCTGTCTGTCTGTCTGTCTGTCTGTCTGTCTGTCTGTCTGTCTGTCTGTCTGTCTGTCTGTCTGTCTGTCTGTCTGTCTGTCTGTCTGTCTGTCTGTCTGTCTGTCTGTCTGTCTGTCTGTCTGTCTGTCTGTCTGTCTGTCTGTCTGTCTGTCTGTCTGTCTGTCTGTCTGTCTGTCTGTCTGTCTGTCTGTCTGTCTGTCTGTCTGTCTGTCTGTCTGTCTGTCTGTCTGTCTGTCTGTCTGTCTGTCTGTCTGTCTGTCTGTCTGTCTGTCTGTCTGTCTGTCTGTCTGTCTGTCTGTCTGTCTGTCTGTCTGTCTGTCTGTCTGTCTGTCTGTCTGTCTGTCTGTCTGTCTGTCTGTCTGTCTGTCTGTCTGTCTGTCTGTCTGTCTGTCTGTCTGTCTGTCTGTCTGTCTGTCTGTCTGTCTGTCTGTCTGTCTGTCTGTCTGTCTGTCTGTCTGTCTGTCTGTCTGTCTGTCTGTCTGTCTGTCTGTCTGTCTGTCTGTCTGTCTGTCTGTCTGTCTGTCTGTCTGTCTGTCTGTCTGTCTGTCTGTCTGTCTGTCTGTCTGTCTGTCTGTCTGTCTGTCTGTCTGTCTGTCTGTCTGTCTGTCTGTCTGTCTGTCTGTCTGTCTGTCTGTCTGTCTGTCTGTCTGTCTGTCTGTCTGTCTGTCTGTCTGTCTGTCTGTCTGTCTGTCTGTCTGTCTGTCTGTCTGTCTGTCTGTCTGTCTGTCTGTCTGTCTGTCTGTCTGTCTGTCTGTCTGTCTGTCTGTCTGTCTGTCTGTCTGTCTGTCTGTCTGTCTGTCTGTCTGTCTGTCTGTCTGTCTGTCTGTCTGTCTGTCTGTCTGTCTGTCTGTCTGTCTGTCTGTCTGTCTGTCTGTCTGTCTGTCTGTCTGTCTGTCTGTCTGTCTGTCTGTCTGTCTGTCTGTCTGTCTGTCTGTCTGTCTGTCTGTCTGTCTGTCTGTCTGTCTGTCCGTCCGCATTAAGATTTTGATGCAAAAATGGAAAAAATATTAAAAATTTTAGGGGTCCCCATAGGTACAACTGAAACAAAAAATTTTTTTTTTCATCTAACCTATGCGTGTGGGGTGTCTGTGGATAGGTCTCCAAAAATCATATTGAGGTTTTTCATATCATTTTTTTCTAACCTGAATAGTTTGCGAGAGAGACTCTTCCAAAGTGGAAAAATGTGTGTCCCCCCCCCTCTAATTTCTAAAGTAGAGGCATGATAATTCTAAAAAAAATATATGATGTAGATTACTATAAAAACTACCAACGAAAATTGGTTTGAGCGAGATCTAGCCAGTAGTTTTTTTTATACGTCATAAATAGTAAAGTACAACTGAAACAAAAATTTTTTTTTTCATCTAACCTATGCGTGTGGGGTATCTATGGATAGGTCTCCAAAAATCATATTGAGATTTCTCATATCATTTTTTTCTAACCTGAATAGTTTGCGAGAGAGACTCTTCCAAAGTGGAAAAATGTGTGTCCCCCCCCCTCTAATTTCTAAAGTAGAGGCATGATAATTCTAAAAAAAATATATGATGTAGATTACTATAAAAACTACCAACGAAAATTGGTTTGAACGAGATCTAGCCAGTAGTTTTTTTTATACGTCATAAATAGTAAACCTTAATCTAAATTTCATTAAATCGACTGAAATATAAAAATAAATCAAAAATATTTTAATTTCATAAAAATAAACCTTATTGCTGCTGCGGAACCCTCCATGGGCGAGTCCAACTCGCACTTGGCCGCTTTTTGTTGTTTAAGCACACCGGGTATTCACAGACGAGCTATAAAGGAAAATTACATTTTACGACAACTTTTACGATTAAAATTTTGGGACGCAATAAATAATAATAATTTTAAAACTCCAAAAATACTTAAATTTGAATTATTAGACATAGTAATAGCACAATAGACATAACTAAACAGTACCTCGACTTCAGATAAAGTTTTTCTATAATTATTAAAAATCAATAATGTGTAATTTACATATTTTACGTAATATAATGATTTTCTAAGATTGCCGAACCTATGAAATAAGTATAAAGGTATAAAAAAATTCTTAAAAAAAATAATGCGTATTAGTGTTTGGCGGATCGCAAAAAATCTACGTTTTTTGCGATCCGCCAAACCCTGGTTTACCCGGGTTATTGAGTACCGGGAAAACCCGGGCTCGATGCCGTGGACACTCGCAAGATCAGAAGAGTTGCAAGTGCGTTGCCGGCCTTTAATTTTAAGAGTAATAAATAATAATTAAGCAAAATTTACCTATTCTTAAAATAACATGCGTCACTATTATCCCATACAATAAAGTAAATTATAATAATAGCTCCGACACTGGTTTCGGTGACGGTGGCCGGTTTCATTGAAACCAGGCCAGCTACGCAGGAGTAATTTATAGTGGCCAAGCGTGTGCACAGTACACAAGAGCACTCTCTATTCCTTTTACTCTCATAACCCAGTGGGACGGCAGACCGACACGACCGGCGAGAGATGAGGGGGGTGAGCCAAAATGTTTTCGTTTTCGCTTCGTTATAGAATCGCCGATGAAAATGTATGGAATTGACATAAGCGTTCGTTAATATGACGTTGACGTTCGACTCGTCTTATGTCAGTTCCATACATTTTGATCGGCGATTCTATAACGAAGCGATAACGAAAAAGATTCGGCTATAGGTCCAGGTGCAGGACCGACTTTTTACATGCCCATCCGACGCATGGATCATCTTACTTGTCAGACAATCAGGTGATCAGCCTGCAAGGTATAAATTACTCAAATGTTAATACAGACTGAAACAATGTAATAATTACATAAACATTTTGTAATACAAATAGGGACTTTATTGCAAAAATAATACTCGAATGAAATGAGTTTTATAAGGCGGTCGTACGTAATCTATCTCATAACATTAGGTTCCGAAGTTGCGTGAAATAGAGCTGGAATCCACTCCATTGTCCTTCGTGAGTTCGGTCCCTCACAAAGTACTATTCCAGAAAACCCATTTTCTTTATGCCCTCACGCGTTAAAAGCTTAAAGAAATGAGCACCCTAAAAGTCTATAAAACGTTACATGACCTATTATTACTAATTATACATTACCAACTAACTATAAAATGTTTATGGAACGGATAACGATATTCAATTCAAAAGTATTATGTCTATTAAAACTTATGAATAGCTTAAATTCTGTTAAAATCATCTTAATTATTATGTCCTTAAATGATACTTTATAACATGGTGGCCAAAATAGCGTTGTATGCCATGTGACATAAATATTGGTTCTTTATACATAATATTATACACGTAATAATAAATTAATAAATATTATTCTTTATTATTATGAGTTCTTAAGCAAACGCCTGAACAGGGTACAGAGATTTTATTTGAAATAATTATTGTATACTACTTTTACAAATAGAGTCTTTTAACTGTGAATCCTAGTTGCTATTTCAGGTATCAAGAATTCTTTCAAACTAAAATTAGTTTAGTACTAATAATTAATTTACTAAAATTAGTAATTTGTTTAGTAGAATAATAATAATCAATGTATTAAATATTCTACGTGAACAAAGTTGTTGGAATAACGTATAAAAAATAAAAATGTCATGAATATTATCTGGTATTATGTAAGCGGTTAACCCGAATAACCGATACGCCTCGAGTGAGCAATATATTCTCCCAAATGAACATCTCTACATCGATTCACATTCCTTTTTGAATAATAAATTGGTGCCTATAGAAATAAATGTTATCTGTTTGCAATAACACAATATTATTACGCATGTACATTATAATATCATTAATGTACAGCCCCCGTAGACAAGTGGCAAAACGCTAACGCTAGCGCTACAAAATGTATGGATTTGACATTAGTATTCGCTAGCGAAGCGATGACTTATGTCAAATCGCATACATTTTGTAACGTTAGCGTTAGCGTGAGCGTGAGCGTTTTGCCACTTGTCTACAGGCCCAGCACAGACATTAATCTAACGACACATAACTACACTTAAATTTGTAGTTTTAGCGTTTTTAACTGAAAATTAAAATACTCAATAATAGGAGTATCGTAGCTTATATTAGTACCAGCTTTTGCTATACACATAACATAACCAATACAAGCATGAAAAACTTTGCTGTAAAAATCATGAATGGATAGCCCACTACCAAGTACGGTAACTTAGTACCCAGATTTCTATTAATATAACATCAAATTACATTATCCTTCATTATTGTGATACTCTGTGTCTCCATTCACACTAATAAGAGGAAAATACGTTTCCTTTCTTAACATAGACAGACGTGGGTGGGTTAATATTTCTTAACATAAACGTTAATTTGTTTTGTACGGCCTACAATCTTACGGCCGCACCCAGAGACGAACATTAATTACTTAAATGTAATTATTAAAAAGAAATTTTGACACATTAAGAGCCTGTTTCACTACTACCTAATAGGCTATCCACCAATTAACTTGACAGATCGAGTATAGATAATCTGTCAAAAAAGTTGTGAATAACCTATTCGGCACTTTATCAGGAAGTGGTGAAACAGGCCCTAAGCCCCATAAATCTGTCAAACTCTTCATTAAATTAAAAATCATTTAAAGGTAAAGTAAAAAACCGTGTTAGATGTGTTTTAGATTGCTTGTTTTCTATGCGAGGCTGGCCCGGCCTCTCATAGAAAACAAGCAATGGAACAGCAAAAAATGGAAACGGCGTAGCGACAAAATGGTTTTTGTCACGTAATTTAAAAACCATAAATACATTTCATATAAGCTATGGACAAATTAAAGTGTATACTAGAACTAATTTATGTACAAATTTTGGAAGCTTATATCACTCTCCTCTGTTGGCAAAATAGGAATCCCTTTTTTTACAGAGGTCTTTTTGATTGATTATTCTGTGTTATAAAAGTTCACCAATCGTGTTATGCTATGGGTAATTCAAAGACAAAGACATGATGAATACTGACAGTGAACTTTAATTTTTTAGCTTTAGTCATTGCTGAGAAAAATGGACATCGCTACAGCCAAATTATCAAGGCGTCACCTTAAATTGAAGTTTGCCCCATACATTATCTTCCAAACTATTCATTAATTTGAAGTTAAATGATCATTAAATGTACATCTGGCGACCCCCTTACAGAAGCAGAACCCCCGGGGGGTTGCGAAGTTGAAAAACACTTTTGCATAAGTGCTAAGTTAAATAAATGTTTATCGAGTCTTTTAGTTACCTACTAAAATATCCATAATTTTTCCGACGTAAAACGGGTCAATTATTTTAATATCTTCCAATACTTGGTTTCGTATTTTAATTTAAAAGAATACCTTTACCTTATAAAGTGTTTTTTAGACATGTAAAGAGTAGGAGTCCACAAAAGTGATTGAGTTAAAGATAATTTTAACCAATCATTTTACTTGAGATTAAATAATCCATTTAAATACATTTTGATCTAAATAAAAAAATACGGGCGGTTGAAGTGCTTCTAAATTAAATATCACTATTAATATAAACAATTGTTTACTATTTAGTAATTTTTATATACGTACATAATACATATCAAAATGTTTTGATCATGTAACACGGGCAAAAACTTTTTTTAAATTGCGATGATGATAGATGTAAGCAAACCCTTACTAGGGTTCTATATAGTGATAAGCACGTCAACAATGAGTCATGAGGGCCGGATGCGTCAGTCGTCACGCACCTGACGTCACGTCACGTTTTCATGTCACGAATATATTGTGTCAAGACTCAAGTGTGAACATCGGCCTATATTACCAAATATTACCATAATATCCCGTAGGCCGTATCTATACAGTCGTTACAGTGGGCGTTTTGCAAATGACAGCTTTTGTTCCAATAATAATTTGCATCGAATGCATTTAAAGAGACTATTTTGGGTTTAGTGACGCAATTACACTTTGTCCTTGAAACCTATTAATAATATTATACTATTTACTATTTATTATGCTTACATGATATATTTTGTTTCAAATACATAATTATATTATTAAGTTATTCATATAAAATACTAGAAATGGCCACAACATCACAAAAATTCGAATTAACGAAATATGGACTTTTCCGTTTTCGGAATTACAAAATTCGAAATCGGAAAATGTATATTTTTCGCGGTAAACAATCGCTATACTATTACCTATAAAAATGTATCTATATACCAGTAAAGTTTAAGCGTGAAGAGTTACTAGGCGGAGAGACAGACAAAATTTCGTTTTGCCTTCTTTATTTTTAGTGTGGATAACTCACTTCTTTATTTGTGTAGAATACACAGTTGATTAAAATAGTGTAAGTAGAACCCCCCCATAAAAGATGAAACACAACATGAAATCTAAGGAAATTCGGGCTACAATAATATATTTTAGTCTTCAGGGGGCTTATTATCATACCTCGAAATTATTTTCTGGGAGCACGGCAGTACCCCGCTAAGTCAAGCATTGTCATTTTTTAAAACTATGTTACCTGTATTAAAATTCTGTTCCAATTTTACCGAGCGCCTAATCGTATTTTCTATCTCGATGATTGGTATCAATCGATAAAATTATACGCACAGACAAATTATACACACCGTACTAGTTAAACACCAATTCGTGTATAATTCTATATCAATAATAAACTAGTCCTTGTAATATACAGATGATCAAATTACAGGCAATTACGTCACGGCCTTGGCATGGAAAATACGGTATAACTACGGCAGGCTAATTCGGCTATGTGTTTATAATTCAATTTTCATCCATGAACTGTCTAGCATTCGTTTTCAGTTTAATATTGAACTTTAATTTACTACTGTGAAAATATTATTACAAACGTAAGTAGCAAAATATGTAGACCACAATCTTTTTACATTAAGAGGTCTTAAAACTTGGGAGTATAGATGGATAAATATTAATTCTTCTCTCTGAAACTACTCAAGTCTCATCTAATTTTGATTACATCATGACAAGTAATTCACACTTTATGTGCTAATGTTAAGAAAACCTATTCCTTTGAGTCGATTTAACAACTTAATCCACATTCACACTTCCACACTAGTATTATAAATGCGAAAGTGTGCCTGTCTGTCTATCTATTACCTCTTCATGCTCGAACCGCTGAACCGATTTTCCTGAAATTTGGCATGGCGATACTTTGAGAAAGGACATAGGATAGTTTTTATGACGTAAAAATGTACGGTCCCCGTGCGATAAACGAATTTTGGCGCAACGGAGTTTAAATAAAAGAATTTTTTAACATTTAGGTCATTATGAATAGAGTAGAATTTCTTACTACGAATTTAATGAATCATCACATTTAGCGTTTAGCATTTCATGGCAATTAGCTTTTATGCTGAAACTTTATTCTGTGGGATAAATAATAGCCCCTTTGGGTGTTTTCTGCTCCACTTTAAATATATTTAATCTGGGGCAAATGTATTCGTGTTATCTTAATGAAGCAGAGAGTTGCGCTTTCGTAGTTTAATGTATGGGTCGTGTAGGAGAATATACTTCCCTGAGGAAGTAGGTAGGAAGTTGAGGAACTACAAAAGTATGTCGAGGTAAAAATATCACTAAAAAGCCAAAAAATATGTTGATGAATTTCACTTTTTTCAAATCTATTGAGTAGAAAAAAGTGATATTTCCTGTATTTCCTGTATAAAATAAAGATGGACAAAAATTATGTTTATGGCCGAGCTTGCATTTGCATCTGAGGAGAGTCACCCATTCATGAGATGAAATTTTTACTTTGAGTACGACAATTATATTTTTATGTAAAATCATCTTTATGTAAGCAAAAGTAAGTACATATTATGCACAAAATATTTGTAGTTGATTAGTTACACCTTTTATAAGTCCTTACCTTATTCTGAGTTTCGTAATCTTTGCAAGAAACAGTATAAATCCATCCACATCTGAGTGCGTAGTGCGAGTTTTATTCGATCATACTCATCGAGAACGTTAACGCGAATTTGTATGGGATCAAAGCGGTATCCACGTAAGCCAGTAGGTGGCGCTGCTTTGATCCCATACAAATTCGCGTTAACGTGTTCGATGCGTATGATCGAATAAAACTCGCACTACACCCCAGGTCTAAGGACAAAATAGTCTGGCTCTTCCCATTCGGTAATTCTATAAAGTAGCGATAAAGAAAGCGTCTTGGCTAAACGGCCAGACTTTTTTGTCCTGAGATTTGAAGTGGAACTATTTTCTATTATTACCCGATGAAACTAAGAACATTTGAGCCACGGTAAATTAACCACAGGACTCGAATAATCTAATTATAATAATATCAATATCTTACAAACAGATTGTATTTTGCAGAATCAGTAGTTTCCTCAAATAAATCTTGAGTAGCTGGAAACTAGAATGAAATTTTAGCAAGCCTTTTGGAGAATTTATTTTAATTATAATATTAAATGTGCCCACTCATCAAAATACATCAAGGCGTTTTTTCGCCAGACAAAATAATTTCTCAGCGTTTCTCTCTCGTCAAAATAACCAAAGGAAAATTAATTATATTATTATCACAAGCTTACTTCAGAATAAGAATATTTATTATTTGGGAAACAGGAAGTAAAAACAATGAAATATTTGATAAAACCTTCCGCTTCTTACGAGCAAAGAACGGACATAACCAAAGAACCATTGTAACAATAAACTGAAATCGCATTTACAAAATTAATATCAAAATAGTAACAAAGCTTGATTTATAGCAGAAATTAGAGACGTTTCCAGACTAGGTATATTACCTCTATTAAAATCAGACCGCTTTTACACTCTATCATAATTAACTGAAATCTATTTCTGTGAAAGGATTCACAATCGAAGACATGAATGGATAAAGTAGGTCAGTAACAATTCGAAAACTGACGTTTTTTGCATAAATGGAGGCTCTAGGATCGGGAAAATGATTTGAAATAAAAAAATCTATGTAGCTAGACATATTCGCTAGTTGATGAAGTAGGTAAAGACTTCTTCAAATTGTGATTAATTGCTCGTAATAAAACTCGTATTCGAATTAAATTCAGAAACTTACTGCGCGGTCATTGGTCGACGGTTAAATGTAACTAAATTGTTCAACAGGTCTTGTAAATAAACAGATTTTTAAATATTCTCAGTTAAATTATTAAAGCACAAATACGTTTAACAAATTTTACAGAAGATACTTATGTCTAAAGGAATAATTAATTTTTAGTCCAGAAAAATGAGCCTTCAATATTATTACTCCTTGTAAAAGAAAACGAATTTTCATTATCGTAAAAAAATTTAATGAGATATTCAGGCAGAATAATTAATGATAACAAAATTTTATGATGCTTTAATACATTATCGAACCTAACTTTGGTTGCAGTCTCATTTGCACTAACAATAACCACTGGCATTTTAAACACTTGTTACAGACACGACTTTGCTGCTATTACTAAATGTTGTTGCAGTGACTTAGCCACTAACATGAACTGTTGGAGAAACTTTGTCACTAACGTGAACTGTTATCGCAGTGACTTAGTTACTGACATGAACTGTTGCAGAACCTTTGCCACTAGCACGTATTACTGGAAAAACTTTGTCACTAACATGAACTGTTATTGCAGTGACCTTGTCACTGACATAAACTATTGTTGCGATGTCTTTTTGACTAACGTAATCTGTTGTTTCAGGAACTTCACCGTCGTGGGAGCAGTTCGTGCGGGAGTCGTTGGTGCAGGCGGCGTGGCCGGTCGCGCTCGTGCCGCCGCCAAGAAGAGCCCTCACCGTCGACCATCAGTAAGTTCATTCATCATCATACTCATAATCAGCATTATTATCATTGTATGTCAAATTGTTGAAATTGATCTAAGGGAAATATAAAAGTTCTTAACAATTTGCTTTTTTGATGCTACGCTTGCACACCTGCGAGGACTTGGCAGCCGTCCAAAATTTCAAACGTTCACAAACGCTAGAATACCATACGCGTTTGCTCGGAGCAAGCGGCGAGGGCAGGCTTACTTTGATCCGTGTCCAGAAACCGACACAAACAGGTTGGCTACAAGCCATAACAAACTTACCTACACCCAAGCCAATCAGCCCAATTATTACACGTTTATGTTTAAGGTTTATCGAGGTGTGAAGCACTTAGCACGTGTACTAGAGTATGCCGAGTCACAGTGTGAGTTTTTGTTTCACATTCGATCGTGAACGCTTTTGGCGTTTACTAAGATTTTGTATGGAATTTGTACAGCACCACCTAGCGATGCTCAGTGAGTAATCCCATACAAAATCTTAGTAAACGCCTAACGCGTTCACGATCGATTGTGAAACAAAAAACTCACACTCAGCACAGTACATTTACACGTGCTCCACTGTAAATATTTCCACTGCTAAATATTTAGTATTGTTATTTTCACGACAACGCATAGATAATGACTACGGAGTACGGTATCCTTTCACAAATCCCGAATGAACAAAATTCATAAATTTTTAAAACCTTTTACGAAAACTGCTGGAATATTTTCCCTCGTGTCGCGAATTTTTTTCCTGAATTAGAATAATAATACTCGTATAATTTTAGAAGCATTTACTTATTTTAATTGCTAATAAATTTTGTTAGTTTACACGTGTGCCCCTAATGTTTTGAGTTACGTATACGTATTTTAGTATATTAATTAGTTAGGAAAATCTGAATTTTAACTGACTAATCAAAAATCCCTACGATTTTGGCTTATATGTGTTTAACATAAAATTTGTGAGAAAACCTCATTAACGAAATGAAGATTTTTAATTACTGATCAATGACTTCCTTTTTAACCGATTTCTTACATAAAGTGAGGATTATACATATATATTGTTATATTTTTATAACGTAAGTTGTAAAAAAAAATTCAATGCAATTTAGTCTTCATCTCCAGTTATAAAAAATATTATAATGTTTACTATAGAACAGCCGTGGGTTATCCGAAACCTCAGCTATGATAGCTGAGGTTTCGGATATCGGTATCATCAAATCCGATGAGCAGTTTTCTATCCATTCATTCTCACAAGCTCTACGATAGTGAACGTATTTAGAGATCAGTTAATTATTGGGGAAGGTACCAGAGGGTGCCGGTCAATTCATTCCGCATCGACCGCACACGGTACGAGTGCCTTCATTTATTTCCGCGCGCCGAACGTATAAATTGCCGCCAATTTAAACGGTGCTCGGATAAAATTTGTTCGTTTATTTAGCACTTAGCCTTATTTATTAGCTTCTCTCATTTGTGTTGCGAAAATATTTTCTACGGGGAGTCTTGTCTGTGCAGTAGATGGTTATTTATTAGAATAATTGCCGCACTCAGTGACGTATTACTTAAATGTAATTAGATGAAGATTTTTGACATAAGCCTCACACATTATCTGTCAAACTTTTCATTTTAATTCATAAGTTATACTTGTAAAAAAAAATAATAGATTGTAAAGTTTGAAAAAAAAAAGATCCTATAAAATAGTCTACTTGTTAAAAGTGCCTTTTTTGGAATGTTATGAGGAATACAGTTATATTATTCAAAACACAACTGTTAAATTAATTTTCAAGTTTTTTAGTCAAGGTTCTGTCAATTAATCGCGAGTTTACCCTTCTTTTTCCAAAATCCATTTAATTAAAACAAAGCAAAGATCCGACAATAGCCAAGAGGAATTCACTTTTAAGTTTAAAGCACAATCTCAATTAACTAAAACAATGAGATAGCGAAATGTTAATTTTATCAACTGAACACCCGAACCCTTATAATAACAGAATACGTTCACTGGAGACATTTTAATTAACTGTCTATAGGCAGGTGTCATAATAGTATTAGATAATATATTGGTACTGTACAAAAAATCCTTCAGTGTAACAGTCTTTTAATAGTTATGTTACACCTTTACGCTTAAATTGCCGAACCGATACGATGCAATTTGAAATGAAGATAGTTTGGGTCCCGATAAAATTGGTATAGAATAATTGCAGGGTTTGTATCAATATTTCATTAGTAGTTAGAATTGTGATAATATCGTTTGCGAGATTGTGCTCGCAATTTCGTTTGTACGGAAATATGTCTATCAAGTCAAGTATCAAGGGAACCGTTAAGGCGATATATTGAAAATAATTTTACCGCAAGGGCAATTTTATACTTAATTTGTATGACTATAAAGTCGTTAATACGCTGCGGCCAGAAGCTATCGGCTCGCTCGGAAAACATGCGAAAAAACGTAATTTTGTTTATTTAAAAAATAACTAGGAGCATTTAAGCAAAATGCTCCTAAACGAATCTGAGTTGCAAAGGTGTCTATCAATTAGACTAATTTCCTACAATACATCTATTCTCATTTAAAAATAATCTTCGAATTTCGTATTTTTAAGAGGTCATTTCGAAAATTAAATGTATCGAGGCAAAATACATTAATCGTGTTTCTGGTTCTTCTCAAACCTAGATAAGGCTATTCCTATAGTATTACTTCAAAAAGGACGTTATTTTCAATATAGCGCCCTAATGTTTTGATAGTAGATAATATACCGTACTTATCATACAAGACAAAATTGGAAACCATCAATATTTACAAAATAATAATATAATAATAATAATATCTATGGACGCCTTTACACCACGTCAGTCTGGCCTTGTGGTAAGTACCTGAAGAACTTGTGTTACTGGTGCTAGACAACCGAAATATATTCATTACTTTTATACTATACATATATTATTATTTAAGATTTTTATTATGTGATACACATATTTAAACACATCCATGACCCAGGAACTTTGAAAAACTTTTTGTTCCGTCAGCGGGATTCGAACCCGCGACCCCCGGCTTGAGCTACCAACGCGCTCACCACTGAGCCACAGAGGTCGTCAATATTGATAGTTCCCAATTTTGTCCCTCACAAATAAAAATAATTCCACACTAGATTTTCAGCGATACATGAAACAGTATAAAACGAACATTCTCGCATTCAAGAATACATTCCCAGTAAGAATTCATGAAAATAATTACATTACCCCATTAAGAAATACAATTAACGTTAATAATAATACATTTTTGTATTTACTCTGTGTATGTCTCGTAATCGTGTTTACAGGGTGTTCCAATTTAATTCGTGTTTGCGTATGTAAATACGGCTCATACGAGTTTGCGAACGGCTTCCATACAATTCCATACAGCCCGGACGAGTGCAATGTTGCTTACCATTTCCACGAGGCACGGGCACGTGTACCGATATATTACTTGTAGGGCAAACTCTCCAATTGTTAACAGTCGTCCTATTTTTGGCTATATTATTATTTCTAGGGTAAACTATCCATTGAGTTTGAGTTTGAAATTAATTGAAGAATTAAAGTTGTACTAACTTACTACTACGGAGAAATAACTGAAAATAATAGTACTTTCTGATGTAATATTTTAGGGTGTGTTCGCAATGATATTATATGTTACTAACGTATAACTGTGTACGTGTCGCTAACAAAGAATTCATTGTAAAAGGAGCGGTGATAAAAGAGCAATTTTTTGTGATTTGTATCACAAGCGTCAAAATGATCTTTTAGCGCTGCTACTTTCCTAATGAACTCTTTAATAAATTATAAGAAACAAGTATACACCCTAAAGTATTATCACTTTGTTTTGTTACACTCTAAGTAATAACGAGAATAATGAAGGCAAAGAATATAACCAGTGTAAAGGAACTCCTTTTTAAGGAAAACAATTAAAATATTTTTCTTTTACGGACATCTGTATTCTGTAATAGCTCAAGGGCGTCTTTTTAAAAAGCTGTTAGCAGAATTTTCTAATTAAAGCTTAAATTAAAAAGGGTGAAACTCAATATTAGCTCGAGAACAATTTTAACTCGATAACGTCTTCAGCATAAGAAATCGTTGCTAAGACGAATTTTCCTTTAACGATTTCTACCTAACAATAAATTCTCTTGACAACAAACGATAAACGGAGCTGTGGCTGCCATATTCTCAAGAGTATTTCAAGGTGTCCATGTAAAAACAAACCGTAAATGTTGTCGCGAAGATATCGAGAATTGTATATAAATATTTAAAACATCATACAGTAGAGTAACTCGACAGCGTTCATAAGGTGACCCTGATTAGTCCAGTCAGTGAAGTCACACTAGACAACTGCACACGTGTGTGTGTACAAGTCAAGAAGGGAATGCACAAAACGAGTCGATTCAGCCCCCTTATTATATTATAATTTTGATGAACATAAACTTCATTGTTTATTGTCACAATTTTCACATACCTAGGAACTTTTTGAGAGACTAGCGGTCGTATGAATAAAAACTTAGCGAAGCTTTACAACAGCTTTATAAGCCTGTTGTAAAATTTAATATGAATAAACGTTCTGTAACAGTGCTCTAACACCTTTTTAAGGTGACAGCTGTCAAAAATTATCGCATGTGTAATAAGCCTGATATAAACCTATTTTAAGCATAATCGTTATGAATAAACGTTTGCTAACAGTTGTTTAGGCTCGAAACGTCAAATAGGAGTTCGCTAACTTTAGTGAAGCCTCGGACCTACTTTAAGACCATTTTAAGAGATTGAAATGGACGAAATATCGAGTATTATCACGATTTCTGACATTATTGCAATTTTTGAAGGAATTCCTAGCCGCCCTCGTCGACAAAAAGTATACATATAATAAGATAATAATAAATCCATTTGACGACTTAAAAATATTTTTATTAGTACCTGCATGTTAGGGGCAGAGGGCGCTGCGCGTTGATAGTATTCCTGTTTGTCAATAGATGGTGTTTTTTAAATTTTTTTTTTGAGTAGATTTTTTTAACTCATGAAATAACTCTATTCCTTTCGGGTGTCCTTTGACACCTCTCAAGTTTTTTTTTCTACAAAATACTCATTGAATTTCATTGAATTTGACACAATATTGATGATTGAACACAATAAATTGGCACACTACCAACATTACCAAAAAAAGAATACTATAAAACGTCATCTAACAGTATTCAAGCTAGCGAAGGCTTAGCAAGCGTTTATTCATATGGAGTGTTTTAAGACGGTTTTTAACTTTAGCGAACATTTTAGTTAGAAAACTGTTAAAACCTTCACTAAGATTTTTTTATTCATACCACCGTATGTATTTAAAAACGTTGTAAATAATATTTGGACGTTTATTACTTTTTAAATTGACTTTTAGAAGTTTGAATGTCAAAATAATGGGATTGGGCTGGCCATGTTAGCCGTATGCATCCCAACCGCTGGGCAAAGATATCGACAGAGTGGGTACCTGAAGATGGAAGACGCAACCTTGGCCGGCCTAGGAAAAGATGGCACGATGAGCTGGAGGCGTACCAGCCGAGCTGACCAACGGTGGCGTTGGAGCTAGACAAGTGGAAGACCCTGGCCTTTGCCCAACAGTAGGATAGTATAGGCTTAAAAAAGTGGTAACTTCGCTTTGAAATGCATGAATCTAGTTACAGAGGTCTTAAAAATAATTACACTGGTTCTGTACATTTCCACTAAGGCCAACTCCAAATGGAATAAACTAACTACTTACATACTTTTTCGTGATTCTGATGAAGGCTAATTCCCCAGCATCGATCACATAAGTTTGACGGATAACCTCAAAGTTGCGCCTTTATTTTCCACCCGGCCGGAGATAGTGTCGCGATCACTCTTGTCGCGGTCGAGTAAACGAGATAGATCTAAATGTAATGCTATTTATTTTTACTAAGCCATTGAATCACTGATTAGTAGAGATGTCTGCTATTTATCTATTTTATTTCAGTACTACAAACACACGAAATGACTGAGCAATGGTCTCATAACGATTTGGTTGAGCGTTACAGCGTAAAAAACTATTATCAGAATTTATATCAATATATATTTCTTAAAGCAAAAGTTGCTTTATGTATAGTTTACGTGGTGATTCGAGGTGACTGCGGTCATTGACCTCCTATCAAAATATTTGACGCATTCCATTGTTTTCTACGCAACTAAAAATTATGCAAAAAAAATATGATCTTATTTGTAAATATGCACATGATGTAGGGCTGATAATAAACTCACAAAAGACTAAATTTATACATATTCATTCAGCCCATAATGTGCCTCCCACCTCGCCCACGATTATAGCGCATACTCACGATTGTTTCCATTCAAATGTAGTGTATAATGCCTGTCAATGTCCAGCATTGGAAAAAGTAAATCAACATACATACCTCGGTCTTATAATTGACAACCGACTGAGCTGGAAGCCACACATAGACCATGTATGCTCGAAATTAAGATCTGTACTCAGTAAAATCTATATTCTTAAATACAAGTTACCCTACAGAACCTTAAGGTTATTCTACTTATCGCTGGCCCAGTCGGTTGTTAACTATGGATTGAGTAGTTATGGAAGATCATTTGAAAGTCACTTACTTAATATACATTCATTAATGTTACGCATGTTAAAAGTAATTGTACCTAAACCTGTAAAAAAGAAATTTAAAACAAATGAGGAAGGCTTATTTGAGTATTGTAATGTTATGCACATTTTTGATCTTGTTAAATTTGCTATTTTAAATGAAGTTAATGATCCTACACTATTAATAGAAAAAATAAGACCTAGCATTTTAAGACAAACTTGCAAAACAAAATTTGTCAAGCCGGACTGTAATAATTATTACGGAAGCGGAATGCTTAAGGCATTAATACCTTCGTTTGTTGAAGAGCTGCCAGAAGACCTACAAAAGTTGTATCGGGACAGGTGTAAATATAGACGACAACTTAAAAAACATCTATTATGTAAAGGTAATTAATATAATAAGTAATGATGCGACCACATCTTGTCTAGATAAACTTATTGTAGTTTTTGCGGCAAGATTTCTTATACATACTCATATTATATTATTATGTATTGAACAAAATAAATAAATAAATAAATAAATATTGTATTGACAAGGCGATATCGTATTTTGCACACATAATTTTTTTTACAGTTTATAATTTTATTTTTTTTTTTATTTTATTTTACCATTTATTTCAGGCATCTAGGCCCATAATACAGATACCTTAGAGACTAACATACATAATATGATAATAAATACCTTATGGACTAACATACATATTATTATTATTATACACTTAAAAACTACACTTTGTCACGTGTTGACGGCTACGTGACGCGCTTCGTTCCGGAGTCTCCCCCGGAACCTCAAAAACCCGAAAACAATTATCGGGATAGTTGCGAACTGTGCCTCGTTTTTCTATTATGACTATAGAACTTCATCAGAATATTGCAAGGAATTGAAATACAATAGCAGGACAATAGATATTCCTTCCAATTTATTCCTCTATGACACGTGTCACAACATAACGAGATTTCCATTTGCGATGATAATATATATACAGACCGTTTATTTTTACATACAATAACTCTTATGTCGACTACTTAAGGTACATTATCATAGCCTCCAAGGTAGTATCTCCGAAATTTCCACAACAATAGAGGTACCAAATGGTTTGTTCACGACGACATTAAAGATTAGTATTGTAAACAAAAACGTATATAATCATCAAGGCATAAATATGATAAAATAAATGGCCCCACTTCGAGGTTCTTTGGGGCCATTTTGATTAGTTTTTTATCTATTGTACCTCTAAAAAGTCTATAGCGCGGCGCGGCGTAGCATCTCCATTCTCGATACAGTGCAACGGCTACGCTAATGCCTCTAATCTCTACGGCGTAGTATGTCTACACAGCGTAGCATGCCTCTACAGCGTCGCATGTAGACAAGTGTCAAAACGCTAACGCTAACTCTAACGTTACAAAATGTAAGGGAATTGACATTAGTATTCGCTAGCGAAGCGATGACTTATGTCAAATCGCATACATTTTGTAACGTTAGAGTTAGCATTAGCGTTAGCGTTAGCGTTAGCGTTTTGACACTTGTCTAGGGGGTAGAGGACATAGAGGTATGCTACGCCGTAGTAGGTAAGCTAGGCCGTATCGAGATGAGAGCTGCTCATCTCGATACAGCCTAGCTTACCTACTACGGCGTAGCATACCTCTACGGCGTAGCATACCTCTACGGCGTAGCATACCTCTACGACGTAGCATACATCTACGGCGTAGCGTAGCGTAGCCGCGTAGTAGCGTAGAATAAGCAATGTTCAATTAATTATTATACACTTTTCTTGCACTTATTCCACTTTATTATATTAGATTTTTTTAATGAATTATTTTATAAACGACCGGTTACGAAAAAGTCATCATCAGCCGGCCTTTTTTTTTTTTTTTCCCGGAGGGGGAAATGCATTACGCATACCACTCAGGCGCAGGGGGCGACCCGAGCGGTGATGTGGGACTCCCGTAGCTAATGAGACCACGGTATACCCACTAAAACCCCCCCCCCATCTTCCGCCACGCCGCCTTTTGACGGGGCCACGGGAACGATACACACATCCGCGACCCCGCCAGCGGTCCGAAGACTCCACGATGGGCGCACAACACGTGCGCCCTCCTCCTCGGCCCCCACCAGGGCTGTAGCAGACGCCCCCCGAGTCTGCTACTTGGAGGCCATGTGGCAGATCAGGTCTGTGGCTCTGCCACCGACCACACCTCGGCCGCAGAGGATAGGGCAAGCGGCGCACCGCAATACCTACATGCCTCTTCCTCTGCGGCCCCACCAATGCCGTTCAAACGGAACGGCCAGCTCGCAGGGGGTTAGGGAAAGCGGCAACCTACCACAATGCCTCTCCCCCCCGCGATCCGTCCTCGGCCGCAGAGGATAGGGCAAGCGGCGCACCGTAATACCTACTTGCCTCTTCCTCTGCGGCCCCACCTCGGTGCGCATCCGCAGCGGACTCCTCCAGTCCGCTGGGAGCGCCCTCCTCGGGCCAGGCGGCGACACCGGCCGGCCCTGGTTGCCTCTTCGCCTCACCGCGGTTGTCCAAGCCACGGTTACTAGAGCCCCACCGCCACGACAAGGCGAGCAACCATCGGGGGGATCATCAGCCGGCCTAAGATGCGCAAACGAGAAAATATCGAGATATCTCACTCTCGTGTGTAGTTACATTGTCGATAACGACATAATGTCAAAATAATTTTTTTGACATTATGTCGATAGATTTTAACGACAGATCTACACGAGAAAAAATGTATGTCATGTTAGGGTCAATAGAGATGAAGAGAAAAGCCAACAAATATCGAGAAAACGTGTAGACAAAATTTTCTCGTTGGCGTATGCTAGGCTGGCTGGTGTCTGATGATGATTTTTTGCATTGAATGTACTATCACATGCAGTGATAGTACATTCAATATCACATCTAATAAGCAATGTTTCAAAACCCTACAAGAAATTCAAATATAGCAGAACTCTGCGCACACAATAAGATCATCTAAGCGAAATTGCAAACTGAAAGTCAGAGACAGTGATATAAAATGGAAAATAAATTGTCACAATCCACTACAGACATTGTGAGAAATTTCGTAGTTCGTGAGTTATACTTTAGGATCCTAAAACTAGAACTAAACACGGTCGAATACCGTACACGGAGGGTTAAACCAATTTTAGAGAAATATAAAAACAAACACTTAATTTAATAATTCAATACATTAAAGGATTCAAGAGGGGGGAAGGGACGCCCCCTCGCATCTCGCACCGCGTATGATGCTAGTCATTTGCTGTCGAGTTTATGGTAATTGGGCTGTCTCACGTCAAACCGCTAAGCCATTATACAGGCAGGAAAGCTAGTTAAAGCTATGTGTATGGCTTTTAAGCCATTAATGTCGGGAATAATGGAACTATAATGTTCAATCTTTAATCCATAATAATGTTATAAAAATACATTAATTTGTTTTGTGTTGGGCTAATATTGATAAGACGACCACGACTTTTGACAAAATCTTATTATTGTAATTGCAAATCGTTAGAATAAAATAGACAAGTTTATTCTATCTTATTGAGACAAAGCCAAAAGGTTGGATACTGATTTGGGTAGTCGATGGAATGTTCTATGATTGTCCCGATATTCAATAGTATCCGATATATTATGCAATCCTACCCAGTACATTTCTAGAATGAAGCAAATTATTTACATACTCGTTTTAATTATAGAAAATACTAGATGTGCCGGTGAACTTCGTGAGACTTATAAACCTTTCCTGGATTTCCACGATCGTTTAAAGACTAAAATTAGCCAAATCGGTCCAGTACTCGCTATTGAGTTATAGCGTTACTAACACAATTGAAAATCCATTTTTTTAAATATAGAAAATATATTATATTACACACTTTGATTATAGGCTACGAATTATAGGTTATTGCCTACTACTACAATCAACGCCTCTGTGGTCTAGTGGTATAGAGCGCGGCTCTTGACTCGGAGGTCGTGGGTTCGATTCCCGCGTTGGAAACATGTTATTTCCAAGTTTGGTTAGGACAATGCAGGCTGATCACCTGATTGTCTGACAAGTAAGATGATCCATGCGTCGGATGGGCATGTAAAAAGTCGGTCCTGCACCTGATCTCTCGCCGGTTGTGTCGGTCTGCCGTCCCACTGGGTTATGAGAGTAAAGGAATAGAGAGTGCTCTTGTGTACTGCGCACACACTTGGGCACTATAAAAATACTCCTGCGTAGCTGGCCTGGTTTCAATGAAATCAGCCACCGTCACCGAAACTGGTGTGGGAGCTATTATTAATCAACTATCCTAATACATTCAAAAAGTAAAACTCGAGAAGGAGCGCCAAAAAAATCATTTAGTCCCGTAACATTAGACAACTGTAACGAGTACGAAGAAAAAGCTTGGGTTTCAGATTATTGACAGGGTTCGAATGTGATACTGATTAATTGGAGTTCCTTGTACAAATTCTGAAATAATGTGTCATTTAAAAGACTACTTACACACGTCTGTCTCAACTCTCCTCCAATATACATAGAAGATCTATAAATATGGGTTTATCTATAGTATATAAATATTGTCTATATCTATAGGTAATTAGGTAGGTACTAGGTATACTACTATTGCTATGAATTTCTATGAAAATCCCTTCATATATTTTGTACACGAAGCTAGCTAGGAAATTACATTACATAGAAACCAGTAGTATCAATGCGACACGACGTTTCCTAAAGGTTTTATAATAGCTAGACATCGCCCAATGATGTAAATTTGACCTTAGTTTCAACGACATTAGGACTACTATATATTTTGTAAAAAAATATTGACTTTATCATAATATTTTTTTTCAACTCTTGTCTCTGGGATTCAGCTGATCTCAGACTGGCCGTGTAAGCATAGGCTACTTGACCTACTTTTTTCCTTCATGCTAATCGCTTCTTAATCATTCATTTTCACCAAAAAACTAATATTTTAAAATTTTAAAAAGTAGAAACTCATAAAAATGTTGATAAGAAAAATATGCCTTCTAAATGGCGCCGAAAACACTGTCCGCCATAGTGTGACGTCATATTTTTTGTATTTTATACTTTCTCTATTGAATTTTTTTATCTGCTAAACGTACAAGTCTAAAAGTGCCCGAAAATTTGAAAACAATTAAATTACATGAGAAATCATTTGTAATGTTGAAAATTTTTTTGAGAAAAGTTTTCAATTCCCAACTACAATAAATGGAGATAATATTATATAAAACTGATGTTTTATATTTTGAATTATTCAAGAAGATATATTTTACAAAATTTTACAAATCTTTCTAGGCTTATTCTTAATTATTATTTATGTACAAATAAACTTACATAATAATATTATAACGAGCGCGTTAAATAAAAGATATTAAGTACTAGTGTGATGACGTCACATCCAAATCGGAAGTACCGCAAAAGCGTTTTCGTCAGTACAAATAAAAAAATATAATATAAAATCATATTTTTAAATCGACTTTATTCAGATAATCTTAAGCTTTTATTTGATGATAAGGGTGAAATACGGTTTCCTAGGCCAAGTTCTACTAGAAATATGCATTTGTTCAATGAAATTTATTGTGGGTCAAGTAGCTTATTGTCTAATAGTACCTATCTAAGATTCAATAAAAAAAACTATAATCCATTTTCAATTTGTCAACTTGTTGTCAACAGACTTCAACCATAAATAAAAGAGTATAATTATTAATTCCTATGAATTATATAGGTTTGTCCACAGATTAAGGATATAGGTAGATGTAGTCTTAGCCCGTCATCGCGTGGCCATTTTGTGCTTATTTTCATACAAGTAGTGTGCGTTTATTTTCTTGAATATTTTCATTTGTCGATCATTTCGAAGCATATTATAATCGAGAAAAGAAAGTCAATTAGTTCATGATATCGATAAACTATAGTTCAAGTAATGAGAATGCGTAAACACACGTAAAAAGCTATGCAATTTTTGTAGCCAAATTATTAATTGATGTGACATTTTTAGCACTAATGTCTTATATAGCACGAATAAGGGATTATTAAACTTATAAATTGTCATTTTAGCTTACAAAAATACCGATTGGAAAGCCCAAAAAACGTTGTTCAAAACTTACGTATTTCATGTTAAATCCACGTGTTTGAGGCATTATTTAGCCACTCTTATGGTTTATTATTTAGCGGAACCACAAAACTCAACAATATCTAGCATAAAATGTTCACTAAAAACCTTTAATAATACTTTTATTACATAAAATATGCAGTCCGACTCCTTTGTTATGTCCTAGTAAGTAGGACATAACATTACACGCTTTTGACGCTTATATACCGATACAAGGCTCCCTCCTACTTTATTAATATCTCAATGGGTTTGTCACTCAAAAATCGTTCCTAGTGTGTGTGTTGTAGTGTGTGTAATGTTTTATTTGTTAAAAAAATATTGTATGAAAAAAGCATAATTTCAAAATAATATTAGCTCGATGCACTCCTTCACCAAAATATAAACTATAACTGTGCAACATTTCATTCACCTACGTTTCCCCATTTTTCGTCTAAGGGATACAAAGTTTTAAATATATATAGATTACTTGTGAATTTTTTTTTTATAATAACTAGTGGACTATCAGAGAATAGATTCATAGGCAGATGGCAAACCTACGTTATTTGGTCGTGTTATATCAAGTTATTATACTCGTGTTTCGTCCTCGAGATTAGTATAATTAGAATATTATGAACACCTTGTAGTTGCGCCAGTGACTCCACTCCAAAGCACTATGTTTAGAGATTTTGACTCTAAAAAATATAAATAAAAAACTTACAGTTGCTCTCTGGTATATACTCTATGGTCCGCGAGTCCGCGACATCCTGTTCCGGTATCTTACCTCGTCTAACCGTCATGATTCGACTTCATTAAGCGTTTAGTGTTCGGCCACTCAAAGTGATTTCGCGTTCGTACACAAAACTATTGCCTAAAAATAAATTAAATGCCAAAAAGGTGAAATCAAGAAAAATTGGAGTTAATAATCAGAAGTTACGTAAGTTGGAAATACAATATAATAATCGCATATGGCGGGATCGCCATTATGGGAAACAAGATTCTTCTAGCTTCAGTTATAGCTTCTAGCCCAGTTTTTCTGAGTCTGCGATGGATGAACCACAAAAGCATCGGATGGTATGCATTTATATGTAATTTTAATAAGCCTAACGTCCTTTGGGACATAATTTTTTCCAGCATCCACGTGTTGCTTTGACAGGTGGAAATATTTTTAGCATACTAATTATATTGGATATATTTTTACGAAAGAACCGTTTTCTCGCGTCACAACAGTCACTTGGCCTGTACAGACGTGGTGATTTATAACGGATTCTTGCAATGCAGCGCTTTTCAATCGCATGAAATTTAATGGAGCACGTGGTCGGCCTTTCCGACAGCAACAGCATGCAATAGCCTATAGCCTATAACCGGTTTCTCGCGTCAGAACAGTCGTTTTCGCTGTAGACGTGGTGTGTCCGTTAACGACGGTTTTCAGATAATAATATTAAGGCTATAACCGGTTCTCACGTCACAACAGTCGCTTGGACTTGTAAAGACGTGGTGTTTTACCGTTTACGACGGTTTTAACTTATTCATATAATATGGCTTATGATCTTATCCAAAATGTGCTTCCTCAGACGTTTTACGCCTGCTTTAGCGCCTCAATTAGAGGTGTAAATAAATTTCTATGCAAATTTGCTTCAAAGTACAAAATTACCTATACAGCCACGCAAGGGCTAGATATAGAAGCTCAAAAATTTAGTAGAAAAATTGCAAATGCCCTTTAATAGCAAAATCACAGCACAAAGCTCAAAGCTGAAGGTCTCGAAAGGGCAATAAAATGTGACAAGTCAATTAAAGTTACACAATGTGAAATAGCAACAGATATATCATTGCTGGGGACTATTATTTCTAACAAAATTAATGAGAGCCTATTACAAAGTACATGATGGGCCTGGGTCGGCCATTGTGCGATAATCAACACAGCAGTCCATATAATATTATGTTGCTAAGAGACCTTATTTTAAATCATGTAAGAAAGGAATTAGACACAATCTTTCTTAAACAAATATGGAGAATCTCCTGACTAAAACTTTGAAGAAACCATAAAAACTGCAAATGCAGTGCCTAATTCAAGCTCCAAATTGAAACCAGAAGCATGGAGGCTTCCTCAAATTTGTTTCAGCAAATTCCTTAGGAGGTAATTTTAAATTTCAAGGCGAGGCCCCATTGCTCGTAAGCAGCATACTAGCAAAAATGCCACGCCAACAACAGCCTGCTGCGGCCAGAGCCAAAACCATGCCAAAGGACTACTTGGGGACATCCAACAGAACTGCATCCAGTCATGGAATTATGCAGGTACACTCACTCAATTTTAAAACAGTGGAGTTTAATCCCATCTTGGTAGTTAGTACTTTTTATCTTAGATAAAAAGCTACAAAAATAAATTTAATCACTTTTTTCAACAAAAATTATTTTAAAATTTTCTTCAACATATACATGCTAGTATATATTGTAAAAGTGTTGGAAGAACATGATAATTAAATAGTTAACATAAATGGGTGCTGTATAGTCATATTATATTATCCTTGTGCTGTTCAATTAGTTGTGTCCCGGGCCTTTTCTAATTCCTAAACCAATCTGAATATTATGATACATTTTAAATCTTGAAGAATAATATTAATAATCAATTTAAATTCAAGGATATTCGCACCAACAAATACTATACTCACAAGGAGATTCGCACAGTGTTAAATCTCATTTTTACAAAATGACTCTTATCTAGCAACTTGAAGGATGCATGTTTAATATTTTTTAATAATTAATGTTCACCATTCTTTTAAACTTGTCTCTATGTTGGCTAACAATGTATGAGTTTAATGTTTTGACATTTGGTTTATACCAACACCATATAATTATTTTCACAACAATAATGAAGCCTTTGGATCTAATGGTAACTGTCCTTGACTTATCTCGATATTTAGCTGATCGGGGCTAATTATGACGACGGTATTAGAAACATGGATATTACACGGAAGTTACTTGTGAACTTGCTGGAGTTTATTATAAACAAAGAGGTAAAAGCTGGGTAAATATATCCATCAAAGACAGTAAGTTATTTATAATCAGTAATCACAGATTAAGGTATATGTTATAATATGTGATCGACACACACAACTGTACTTTAAGTTTGCTTTAAAACAAACAATAAGCAACTATTCTGTTATGCAGTTTAAAGATGTAAAATAGGTTTGCAAACTGCAATATTAATAAATAATTGGTTAATATAGTATAAGTACCTTAATCTGTGTTGTTTAATAGTTTCTTACTTTCAGCATCTCCAGCCATAGAATATGGTAATTAAATTAGTAGAATGTTATGACAAGTACCTACATGACAAGTCTACTACTTAGGTATATTATAAGTAACTTAATCTGTGATAAGTTCACTTTTTCTGAATTTGGATTGGGGTTTAACTACATAATTATTCATATAACAGTATCAAAGATAACAATACCTGCGGTCCAGAAATAATATCTCTGACGCCTCAACTATGGGGTGCTATGGGGTAAAGTTCCAGCTGTGGAGATCAAAGGGCTACCAGCAGTTGACCTCAAGATAGGATTTCATTTTCATATGAATCATTTAAAACTTTTTGCAGCCTATTTTGCCTTCAAGATAATTTATTTGCAAATAATTACAATAACTTAATTTTATTAACATGGATAACACAGCAGCTACTACTTACTAGTTAGGTACATCAATTGTTTGGGAGATATTATATATACAATACCCTTAGAAGGTGCTACCTTGTGTGGTTCTGCCCAAGGGACTTTTGGTAATGGTGTAAAGTATTTAGAATAATAATTATTATTGTTTTTGCTCTTATATTAAATACTCTAATAATATAATTGCAGACAGAGTCAAGAAGGACCCATCTAGAGGTCAAATAGTCTTTAGAAGGCTATAACATAATATAATTACCAAAAAATGTATTAGCAATATAGACTGTCATTGTTCTATTAGCTACGGCTCAGTGATCCGGATACTTTTGCAATAGATGTTTTTATATCAGATTGGTCCAAAGTTAAAATTCTTTTTTATACATTCCCTTCAGTAATAAACTAATAATTTTTCTCAAGTATTCAATAAAATAATTATTTTATTCAGAGCGCAGGGTATTGTGGTTGTACTGCAGCTGTGGCCTACACAACCCTGGTACTCTGTTCTTACACTTGTTAGCTTCTTAATTAGCTAATATTATTTTGACAGTAATAATTTTTATATTCCTGATTCCAGTAATCGAAACATCCACAGGAACAGTACCATGGTTGCAGGGATTTTATGACTGCATTATTACAATGAGAAATCCCAAGTGCTTCAACAGAATATGTTATTTTAGCTTCAACATTGGAAAGTACCTTAAAACAATATGATGTATGCTCACAGTGTATGCTACAGAAAATGGTATGTTTTTATGTTTTTAATATGTATGAACCTTCAGTTCCTATGGTTTATACTTAATTATTACCAAAATTTTTCTTTTTAAAGATGGTTCCCAATATGGGACCATCAATTCTTATAGATCTGCTCTCTCATCTATTAATAAACATAATATACCTTTTACCTGATAATGTTAGGATTTCCAGGTTTTGTAAGGGTGTGTTTTAATTAAGACCATCATTACCAAGTTGTAACTTTACTTGGGACACAAGTGTTACTATTAACTATTTAGCTACATTGTTTCCAAAGGAATAGTTGACACTTGAACAGTTAATCGCGAAGTGTGTCTTAGCCCTAAACCCTAGTCACTGCACATAAGTGCAAACATCATCTAAAATTAAATTAAAGGCTACTGTAATGATAAAATAATGATAAAAATCGTAATTTAATTAAAACTTCAAGACCATGTATGAAATCATTAATATTAGATAAGTACACATACTTACTTTATTTTTATTTTATTGGAACATTCTGAGATCTTTAATGCTATCGCATTAAGAGCATAAATATGTCTAAACATATAGCTAGACCTGATAATAATTTTATCTCTCTCTTAGGCTTAGAAAACCATATTAGACAGAGCCTCAGAACCTCTTTCTTGGGATTAAAATTACATTAAAAGATAGTGAAATTGAAATTTTCATGTTTAAGTCTAATAGTAGATACATACAAGGCATACAGCAACTTTTATTTATTTATTTATTAACTTAAATAGTATCAGACAATCTGCTGGGGGAAGCGGCAAGTCTTCTACCTTTGCTAAGTCTATGATAGACCTATTGTTAACAAAGGTAACCTGGTTTTTACGAAAACATTGAGGTTCTATATAAAATAATGACAAACAAATAAATTATTTTTTGTTTATTGTTCATTATAATGTATTTATTTTAATATGTAAAACAAAGTATTGTACAAAATAAGGTTATAAGGTAGGGACTATGGTACATTATAATGGACATCATTTGTGATATTTCTTACTCTAAACATCTACAAGGTGTTCATAATATTCTAATTATACTAATCTCGAGGACGAAACACGAGTATAATTAACGATCAAACGAACTTACCTGTACGTGAAGTTCGATCGTAATTATACGAGTGTTTCGTCCGAAGAGATTAGTATAATAACCCACCCTCCCTAACAGGTGTAGGTACCCATAGATGAAATATCACAAATATCTCTCAAGGAATGAAGTCGAATCATGACGGTTAGACGAGGTAAGATACCGGAACAGGATGTCGCGGACTCGCGGACCATAGAGTATATACCAGAGAGCAACTGTAAGTTTTTTATTTATATTTTTTAGAGTCAAAATCTCTAAACATAGTGCTTTGGAGTGGAGTCACTGGCGCAACTACAAGGTGTTCATAATATTCTAATTATACTAATCTCTTCGGACGAAACACTCGTATAATTACGATCGAACTTCACGTACAGGTAAGTTCGTTTGATCGTTAAGTATATTTGCCGTAATCTGTCAGCTTGGCTTTACATAACCCGACAGAATTACGTAGGTTCACGATCTGCTTGTCAATTAATTTCTCTAACCTTTAGTTTCCTTGACTTAACACTACTCATAAACGTAAATCGCAATTTAGCGAATTCTAAAGTGCTATTGCGTGCTCAAGCCTCAATCTAATGAGAAATAAGCTAATAATCTAGAATTAAGATTTATTAGATTAGCCGTAAACCGCTACATAATATTTGCGACTTAATTAATCGTAATCATCATCAGCCCTGCTACATCTTTAAGAACTACTACTACACACCCCATGTTCCATTAATCGTTAAAATCGATCAAATACGCTCAAAATGACTCCTGTTTTGAGCGTTTTGATCGTTTTTAACGCTTAATGGAACGCGGGGATGGATAAAATAATGAACAGGCTAAAACTTTAATAAGTAGGTAAGTATATTTTTATTCGACTACGGCGAAGCAAAAAGGAGGGTTATGATTTTGACCTGTATGTATGTATGTATGGATGTTCATCTGTTCCCTCGTAACTTTAAAACTACTAATCCAATTTGGACAAATGAGGTGTCATTGCAAGCCTCTTGATTGTCCGCTGGTTATAGGCTACATGACGTCACGTTAAATTGACATTTGCGCCATCTAGGGGACATAAAGGAAAGAACAAAAAAATATATATTTCTTGACGGTGTCGTGTGGGGTATCGAATGAAAGAACTTTGTTAGCACATTTTAAATATGTAAGCATTTATTAGCTATTTCCTACGGGTTTGCCTGCAATTACCTGAAAATTGCAAGATTTCATAAAATCAGTTCAATACAATATGAAACAATAAATAATTATCCTCGGTCATATTTTGAGGAGTTATAATATGGTAAAGAAATTGATCGAGCAAATCGAAGCCCCAAAAATTGAAATAAAAATAAAGTTTAAAAAACTAAAACCCGACTACTAAAACACGCTCTAAAAAGTACGAAATAAGAAAATAGAAAAGGAAGTTTAAAGGATAGACGTGGTCGTATGCCACCTACTGTAGCAAAACAGATAATAATAAAATAAATAAAAGGGCATACGACCACGGCTATCCTTTAAACTTCCTTTTCTATTTTCTTATTTCGTACTTTTTAGAGCGTGTTTTAGGTAGTCGGGTTTTAGTTTTTTAAACTTTATTTTTATATGAACTGAATATGATTCATTGTTATAATAATTTTGAGTTCCTCATTATCTTCCTCGTAATTTTTATGAAGCACCTACCTATTATTAACATTGGACACTTTTAATTGAGTTTATTCCATCTTTTTACGTATATTTGATAGCCAAGTAAAAGTAGGATTAAATAATTATTAAGTTGACGGCTTACAAATTAGATCAAGGTACCTCTATCTAAGACGCTGATTAATACTCGCAAAAATTTTTCTCGCAGTCGTAAATAATTTTAATCTTTCTCAGAAATTGGGGTACTAATTCTCTTTAATTATGTAATTTAATATACAAAGTAAGGTGTTAAAGTTAGATGATTATCTTGTAATTAATAATTACATTCTAGGTTAAAGAAACTGATAAGAAAAAAATCCACTTACCTACCAGGCACTTGTTACACGTAGGCCAACTCGTGCTTAACAATTATTATCACAATCGTCTGAAACAAAAAAAATCGTCAATAAAACGTAAATGTTAATATTATGATTGTTCGGTGGTTATAAGTAGGTTATTTTACACAACGAAAAATGAGATAAAACTCAACCACCTACACAGTATATTTTATAAAATAATACAATAATATGAATTCATATTAAAATAATATAGCCTAACACTATATTCTACCTATATCTTAAACCTTGTGATCTTTTGTGACTTGTATGACATTGTTAAGGTTTCATTATAATTATAATAATAACAATAATATAGTAATAAATTGATGGATTTAATTAACATGATATTATTTTCAGTGTATCAAAAAAGCGGAACTAGGTAAGTGAGCAATGTAGTGAATGCAAAACTAGTGCGTGGGCTTTGCCTTAGGTACCTACACGATTGCACGAAAAAAACATGATTCCAAATTCAAATTCTCAAATTGACATCATTGTCAAATATCAAATCAAATATAAAAAAGTGTTTCATAAATTTAAATCAGTGCATTAAATTAAATACAGAAATAAATGAATAAAAAATAACGAAATGGAGATTGGCGCTGATTAGTACTGCGCACGAAAGCAGCTTTACAAAGCTTTTAGTTTTAGATTAGATGGTACACGTTTGCTACACTGTTCACTTGTTTTTTAATTAGTTTGGTTTTCTAGAATTTTCTAGGTAAGTACAGACAGCGGATAGGACAAAACAAAGTTTTTACGTGACAGAATTACTAATAAAGTTTAGGTTTATTATTGAGGATATTTCGTTTTTATTTTATTAGTTATCACTAGCTAAGTAGCGAATAAATTATAATAATATATCATATTATAAGGTCTGGCCAAAAACTTGGTTTTTGTCTAGCACATTGGAAAAGTCACTTGACAGACCAACACAGCGAACCTTGAATGAATGAATGAATAGAAATAAAGGAAATTCACATGAACTCAGCATGAACACAAGACGGCTTTATCGGCTATAATGAAGCGATTTCTTCCAAGCAATGCATATTTTTTTCTCTGGCGCATGGAAACAAATAAAAACACTGTGCAGCTTAGTTGAAATAAAAATTAAATTAGGCTTAATCGCATTGTAACACTTGATTAGTTTAATAACGTTTTAACGTTTATTATTATAAAATTATATTAACTTACGTACATTGCCTTCCAGCAGCCGTGATCACAGATGGACTGAGGTGACAGCAAGGTGACAGACGTCCAACTTGCTAAAGTTTTTCAACTACCCGAAAATTCACCAATTATCATATTTGTGTTTCGTTAAACGTAAAAATATATTAAAAAAGAAGAAGAAGAAGAATAAACGTAAATAAATTACACTATTATTAGGTCATAATAAATAGGGACCCCGGACAACCCTTTAAAGTAGGTGTAGGTACCAATTACTAGGTAGGCATCATTTAGGTAATGATGCTGGCGTAGCCCAGGTCGAAAGGCCAGCACGGTCTGCGGATGTGGATCCGTTTGAGGACGTGTGGCACATCAATGGGTGAACGGTACGAGTTAAAATTCTAGCTCCAAAATGTGTCCAGGAACTCGAGTTGGCGCTACTGGAGGAGTAGGAGAATATCCCACAGGAAATTATTGACAATCAAAATGAAATCATGGAATGGAGTATCCAGGCCCTCTTGAGATCCATAGAAGGCATATTTACACGCTTTCAACATGGCATTTCTGTATTAAAAATGGAAAATTTAACTTAAAAACTTACTACTGAAATTTCAAAGATTTTCTTATTTTTTTTATTTTTGCGGAATTTTTTCTATGTTGCACGTTTTTATGCCCTAAATTTATATAGATTTTATTTTTTAATCATCAATTATTAAATTAATAAAGAAATATATACAAATAAGCGAATAATTTACAAAAAAACTGAAAATTTTGTTATGTTCCGCTAATTTTGCCGGTGTGTTTATTTACTTTATTTTTTTATTGAATATTAAAGTACAAATACAATTAAGGATTTTGTGAAAATTTCAAGTGCGTAGCTGTTACCATTATTGATTACGAGCAAAAAATGACAAAAAAATCACGTTTCTTGTATGGGAGCCCCCTTTAAAAATAAACTTAATTTTATTTTTAGTATTTGTTGTTATAGCGGCAACAGATATACACAATCTGTGAAAATTTCAGAAGTCTAGCTATAAGTAGCGGTTCTTGAGATACAGCCTGGGCCCTGGAGACATACAGACGGACGGACGGACAGACATCGAAATCTTAGTAATAGGGGCCCGTTTTTACCCTTTGGGTACGGAACCCTAAAAACGTTATTAGGGCGCCATCTTTTGACCACTAGTTGAACCATCTAACTGGGCAGGGATCCTGAGACTGAGACAGGGTCGGCCAAAACAGGCTGCTGTTATTGCAGCGATAGAACAAGTTTCCGATTAGCGACACCAGTTAGCAGCACCTTCGTTGCGTAAGCTCCTTTTTTAATGAGCGAAAGAAGAAAATATGAGTGTGTTTGATATTCTATCGCACCGGGTGCCGCTATGTAGCCTTAGGGTCTATAGCAGTGTTTCTCAAAGTGGGGTACGCGAACCCCTAGGCCCTAGGGGTTCGCCATTCGACGACAGGGGGCTCGCGACAAGATTTACATAATGGTGGCTTGATAACTGGCAGGCACACGCGGTGCTCTGTTGGCACTTTGTGTTTTCATATTTAGTTAGTACAAGGGGTTCACTGTCACCTGAAAATTCTAACAGGGGTTCGTGGAGCCGAAAGTTTGAGAAACCCTGGTCTTTAGTGTTAAACAGGCATAGCTGATAGCTGTATCGTGACATAATATTATGACATCCGTTTGACACGATAGAGCAGGGGTTACCAAATGGCGGACCGCGGTCCGCATCCGGACCGGCGACCCATTGTGTGCGGACCAAGCATATTCGAAGATAAACTTCGTTAAAAATTAATTTCGGTCTCGACATACTGATGAACATGTAGCAATAAAAATTATCACTTTTGTAATAATTGATACAAATACCTTTGTAATTTCCGTAATTAGTAATTAGGTAGGTACATATTTTGATTATTTTTTTTTAATGTGCGGACCGCGAAGGCAATTTTATTTCTTAAATAATTACTGCAAATTGTACCTATTATTGTGTTAGCTTAGTTTGAAAGCTACAAAGTTATAATAAAAAAAGATACATACTTACAGCCGAACGTATTACCTCCTCCTTTTTGGAAGTCGGTCACAAAAATACAGCAATAATCTTCAGTATAATATTATCAACATTTCTTTCCCCGTTTTTAGGGTTCCGTAGCCAAAATGGCAAAAAAGGAACCCTTATAGATTCGTCATGTCTGTCTGTCTGTCTGTCTGTCTGTCCGTCCGTCCGTATGTCACAGCCACTTTTCTCCGAAACTATTAGAGCTATACTATTGAAACTTGGTAAGCAGATGTAGTCTGTAAACCGCATTAAGATTTTGATGCAAAAATGGAAAAAATATTAAAAATTTTAGGAGCCCCCATAGGTACAACTGAAACAAAAATTTTTTTTTCATCTAACCTATGCGTGTGGGGTATCTATGGATAGGTCTCCAAAAATCATATTGAGGTTTCTCATATCATTTTTTTCTAACCTGAATAGTTTGCGATAGAGACTCTTCCAAAGTGGAAAAATGTGTGTCCCCCCCCCCTCTAATTTCTAAAGTAGAGGCATGATAATTCTAAAAAAATATATATGATGTAGATTATTATAAAAACTACCAACGAAAATTGGTTTGAACGAGATCTAGCCAGTAGTTTTTTTATACGTCATAAATAGTAAAGTACAACTGAAACAAAAAATTTTTTTTTCATCTAACCTATGCGTGTGGGGTATCTATGGATAGGTCTCCAAAAATCATATTGAGGTTTCTCATATCATTTTTTTCTAACCTGAATAGTTTGCGAGAGAGACTCTTCCAAAGTGGAAAAATGTGTGTCCCCCCCCCCTCTAATTTCTAAAGTAGAGGCATGATAATTCTAAAAAAATATATATGATGTAGATTACTATAAAAACTACCAACGAAAATTGGTTTGAACGAGATCTAGCCAGTAGTTTTTTTTATACGTCATAAATAGTAAACCTTAATCTAAATTTCATTAACGGCCGTTCCCAATATTTGATCTATCTCTTACTTGAGATAGGAATAGCTCACATTAGACATTAGCTCCATATATTTTATGTCAATTCTATGTCAGCTGCGATCGGTTGTATGTCAAACTAGAGATAGATTGAATATAGGGAACGGGCATTAATCGACTGAAATATAAAAATAAATCAAAAATATTTTAATTTCATAAAAATAAACCTTATTGCTGCTGCGGAACCCTCCATGGGCGAACCGCGAGTCCAACTCGCACTTGGCCGCTTTTTAATTTTCTATTTTTGTTTATTAGGTATAGGTAAACTGTACCTACTTCTGTTATTAGCTTCCAAAGTAATACCAATTTATTAAAATTAAAGCATACTTTCAGCTTACTTTTATTTGAAGGCCATCTTCAATTCATCATCAAGGCCATTAACTACATGTTCCACGTTTTAATTTTTTTATGTAAATTTTGAACTAAGATAAATAAAAAAATTGGATTTTTGTGCGATCTCGGCAACGCGTCAAATGTATGGTCAAGGTCGTTTGCTCGGGGGATGGCCTTAAGGCTTAAGCAATGTATTGTAAAACGATGTAATCATAAACGTAAATGTACACGTACATAATATTATGTGTCCTATTTTATAATTACCTATTATATCGTTGCATAATCAGGAGAACAGACGTCCAGATAATTACTACATATAATTTTTACTAGTTACCTAATTTAATTAAGTAATATGTCATAGGTACCCTTAGCCCTACTCACTCTGTGCTAAAAACTAGCTATCAGAGAATCAATCAATATCAGAAAATATCAATTAAAGAATCTTGTGTATGTGATCACATAAAAACTGCTGACAACTCAACTGTGGCTTCTCGGAAATTGAAGAGTTCAGGGCTGTTACCATCATCAATAATAATTAACATTCGTCAGCATCAAAGTAGGGCTGTGAAATTCATGACAATATGGGCTACTTGATGACCAAAATTAGTTTATCATGTCGCCCAAGAACCATACTTACATTTTTTCAGGATAAAAGTATCCGATTTCCTTCCCCGGAACTCAAAGCATACAAAATTTCAGAAAAATAGGTTCAGTGGTTTGGGTGTGAAGAGGTGACAGACTGACAGTTTCGCATTATTTGTATGGATTGGAGAAATTGATTGATAGCAGATTGGGAACTACGTAATGCGGTCGGGATGTCCAGTCCACCTCATAGATCACGACTAAAATTGACTTGATAATTAATATTACCCGACGAAATAGCGTCGGTCCGCCATCTTCCTATGAATCAATTAATCTGATAGTAATTATAATTTATAGGACATGTAAGACTATTGCTAGCTTTAATAACTACTCAGAATACTACTAACTTCTAAACTTAACTCAAAATTGTATATTCGTCCGATTCGTAAACTGAACCCCAAATGAGCAGACACATCGCCTGATCGTAACCAGGTTTTTTCACAATACCAGAGGAGTTCCAAGTGCGTTATCGGTGTAGCTAATTTGGTAACGTAATAAATAACGTAACTTTGTAAGTACTTTGGATTCTATCTTAAAAAATGTTTTTTTCTGATGCTAAATTTTTACGATCACGGCAAATTGAGAATAAAATCGGCCAAGTGCGAGTTGGACTCGCGCACGAAGGGTTCCGTACCATTACAGAGAAAAATAAGGATAAAATTTGTGTTTTTTGTATGGGAGCCCCTCTTAATTTTTTATTTTATATTAATAGGTATTATTATTAAATATTGAAGTACACATAAAAGTAAGGATTGTGTGAAAAATTCAAGTACCTACCTGTTTCTATTATTGATATAGAGCAAAATAGGCCAAAAAGTCACGTTCGTTGTATGGGAGCCAAATATAATAAATATTAATTTTATTTTGTTTTTAGTATTTGTTGTTATAGCGGCAAGAGATATACACAATCTGTGAAAATTTCAACTCTCTAGCTATTACCGATCTTGAGTTACAGCCTGGAGACAGACAGACAGACAGACAGACAGACAGACAGACAGACAGACAGACAGACGGACAGACGGACAGACGAACAGACGGACAGACAAAGAAGTCTTAGTAATAGGGTCCTGTTTCTACCCTTTGGGTACGGAACCCTAAAATGACTTAATAATATCTGTGGCCCTAGTGAAAAGGGGTACAAGTCCGATTTTGTCGAAAATGAGTTTATTATACCAAAATGATGAGAAATAAATGCTCTATCGATTGGTGTAAATGGATCTAAGCTATCTTTAAAAACAAAAAAGTTTCTTGGTGTATATGGGTCTAACTAACACAAAAAAAACTACATAAGTTGGATCCAAGTACATCTGTATTGTTTTAAACTGAAAAAATTTAAAAAAAAATGTGTTTTTTGATCTAAATTAACATAAACTACCTTCCTTTTTATAAAATTTGGTGTTTACCAATACAACAAGAGTTGGTCCTTAAAAATGACTTAGTGAGTAATGATGTTACTGGACATCAATCTGTTTTCACCAAAATAAATGACAAAAGTCCAGTATAACTCAGTTTAGATCAGTATTCACAATACGCTATCCTACGAATGGTATTCATTTTACGTGTAAAACGATATAAATCGTCGATGCGGGGGACTGGTCCGCACCGGGTGTGTGGAGGGTGCATTGCGCGGTGCGCCCGCGCCAGCGTGACAACTTTTAGTAGATTTCTACTTTTTTTGATTGGAGGCAGAATTGAACTGATTTAGTAGTGTGAAATCATTTAGTAGATTTCGGTAGAAAATCGGTATTATGGAACAGTCTTACTGTATGATAATCCAAAATGCAAGTATCAAGGCCATAAAAAACCTCTTGGGTCCTACAGAACTCAAAACTGGCAACACAGAGAGGTGCGAAGTCTTTCAGGGGATTTCCTGTAACAAATACAGTGCTATACAGGTAGGTCTCTTTTCCACATACAATGATAGAACAGGAAGAAATAATTGACATGTCATTCAATTCTATATTGGTCTTTTCTTAGTCAGTATTTTATTGAAAATGTGGAAAGTCACCGCTTATGATGGGCCGTTTGCAATTTCTAATGAGAAAAGCGAGACTTAGTCTTCTCCCATTCATAAACCCATGAGTGTCAGATCTTTTTGTACTTACTAAATCTAATAAGACATAAGTTTGACATAAGTGATGATAACGATGATCAGCATCCTCTTCTTAATGATGACTGTTCAGATGAGATTTCCTAATATTTTTATTTAGTTAACTTGCTATAAATAATTTTCAATATAAACTTAATCAATATGAAAACTCTCTTGACTGTTGTAATTTACTTTAAAGTTACAACAGTCAAGTATGACTGTTGTAACTTAAGGCCGTCCCCCGAGCAAACGACCTTGGCCATACATTTGCCCGTTGCCGAGATCCCACCAAAACCCTATTTTTTTATTCATCTTAGTTCAAAATTGTCCTAAAAAAACGGGGAATGTGTAGTTTATGATATTGTCGATCTATTGGCGTGTGTTTCAATTAAAAGTAATTTGTAAATCCTAAGGGGATGCTGAATGTATGCTTAAATTTTAATAAATTGGTTTTACTTTGGAAGCTCATATTATCATGAGTACCTATAATAAACAAAAATATAAAAAATAAAACGGGGAAAGGAATGTTGATATACTGAAGATTATTGATGTATTTTTATTATAACTTTGTAGCTTTCAAATAATGAGTTTGTAAGGCTTTAAATACGGTAAATTACGGAATTATTTAGATTTTTTCCATAATTTCAGACACTATCCTTTACACGGATCGTTTCTACACTAAGTGGTTATAGATAAGTACTATAAAACATTTTCAGGAGCGTTTTTTCTTTTGTTTTCAACTCAATTTGTGATTTTGTGAGTGTAAGGGCCTGTTTTACCACTTCCTGATAAGGCTATCCACCACTTAACTTGACACATAGAGTATGGAGAATCTGTCAAATAAGCCTATCCGGCACTTTATCAGGAAGTGGTGAAACAGGCCATTAATTTAAATAACATTGATTTTATTTTTAGTTGAGAGAAATGCGAGTTACTCTCAAATTATTTTTGTATTGTACTACAAAAGAGACTTACTTCTTAAGTTAATTATTTTGTAAAATATCAAAATATAAGTAAGTATATTAATTATGTATTCTTTTCTTTTCTTTTTGTTAAAATCATGGATATAAGTTGCACAAAGTAGTTCATATAAGTCTAGATATACCACACGTCACGAATAAAATCATTGTGAAAAAGACGCTAAGATATTTTTTTTATAATTTTGACTTTTTTTGAGTCGAATTAAAGTACACAGTCAAACACTGTATACTTTTTATTAAGTGAGCCATTAAATATTTTTTTAATTACTTACTTATCATAAAAGTAATTCCAAATGCGTATTCCTTTTCACATAACAGAATTCACAATTTACTTATGTGATAAAGGGTATAAGTTATTTTATACCCTTGAGGAATTTATTTTTTCGTGGGTATAAGTCATTATCTCGAAAAATATTAAATTTACATAAAAAACAACTTAATAATAATAAAGAGCATACTTTGTTTACCAATAAAAATATCACATGTATTATTTAGCTAGCAGTTTAAAGAAGCTACACGAGGACAAACACGAAATTTCTGCGCGCTGAATGTTTTTTGCCTCTCCTGTAAAGTTGTAATTTTAGACTTAAACCCCTTTTCACTAGGGCCACAGATATAATTTAATAATGTTGGACGACCTCTGTGGCACAGTGGTGAGCGCGTTGGTAGCTCAAGCCGAGGGTCACGGGTTTGACTTTGAATCCTGCCGACGGAACAAAAAGTTTTCAAAGTTCCTGGGTCATGGATGTGTATTAAAAATGTGTATCATAACATAATAAAAATCTTAAATATATGTACATGGTATAAAAAGTATTAAATGTATTTCCATTGTCTGTAACACAAGTCCTTCAGGTACTTACTACGGGGCCAGACTGACGTGGTGTGAAGCTTCCATAGATATTAATAATTATTATTATTAATATTATTAAATTTTCCAGTTCACTCTACGCACATCCTAATCGTAACTGACCTAACTTCACACGGTGATCAATATGTTTATTTATAAGTAGAGTAAAGGGCACTTTGTATACTTTTGTGAGACCACTTAACTCACAAAAGTCCAAAGGTTTGATACAGATCCTCACCCTCATATTTTATCACCTACTTTACAAAAAAATATTATCATACAAGTAAAAAAATATTTGCCTAATACTCATGTAACACTAAAATGTTATATGGGCCGAATAAAATCATAGAAAACATTAAACATAAAATTAATAATTTTACATTTACTTCCTAACTTCCACAAAAAGGACTCCAATGTCAAGACGGACAATAACCCTACTTATAAATAGAAGCAGGCAGCAGCAACCCTCGTATCTGTATATCTATGATAGTGTGCGCTGTGCTCAATGTTCCATACCAGTGCCTCATCACCACTCGTGCTAGATACCCGATTGAGTTATCATTCTTTTAACCATTTGTTTCATGTATTTGTTATATAATTATACTAGCGTCAGTGTTCAATCTTTTATTCATATTAAAAAACAATTGATAGAAAGTGAACTAAAAAGTATAAAATGTTTAAAGATATGTTTCGGAAACAGTGAATTTATGACAGTGACAACAGTGTGAAATAAACTTTTAAACTATAAAATACTTATTTTGTTGATGTAATGACACAATAATTAATTCATCAAGCCCCAAGTGGTCGCATGCAACCACGATAACAATAGATAAGCTATTGTGTCTCGTTTTTTCCACGATCGATGGGTTAAAGTAAAGAATCATATAGGTACAAAATACTAGTTTAATCAATTATAAAGGCTGTCGAATAGGAATTAGTCTTTCACATGGCATTAGCTTTACAATACAATCCGTGCAGTAGTCTGTACCAGCGTTGTCCGTCCATCGGGCCCCCAAAAATCCTGTCTTTTGACATCCAACACACATGGTCTTTGACTGGTACACTGGAAATTGCTCATCCAGCATACGCTGCTCCTTTGCTGCTTTGAGTATTTCTATAACATCCTTGCTTTCAATCTTGGTGTCCAAACATGAACTGCTTTGGGGTTCGCTGTCATAGGGATCTTCCATTTTAACTGGCACGTGAAGTTGGGGAAAGAAAGTAGATTTTTTGTAAAACATTGATTTATTCTTGTCTCGACCTACATTTTTAGGCGCTCTACCAGGAATCGGCATGCCAGCTTTAGCAAGTTTTGCAAAATATTTCTGAATTCTGCTCGCTACTTGCATCGGAGTTCTAGTTCCAAGAGCTTCAGAAATTTTCTTATACCTTCTCAACTCAACGGGTTCCTCTGGGTATATTTCTAATAATTCCTCTAGCCTTTTCTGTTCCTCACAAGACCACAATTGATTAAATGTTTCAGGTTTACTATTATTAAAGATCCGGCCCCTAACTTTAATGTTATAGTCTAATAATTCTTCTTTTGTCAATTTAGAGTCCAATGACTTATTTTTACTTGGTGAAGTGTCAATATTGTATTTACTCCATTCTATATTAGGTAAACCGTCGATATCTTGGCGCGCCGGGAAATTTATATTTCCACTCTTTAAACTCTCCACGAACCCTAAAGGGTCTTCTAAAGCTTTGCTCTCCGCATGGGAAATGTCTTCGATGTCTTTCAGGGCTTGCATTTTTTGTGCCTCAAGCTTCACGATGTATTTTAATAAATCACAGTAATCTTTGTTACTTCGTAGTGCTAGGGGATCTGTCTCGAAAGCGAATTCTCCTTCTGTCTCGGGAATGGGAGACTCGGGGTTGTCCATTATTACCTACAGGAAAATAGAGTATAATTAACGAAGCTCCAAAATGCTATCGAGTGTAAAATTACCCGAGAGTCCAAAGAAATTAGGCATAAAGATTAAGAATAAGTTCCATAGTGTACACAACAAGAAATACAAACCTGAATATAGAAGCAGTTCACTGGAGGGATGGAATAATAACCGGTAAGTATAGTTCAAAAACTGTTCATTACATTGGTTAAATTTTCTTATTTTCAATTATTATGTAGCAAGCAAGAAAACTCTGCACAGTAGTTTTGTTTTGGTTTTTGTGAAAATAATTTTGACACTTTTCGACATTGACCATTTTTGACAATTGACATTGACATATTTACGCAATGTTGCTAGTTTTTTATGTCACACGTTGGAAGCCGTTTTAATATTTTTTAATAAGTAAAAAAATATGTCTAGAAATAACAGAAGGGTAATTTATATACTGCAATCTCAATTCTCATAATGCATGAGAATTGAGATTACAGAATTTTTAATTACATAAAAATTTCAAGTCTTAAATTATGGTACCCTAATAGCGCCATCTATGAACTATGTATGATACTAGTTCAACATGAAGTCTACACGGACCGCGACAGAAAATAATTGTGTAGTTATAGTTGTTCACAGTTGTTCACGAAAGCTACGATAGACGGCATTAATAGTAACTTCGTAAAAAATATTTTAGTGTGGCGATGCAATGTTGAAAAGTTTTAATACTTTCAGAACGTGAACGTACGTGATATTAATAATTATTATACCCAAGATTGAGAATCGGCTAACAAAATAATATTGTTATGTTGGTCAATTTTCAGATTCGGTAGGCACACAAAGATCTAAATTCTATGGTTCAAGAAGGGTTCAAGCTGTTTCGGAGGACTTCAGTATTACAAAATAACCGAGACAAGATAATAATAATTTTAATTAGGTATTATTCTATGTAACATTAGTTTCATTATCTCCCTATATAATTTTGTCTCATCTCATGAAATGTTTAAGAAAAGGTTAGAGCTTTCTACAGTCTACTCTAATAGAATAGCTGTTACGTTTATTGAAACTGAAGCCTGGAATGAAAGGAAACCAGGTCACCTCCTACAAGGTTGTCACTATCGTCGGATTTTCTTCAGAATAAAGTCACACTAGCTAACTAGTTACGTTGTCATCTTAAAACAGTAAACACCCATTCAAAAACATCAAAATCCGTTTATCTCTTCTTTGCTCATTTGTTTAAATATATTATTTAATTTATATAGTACCTACGTCCTACACATTACACAATGGCCCACGATGGCCCATTGTGTACTAGCTACTTAAGTACTAAGGCCCACTTACGCGGATCTAAGTTAAAGTTAACTATGAGTTAAACTATGGCATGATGTTTAACTCAGAGTTTCCGTAATGTGTAACAGAAGATATTAATATGTTGGGCAACCGGCTTTTACGAGGCTTATAACTTTTAAGTAAGGAGGATGATAAAATATTACTGGCACTGACTGAAACGGCGTAGTGCGTACACATAATAATTAACATCTAAGCAAGTAATTTTAGAACCTTCGATAAAATGTTAATATCTCGTTTTCCTCTGCAGGATATTTTTAAATGTTGCATTCCTACTGACGACTAACAGATATAATATATTGACGAAATATCCTGACTAAAAAATTCTTTATCGATGGCCTTTAACGAAGATTAGGTAGATCTTTAGATCCGGATACCTCGTAAAGTAATCGTGACCGAAACTCCATAATCGTCTGGTTGTTGGCGACAATAATTATTGTCCCTGACTCTTGTGTTACTAGTAGTTTTTGTATTAAAAACTGTATAATTAAACCTTCACAAAATCCATACAATTTCACTTTTTTTTCACTAAATCCATAATTATTATGATATATTATTATTATTATGTTTGTGTAAAGCGGGGCCGAAGCCAACACGTAGAGGCCCGTTACACAGTTTTAATCTAAATGTTATGTGACACTAGCCGGCGACTCTCCCTGTCCGCACTATGAGTGTACGACCAAGGAGAGCCAGCGGCCAGTGTAGAACTATAATTGCAGGGAATGAAATTAAAATGATATCGGGCTATGGGGGTGAGGTGCTAGTGGACTGGATAACTGGGACTATGGAAGGACTATGGCGTCTGCCCATACAACGTTGTAACATGTATCATAAAGTTGGCAGACGGTGACTCGCCAACTCTTTGAATGGGCCCCTCAAAATGGTCGCACACATGGTGCTCCGAGGCGGCAACATTGACAGAGCGGCTTGAGGCAGGAGAGGTGTCGCTGGACTTTAAACGCCGATCATTTGCACCCTCAGAGGGTCCCATCACGTCGCCCACTCGCCACTTACGCTTCACATCCTCCCTACGAGCCGAAGCTCTTGCGACTCCACTCTGACCGGCCGGTTAAGGCAAGGCAGAGGTAGGGCCTGATTCTCCGGCAGTGTTCACTCCGACCGGCCGATGAAGGCAAGCCGGACATGGAGAACAGGGGCTTCCCTGGGAGCACTCGGGTACGTGGGGTCGCTACTCCCCAACAGCTCGCCACAAGCTGCCCTGCGGGCTTATTATTATTATTAAATCCATACTAATATTATAAATGCGAAAGTCTATCAGTCTGTCTGCCTCGTTTTCTCGCGAAAACTACGGTTTAGGCGGTTGGTTATATGAAGCTTTGAAATTTGACACCAATTTTGGTTAATGAATGGATTTTGAGGAAACTTTGCAGTAATGTTGGCTACATTGTGTCCCGTAATTCCCACGGAAACGGGAACCACCGCGCAATATAAACTGAAGTCCACGCGTACGGAGTACGGAGTCGCAGGTAACAGCTAGTGACTCCAGAGTCAGTCATCATATTAAACATCTCGTGCAGCTGTAAGAATATACTCCTTTTAGGATGATTTGCTTAGCCCAAATACGCGTTTGATCATGCTGCGATGTTGAATAACTTATTAGCATAAGCCAGTGGTACTTAATCTTTTTTACGGGCCACAAACACATTTTGGTCGTGGTGCAGCGGGTCGCCGCCAACATTTTTATGGCAAAACCGATTTAAAAGTTGATCACGACATTCACGATTGTTTGAGCTATTTTGCCGGTACGCGTAAAATTCAAAATGTAATGACGCGTACTTCACGCTGGCCACTGATAAAGTCCCGCGGGCCGCAGGTTGAGTATAGCAATTAGCATAGGCTATAATTACATAGGCTACGATTACGCACACGTAGGTACTTTATGAAAGGTTTCCTTTGTACGATAATGAAATTCACACCTCAACGGAAATCAGTGAACAACGTAGCTGCTTGTAAGAACTTTTCATCGTGACGATAAAAATAGCTAAGAAAGGTATTAAAATATAATAATAATAATTAAACACCGTTACATTCCGTCGCGATAGGTGATGAAAGAATTGATATACAGGTAACAGACAGAGACAAGGACAGAAAACAGGGACCTAGGCATATTATAATCACGTCTTGGTATAGTGACTTTTTTATAGCTTTATTTTAGTTTATGGCATTATTAGTAGCTTGATGTTCCGCGCGGTTTCGCCCGCGTAATTTTCGTGGTAAGCCTATAACAGGATTGTTAGGCAAATAATTGTGGGTACCGCCACTCTATTATAAGGGCGTGTTCAGACGTGCGCGTGTTCTGCTGTAGCCTGTAGCGTTGGGGAAAACTCATGTACAATGTTGTATGTCTGAACGCACCCTTAAAAGGAAAAGTTTGTTTGTGTGCATGGTTTGCATCAAATAAGCTCATAGCTATAGCTGGCGCCTAGCAGATTCATAACTACTAACAGATTTGGGTAAAATTTGGCATAGACATAGGTTGTCCGTTTGGTTGGGCTCTGAGTTGTGCCGGTGAAGTATAACCCAGATTTTTTTGCGTCAATGAATATTATAATAATCATTATTATTTATACCTTCGGACTTTTACATCGTCATCATAGTTATTTTTAGAGCACGGATTTTGAATTATGTTAATTATTTCAGCTCGTTTCACCCTTTATCTCTCCCCGCAGTTGGCAGTTGGAACATTTTTGGCAGCGCCCCGGCATAACGCGGTCGATGACCTGACCTATGTTTTTGACCTATTTCGCAGCTGCAGGCATGTTTACGCAACTTTATTGTTATTACAGATTTAAAGATTTTGCTAGGATAATATTTTGTTGAAATTGTGACAAAAATAGTTGTTCATAGTTTTGTAGCTTTGAAAATAATACTTAAACTGTGTCGACATTACTTAGCAATTATTTTTTTATGTTATCAATTATCATTAATTTTTCCTATAATTTCCTAAAACTTTTCCATCAAAATTTTACACTGTGCATCAGGACAAAATCATTTACTTACGTACGTCGTACAGTTAATCTTTTATAATAATTTATTACAATAATGGGGTTATACCTAGTAGAACTTATAGTTAGTATAGTAGTCGCAACTATAGTAGGGAAATAAAACTAATAATATAAATGCAAAAGCAAAAGTGTGTCTGTCTGTTACGTTACGTCTTTACGCCCAAACCGCTAAACCGATTTTGCTGTAACTTGGTAGCGAGATTTTTTGAATTCCGGGAAAGTCATAGGATACTTTTATGCTGGAAAAATGTACGGTATCTGCGCGATAAACGAATTTTGGCGCACCAGAGTTGCTGGCGTCGTTTTGTACTGAGTATGGGTTCACGTAGTGTATATTTTATTCTTTGGTATGGGGGTTGGTGTTAGTAGTCGCAACAATATGGTGGAAATAAAAGTATTTAATATTTTCCAAATAAATCATAAGTTGTAAACGACAAAGTTGCCTCAAAAACGCTAAAGTAAGTTTGATTGCTTTAGAGTTTAGGCTGTCAATAAATTTAATGTAAGTGCTTGGAATTTACCTCCAACTTTGTTAATTGATGGAAAATTGTTTTATTGTTACAATTTGCATTAATTACTTACCCCGTGGCTCGCATTTTGATTCCTATATTAGATCTAATATATAAAATTCTTATGTCACAACTCACAACTCACAGTGTTTGTGCGCGAACTCCTCCAAAACGTTTTAACCGATTTTAATTAAATTTATTACACTCGTAAGGTCTGAAAATAGGTTTTTAATTTTTATCTATTTTTTATATTGATACTAGAAATAATATAAATTTATATGTATGGTAAAACAACATTAGTGTTTGTTATGTGGTTATAGTACATTGTACAGCTCGACAAGGCTATAAATGAACGTGGCGAGAAAAGGAACTAACGCTTCTATCATACAAAAACGTCGTTTTTAGGGTTCCGTAGTCAACAAGGAACCCTTATAGTTTCGGTCTGTCCGTCCGTCTGTCTGTCTCTCTGTCCGTCCGCGGTTTTGCTCAGAGACTATAGGACCTACAAAGCTGTAATTTGGCATGAATACGCATATTAATAATGCCAACAAAATGGTACATAAAATATTTCAAAAATATTTTTTTTATGGTACCTCCCCTACACATCAAGCGGGGTTGAATTTTTTTTTTCGCGCTCACCCCATCGTGTGGGGTGTCGTTGGATAGGTTTTTAAAAAATATTATGAGTATTCACAGATCATTTTCTGATTTAGGGATCCATTTGTGAAACATTAAGTTTTAAAGTGGAAAAAATCGTTAGAGTCCAGTGTCCCCTCCTTCTACCAGCTAAACGGTTGCTTTTGGAAATGTGAAAAAATTCACGGGAGTAGGAAATATGCTGAATTTAAAAGGAAAACTATCACGGCTAAGAATACTTCATAAGTTATTGAGTAATAGTCGATCAACTAAAAAAAATGTATTTCGGAAGGAACTTTTCGTTCAAATTCCTTTGAAAGTAACTAAGATGATGTTGTTAGTAGTGTAAAACATGTTATAAATGTATATTCAATGACCATACAAAAATTTTCAAAATCTAGCGGTACTACGGAACCCTACATTGCGCGTGGCCCGACACGCACTTGGCCGGTTTTGACAGTTATCCCTTACCAGCAGCGCTCATTGACACATTTATTTAAAGCCTTGGAGCACTATAATATGCATTATCTGTCAAACTCTTCATTAAATTAAATTTTAATCATAAATTAATGTCTCTGAGTGCAGCATTAAGTGCACTAGCACACCAACCAGCAACAACTATAGTCACTTAGGGTCAATTTAGATCGCAACGCGACGCGTTGATGCATTTCTAAATTTGAGTTGAATTGACAGGCTTCATATGCGTGAGACGTCATGCAAAACTGTCAATCCAATATTTTAGAAATGCACCTACGTCATACGTGTCGCGTTGCGGTCTGAATAGCTTTGTCCACATTAAGCCTTTTTCTGTTCATCAAGGGCATGCCTTATAGCGCTGTCGACAGCAAACGTGAGGCATGCCCGTAACGCGCGTTGAAATCGTAGCGCGCGCTATGACACTTTTCTTTCAACACGGGTGGATTTTGACGCGCGTTAAGGATATGCTACATCTTCGCTGTTGACTGCGCTATAACGCATGCCCTTGTTGAACAAAAAAAAGGCACAATGTGGACAAAGCTATCTGACGCTAGTTATAGCCGGCTACATGAAGCGGCAGCAGACGACGTGTCGTCGCGACACTACTGGTTTAAGAACTATGTATTTCTATGAAAAAAGTCGCTAGCTGCGGAGAGTATTTCACAGAAATACATAGAAACCAGTAGTGTCGCGACGACAAGTCGTCTGCGGTTGCTTCAAGTCGCCCGCTGCCAACCGGCACATTAGCGACAAAGCCGTAGACAGCAGACCGGAGTCACGTATTTAATTTATGAATCTGAGCGATCACCACCACCACAATCCTTAGCCCTACAATTACTCTTTTTAATCAACTCACCGCGAAGGCTGCATAAGGCTATTTTAGGCTCTGACTTAAAAACAATTTATTCAAATAAAAACTAATTTGGCTAAAAATAAAACGGCTTTATAAATTAATTACGATTTACGAAGTCATCTCCTACAGTTCAATATACCTTAATAATCTACACTTCTACATCTACACTACTATTATAAAGAGGAAAGATTTGTTTGTTTGAGTCGAATAGGCTCCGAAACTACTGGACCGATTTGAAAAATTCTTTCACCATTGGAATCCTACATTATTTCTGCTGAACATAGGCTACATTTTATTTTGGAAAAAAGTAGGGTTCCGTAAGATATTTGAGTTTTTCGGACGCAAGGTGTAAAAAATCAGCTAGAAAAGTTACTTATTTTGCGTACGCTGCCTAAACTATAAAAGATAGAACCATAAAATGTTCTAAGTAATTGTAGATCTTATAAATATCTACAAAAAAGTCCGCGACACACTATACCTATCTATGTCGAGTGAGGCACAATAGCCATTTATTTATTTAAAAATCCAGATTTTTTTTTGACTACATTTAAACGGATATATTTTACTCACGCTATTAATCCTTATCAAAATAAATTATTTTATCACTAAGTACAGTTTATGTAGATAATATTTGGTCTTTGAATGATTAAAATTGGACGTTTGGTTTTTATGTATGAGGAAATTATGGCGAAATTAAAATATTACGATAGTGGGCGTCAGCAAAGCGCGTGCGGTAGGAAGACAATATTCTGTTGTAGAAATGAAAATTCTGTACATAAAAGATATGAAATGACAACCGAAATTACACCTTTGTCACTACATCGCTATAGAAGCCAAAAATGTGGTTAGTTTTTTGTCTGTCTGTCTGTCTGTCACTCTTTCTGTCTGGCTGTATGTTTGTTCCAGCATCACACGAAAAATACTGATCCGATTTGAATGTGGTTTTCGCAGATATATTTATCTTCTTCCAACTTAACATCTGATGTATAAAATTTTTTCCCCCCACCCCTCTAAGGGGACAAAAGAGGGGGTCAGATTTTGTATCAAACTTTTTTCTTTAACACGAAAACTACTGATCCGATTTGCATACGGTTTTCACAGATTTGCATACGGTTTTCACAGATATATTATATTTGTCTTCTTCCAACTCAACATCTGGTGTATAAAAATCCTCCCCGGGGCCCTCCCCTCTCAACCCTCTCTGGGGACCAAGGAGGGGTCAGATTTTGTATACAACTTTTTTCTTTAGTGGACTTACTTCATATTAGGTATTAACTGTGTTTTTCAACTTAACATCTGGTGTATGACCTTCCCCCCCCACACCCTCTTAGGGGACAAAAGAGGGGGTAAAACATGTATCAACTGATGATGTAGAAAATATTATACTTTAAATGGCAAAACAACGTTTGCCGGGACAGCTAGTATGATAATATGTTCTAAAATCGTTTTAGGGTTCCGTAGTAAATAAGTAACCCTTATAGTTTCAGTCTGTATGTCCGTCTGCGGTCTGTCTGTCTGTCGCGGTTTTGCTTCTGAGTACATTGTCTCTGGACTATAAGGCCAACAAATCTGTTATTTGGCATGAATGCACATGTTAATGATGCCGTCAAAATGGTATAGTATAATATTAAAATCTTAAAAAAATATTGTACCCCCCTACACACCAAGCGGGGATAATTTTTTTTTCGCGTCCACCCCACTGTCTAGGGTATCGTTGGATAGGTTTTTTTTAAATATTGCGAGTTTACAAGGATCATTTTCCAATTTTGGGGCATTTGTGAAATATGAAATTTTAAAGTGAAAAAAATCGTTAGAGTTCAGTGTCCTCAACTTCTACCAGCTAAACGGTTCTAGAAATGTTAAAAAATTCACGGGAGTAGAAAATATGCTGAGTTTAAAAGGAAAACTATAACGGCTAAGAAGACTTCATAAATTATTGAGTTATAGTCGATCAACTAAAAAAATGTATTCAGAGAAGTATTTTAAAGGAAATTTTCATTTAAATTCCTTTGAACGTGACTGAGATGATGTTAAATGTCCTAGTCACGTCCTAGTATATTCATTGACCATATAAAAATTATCAAAAACTAGCGGTACTACCGAACCCTGTATTGTGCGTGGCCCGATACGCACTGGCCAGTTTTTTGCCTGTAAGTCCTATAGATGTTTGAATATTATCAGTTTAAATATTTTGAGAACGTAGATACGTATTTGCACATACATTTTGATGTTTAAATTGATCAATTAAAACGGTTTTATTAAATTTTTAAGTAATACCTAAATCCTAATAGAAGAGACAAATGTTTACTTGGAAATAAAAGACATAATATTGCAGCACGAAAAGTGTTTCCGTGGTGTTTCCCGCTAACATAACAATCGTCCGACGCGATGATAACGCTTCAGTGAAAGTTGTAACATAACCTAATTTAACCCGCCAAAGACCATTAATCGTGCGCTGAAAGGAGTTTGACATTGACATAAAAAACGCTAGCTAGCACATTGTAAAGAGGAGCATGTAGGTTACACTGAAAGGTTAGCGGAGGTTTCAGTCGCGAAGAGGCACTCGGAGGTGCGTCTCGTGCCAACGCCGCACCGACGCGCGAAAAACAACACATCGGAAAGTTACGTGAACGTAATAGTACCTCACCCGCTACGGCTGTGTGGAAACGGTTTTTACGACCGTTTATCGTGCCATTTATCGTAAAGTTTACCCCATTTCCGGAAGCGATTCCATCGAAACTGACAATAATTCGTGCAAAATATTTTTTTGAATATCGAACGCGGTGAAGCATACCGTACCTAACTTTTTTTTATTTGTGGCGGGCTAGTGTTGGTAAAGGTCAGTGCGAATGGTGTGCGATGGTGGCGCGATGCTGTGCCTGGAGTCCCTGATGACGAGGTGGAGGGAAAGGGGGGAACGGGGGGAGAGACGGGCTCGCTCCAGGAGCCTGTGCTCCTCTGCTGCTGATGGCAGCCTCCTGCAGCTTCTCCACAGGCGAGCTAGCAGCGCCATGTAAGTTGAATGTCAAACATGCTAAGTACTTAAAAAAAAATCGTCATTTTGTTTTTGGAAAATTAGGTCAAACGTCGTTACATCATAATTATTATGTTTACATACATTTTAAACAAAGGAATTAAAAAATTATTAAGTACTGAAACAGTTTTTGGAGCACCTATTAGGTCACTTCGATTACCGCTTATTTATAAATTACCGCAATTAGACCTTATTAGACTCAATGTTGAGCGTGTGTTGCAAATAGTTTTACTTTATTTTTGGGTCCGGACAGACCGGTTAAATATTTTAGACGTGGGAGAGCCATGCTTCGGCACGAATGGGCCGGCTCGACCGGAGAAAACCACGTCCTCACAGAAAACCGGCGTGAAACAGCGCTCGCGCTGTGTTTCTTTTCCCGGGACGCAAAGTATATCCATACCAATCTTTAATTTGAAATGGAAGATGGTTTTTATCCCTGAGCTTATTTCTGAGTTATGTTTTAAAAAGGAGGAAGTTCTATGTTTATCTGTATTGTTATTGCGTACTTAGTATCCCATCAGGGTTTTTATACTTAATGCTGTTAGGTTTTACCTATTCAAAAGTGTAATGAGTAATGACGTATCATGTATGAATATTTAAAACATTTTGTAGCAACAGAAATAAAAACTATTTTTCTGATAAATTAGTTATTCATGACACAAACGAAATGGAATAATTTGCATAAGCCATTGCATTATGGCATAATAATTAGGGCATTTTAATGCGAATTTTCAGTACAGTACGTAGTAGCTCTATACAATGTTTTGTCCTTTTCTGATACGTGGGAAAAGGAGCTTGATAGAAGATGACAAAATATTTTATACTGTACCTACATAAATACTTTGTAACATGAACGACGTATATTTGATGTGACTCAAAAGTCAAAATGGCCCCAGAATAACCCCAAAGTAGGGTTTTTCAGTAGACACGCCTTCCCTCATCATGCCATGTTAATTGATTGCGATACTATGCATCGAAACTACCTATTGTTATTTTTTGTTATTTAAGAGAGGTGGGAGCTGGTATGTTCACACTTCACAGTCATTTATTTTGCCTGTCTCGATTAAATATTTTGCCTTTAGTCTGAGCCTCTGATAGGACTTTGTTGAAGAACGACTTAGGGATCATGCTCAAAGGATCATCTTCATCATCCATGAAACATCTTTGTAATCTCAAGCTCTAAACGGACCGCAATTTACATAATTTTTAATTTTGGTAAATTAAACAAACTTATTTTTTAAACTTTTTCGCATATTTCAAAAACTTTTCCTCTTGATCACAGCTCCACTTATTTCAGAAAAAGTTGAAACCAAGACTGGAAAATCGTATAACAAGAGAAATATTACCCTGTAAATGATAAAAGTTTTGGAAAAACTTAAGAAATTGTTTTGTTTATAATTCATAACATTGTTCTGTAAATGATGAAAGATGAGACCTACACTTTATTTATTATGAAAACGCCGTCCCAGAACCTGAAATTTGTTAGAAGACAATAATAAATTATTTTGTGTGATACTTTGCGGGAAGCCCCATAAAGTTTACAGACTTAAAACTTCAAACCCCGACAAAAAGAATAATATTTTGATTAATATTTTATTACAATAGTCAATGTATGTTCATAAAAACAACAAACAGTTCAAAATGCATTATTCAGAATGAAGAAGTTCAAACAGCAGAGGACGGCATACATTTTCACTGCGCAGTTGAATCAGAGGGATTCCTACTCTACGCCGCGCCGCGCCTGTCACGAATCACGTGTCCTAATCTGACCTAACTCTAGTTAAAAAAATTACGCATTTGAACACTTACTTATATACTTACGCATCTTATAACAGTTATTATTAAAGTATAAGTATTTATTATGTATAAGTATGTGTTTATCCATAATTCTTTCTCGGACTAAAGTCTATTAAAGAACTCTTTCTATCTCAAACAACAAAATCCTTGACTCCGTTTCCTTCACGCGATTAAATAAAATCCATGAAAGGAACATGAAGTATTTCTATTCTTCGTTTCATTGTTTGATATAAGCGAATCTCAAGGAAGCCTTTCCGTTATAAAGAAGCTTTTAAATCGACAAGCTTTTCCTTAGCTTTCGCTTCTAGAGCCTTTATCATAGATTGGAAAAAAACGCCTAAAGAAAAAAAGGTCGTAAGAAAATGTCTAAAGAAGTTTTTACTTCGAAAATATAATGATTTTAAAAACACAAAATATTGACAAAATAATCAGGATTTTCCGCCTCAGGCTTCTTGCAGAAGAACGCGCTCGACGGTAGCCGTCGACTGCCGTCGACAAGTGCCGTACGTCTGTAAGAAGCCTTTTACTTATGTAATTTTCTTTATTTATATACATGACGCCTTTGATATAATCCGAGTAATTAAGAATTTTATTTCTTTGAGGAAATGTGAAGAGTCGGAAAATTCAAGAGAGTGATTACTTTGAAACAATAATTTTATTTCAGCACTTTAATTAAAATTACTTCTCACAACAGTCTTCTAACCTTTTTAATTTATTTTGTTTCTGCAATATACTTTAAAAATTAATTAATATTACCTTAACACAGCATCCAGACAGCATCAAAGATTTTAGATGCTGTCTGGAGTCTAGACAGTAGTTAGTCTACTCTGCTGTCGTTATTTTGTGTTGCCAATTTCTTACAGTAATAAAACAAGACAGACTTTTCATTAATTATACCCAAACAATAATTAATGAACTTGATGAAAACTAGTTGGTTACTGACACATTCTAATTTCTCGCGGTGGGGGTATTTCTTCTTTTACAAAATTTGTATGAATTTATTTTGCTGCCTCTGTCTGATGCGCTGGAAAAACTACTTCACAGATAACACAATCATAATATTTTATCCCACCAAAAACATTTCATGTAAAATGTTACCTCCACGACCACAAAAGTTTTGCCTTGTGAAAAAGACATCAGAGTATCTAATGTAGAGCCAAGCTTCTGAATCTACGCGGCCTTTTTTTACATAGGGAAATGCTTTACGCATCCCCGGCGGATTGGGGACATCGGCCGGGGTATGTGGGACTCTTCGAGGAACTACCCACCAAAACCACTCCTCCCACCGTGCTCCACTACCCCGCTTAGGCAAGTTTAAGTTTAAGTTACAGGCACGATCAACCCACCGCAACAAATCTACGCGGCCTAACTCTATCGACCCTAACTCCATCAATGTAGATAATATGTAGAAATATCAGTAAGTATGAACGGCTTCGCTGTTTCGCTACCGTCGTGGATATGAGGCGGATATTTAGTTTCTGATCTGAAGTAAGTAACGAAACAGCCAAGTCATAAATACTAACTGATATGTAGAATTTGTTGGAGTTAGGGTCGATAGAGTTAGGCTGCGTAGATTCATAAGCTTGGCTCTAGATTAGATCTGATGTCTTTTTCACAAGGCAAACCTTTTGTGGTCGTCGAGGTAACATTTTACATGAAATATTTTTGGTGGGATTTCAGTATCTACTTTTTGTAAGCTGCTGCCTGCTACTTGCTAGGCAGTCTTTTAGTGTTTTTTTTATTTTTTATTAAGAGGTTTTTAGTTAATGTCCATCCCGTATAAATTTTCATGTCCTAATTCATAAAATTGGTGAAAGTCTCATATTTAAACTTTCATTCCCCCCTACTAACCTTATTTTATACTAAGTATAGAGCACTGTATAGGCCTAAGATGTTTTGAAAGCATCATTGCGGTAATAGGCCTCCCGCGGTACAGCTGCACTCAATATCATTGATAATAATTTGATACATTTCCTAAACAGCTTCGCCTCAAAAAGCCGGCGGGGTTCGGCGTCCTACATTGATAAGAGTACCTTAATGGGGCGCCAGACATTGAAGGGTCGACTTATCCCTACAAGGCCCTTAAGACAAGGCTTAGGTATTGTTATAAAGGTGTACCTACTTAAGCTGTTTTCTGAATGTTGTTTATTTCGTAGATTTCATAGTTGCCATTTGAATACTTTGTTCTAAGTTCAGCTGTCGCACGAAAACTTTTTTTTTATGAAATAAGGGGGCAAATGAGCAAACGGGTCACCTGATAGAAAGCAACTTCCGTTGCCCATGGACACTCGCAGTATCAGAAGAGCTGCAGGTGCGTTGCCGGCCTTTTAAGAGGGAATAGGGTAATAGGGGGGGGTAGGGATGGGAAGGGAAGGGAAGAGGGGAGGGGAGGGAAGGGAATAGGGTAGAGGATTGGGCCTCCGGTAAACTCAATCACTCGGCGAAACACAGCGCAAGCGCTGTTTCACGCCGGTTTTCTGTGAACTTTGAACATTGATGGTCCTAAAATATGGCCTGTTTTATATTTTGTAGGACAATATTACTATTAAATTATATAACTAATAACCTATCAATATACAAAAAATCTGCTCGTTAGGATTCCGTTATATTATGGTTCTGTAATCAACAAAACTTGGTTGACTACTGAACCCTAAAACGGAACCCTAACAAGCAGATTTTTGTATATATTTTAAGAGTAACAAAATATGGATTGTTCTATTTGTAATATACAATCTATATTTTATGACCATCAAATCAAAGTATGAAATCCTTTCTATTTCTGTTAGCTACCACTTTCGAGATTTTTCGCAAACAAAAATGTTGTTCGTCTTACCAAAATGAAGCTACCCACAAAAAACTAGCTTGATAGTAAAAAAAAATTGTTCTAGGCCTCCCGTACTATGAGTCGAATGTTGACTTCGACTATATCAATTTCATACATTTTTGATCGGTGATCAAAAATTGAAATTTAAATGAAGCGATAATGAAGCTATGGGATGCTGTTGTGGGGTACAGCCTCCACATCAAACATAGAAATTCTACAACGATTCCAATCTAAAACACTACGTTCAATAACTGGAGCCCCATATTATGTTACAAATAGCCAAATCCACAATGATCTGAAAATCAAGTATGTAAAAGAGGAAATCAAAAACTCCCGCCAAAACTATTGTAAAAGGATAAAATCACATCCCAATATATTGGCAAAAAAATTGATGAAAACTCTACCAAATCAAACATTCAAAAGATTAAAAAGACGAGCCCCACAAGATCTTCTGAAAGATAAATAGCAAATACATGGACGCATCAATGGATGCGTGCCATACATGATACATGCCTACAAAGAAGAAATTCAAAACGACTAGTTCAATGTCTAAGACAGCTGCTAGCAGAATGAGAAGTTAAAAAAAAAAGAAAATGAAGCGATAAAGAAAACTTGTTGTCTAGAAGGTCTGATATCACAACTTCGTATTCATAAAAATGAAGAGTTCAACAGAAATAATAATGGAGTTTATGTAGAAATTCATCGATTTAAAACTTAGCTATCAATGAATCTCTCTAGATGTGGCTGCTTGTAATGCAGCCTGCAGGTGAAGTAAAACAATAGGAAAATTCATTTAGAAAATTAGTCTTGGGTTTATTTAGCAGAATAGCCGTATTGCAGACATTTTGCAGAAGCACGTAAAACCGAAATGTACAAGATCGATGCGACCTGCATGGTTTATTTGTTTGCCTAGTGTACCTACACCTTTATAAAATACTAGCTGTCCCGGCAAATGTTGTTTTGTCATTTAAAGTATTTCTACTTCAACAGTTGATACAAAATCTTACCCCCTAAGAGGGGTGGGGGGAAAAATTTGATACACCAGATATTAAGCTGAAAACACAGTTAATGATATGAAGTAAGTCCATTAAAGAAAAAAGTTTGATACAAAATCTGACCCCCTTTTTGGTCCCCTTAGAGGGGTGGGGGAGGGGGGATTTTTATACACCAGATGTTGAGTTGGAAGAAGACAAATATATCTGTGAAAACCGTATGCAAATCGGATCAGTAGTAGGTAACAGACAGACACACACTTCAGTAGTTATATGAATACTTATAATGGATTATTACATAACAGACAGACAAAATCATTTTCGTATTAATATTTTGTAATCAAGTGTGTCTCTTCCACAACCACAAACTTGAGATGATATTTCATACTGATATTAATATGTTACTCATTGCAAGTACACTGTTATTAACTAATCATTTTTCAGACCGCTGTGGTTGGTTAAAATTATTAAAATCTCCGACACTCATATAAATTAATTCATTACTTTGACATTAATTTCATGAAGATAAACTTAAATAATATGCATTTTCTTTTCTTTCAGATATCAATAATTTTTTTATTAAATTAAAGATAACATACCTATAATATAAGAAACAACTAAAGTCTCTAAGAGCCGTTTTACGTTTAAACACCAAGTCGGTTATATTACTTATAATATTATGTTTTAAACATTATGTATACCTGAATCAGCAGAAAAAGTAAAGCCTTGCACAAAAGTATTCGCGTACCAATGTTATTTCTTTGGAATATTTATTGGAATCTAAAATAGTTGTTATCACGTCGCGTCGACCAAAGTGCCGGCAAATGTGTGTGGGGACTTGAGTACGTTATGCGAGGGGCGTTGATTAAACATGGAGAGATGTTTACTCTATTTACTCTCAAGTCTAAGGGTAAGTTCGCATGGTGTCTTCACAATTCTATGAATTTTGAAGTGAGACATCCAAAATTTTATTTGTAGCACATGAAAATGGATACTATTCACTGTGACGAGGTGATTTTGAAAAAGCCATTGAAAACTAAACTATTAACCACACAAGAAGATGCACGTTGAATTGATAGATTGGTTGTCCGCGGCAGATAGTCCGCGGTATCGGATTGACTATTCCAATTTTGAATGGCTCATACAAACGCGTTGCAGCGCTGGGCAGCCACTGTACACCAACCATCGATTTATATGTACGCTAGTCTATGACACCAACTCTACCGGCTACCCCCATGTAACGAATTTTTTAAAGTTTTTCCTATCTCAAAAGAGTGCACACTGCACAATCTCAATAAGACATTAATTATTTCACCTCAAAAACTTCTAATTCGTTGTTTTTCAAATAGCAGAAAATATAAAATCTTTCACTTGTTTTATTGGTGTATGTGAAAACATGTAAGTAATCTGTCGGTATTTCATTACCTAATACCTCATCAACATTAGCGGTTCAGGTTCAGTAAACCATGACAGACAAACAGATAAGGGCGAGAGGGAAACATTTAAATCACAATCTATTTTAACCGATTTTCAATAAAAGAGGTTAATATAAATACGATTTATTAACATCCAATGAATATTGAATCTTACCCACACAAGTAAATATCGCCTTAGTATTTGGAGTTATAAGTAGTAAGCAGTGTTGCCACTAAACCGTAAACTTGTTAACGCAACTTTGTAATGGGTTGGTATTCATTAAGGTATCAAATTAAACTCCACATTCCTCCGACTAAAGCCGCCAATCCACCGCGGCGCACACTGTGCACGGCCACGCGCACGCGTGGACGTACACGGATTTATTTCTTTGACTTGAGTCAATTCATACGTAGCGTGTCCGTGGGTTGCAGTGAACACAGTCACATATTATATTTTCTTACAAAGCGAAGCTTGACGCACGTGCGTAGTCTCTCCGTGCGCCGCGGTGGAATGGAGCCCTTAAGTTTATAATGTGAGACTACCATGACAGATCACTAGATGACACCCGTTCCGTTACGCCAAAATTCGTTAATCGCGTTGGCACCGTACATTTTTCCGGTATAAAAAGTATTTCATGTCATCTCCATACCAAATTTCAGCGCGGTTTGGGCGTGAAGTGGCAACAGAAAGACAGACGGACAGACAGATAGACAGATACACTTTCGCATTTATAATAAATGATCAAACGAACTTACCAAGTGAAGTTCGATCATTATTATATGAGTCGCTTCATTCAAAGATATATTAACCAAGTAGTCCTTTGTCTATCTGCTAGGCAATCGCGTTTTTTAAAGACGTATGTAGGTAGTTGAAAAAATAACTTCCCATCCCGGCCACTCGCTCCTCGACGCGCCTCATTATGTTTAGAGAGAGGTAATGCAAAAAATCTTTCTTTCTTTCTTTGGGTACTGCAGCAAACATAGTTTCTTGCAGACTGGGTGGGAGGGAGATTATATCTTTGAATGAAGCGACTCATATAATAATGATCGAACTTCACTTGGTAAGTTCGTTTGATCATTTATTATATTTCTTCGCTTCATTCTTCGATATATTAACCAAGTAGATTTTCAGAGTAACGAAAGAAAGATTTTTTACAAAATACTTAGAATTTATATATACTTATATTATACATTATGAATAGTAATCATTATATTCGAGAAAAATTTTTTAACATTATGCCCATAAATAATAATAATAGTCGAAACAAAACTTAAGAGACCTCTATGGTTTTGTGATTCAAATGATAACGTACTGGAATCATGGTGATTAAGATTATATAACTGATTCAGCGAAACTTTGTTCGTCGATAAAATTATGGCTTAGGAAAATAGCGAAAGTATTGGAGTCACTAGTTCTGCCTGTCGACTGTCGTCTTACTAATAGGTCCAGTATCAATCCCCGTGTCGGCGCTCGACGTGTCGACGCCGCGCCGCTCTCGCACAGCACCTGCTTTATCCAGCGGCTATTACCGAATGGGAGGTGGCTGTTCTGTGCAGAGCGTTAAACCCGTACTGTAGCATTATCCTATTTAGTATAATCTTGAATAACCATCGCAGGGCGTAATAACTTAAATATTATAACTTCTTCTTCTTTTTTTTTTTTTTATAAAAGAGTTACATAATTTAAGAACATCCGATCACGCTCAGGAGTTTGTCTTTGTAATATAAATTTCGAATAATTTAAAAGTTAAAACCGTATTTTTTATTTTGCCGAGTTTTATTATTAGGCAGAAAGTTTTAAGTCAATGATCAGTATTCAGTAGGTACAGAGTGCAAGAAAAAACAAATAATTTATAAGTGGATCCTGGGTACTACACTAGGTACTCAGGTATGGGCTAGGAATTAGAATGTTTACCGGAAAGCTTCTTTCAAAAGACACTTTAAACATTCATCTAAGCCAATGTCACCATCCAATAATATCAACATTGTTCATAAACAATGACAGTGCACAGTGACATGGCTGTAGAAGATATCGTTTTACAGCCATTGTCAAATTGTTTGGCAAGGTTCTGATAAAGCAGACGAAGATCTCTGTAATAAGTCTATTAACTAATGAGATTGAAGAGAGTATTTACCTAAAATCTAAGTCGAAGTAGAGCATTTTAGAATAAATTTTAAGGCGTCTACTGTTATAACTCATAACTGTGTCCGGCCCTGTGGTCGTCGACTCGTCGATAGTGTGATTATTGCATATTACAAATTACAATTACAATATGATTGAAATTAGAGAATATTGTGTTCTCGGTCCAGCAGGATAAATATTTATACTTAAACTTATATTATTCAAGATTAAGTGTCATTATGTTATCGTATTTATCATTGCATTTATTTAGCATTAATAATTTTAATCGCTGAAAACCAGTTGCATTCCGCGACGGGGGTCAGAAATCAGGTGTCAGAACACCTATCAGTTGAGGTAGCTCACGAATAGTACACTGATTTAACTGTCCTATATTATTTCGTTTTTAATAGGCTTATATTATTATTATATAATATATCTAATATGTAGGTACATAAGATTCTCGTATCACGGTGTGCGTAGTTGAACTCCTCTGAAACGGCTCGACCGATTTTCGTGAATCTTAGCGAGCATATCGGCTAGGGTTGAGAATCGGACAACGTCTAATTATTTTTATATTGATGAGTGTATTTTTGAATAAATAATAGTAAAATGTTACAACTCGAGACTGACGGCGACCATTGTTTGTACGATGGGATAGCAATCATAGACGTCATGGTGACATCACTACATAGTATAAAACAAAGTCGCTTTCTCTGTCCCTATTTCCCTTTGTATGCTTAAATCTTTGAAACTACGCAACGGATTTTGATGCGGTTTTTTTTAATAGATAGAGTGATTCAAGAGGAAGGTTTATATGTATAATAACATCCATTAAATAATGGAGAAGTACTGTTATTTTTGAGGTTTCTAATGTGATGTCGTAAATAATTACATTTTTTCCGCTTACAATGCAAACGCAGGCTGAACCCTACGAGTTTTATCAAAATAATGTACTAAGTATTGTACACATTGAAATGGTCTACAGAAAAGTCCGTGATGGTATATGTCTATCTCTTATGGATAACCCACAATAACTTTTTTTTGTCATTTACTTTTTAAGACTAATAATGGCTAATTTTCGAAGCGATTTTAACCAATACAGCATTAATCCTTAACCAATTAAATACCTTGAATACATTGTTCATTTAATGTAGATCTATATGGCCCTTTACACCGTATGATTTAAGTGAATATTTTCGAAGATATTATTACAGATTTAAAAATTGCGGGACGTAGCGTTTGCGGCGGTACCGGCCGGCCGCTGCCGCCCGGTGCGGCAAGAGCGTGCCTATAAATAGCGCGTCTGAGGCCGCGGTTTTCCCTATAGCACTTTGAATTTAGCAGCGATCGGACGCGTTTATTATAAAAACGTGCTTTTCAGCGCGACAACGTATCAGTAATTATAAGTAAGTTACGATAAATAATTGTATGATAGTAGTTTTAAAATATAAATTATATTCTATTCTAAGGTTAATTTTTAAATCGCACTTATAGTAATTATAAGTACCTACATAAGGTGAGATAAGATTAGATTAAATAAAACCATAATTTATGGATTGCAATTTATCAAAACTAATGAATCGATTTTAATCACGTAGGCTATATATTTTATACCCGTGCGAAACCGGAGCGGGCCGCTATATTTTTATATACAACGTTCACAGTTTTTCTGTAGTGTATTTAGTATCAGCATTGCACCCGTGTGAAGCCGGGGCGGGTTGCTAGTATATAAATAAAATTGGATTGTCTGTTTGTAATATTGAAAGAATCGTTTCTTACTACATGCATATGAATATAATTATTATACGCTACATACACCAAAAAATTTTTTTTACAATTTTTGTCTGTGTGTCTGGCTGTCTGTCTGTTTGTTCCGGCTAATCTCTAAAACGGCTGGAGCTATTTTGACGGGACTTTTTTTGGTAGATAGCTGATGTAGTAAGGAGTACCTTAGGCTACTTTTTAACCAACTTCCAAAAATAAGGAGGATATATTTTACTTTGACGCGGGCGAAGTCGCGGATAACAGCTAGTACTTACTAAGTCACTTCAATAAAATAATATGGGCAAAATACTTTATATGGTAAAACAACATTTGCCGAGACATCTAGTTATGTTATAATAATATGTATTGTAAGCGTTAAGACTTAAATATTTACATATTTGTTGTGGATTTAATACACCCATGGCACTATTAACAATAAAACTTAAACAAAAAAGGGGCGCCTGAGGCTGCGCCTAGAACACTGGTATTGCGAAAGCGTGGTAAGGCTAGTAGTGATAAAGCCTTCTACGCCTGGTCTGGTTTCCTTCTTTATATTTTTTGTGAGAATAAATGTAAGCGCACTGCGCATCTGATAGTCTGTACGTCAAGACTTGAGGCTTTAAATCTTTCAATCGAATAGTGAGTTAATAGGAACCAACAAGTAGCTGGCTTTTAAATCTATTTTTGACAGATATCCACTTTTGGATATTGCCTTGAAAGCCATACGGTAATTTTCCAAATTAACATGTAAAATAATTATTTAGAAATAAACTTACGAAGTGGATTCAAATTGAAAATAATTTTTAAAAAATTGTATTTAAAATATAATACAATATTTAATAGTTTGAAGAAAGGAAAATCTTTGAAATAAGGTAATCTTCGGTGGAGTTACACGAAGATATAGTTTTAAATTCTAATAATAATTTATTGATGTCATGATGTATAATACATTAAGCCAGTGGCCCCCAACCTGTTGTTGTTTTTGGAACGAAGTTCCCTATTTATTTATTTTTTAAGCGGGCCACAAACTTGTTTTGGTCTTGGTGTCGTGGGCCGCAACAAACATTTTTAGGTTTAAAAATAACGTTCAAAATCAACGATTTACTAGTGAACAAAAATAATTTACGAGTTACGACTTTCACGATTACTGCTGGTGGGCGTGAATTTCAAAATGCTTTAACATCACGCGGGCCACAAATAAAGTTCCGGTGGGCCGCAGGTTGGGAATAATAATTATAATAGTAACATCTATAAAATATGTATAAAAATGACTGTTAGCTGCACTACGGCTGCGGTGTTGAGCATTTGCTCGTCTCAACGTTCTTCGAACTCGAAGGGGGTTGATTGTAGCGTTACAATACTAGTGGCGCCAGCCGACGGTTACCACAGTCCACATCTCTCCCCCCCCCCCTCCTTGACGGGTAACGGGAAGGGTTTGTCAGAGCCCGAAAAGTACCCGATTGATGATGGAATGTACTAATTTGTCTCTGAGAACAAATACTGGAATTATCCAGCGAAACCATAATAATCTCGGTCTGATATAACAAGGCTTATAATCTTGTCTTGTCTGATAGTATATTATCTGATAAGTCTGATAATAATTAATATCGAGATAAGTTAGATACTGGCGATAACTGATAGGTCTTATAATTTCGAGACATTGTCAGGTGAAATCTATAATGATAATAATCGATCGAAATAGAATCGAGCTGCAACACTTATTAGCAGGAATGTTTTATAAGCAATAGCTTATCTTAATCGTCTTTGTGATCCTTTAAAATCATAATCTGGCGAACCCAACAAGGGTTCACCTAACGTCAGTAGAAGCTCTGGATCTATCCGGATCTGGTCCGGTGCCGGTGGGTCAGAATCGACCGTTGGCACCTGGTTTAGGAGTGGGAAAACTTCTGGTTTATTCGTAACCTGATCGACCCGTATATCGGTCACTTCTAATTATATTTCCCCGATAGTCTGGTCTTAGTGACCTAAAAAAATTATTGGGGTAGTTATATTGTTCGTTATAATCGACTTATTTGTCATATAAATTAATATTATGTTACAAAAAATATTGAGGGTAGTAACTATCACGTTACGAAGATATTAAATAAGTTTCGTTATACACTCGCGGTGTATCCCGAATCCCAACATTGGTGCAAAATTTATTTAATAATAATAGTTACATACCGTCAGACATAATAAATTATAATCGTAGTTCTATATTTAGAACAAAAGGTGTGCGGGACGCGCATTGGTTGTTAACTGATAAGACTCGCAGTCAATGTAGTTATTAGCTCGAAATATCACTACATAGTATAAAACAAAGTCGCTTTCTCTGTCCCTATTTCCCTTTGTATGCTTAAATCTTTGAAACTACGCAACGGATTTTGATGCGGTTTTTTTTAATAGATAGAGTGATTCAAGAGGAAGGTTTATATGTATAATAACATCCATTAAATAATGGAGAAGTACTGTTATTTTTGAGGTTTCTAATGTGATGTCGTAAATAATTACATTTTTTCCGCTTACAATGCAAACGCAGGCTGAACCCTACGAGTTTTATCAAAATAATGTACTAAGTATTGTACACATTGAAATGGTCTACAGAAAAGTCCGTGATGGTATATGTCTATCTCTTATGGATAACCCACAATAACTTTTTTTTGTCATTTACTTTTTAAGACTAATAATGGCTAATTTTCGAAGCGATTTTAACCAATACAGCATTAATCCTTAACCAATTAAATACCTTGAATACATTGTTCATTTAATGTAGATCTATATGGCCCTTTACACCGTATGATTTAAGTGAATATTTTCGAAGATATTATTACAGATTTAAAAATTGCGGGACGTAGCGTTTGCGGCGGTACCGGCCGGCCGCTGCCGCCCGGTGCGGCAAGAGCGTGCCTATAAATAGCGCGTCTGAGGCCGCGGTTTTCCCTATAGCACTTTGAATTTAGCAGCGATCGGACGCGTTTATTATAAAAACGTGCTTTTCAGCGCGACAACGTATCAGTAATTATAAGTAAGTTACGATAAATAATTGTATGATAGTAGTTTTAAAATATAAATTATATTCTATTCTAAGGTTAATTTTTAAATCGCACTTATAGTAATTATAAGTACCTACATAAGGTGAGATAAGATTAGATTAAATAAAACCATAATTTATGGATTGCAATTTATCAAAACTAATGAATCGATTTTAATCACGTAGGCTATATATTTTATACCCGTGCGAAACCGGAGCGGGCCGCTATATTTTTATATACAACGTTCACAGTTTTTCTGTAGTGTATTTAGTATCAGCATTGCACCCGTGTGAAGCCGGGGCGGGTTGCTAGTATATAAATAAAATTGGATTGTCTGTTTGTAATATTGAAAGAATCGTTTCTTACTACATGCATATGAATATAATTATTATACGCTACATACACCAAAAAATTTTTTTTACAATTTTTGTCTGTGTGTCTGGCTGTCTGTCTGTTTGTTCCGGCTAATCTCTAAAACGGCTGGAGCTATTTTGACGGGACTTTTTTTGGTAGATAGCTGATGTAGTAAGGAGTACCTTAGGCTACTTTTTAACCAACTTCCAAAAATAAGGAGGATATATTTTACTTTGACGCGGGCGAAGTCGCGGATAACAGCTAGTTTTTGTATAAAATGGTAAAGATAATATTATAATAATTATGTAGTTCTATTTATAGAACAAAGAGCGCGGGGGAACGCGCGGTAGTTGCTCATTTTTATTTTTAAACATTGTCGGAGACTCCCAGTTAATCCATACTTTATGTTGATTTAAAGAATAACAATATATTTTAAATTTAACTAGTAATTAACTCGCAGTTAATCATCTCAAACCAGCCAACATATATTATAGTTCTATTTTTAGATATAACATCGTCAGAGACTCGCAGTCAATCCACACATTATGGCGGTTTATAAAATAACTCGCAGTTGATTCAGACAAACCGGCCAATATATAGCTATTTTTATAGAAAAGCTGAAAAAAAAACATCGTCAGAGACTCGCAGTCAATTCCGATGCATATAGATATAGATTGTGTAAAAGGACTCGCGGTCCAAACACACTGTACTTATTGACTCACAGTCGCAGTACATGCCGGTTAATTAAATAATTGCAGATGTTTCCCCCAATCCGGCAAACATATAGTTCTATAATAATTATTATATTTATAGAACAGATGAAGCATACATAATATTATAGATTGTGTATAAAGACTCTCAGTCCAAACACATTGTACGTTTATTGACTCGCGGTCGCAGTACATGCCGGTTAGTATTGAATATAATTGGCTCGTCTTGGCCTCGGTAGTGCCTGCCGTTTATTTAAGTATTTAATAGTACTTACATGTATTTTCTTGTTACACGATAAAATAACACTGATTTTAATTACAACACTGACTCAATCATCTTAAAAAAATAACCAATTTTCGTCTGAGCGCTGCGCTTTGGCATGGTTACTTAGTATACGTGCACGCGTTGCCTCGCGTTAACAAAGAATGAGGCGCGTCGAGGAGCGAGTGGCCGGGATGGGAAGTTATTTTTTCAACTACCTACATACGTCTTTAAAAAACGCGATTGCCTAGCAGATAGACAAAGGACTACTTGGTTAATATATCGAAGAATGAAGCGAAGAAATATAATGTTATTATAGTATAGTATGAATTATAATTTATAACTAACAAAAAGTATCAAAACAAAACCAAGAAGTAGAAGTAGGATTTCACGCTCGAAGTATTTCAGATTCACTGATTGCCCTAGTTCAGAAGTGACACCGTATTATTGCATGTTAGATTATAACTTACCAGTTATCTACGAATACGGTTTTCAAAGTTTGTCACTTGCACATGTGAAAGTGATCCCTATGTATTCGACTTATAGCCGTTCCCTATATTCAATCTATCTCTAATTTGACATACAACCGATCGCAGCTGACATAGAATTGACATAAAATATATGGAGCTAATGTCTAATGTGAGCTATTCCTATCTCAAGTAAGAGATAGATCAAATATTGGGAACGGCCGTTAAAGATCAGAGGCACAACAAATCTGGATTGAAGACACAGTATAAAATCAAACAGTAATGTAACGGTGTCAGCTTAAAATCGAGCGAGGATTTCCGATCCTCACTGCATACGACCGTGACCAACAAAAATTCAAATAAAATGCTACTCAATGAACTAGCCCAGGCTATAATAGGTCTATTTTCTACCGATATTGGTCTAATGACCGATACTTCCTTTCTTACTCATTGCTTTGAGTGGCGTAGAGCAAAATGAAACCGCCTAGCCTAGGCCCTAGGTCATAAAGTGACATTTTGTTTGAATTTTAGATGCAGTCGCATGCCTCGTAGAGTAGATCGGAAAGCCGCCTTTACTCAACTCAGTGCATGAGACGTGATTCGGCTTTGTTGAGTTACCTTACGCAAAGCCAGTGTATGCACGAGGCTACTCAGTTCGGCCTACGGTCAGGCTGACCTAGTGACAAAAAAATTGGTCATATTGGTCTTAGTATGTTTTTTTGCAAGACCAAGACTAAAACCAATTTCCTCATCAATAGTCCGACCGGACTCCATCGGCCTTGCCGCAATATTCTGACTCAAAAAAGGCGTGCGGCACGCTGTCTTGTATGAAGTTTGTCTACTGTTTATAATTAACCTGTAGCAATGCAAACTCAAAATGTCAAACTAAAATTATTGTCACTCAAACAATTTTCAGCGCCTGCCAATTTAGATGACCACTTTGTGCTTTATTAGTTTTGTTGACTTCCTGATGAAATGAAGTTGACAATATATTTTATATTATGTAGTTTCATTTTGTTTTCTTCGTTTCCTAGCACTTTCGTTGTGTATGGGGGTTTCACTCGTATGCATGATGGAATGACAATTTTGCCTTTATCTTTAAAGGTGGCTTTCCGATCGTTGTCGCAAGTGACTGCGACCCACAAACATTTAAATAAAATGCTAGGTACTTCACGACCTAGGCTGTAGGTTTCATTTTCTACCGGCATAGGTCTAGCGACCCATGCTGCCATTTTTTTTTGCCGGTTGCGTTTGCTTGCTGCATTGATTCGAACGGTACCTTTACAAGTCGAAGGTATCCTACTTCCTTTCCCGGGACTCAAATTATACTGTGATTGGCGCAAGTCTTACAACTCGTGTATTTTAGTTTCTAAAAACGTAATTATACACGAGCGAGACACATGTTCACTCCAGCTTTGAAGTTTGATCTCCACCATCCGTGAACTGACTATCACGTGCTCTCGAGCGAAGAATTAGGTTTTAACCAAAGAAAACTCATTTAGTATCTTTGCCCTATTCTTTATTTAAAAAATGATCTATTCGTTTTTCGATTGATCCTTATTGTTTGTTAATTAGGCTTAATTTTCAATAATAAAAATGTGTTTGTGTTGTCTACTGAAGTCGTTAGGTTTCAGTTGTAACATAGACCAGATATAGGTACAGTAGTATTACTAGTCTGTGGTTGTGATAACATTACAATAAAACCACGCATTCGGTCCCCTTGCTTTAAAAATATTTTGACTTTTTCTGCCAAATGATTTCAAAGTGCCAGGCTAAACACACATCCTGTATAGTGATGGCTGGTATACATTACTTCAATCCAGCGCTGGATGGATTGCTCCTGGGTAACGTACACGGGCACTGGAATGCACCGAAATGCTATTTAGTACGTTCCAGTGCATTCTAGTACCTGTTTACATACTTCCCTGGATGGGAATATTGTAAACCCGCTATTATTCGCTGTACGTCTAAATATTTTTATCGGAATTAAACTATGATTACAATCAATTCACATTAAATTTCGATTACGGCCTGCTGTGTTTATGCAATTTCAATGAATCGATAAGAATTTAATCCTCGTCCGTATTCTATCTGCCATTTTCATAAGAACCCATGTCACAGGCTCACAGCCCTTTATAGTTTAGTCACGTACACACTGAGTCCTATTAAACTCTGCCGGGGCTACAGCTGTTTATGTATAAATAGGTAATTGCCGTTTTGGGTACATTTTTGCAAGGATACGTTGGGTACATATTAGGTAACAAACCTAATTTGGTTACTTAATAGGGCCTGTTTCACCACTTCCTGATAAGTGCCGAGTAAGCTATCCACCAATTAATTTGACAGATGAAATATGGAGAATCTGTCAAAAAAGTTGTGAATAGCCTATTCGGCACTTTATTAGGAATTGGTGAAACATCCCCTTAATGTACTAGAGCTATTCCTCGCGACTTTGTATGTGCAAAATAAAAACCCGTAGGAACCTCACACCTACAGGATAGGTCCGCTAAACCAAGTCACTGCGACACGAAGATTTTATATTTGAAAGAAAGATCTTTACTTACACTAAAAGACATTTTAATTTATTACTTAATTTTAAATTATCTTTATGCCAAAACCTATAAGTTGACGCCCGCAAAATTCGTATATCGCACGAGAACCGTTGAATTTTTCCGGCATCAACTGTATGTCCATTCTTAGAACTCAAAGTAATTGTATTCCAAATTTCAGCAAAATTGGTTGAGTAGTTTGGGCGTGAAAGGCTAACAGACGGACAGACAGACAGGCAGACAGATTGACAGACACACTTTGTTTTCCAACTTAACATTTGGTATAAATCCCCCCTGCTGTTAGGGGACAAAAGAGGGGGTAAGATTTTGTAATGAAGTAGAAATACTTTAAATGGCAAAACAACATTTGCCGGGACAGCTAGTAATATTAGTATAGATGGATGTCCATTGAATTAAAGTTAAGTAATCATTAAAAGTGAGTGCAGCAGTTACTTTGCGGAGGAAAAACTATCCTCATCTGTTACATCACGCGGCCTATTTCTCAGAATTAGGTCATCCAAATAAGCGGTGCAATGGACCCCGTATCCATACAAATGAGGGGGTGCTTTATTAGTATAACGATATTCCCGACGTGCGTCTATTGTTCTTACTTATTTTATTTTCTTATTAAGGTGTTTGTTAGTAAATTTTAGCTTTCACAGCTAAAAATTAGTATCAAAATTGTCGATCACACCGAAAAATTCGTGTAGTTTTGAATAGTTCTTCATAATCAGCCCGCTCAGAGCTGAAATATTCCGGGATTTCTTTTTATTTCTTTATTCATACTTATTACTACTTCAATAAGATCAGTTAAGTTAATTTAATAAAAAAATAAGTTGGCCTTAATTAATGTATAATTTAATCAATTCCGTGTTTCAGGCAATATATCAACTGCAATATTCCATGACAGCGATTCCATTTCGATAAAACCCTATCCTTGAGAGTCTAATAAATTCATGCGAACTAATGGTACTGTTTATAATTGGTTTAGTTTCGACGTTAAAAAACTTTTATGGTCCTTTTGAGTGGTTCCCGAGTATAAGAAAAGGTTTCTTATAATTGCTATAACACAGTGTATAGTTATTTACACTGTGGCTATAATAAAGGTAGCTATGAATCGTTTCAGTTATTCCACCAAATATAAAATATGTGAAAGTGTGTTCACCTCTAAACACTCAAACTACTGCATAACTGCTATGAGAACCTTCAGATAACGTAAATGACTTAGGGCCTGTTTCACCACTTTCTGATAAAGTACCGAATAGGCTATTCACAGCTTTTTTGACAGATTCTCCATACTCGATCTGTCAAGTTAAATAAAAAAAGCTAATTTTTTGTAAGTAGCTCAATCAACAAAACTTTGTTGACTACTGTACCCTAAAACGGAACCTAAACAAAAGCTTAGAATGATCGCTGATTTGTTATTTTATAAACTTCTAGAGCTTGTGGTCGAAATTAGTGCTTAATAATTTTAATAGGTTTATTTAAAAACAGGAATTTTGTATGAATTTTAATATTTTTCTATTGAATTTAAAAAATAGGAACGATACTGATTTGTCTGTATTCGTATTTTCATAATATTATAAACTTTCGACGGAAATATATTGGATTTGATTTATAATCAAAGCTGTTAAAAAGCTCTTTGCTTGTGATGAGTTGGTTTGAAACGACGCACTTATAATATCTAGAACTATAGTGACCTCACTAGGGCAAAAATGATTTTTTAATCGCGCTAAAATTCCCGCCTTTCTTATAGCAATAAGCTTCAAGCAATATTATATTTTGCGACAACATCATCTACTTAGATAGCAAAGAACTCTTTTTTAAATCCGGCAAAAAAAACAACAATACAGAGTGCAGACGGTCTTACCTCTTCGCTCATCAACAGACCGAATATGAGATGCGAAGTTAAATGTATATAAAGTGGGTAATCACAAAACATGGAAATGCTCTCAAAAACCGGTCATCCTTATTGTCAATATGAAAATTGTATGATTTTTACAAAGAGGCACATTATGTAATAATAATTATCTATAGGAATTAGGAATATATTTTTAAGGGTTTGTTTTTGCTTTACTGGCCGGTTTATTATTCAAATACAGGGGGGTTATTATGAGCTCTTATATCCAGCCAGTTTCCAGCCAGTTTACAAGCCGTGTCTATGCAATGGCCTGTTAATTGGCCTGTAAACTGGCTGGATATAAGAGCTCATAGTAACCCCCCAGAGATCCAATCTCGCTGGAATGCACTAAATTGCCTTCTAGTGTCTGCTTACATTTTCCAGTAGCAATTTTTGCTGGATAATGGGTTGGATTATAGGATATTGGAATAATTTAAACTGGCTATAAATACTCCGAAATAACGTTAGACCGATCTGACGAAGTTTAGCAAAGACATTATAATATAGACCACGTAAAAGAAAATTGTAGGCTACTTGCTGCTAGGAATTGTACCTAGTGTAAAAAAATAGGTTATAAAGTAAACAGCAAACAAAGTTTTATTAGGAAATTATCAGCCACGCCGCACGCGAGTCAAATGTTATTATGCAATGCAAATGAGTATGGTAATCTTTTGTACCCGTCGAACCTAGCCTATTATTCTTATTACATAGCGAAATGGAATACTGATATACCTAATGGGATTGAAATACGCAATTGAAAGGGCCAGGCCACAACACTGCGTTGCGGCGTCGCATCGTAAAAATCTACGACGCCGCAGAACGCATCGTGGAAAATTGCGATGCGATTTTCCACGAATAATCTTCCACTGAAATTTTGCGCTCCGACATCGCCTCGCATTTTTGTGCGATGTTTTTGCGATACGACGTCGCAACAACGCAGAGTTGTGGCTTGACCCTAACACTTATTGCCACACTCAGAGACGAACATTAATTACCTGGAAATAAATGAAGATTTTGACATAGGCCCATACATTATCTGTCAAACTCTTCATTTAATGACATAATATTATAATGACCGTAATTAATATTAAGCCTTGAGTGCTATTATTAGGGTAGAGTAGGTTCCTCATGTAACGAGACGAGTGAATGTAATGTATTTTTAAAATGAGCTATTTCAAATTGGAATACCCAACCGAACACCGCAGGCAGCATATCAATGTAATGTACCAAATAAAATTTAATAAAGTTATATTTTAAGTACATTAAACAATAAAACATAGGAGAAGTCTCGCCACCTACAGAGTAGTACAGAGATCGCGCAAGACTCAACAGTGTAAAACTTTACTCTTATCTCTTATGATAAAGTTTCAACCTTTACACAGACGCTGCGAGTTGCGACTGACGCTTTTACGAACTTTTTTATTTTCTTCTTGTCAAATAATATTTCTTTATCGGCATTTTTTTAACCATAACAATTTTACAGTCCGAGATATTTATTCATAAGCGCTTTTGATTGGCTAACGTCAAAACGTTAACCACAACGACTCTATATTATAATAGAATAGACCCAAATCTGAGAAACCAGGCATTAATTATATTTTTCAAAAACTTTTTTTTATTTACATGTTAGGCATTTTTGTAGACTCGGCGCTCTATATCTACCCATTCAGGATATCTGTTGTGAAAAAAAAATGTTGACTATAACTTTATAATGTTTTAATACAAAACACAAAAAAAATCGGCCAAGGGTTAAACCGTACCGCTATAATAGACGGAGAGTAGGCAGAAAATTGTGTTGTTTGTATCGGACACCCCCCTAAATATTTATTTTAGTTTATTTTTAGTATTTGAGCGACGGTACGTACAGTAATACCATGGACCAATCATACATAACTATTTATTACTCTATGGTAATACATAATCTGTGTTACAAACAAACATACAAACATACAAATTGAAAAATGGAATAATTATATCAAATTAGTGTATTGTCATCGGTCCTCGATAAATCTACAAAGTTTGAACGAAATCTGGCCGTTTAAAGTGGGTCAAAATCGCGCCCAAAGAAGTTGGTTACAAACATACAGGTGAAGCTAATAAAAAGCATATAAAAACGTAGTCCATGTGTCTATGAATAAATTTCTACGATAGTGCAAAATTATATTACGTAACTAGAAAATTCAATTCGCGTTGAGCAAGACTTTCCTTGCTTTCAATTAACGAAACATAAAAAATAAAGCTTAAATTTTCGGAAAACAAATTTAGCCCGGGGACCTGACGCGGATTAATTTTTCGCCGTACCTATCGTCCGTTCAGCTTAATTTTACCCTCCAGTATCTAATATTGACCCTTATCTTGTTGACATAAAGTCCTGTAAGAGGAAAATAATGTACCGCACCTCCTCCGGGCTGTGGCACGCCCGATAAACACGGTGTTTTTCACTTTCTAGCCATATTGCTCTAATTAAAAAGATTTACGCGAAAAAACAATTTATTTTTATATTTGCCATTTTTTTCGTATGTTCTTTGTTGTTGTTGTAACTCCATCTATTTTCATTTCTTTTTTGTGATAAAATTGGAATGTTGATTGTTATTGAGGGATCCAATTAGCAGAAAATAACAACAATGAGCCTTCTGTTAAAAAAATAGTTTAGTTAGTAGTATGTAGTAGTGCAAAATACTCTCCGACAAAAAACTGAGCACAGTTTGGTTGGTCTTGGGAAATAATAAATTACCTAAATAATTTCCCAGTGTTCTGGTTGTTTAAAAGTAGGTACTACAAAAGTGCATCCCATTTCAGTCGTGACTTGTGAGTAGAGATTATACTATCGACTTTGATTTACATAATTCACGTGGGAGTGAGATGTATGCGATATCGAGATATTTATATTCAATGATAGACATAAAAATCGCATGGATTTGTGGGACTGTCGAGCCGAGATATAAATTATTTCTCCCCCAAAATCTTTTCACATTCCATAAATTCATAAAATCGTCTATCTATTGGTAAAAAAGCATTTTATCCCAAAATTTTACCATACAGTCTAAGTCCGGGAATTTAGAGTATATTATAAAATATATTTTGTTCTTGTCTGTGAAGCTACTTTTGAAAATGATCGGACATAGACAAAACTTTGTATAATATAACGAAACTATATGGTCTGTACAGTATACAGTTTCGACTGGATATTTCTAATAGCAAGGCGATTATTCGAAATGATAAGTGTCATTTTCTAACAAAAGGTGTTAGCAAAGACCAAAAATGTGAATAGTATATATATATATATATATATATATATATATATATATATATATATATATATATATATATATAAGTAATTAGTATCCCACCAAAAACATTTCTTGTTAAATATTGCCGAGATGACCACATAAGGATGAAAAAGATATGAGATCTCATGTAGAGCCAAGCTCCTAAATTTACATGGCCTAACTCTACTGACCCTAACTTAAATAAATTCAAATAGGGTCAGTAGAGTTAGGCCATGTCAATTCAGGAGCTTGGCTCTACCACAGAATACTTACTTACGGTAGCTCTACATGAGATCTCATATCTTTTTCAAACCTTATGTGGTCATCTCGGCAACATTTTACAAGAAATGTTTTTGAAAACTTAGATTGCATACCAAATTTCAGCTTTCTAGCACTTCAGGTAATTATGAGTGAGTCAGTGACGAAATCGGTGTATTTTAGATATCAATAGAATCTCAAGTATGAGCTGTTCAATTGATACTTTGTATGTTTAATTGGTCTACTATTTACATCACATCCTGAGAATATGAACTATCTGGTACATCGGTAACCAACTCTATGAGGGTTCAAAAAAACGACGAAACACTTCGAGAAAAGGTCACTACCTACGTAGTGACCTTGCGCTTCGCTTGGCTCATCTCGGCAGATAAAACTAGATGCTTGAAAGTTTCTTCGTTGTGCCAAAATTTATTTATCGCGCGTGGCAACCATACATTTTTTCCGATATAAGTATCCTAATATGTCATTACAGCGAAATCGGTTCAGCGGTTTGGGCGTGAAGAAGAAACAGACTAGACACACTTTTGCATGTCGGTATAATATTAGTATGGATGGTAGAAAATTCCTTGAAAATTCATAACTTCATGAGTCATAACGTTTCAAGTGTCTCTGCACGTTTATTGGAACAATATATTATGAAAGATCATGAACATAGAAAAAAAGGCGGACGGAGTCTTATTATACACAGAACTGTGTCCTCAGAGTCGGCCAGGCTGACTGCATGTACACGGTCCGCACGCACACATTCTTACGCTAGTAGTAATACATACAAGGCTGTTTGATGGCGTGGCTAAAGTAGAGTAGGGTATTGTACAAATAAATCGCTTAAGAGACAGCGCAGTTTCACCCTCTTAAGGTGCTCCCTCACCGAAAGCATTCACTTGTAATGTAACATTATAGATTCGACTTTGAGCTTTACATTACAGTACTACCTTCCTGACTGACGAGCATTCGCGTGTAATGTGACAAGATACGACTTTGAGGATTCCATAGCAAGTTGACTTAACTGTCACGTAGCATTAATGTTACTAGATGTATCAAGATATTACACGTCGCGTTGTATCATTACAAAGTGCGCATTGTAATGCTCAGGTCTCCTCTCTCACTGATGTAACGCCCGACGTTGTAACTTGTAACGTTACATTATAAGCAAATGTTCCCGGTGAGGGAGCACCTCTATCAAAATCGTCTAAGCTTAACATACAAGGTGTAAAAAAATAGAGACATAATACTTTAGGGTGTGCATGTGTTCCCTGTATAGAGTTCACTGTGAAAGTAGCAGCGTCGATAGAGTAACTTTATTTAAATGTTTTGTATCCAGGGCAAATCCTTGACGCTGGGTGCGCTTGCCTATACAAATTAAAAAAAAGCGGCCAAGTACGAGTTGGACTCGCCCATGAAGGGTTCCGCAGCAGCAATAAGGTTTATTTTTTTAAAATTAAAAGGTTTTTAATTTATTTTTATATTTCAGTCGATTTAATTTAATTTAGATTAAGGTTTACCATTTATGACGTATAAAAAAAACTACTGGCTAGATCTCGTTCAAACCAATAATTTTCGTTGGTAGTTTTTATAGTAATCTACATCATATTATATTTTTTTAGAATTATCATGCCCCTACTTTAGAAATTAGAGGGGGGGGGGACACACATTTTACCACTTTGGAAGAGTCTCTCTCGCAAACTATTCAGGTTAGAAAAATATGATAATATGAGAAACCTCAATATGATTTTTGGAGACTTATCCATAGATACCCCACACGCATAGGTTAGATGAAAAAAAAATTTTTTTGTTTCAGTTGTACCTATGGGGACCCCTAAAATTTTTAATTTTTTTTTCCATTTTTGCATCAAAATCTTAATGCGGTTCACAGTCTACATCTACTTACCAAGTTTCAATAGTATAGCTCTAATAGTTTCGGAGAAAAAGTGGCTGTGACATACGGACGGACAGACAGACAGACATGACGAATCTATAAGGGTTCCTCTTTTGCCATTTTGGCTACGGAACCCTAAAAATTGCTCTAATTTGCTGTTTCAGTGCTGTTACTTTTACAGTAAACTCTACATAAGGAGCACACCCTATATAGTTGCTCAATTACATTATGTAAATTGTTAGCTGATACTTATAGCACAGGTTTATCCTAATGTAAGTATCAGCAGAACATCAAATATATTGTATACGGCCACGAACTTCGTGTAATTTATATACTGATACTGTAATGAAACTTCTGTACTTTAAGCAAATAAATAAATAAATAAATAAAATTTAACCCTAACTTATTATCACATCGTTTTGGTACACCCTGTATAGACCACGTAAGAAATACTCTCAAGTCTCAAGGAATTTTCAAGAAAATAACTCTAAAAGTCTGTACGTAGACTTTCAATGGCGTTAAGGAAAATAACAAATCCTAGATTAATCTAGGGCATTTATTTGCTTAGAGGCAGTGAAGGAAGCATTCTTACAGCAATTATCATTGATAGTTTAATTTTTCGTATTTCTATGTTTTTAATGATAACAATGCCATTAAAATGTATAAATAAGAATTTTTAATAATGTTCTGTACGTTTTCTTTCAAGTTAACAAAATAAAGTGCCAGCGTTTTTCACATAGCTCATAGACTAGAAAATAGAAATATCAATGATATAATTATTTTGACATTAGTAAGAAGGTTAACGCGGATTCTTGGAAATCTATTGTCTATGTATTGTTATCGCGGCTCACATGGGCCGTTCGGGGGTTAATGGGTTAAAGGCTTCATTTTATACCCCTAAAGCATAGAACGAATTGCTCGCAATTTGAGTAGCGTTTAAGTGCCGTATATATACGTGAATACGTTAGTAGTAAACGTCTGCAGCAGTGGGCACGAATCGCGTGTGTCGCCCAATCGGCCTAATTGCTGGGCCATAAATCTGCGAGTTTCACCGCCGCGCCGCGCCGCTCGCCGCCGATTACACTTGTACTTGTAATTATTATAACTGCTGTTAATGTTTACGAACTAATTCATTTAGGCCAGTCTTTCCCAAAGTGGGCGATAACGGCCCCTTAATATGGTGTTGTGTGGGAACTGGGAAGGACTAAAGGGCGGCGTGGGACCCGGAAAAAATGGGGACGTTGTGTAGAGGCTTGGGGGTGATTTATTTCATCCGGATACATTTTAAATTTAAAAAAAAAACAATTTTTTCTCAAAGTGGGCAATAGACGAAATAAGTTTGGGAACCCCTGATTTAGGCACTGGAACACGTAATATAAAGCTATAATAATTATTACATTGTAAAAATAGATGTAAGTATAATTAATGATGAACACACACACACACAAATACGTCATACATATACAGCATGACTATGGTGAGACATGTTCAATACTCGAGGACGTGATATTTGGCTATTATTTGAAGTTGAAGAAAAATAATATATAAAAATAATATCAATTGATCACTGAGTAAATGTAGCTTAAAGTTAAATAATTATTTACCTACCCAACGCATGGACACCGCGCGTGGGAGGGGTAGCGCGCCTGCGCGGGGGGCGCATGACGCGCGGCCGCATAGTAATTTACAGTGTCCGTGATTCATTTGTTTAAGTATAGGGAAATTTGGTCAAAAATTAAGTACCTAATTTTATTACATATTTATAATGAGAATCGAGTACTGAATACTCTCCTTAAATATCGGTATTGACTCACCAGTCATGCTGTATACAGATAGACATGACAATCTTATAACGTCAGTTTTCGTCGAGGGTTAATAATAGACACGTTTATTTCTATTTTAGTACTCACCAAAAAATAATTTTCCGAAACACTTTCGTTATTTCGTTTCCCTCAAAGTCGTTAAAAGATGATCAAAAAACCTGAACGTCTATCCGAGTTTAGCAATCTACCTGATGGTGCTTAGGGTACATTTAAAATAAATTAAATCTTCCAAGTTGGCACGGACACTAATCCTCCCTCGGAGTTTACTGCCGACCTACTTAAAGTTGGTGTGTCTATCTAATCATAACTTCGTGTAATAGGATTATCATGCAGGTATGGTGGCTCTTAGCTTTGTAAATAATACGACATGTAAGGGTCACAAAAGGACGATGCGATGCGACGCATTTTTAAATGAGCCATTAAAACTAAACTTTATTTAATCCACAAGACATATTATATACCTGCAGCTGTTGTCAAAAAACTTATATAAAATATTGATTGATCTACAAGATCGTCTAGTTTCAACTTTAAGTATTTTGACACGACATTCTATCTTTTGAGTCTCAAGGTGAGCGCTCGCTGAAAGATAAAATGATTTCCGCCAGTCACGGCGTGGCGTCTCGATATTGCTGTGAGATCCCGCATAATCAAATCAATAATAATTTTATTTGTGAGGTTCGGGGACGCCATCTTGATATTCGGAGACGCCTGACGTAGATAAGTGATTGGGTTACAATCATATTTTAAGGTGAAAGACAAGGTGACCTAAGATTTTGTTACGACAGAAAGTGATAAATAAGTGCAGTACCATCGAGAAAATTGATTCCTAGGCAGTTGACAGACCAACATCTTTTGGTCGGATCATGTCAATATGTTAATTGTGATCTGTCAGCTGGGACTTCCCGTGGAGTAAAATGCTGGACACTGCGCTTTTGGTGATGGTAGCCGGTTATTAATGTAGCCGACTGAGTTGGCTACAAAGAAGCTATAAGCTTGCAACAGAGTGATTTTAAAATGCCCAAGTGTGCGCGCAGTTCATTAGCACTATCATTCCTTTACTCTCATAACTGAGTGGCCCGGATGACCAACACGACTGGCGAGAGTACTCTCATCTTACATTTGAATCACATCAATAATAACAGTTTACTGATGTGTCTAAAGCTGGAAAAAGTCGTCCAGTACTTTTCTGTTGAGTTTGTAAAATTTCACAACCGCTGCTTTGTCAGTCAGTCAATTTGGACTGAGCGCAGCTTAAAGAAAGACAGTTTGGTGGTGTGTAAACAGCGCAGATTATGTACAAATTAATGATTGTTATTATCGTGCGAATCCAGATTTCGCTAGTAAATGTCAATTATTCCTCAAGCGAGCGCAGATTTTCGGAATTGTATTTCAATTAAATAGGAACAGCTTTGTCAGGACGCTTAATTTACCACATGACGTCACCGACTGCCATTAAGTGGTTACAATCTACATTGAAGACACGAGTGGGTTTTTTTTTACATGGGGAAATACTCCGTGCATCCCTGGTGGATTAGGACATCGGCCGGGGTATGTGGGACTCTTCGAGGAACTACCCACTAAAACCCCATGGTGCTCCATTCCCCGCAGGCATAGTTACGGGCACGATCAACCCACCGCATCGTCACCACTTAACCTACGTAGAAATTAATAAATAATAATTTTAATTTTCATCTTTAAATATATAGTTTACTGTAAAACAGAATTATTTAATTTTTATGTAGTAAAATTTATAACGTTGGGACGTTTCTTATAGAAAATAGTAGTCAAAAGTAACACCTTCACCGCTGGCACTTTTCAGAAAATTCTTTATAAGGGGCGTAATATTATACACACCCTTATATTTAATCACAATTTAATTAACGCCCCGTATACGTCTATAGCCACAGGTCACCGGTGATAGTAATGATGGAATATTGGTATTGACAGGCAAAACTATGTTGATAAATTTATTAACTCCTAACTCGCTATGAAAGAGTAGTTCTAACAACATTAATTGACCTCATGCGAGTTGGTCCATGAATTAAGGAGTTATTCAACTCATTATAACTTATTAATACTGCGAATATACCCTAAAACGTAGTACTATAACATGGTCATATTTAGTAAGCACATAAGCTGTTCATTTAGTTAGCGTTAGGTTATGAGTAGCTTGTGCTCTTTTGCATTTTGCATCATTAGAATAGAGTTTATAAGTTGTGCACGCAACAGTGTGCAACCCGCTTTCTTCTTTGTTTAAAAAGAGTTAAAAGACAAATGTTTTTTAAAAGATACACAGACATAATATGTATGCAGAGCATACAACTCGGTCGAGTTAATTTTGCTGGACAAACGACCTCAGTGTAAAGTGGATATTTTGGCGTTCCTCTTAAATAGTACAAACATGTGGTACCGACAACCTAATAAAATGCACCCTTTTGTACTTATTACGGACATAAAACCGGTCGTTAAGCCTTGTTAACATATTACATTCGTTTAAGCTGTTTGAACAGTGCCTTACGTCGTTTAAACACAATATAATAGCATCCAGTAGAGTTTGTAAACATACATTTCTATTATGACTGTATCCTATTGTCGCCGCGATCCAAAACGGTGTTCAACCACGAAAACCATTTGATGTGATTTGGGAGCCCGAGGGACATGCTAAAGCCGTCTATATACAGTGAGTAGAGTCACTTCATACAGTTTAGGGTTTTTAATTATAATAACATTAATTATAATAACAAAATGTCAAATGAACTGTCAAAATGTCTAAAAAAAATCTCAAAGTTAAAGCCAATAATTGGATGCCATATTTGACGATAACCTTAACAAGTTAACTATAACAATGCCTCTGGTGCAAATTGCAATCCACCCTCAGTCTACTGACTGAAAGGGTCGACTAGATTTAGAAGAATAACTTTTTCCATAGACCGTCCGATCCACAACTCGAGTCATTTTTAATTTCATAATTTTAGTAATTTCATGTGTGTGTTTGATCTATGTTTTGGCGACCAAGCCTTTGCTATTGATAGTTTTTGATCATGATAGCGTGAAACCCTTGGCCACTACTTGACTGTGAAGAGCTGGTGAGAGGCGCCGAGAGTGTGAAGTGTCTGTCGGGTCACAGTAGCTACTCTATATAATGTTATACGTACTCTCTTTGTCTAAATACACTATATGCCAATGCTACGACTGAAAATCGGCGACTGAGTTTTTTCTTACTTTAAGGGTCAATTCAGACCGCACAAACAACAGACTTCAATTTCGTGATCATCATGCAAATCTGTCAATTCAATACTTTAGAAATGCATCTACGTGTCGCGTTGCGGTCTGAATTGACCCTAATCTGACCTTTGTCCACCGCCACTGTTTCCGGGACATCACCGACAAAAATTCGAATAAAATGGCGCTTTATGATTTAGATTTTAGACCACAGATTTAATTTTGCTCTACGCCACTACAAATGGCGCGGGCGGCGGCATGGGTGGCACAGTACAAGACCAATGTGGGTAGAAAAAGAAACCTATGTAATTATTAGGTTTTTTTCACCGACTACCACTGATCTCTATACAAGTACGCTGGATTGCTGATAACCTTTGAAATGACAGCTATTTTTTGTGCCTATTTGAAGCGGAATCAGCGCCCCTATTATTCGGGTAGAAAACTAAATCTGACGTAAAAATGACGTTTTAAATTTTATTTTATTTTATTAGGAAAACTTACAGCATATAACAATAACAGTGACAATACTTATTAAATAATGACATGCCAATAACAAGTTTCCACTAGTAAATAATAAGTTAAGGCTAAAATTATCAAAGTCCTGACAATACAGATAACACAAGACTTAAGGAAATGTAAAAACTATTTAAAGTATAAATTATTGTTTTAGGCAAATTACAAATTATATTAAATTTTATTAAATCACAAGAGATGGATGAGGGATCTAAAATTGTGAGATAATGGAGTTGAAAGTACTTATTAATATAATATATAAATATACACACACACACACACACACACACACACACACAGCAGATGGTACGATCCTTTATATTTGAATATTACAATATGAAATCAATAAAAGTAAATACAGGAATTCTTGTTAAAAGCCGCCATATTGGCGCTGATAGCAGTAGTGGGAGTATTTGGAACTAATACTAGTGATAACAACTGTTGTTATTGGTTGTGGTTACGTCAAATTTAGTTCTCTACCCGAATAATGGGGGCGCTGATTCCGCTTCAAATAGGCACAAAAAGCAGGTCTGTATCAGCAATCCAGCGTACTTGTATAATAGAGATCAGTGCCGACTACAGACATTGGTCTAGCTAGTAGTAGTATAGTAGCACTGGCGTAGAGCATACTTTATACTTATTGAAAAAAATATTATTGTGCCGTGACGTGCCACGGCCTATTATTATTAAAGCGATCATAATTCATTTTGAAGTAAGTAAATCACTTCAAAACAATTACGAAAGCCATAATATAAAATGAAAATCTTTAAAGCCTTTAATCTTATTATCATTGGTATCTTGTTAAAACTTTTAATTAACTTTCCGAAAAAATATTTTTAAAAGCTGAATCTGTATTTTTTTAAATAAAATAAGGGGGCAAACGAGCAAACGGGTCAAAGCAACTTCCGTCGCCCATGGACACTCGCAGCATCAAAAGAGCTGCAGGTGCGTTGCCGGCCTTTTAAGAGGGAATAGGGTAATAGGGGAGGGTAGGGATGGGAAGGAAAGGGAACAGGGTAGGGGATTGGGCCTCCGGTAAACTCACTCACTCGGCGAAACACAGCGCAAGCGCTGTTTCACGCCGGTTTTCTGTGAGAACGTGGTATTTCTCCGGTCGAGCCGGCCCATTCGTGCCGAAGCATGGCTCTCCCACGTCAAATTTCATTCTACACACGTCAAATTCTGACCTGTGTATAGTTCAAGTCTGTGCCAGCTTTTGCTTGCGCCTAATTAATTTAAGAAACAAAAAACTACTAATCATCATTAGAGTAAACAAATATTAAGATGATATAATAATTAATGTAAATAAAAAATAGAGGTTGCTCGAATGCCCTTGAAATATTACAATATACAGGGTGTAACAAAACAAAGTGATAATAGTTAATACTGTAGTGTGTGTATGTGTTCTTTACATAAAGTTCATTGCAAAAGTAGCAGCGCTGAAAGAGCAAATATTTTTTGTTATTTGTATGAGCAAATGCCCCCTCGTCATGCGTTTTTCCACACAAGTTTTAAAAAAATTCTCTTTCAGCGCTGCTACTTTCACTGCAGTATCCTCTATACCAGTGTTTCTCAACCTTTTTTCGCCACGGACCCCTTGGAAATCAGGCACAGTTTTCAGTTTTTTTGTATGATGGTGAGACAAACAAATCAATATAATGTACCAGGAAAATCGGACTCGTAAAATATCTTGATAAGTTTCTTAGTTATTTACTCGTCCGAGTTTTATGTACTTATTTGGAAAACAATATTTGATATTACCGAAAACCAGACAATTTTTCCCCTGTATTGCTCGGTATTATATTCTCATTAGTATTTATTTACCAATCTTAGGAACAACATCATATAGTTGTAGGATATAGATAGGTCCATTACAAAATAAGGGACTCGGCTGGTTTTATCCTTAAGCGTTTCGGCAGCGCCGCGCTTAATTGCTTTGTCCACATTGTGCCTTTTTTTGTTCGTCAAGGGCATGCGTTATAGCGCAGTCAACGTAAGGCATGCCCGTGACGCGCGTTGAAATCGTAGCGCTCGCTATGACACTTTTCTTTTAACGCGGGTGGATTTTGACGCATTCAATTATTGAATACGCCACACGAAAGTTGAATAAAAAGAAGATGACGAAAATTTAAGATGAAATTGCTTAATGTGGACATAGCTAATAAGTATTCATTTGCCTTTCATTAGGCTGTTAGGCCGCGTTTCCACTGACGCGGAGCAGTGCGGAGAGGAGCTTAGCGGTGCCCGAATCGACCAATCGTGCTTTTCCAACGGAATGACAGCGAAGTGGAGCGAAGCGGAGTGAAGATTTCGAGCATGGTGATTGGTCAATTCGGCACCGCTAAGCTCCTCTCCGCTCCGCTTCGCGTCAGTGGAAACGCGGCCTTAGGCTAGGTACATGTTAGGCTGAGGGGATTAGCCTGATTTTAGTGTCGACCGCTCGCCGACTATCGGCGCCGCAACGATACCGAAATGTACGAGAATATAATATCATCGCAGACCAATACTCGACATTATTCAAAATCACTTTCTACATACACCTCGATTCTCGAGCCATCAGCGCTGACGGTCAGCACGACACGAAAATCAGGCCATCAGCGCCGTCGATCAGCGAGCGGTCAGTACGAGCTAACGAACAGACAAATACATTTTTATTAGTGTCGACAGCAAAATTGTGGAGACTTCGTTGTAATTCAGCAATTAGTAAGCAGCTGTGTCTCGCGGTGCATTAGCACTGCTTCCACTTTACATACAAATTATACCGCATATTACTTAAGTGTTTGCTAACAAGTATGCAGATTTTCCATATTAAAGTACCATCATACAAATACCAAGACATTCATGTGCAGATAATGGACCTACTTAATTTGGTCGGCGTGTGTCAAGACCAGTCGACCAACGTTAACTTGACATAACCTGACTAAAATATAACACTGATCCGCGTAATGAATAAATATCTTCTACCGAACATCCTATGAACATTTATTTACCTTTGTCACAGAATATATAATAGTACTCCGTACCTTTGTACAAACAAAAGAAATACTGTTTACAGATGTTTTAATTTTCACAAAACAGTATATATGTGATCAGGTAAATGCACCCTGTTTACATACATGTACTAAACAACATGTTACTCTATGACGTCTGGATAAATAGTGTAGATTTTTTTATTCGGGAGTCGGGACTGACGGCCGCATTTAATAACATTTTAATAATAACTTAACTGCAATTAAGTGGAGAAGTAGAAAAATATGGAGTTAAAGTGAAAATCTATTATCATTAAACTAAGGTAATTATAAAATATTATCTTTTAGTGCGATCGTTATTTTTTATAGAGGCGTTTATTAGCCAGTTTCCATACTACGTTTAAGAAAAAACTGTACGAAATAATCGGCCAAGTGCGAGTCGGACTCGCGCACGAAGGGTTCCGTACCGGTATAGAGCGAAAGTAGACAAAAAATTGTGTTTTTTGTATGGGAGCCCCTCTAAAATATTTACTTTATTTTAATTTTATTATTAATTATTAAAGTACAAATACAATTAGGGATTTTGTGAAAATTTCAAGTGCGTAGCTGTTACTATTATTGATTACGAGCAAAAAAGGCCAAAAAATCACGTTTCTTGTATGGGAGCCTCCCTTAAAAATAAACATTATTTTATTTTTAGTATTTGTTGTTATAGCGGCAACAGATATACACAATCTGTGAAAATTTCAGAAGTCAAGCTATAGCGGTTCTTGAGATACAGCCTGGAGACATACAGACAGACGGACAGACGGACAGACATCGAAGTCTTAGTAATAGGGTCCCGTTTTTACCCTTTGGGTACGGAACCCTAAAAACAAAGTTATAATTATATTGTGCTCGACTTGAAGCAATTTCGCTAAAAGCTACTGAAGTGTGAAAATTCTGAGAAAAATAGGAAAATTGGCGACAGAGCCACGAAATTATAAGAAAAAGTACCGAGCTTAAAAATTATATTTTAGCTTTTAAAAGCTTTTATTAATACTGCTTTCATATTGTGGTTATGTTATTGAATTTTAAATGTACCCACTTAGTGGGGATTTATATTTAAGTGAAAAAGGTCTTTGCATAAAAAATAAGAGGGTAAGGCCAAGTTAGCCTCGAAGAAGCTTGGTGTTCTTAACAGAGCGAGACAGTACTTCAGTCCAGACTGTAGTGTATGCGCAGAGTATCTATATAGTAGATACTTACCATTGTCTCACGAACACCGAGTAGTAGGGTGCAGTCTATATAAGTGTCTGTCTGGCTGCCAACGAGTCAGTCGTGCAGTGACAGTCAGAGAGTGAAGACGTGTACCTATGGTCGTACTGGATGTTGTAGTGAGCCAGTGTCTCGAGGATTCTACAAGTGGCGACGATGATGAACAATTAAGGTATGGAAAATTATATATTTCAAAAAAAAAAAGGGAAGGAAGATCTAAATGTATTTATAGTTCGTATCAGAGATTGAAATTTGTAAAGCGGACAAAACTAATACGCTTACGTTTTGATTGTTTTCTTACCTTTCGAATATTACAAGATATTTATAACGCGTGCAATGAGTAACTGAACAACCGTTAAAATGGTGTGTTTTGAAGTGTGATTTAAAATAATTAATGGTACTCGTTAAATATTACTTTTGAGAATAAGTTTGTGAATTTGAATATTTCTTCAAGTAAAGATTTTGTATCAAACTTTTAGCTATATATTTAATTTTAAAATGTTTGGAGTTGTGGCGGTACCCACATTCGCCTAACGTTCCTGCATCGCGCTATCGAAGTATTCTGAGCGCGTCGGTATATATACGACAACTGAATTGTATTACGTGGGCTCCGGCCTGACCGGGCATAGCACCTCGCCTGGTCGGAGGATCTCCCTTTGGGCCTCCACGCATTATAACCCACATTGGTGACCCCGACGTGATGAAACATTGAATCTGTTGTTCTTATTTATTTTGTTACGTTATTTCATAAATTTTGCTAATAATTGCATAATCGGTACTTACATTTAAATTTGTATTTAAACACTGATGTCACTTCACTAATCACCATACTAAATAATTATGAGCACTAGAAGTCCAGAGCACTGCACAAGTTAACACTTAGCGATACTGAAGAGACTGATTGAAGCTCTCCAATTTAATAACCACGAAACAAGAGGAGATGCACCGAAGTGAAGTTGGGCGCGCGTTGAGTGTACTAATAATTACAATCGATTTGCGATTTTCTTGTTTCGGTACGCAGGTAAGTGGAATTTAATTTGAACTTATTTAAATTTAATCTAAGAGGTTTAAGTATTCTACTTTGGTGGTAGGAGTATACGTCATGATAGGTTCTTTGATGTGTCTTATATTTTATATGGAAATTATCTGTTCTTGTAAAAGTCAGTGAATAATACTAAATTCATATTTTATTATGATACAGTCATGGATGAAATAATGAATAGAACTTTAAGACAATAACCCAAAATATTTTGTACAAAACAAGTACAATAATAATCACAGCGTTCTCAATAAATAAGTGGTGCCTAAATGTAACAGCGCGCTAAATTACCATATAAAGGAAACGTTGGAAAACTAAACTTAATAGCAAAAGTATTCAAAAGAAAATTTAATGGCTTTTAAACTAATCTTTTTATGAAGTAAAGATAATTATAATGTGGATAGTTCCTTGTTAATATATTATGGTGTACGACGTTCTACAGTTTTCCCTATTTTCTACGGTACAAAAAAAAAAGAAGAGAGAAATAAATTGAAAGACATTAGACATTATAATTATTATTTTGTTAAGTGTTCCTGTGTTGTAATATTAAGACCAAATTGTAAAATATTTGGCAAATAATAATAATAATAATAATAATATTATACTTGTTATAATATATTCAATGTTAAGGACTTTTTAAATTATTGAGCTAAGAACGGTTCTTAAGAATTATAGCAATAGTGCTCCTCAATCTCAATAGTAGGTATGTGGAATAAATACAACCTACTTTATTATTCATGTTGTGATAATAAGCAACAATAAGACTATAAAAAATTATTAGGGTTTAAATTATAATAAGGAAACTTCTTCAAACAAGAATTGACAAAAAATATATACAAACAATATACTAAATCAGGTTAATGTGGAGCTAACCGGTAAGACTAAGATCGATCTTACAATAAAGTTACAAGTAACAAAATCATATAGAGGAAATAATAAATACATTATTTGAGGGTAGTGTTGTTGTGTTAAATTGGGTCAGTGCCATAATATAAATTAGTACAGTAGACATCTTTATGCACCCAATTTCGACATGCTCGTACATTGCAGTGTTTTCCGATAGCCCGAATGTTCGGGGTAATATAAATTTAATTACTTAATCATAATAATCATAATAATAAAGACTTAATCTAATGTAGCTCGTCGCTGTGTTGATTTTCCGGATGCCTTGAGTGAGCTTACCGTATGATCCTATAATAGCTTGCAAAACAAGCTAGGTAAAAATGATGCAATGTACGTTACACTTTATACTTACTTTTATTGTTGCTTTCTATTAATAGAATAGAACCCTTGGAATAAAAATATTTTAATACGTTTAATATGTAGTAGTAAAAATAAACAGTTACACATTGTGTGACAAGTTGCGTAGTATATTTACAGTGCAGGTACAGAATATGTCACGTGATAAAGACATTCAAGACCTCGTTCTTTAACAACAGTATATAATATATAAACTGAAGACAAAAAGAAACGTTAGAAATTGAGTAAAGTAAAGTTTAATTTTCGTGTGTTGATGACAAAACATGAGACGGAGATTATTCCCTAATAAAATATAAAATTCTCGTGTCACAATGTTAATCCTCTCCGAAACGGCTTTACTAATTATTCTTACCAAATTTTATATTATGCATATACAGTAGGTCTGAGAATCGGCTACTATAAGTGCATTTGTGAATAAAAAATAGTAAATTATTAATTTTCGACTCGAGACTGACGGCGACCATTATTGTTTGTGTGACGGAACAGCGATAGACGTGCCATACTAATTATTTAGTCATTACTACATTACAACTACAAGTAATTTATATGACAGGGCAAAGTTTGCCGGACCAGCTAGTATTATAATAATTATTAATTTGTATTAATAAAAAAGAAAGTACGTGAATTGGTTCTCTGGTTTTGAACAAAGAGTTGGACTGCCAAAAAAAAAATTTTTTTTGAAAATGGAAGGGGAAGAAGTATAAATGAAAAATTGCGGTCCAATTTCCTTTTTCGTTTTATTTCGTCTGGATCATGAATCTAATTTATCTAGTAGTAAATTGATATCGAGAGATATGTGTATTTATTCATTGATAAATCTTAAATTTTCTTTTCATGAAACGTTGAGATGTAAAATTATTACAGAAAAAATATTTTGACCAAAATATATTCATAATAATTATTAAAAGGTCCATGTTGGGTCTATGTATATTCAGATAAAGTTTTACTGTTATGGAAGTTCTTGTAAACAATATAATATTAGAAATAAACTTCGAATAATCGATGTAAGCGGAGTAATCTGCTAGCAAGAAAGACTTTGAAACTAATTATTTTTGCAATAACAAATGCGTAAAACAAAGAAAGTTTACTTTGAGTTTAAATATTGAATATGAATATGGAAATATTGACAAAACGATAATATCAGTATGGTAATAAAATATATTGTCAATTATGCAAACAAATACAGAGTATGTCAGAAATTAGAAGATATGTTTGTAATAATTGGATTTGATGATGCAGTCGCGTAATCGAAATCCTTTAGTAAAGATAGATAATAATGTTAATATCTAAAAGAAAAATTGGAAGAATTACATATTATAATGCAAATGCAGATGCTTGAGGCTGACCTTCGCGACCTTCAGGTCGGTAGCTGGCAGGAGGTAGCTAGGTAGCAGGACAGGGCTCAATGGCGAAAGCTCATTTTGAAGACCAAGATCCACTTCGGGTCGCTGAACCAGCGGAGTTAGTTAGTTGGGTAGTTGTAAATACTTAGTTATTCGATTAGATGACGGTACTTGCTATTATGTGAACGTTAAATTACACAGTGGGAGAAATTAGTAAATACTAGACAATATAATATATTTAATTTTGAGAAAATGATTTTCATGCAATGAAATGCTTGGATACAAATTATACCATTTGCAAATTATTTCGAGAGGACTTGAATTTCCTCCAATTGAAATTAGGAAATGCTCTAAAAAGGAATTATAAGAGATTTCCATTGTAATAGGAATACATGCAAGGGTGACAACTGACAACCAGCCCACGAGCAATGATTTATACTAGGCAGTTGGCACTAGTGTAATGATAACTTGATGCGTCGTCAAACGGTAGTGAAGTAATTGACGCGTCAAGCGTTTACAGATAGATGGCGCAAACACGGCCACGAACAGAAAATAATAGTGTTTGGAAAAGCCTTGCCAAAATTGAGCTGATAATGAAGTCTAAAGAATTAGCACAGAAAAAATGGAAAATAAAACATATAAATTATTACTCCATTTAATGGCAATTAACTTTATGAATAATCATTAATTCATGGTCAAATTTTGTGATCAATGTTTGTTAGCATAGCAAATGATTAATAGTACTATGATATATATAAATCAATTGCATCAGTAGAAAAATATAATATGACAGATATGCATTTGAACGTCTATAAATTTGAAAAATAAGTTCCACTAAATATGTTTAATTTTATTCAGTTTGTTAAATAAAATATTTAAAGTAAAGCTAAATAATATTTGGTATCATCATAATATTATTATGATTTTTTGAATACAGGATTACAGTACTTATGTAGTTATGACAAATGGCTGGACTGATGTTTTCGGTTTCAGAAACATGACTCTCACTAAATTGGAAATAAGGTTTTCCATTGAATTAGACATAATATAGCTTTCCATTGAATTGGAAACATACTTTTCCATTAAACTGGACATTTGGTTTTTCATTAAATTGGAAATTGACAAGTGAGATTTCATTAAATTGGAAATTAATAAGAGCTCAGTTTTTCATTAAATTGGAAATTAAGTGAGATTTCATTAAATTGGAAATTAATAAGAGCTTAGTTTTTCATTAAATTGGAAATTGACAAGTGAGATTTCATTAAATTGGAAATTAATAAGAGCTCAGTTTTTCATTAAATTGGAAATTAAGTGAGATTTCATTAAATTGGAAATTAATAAGAGCTTAGTTTTTCATTAAATTGGAAATTGACAAGTGAGATTTCATTAAATTGGAAATTAATAAGAGCTTAGTTTTTCATTAAATTGGTAATTAAGTGATATTTCATTAAATTGGAAATTAATAAGAGCTTAGTTTTTCATGAAATTGGAAATTAACAAGTGAGATTTCATTAAATTGGAAATTAATAAGTGACATTTCATTAAATTGCAAATAAATAAGAGCTTGGTTTTTTCATTGAATTGGAAATTAACAAGTGGTTTCTCATTAAATTGGAAGTTAATAAGAACTTGGTTTTTTTCATTAAATTGGGAATAAATAAGAGCTTAGTTTTTCATTAAATTAGAAATTAACAAGTGGTTTCTTATTAAATTTGGTAATGAAATATAAGAACTTGTTTTTTCATTAAATTGGAAATTAACAAGTGGTTTCTTATTAAATTGGAAGTTAATAAGAACTTGGTTTTTTCATTAAATTGGGAATAAATAAGAGCTTAGTTTTTCATTAAATTAGAAATTTACAAGTGGTTTCTTATTAAATTTGGTAATAAAATATAAACTTGGTTTTTCTAATGAAAAACCAATGAAAAACCAATTTAATAATTGGACATTAATAAGTGGTTTCTCATTAAAATTTGAAATGTAGTTTATTTCCATTAAATTATATTGGAAGTGCTGAAAAAACAAGGATAGATAAGCATAGAAATGATCAAAACGAAAGATAGGCAAAAAAGAGATGGAAGCTTATATTTGTGGAAAGAGGTGAGGGTAAAAAGAGTAGAGAAAATGAAAAAAGAAATCTCTTAAGTATTGTAAATCTATTGGAAGAATTGTCGCTGAGATGAAGAAACAAATTGGCAAGGAGAAGGTATTGAAAGTAGGAGTATAGAGGTATACATCTAGATTTTGCAATCAGTCTAGTTTAATCAAAATTAGAAAAAGGAAGGGATGTAGTGTATGCGCAGAGTATCTATATAGTAGATACTTACCATTGTCTCACGAACACCGAGTAGTAGGGTGCAGTCTATATAAGTGTCTGTCTGGCTGCCAACGAGTCAGTCGTGCAGTGACAGTCAGAGAGTGAAGACGTGTACCTATGGTCGTACTGGATGTTGTAGTGAGCCAGTGTCTCGAGGATTCTACACAGACCAACGCCTACAACTCTACAAGGCGCAGGTTCGGCCTCATAATATGGAATTTTGTTCTCATCTCTGGGCAGAGGCGCCAAAATACCAACTGCTCCCTCTGGATAGTATCCAACGAAGGGCCCCTCGAATTGTTGACTGCCATAGTGTTTCAAACAGCTTGGACCCCTTGGAATTACGCCGAGATGTTGCTTCACTTTTCATCCTCTATCGTTGTATCACGGGGAGTGCTCTGAGGAATTGTTCGGAATCATACCAATTACCACCTGCAACTTTTCGCCATCGTCCCACGCGAAAAACATACCATCCTCATCACCTTGATGGGTGGCAGTCTTCCACTATGCGTTTTTCGCGTAACTTTCTGCCGCGCACCGTAAAACTCTGAAATGATATGTAAAGAAGCAAATTGACACAATAGCGCTCTCTGCTTCGACGTGTACGTAATATTTTGTACTGTACAATTTTTTTTAATATTTTTGCTTTCACTTCAACAACTCGCATGTTACATAACATTTTACATTAAACTTTTAGTGAAACAGTATGAAATGGTCAGTGCGGTTCGTTTTAAAATGTGAAATGTCATGGCGGAAATGAACCGAGTCAGTTCGAGTCGACATGTTTCCTCTCAAACTAAGCCGAACTTCTATTTATACCCTTACGAAAAGGGAAGCTGCTAGCCGCTTTTTGAGCTGGGATGACTTCTGATGAAGTTGGATTTTTGTATAAGGAAGCTAGAGTCAGGTCAGAAATGAGTTAATATTTCTTTAAAAAAATAGATTTTATACCCAAAGGGTAAAAACAGGACCCCAATACAGTAGACCACGATGTCTGTGCGTCTGTCTGTCCATCCGTCTGACGTCTGTCCAGTGTCCTGTCTGTTTATCCGTTGTCTGTTTCCAGGCTGTATCTCAAGAACCGAGATAGCTAGACTTCTAAGATTTTTAAGTAGTCTGTTTTTAATATCGTGGTCTTCGCCAACTTTCACAATGGACAGTTCAAAAAAGGTCTATGTAAGACTTAATGCTAGCTGAAAACTGTCCATTATAAGTTATAAGAGAAAAAGAGTGAGCGCTGGACAGGAACCCCGACAAAATTATACACCTAATTAACCTTACCTAAATAATTTGGTCAGACTATGTCTGGCATATAGCTTGACCATATTATGTAGATCCACATATAGGGATCAATTTCTCTTTGTTGGTTAGTGGTTTTGAACGCGTATGAAATTGATACCGGAACACATAATTGGCAATAATTTGTATCGGTTTTGATCAACGTGTGCATGACCGGACCTCGTTACCCCGCCCCGCCGCGCCGTCGACCGACAAATTAGTACGATGCCGAGACCATTCTTGATTCTGGGTCTCTGCCGGGACAAAACGCTGCGCTTATACGATATAATACAATTTATTTATATACAAACAACAGAGACTTTCCGTTACTTACTCCTCCGTTTCGTTACTAACTCAGTGATTAACTCACAAATGTACGATACAGAATCGGCCAGCTGAACTCAAAGTATTTCCATACCAAACAGGAAAATCGATTCAGTGGTTTGGGCGTGAAGATCAACGAGGTGACAGACAAACAGATAGACAAACTTTTGCATTTAGAATAATTCAAGACGTGAGTGGAGGAATAAGGTAAGTAACATGAAAAAACTTCCCGTTTTTTTGCTTAAATGGAGGCTTTTGGACCGGAAAAGTTATTTGAAATAGAAAAACTATGGATTGTATGTGTAGCCAGATATATTAGCTAGGTTATGAAGTAGATAAGTTACAAGTTTTATTGAAATAATTAGGGAAAAAATGTGTTATTGTCCGTATGTTACGAAATGTTACTTACCTTATTCTTCCACTCACGTCTTCATTATTATTATATTTCGTTGCTTCATTCTCGATATAAAATATAACTAGGTAGTGCTTTTTTCCCACAGGCAACATCGCACGAAAATACTTTTCTTATCTGTAACTTTTGTAGTTTTTCCGGTTCTGTATTGGCCCGTCACTAGTAAGACGAGGCGCCATCATTCTTTTTTCGTGCGCGGCAACAGACGCACACTCCCGGTTAGCAATTAGTGATAATCAAGATTAAAACAGCTATGCCAAAAAGAAAAGGCAAGAAGTCGTCTTGTTTTGCTGAAAATAAGCGGCGCAGAATACGTGTTTTATCGTCAGACTCTTCGGAAGCGGACGAAAATGCAGGTTAGTTTTTCTAAATGTACCCTCGGAAAATTATATTTTTGATTAAACTTTAAAATATTTTCCTGGTGCAGCCGTGTGTTGCTACCAGGGTTTTAATATGGCCGTGTGTCATTTACATTTTACGACGAAATAATTTATAGATTGGCCGTGTGTCATTTCTATAAAATAATACTGGCCGAGTGTCAAAATGTAGTCATTCAATAAAGACTTATCTTTATTGTTGTAGATCCGAAATCTATACCTGGCGATGAACAACAGTTCGAGGATGTACACGACGGCTTACTACCAGCGTCGCCCTCGCCGTGTGCGCCGACGCAAACGCTAATTACGTCGACTTCAGATAAAGCTTCGGATTATGGCCCTCACACACCTGAGTTACCACCGGAAATTTTATCCGCCCTTGGAGATTCGACGGACGACATCCCGGACTTCGGCGAGGATATTCATCCTAATCTAGCCGAAAGGTGGACCCCGATCCTGCGCAAAGGATTAGACGGCGATCTCAAGGCGAAGCTCATGGCGGAGTACAAAATACCCGCCAACTGCACGTTGCTCAAATCGCCTACGATAAATCCCGAAATTTCCGTTGCCATCACGGGAGCGCTGAAAGCGCGGGACAAAAAGCTGGAGACAGCACAACACCAGCTGGGGCTAGGTATCTCAGCCTTAAATAAAGCAATGACTTTGTTGCTTACGAGCGAGGACAAAATACAGGCGATCAGAATCTTGTCGGACTCATGTCGCATATTGTCCGATTTACACCATATTCGGACGGACGACCGGGTTAGTTTACTAACTCCGAGCCTCGATAAATCTTTCCTCGAGATAGTGGAAGGAAGGGAGAGAGAGCTTACTCTCTTCGGTAAAGATCTGAGCGATAAAATAAAGACTGCCAAGGCGATCGAGAAACAAGGACTGCAGATAAAGAAGAGTGTCCTAACGACAGCTTCATCGATGTCTTCGGCATCTACATCTGGAGGACGCGGTCAGGGAAACTGGCCAGCTCCTCCCCACTTCTCTTCGAACAGGAGGGGGGGCCGGGGAGGATACAGAGTGAACCCAACAGCAGCGAACCAGTACCCGCAACGCCGAGCGCCGCCGCCGCCGCCAGTCGCCGCCGCCGCCACCAGCCGGTACCGCAGAGCTGCGAGCCCCAAGAACAACCAACGTGCTCCTCGGCGTCACTAGTTCAGGTTCATGCTGCTCGATTGCAATATTTTTATAGCTGTTGGCAGACGATTACCAATAATACTACAGTATTAAGCTGGGTACGAGAAGGTGTCACTATTCCTTTAAAAGATAATTTTATTTCACAGAATAGTACACCTAGTAATTATTATGTAATGCCTCAGATTTGAGGGACATGTCAACAGCTATCTGTAAATTATTACAATTAGACGCCATTTCATTGTGCGAACCTAAAGCCGACCAATATTTATCGAGAATATTCTTGGTGCCAAAGCCAAACGGGGAAAATCGATTTATTTTAAATTTAAAAAATTTTAATAAATTTACCAATACACAGTATTGGTTCCGATTATAACGAATGTTATAAAAATGTACAAGACACTGTCAAACTTTTTGAATGTTTAGGTTTTGTCATTAATTACAAAAAGAGCTCTTTACAGCCTAAACAAAATAAACACAAATAAAACACAGTAATACTTGCACTTTTTCCACTATATTCATTAATTTTTACAAAATTCACTTGATCACGACCGGTTTCGATAACATCATCTTCAGGTGTACAGTTTAGTGTCGGTAGTTGAACAAAATTAAATATAATCAAAACAAATATTAGGGTTGTCAGCGTCATGAAATTTTATACTATTTGGTAGAATTTTCCTAACGAATACGAGTATTTTCTACCGAAGTTCAAATTAATATTTAGTTGGTTTTAGCTATTCTATATTGATAAATTAATAACATTATGTCACAAATTACTATAAAATTATTAAATGTCAAAAAATTATTAATTTTGTTATTTTAAGGACATTTAGTATATTTATTGACTTTATTTAATTTAGTTTAATTTATTTGACATTGGTATAGAGATTAATATTTTAATAATTTTTAATGATATTATGGACAATTCAATTAAATTATTGGTGATCTAATTGACAATTGTATCGTTATTAAGCTAGTTTGACATTGTGTATAAAATTTTTTGACATTTAATAATTTTATAGTAATTTGTGACATAATGTTATTAATTTATCAATATAGAATAGCTAAAACCAACTAAATATTAATTTGAACTTCGGTAGAAAATACTCGTATTCGTTAGGAAAATTCTACCAAATAGTATAAAATTTCATGACGCTGACAACCCTAATATTTGTTTTGATTATATTTAATTTTGTTCAACTACCGACACTAAACTGTACACCTGAAGATGATGTTATCGAAACCGGTCGTGATCAAGTGAATTTTGTAAAAATTAATGAATATAGTGGAAAAAGTGCAAGTATTACTGTGTTTTATTTGTGTCTAAAATGAATTTCCACCTAGAACCGACAGTACAATCAATTACATATAAACAAAATAACACATTTCTTGGTTTTGTTTTTGATACGACAAGTATGACAATGTCTTTGACACAAGAAACTGCCTCGTTGTTCGATTAGAGAATTTTCTCAATTTATTGGTACTCTGGTTGCAGCATGTCCGGCTGTCAAATACGGTTGGCTATACACTAAACTTTTTGAAAGAATTAAATATCTAAATTTAAAAAAGTTTAAGGATTATGAATATAAAACACAATTACCCCAACATATTCTACCAGATTTGTTATGGTGGGAAAATGTTATTTTTAAAACATGCACTTCTTTACATGTACCCGATTACAAATTAGAGATTTTTACTGATGCATCTCGGACAGGTTGGGGTGTATATTGCAACGGCCAACGTGCAAATGGTCGTTGGAAGCAAGATGAACTCGAACACCATATAAATTATCTAGAATTGATGGCTATTTTTATGGGCTTAAAATGTTTCGCGAAAGATCTTCGCAACTGTGCTATTCTACTTAGAGTAGATAATGTAACAGCTATAAGCTATATAAACCGAATGGGCGGCGTCCATTTTTTACATTTAAATCAATTGGCCAGGGACATTTGGCAGTGGTGCGAAGCTCGTGAACTTTGGTTATTTGCCTCGTACACTTTGAAGCTGATTTCGAATCAAGAAACCCAGATACTGAATTCGAATTAACTCAAACCGCATTTGAGTTTATAACTAAACATTTAGGCATACCTACAATCGATTTATTTGCTTCTCGTGCCACTGCCAAATGTCCTCGGTACGTGTCGTGGAAGCAGGACCCGGACGCTGTCGCGGTGGACGCTTTTACTATCAATTGGAACTCACATTTCTTTTATGCGTTTCCTCCTTTTCCTTTAATACTTAAGGCACTTCAAAAAGTGATTACAGATCGAGCTACTGGAATATTTGTATTTCCCTACTGGCCGGCCCAGCCATGGTTTCCGCTTATTAAAAAACTTTTAATATCGGAGGTCATAGAACTCAAAGAGCCCCTTTGTCCTGGTTTCAGGGGCCGGGTACCGCCTCCGACTTCCCTGGCTGCCGGGATTGTCTCCGGATAGCCTTCTCTCGCCGGGACGTCCCGGACTCTGCACTGGATTTATTATTATCTTCCCTGTCCAATAATACTTTACGCCAGTATGGCGTAACCTACAAATTATGGTGGGATTATTGTCATAAGAACAACATTGATTTATTTAATTCTTCTATAAAATTAATATTATCGTTTCTCACAGACCGATTCAATAAAAATGAATCATACGGCTCCCTAAACAATCACCGGTCAGCTCTTTCTATTTTATTAGATGTAAATATTGGTCAAAATGATTTAGTGACGAGGTTTTTTAAAGGCGTTTATAAATTACGTCCTAATAATCCTAAGTATTCATATACTTGGGATCCGCAAATCGTTCTTAATACTATCTCACAATGGTATCCAAACTCGGAACTACCCTTAGAAGTTTTGACTAAAAAATTAGTTATGTTACTGGCCTTGTGTACTGCACATAGGGTGCAAACACTGTCCCTTATAAAGCTTTCGAATATAAAAATTTCTCATAACGAAATCAGAATAAATATCACTGACATAATCAAAACTTCAAAAGCTGGTTCCGAGCAACCCATATTACGTCTCCCATACTTCAAAGAAAATCCTAAAATTTGTCCTGCAAAAACTTTAGAGGATTACATGTCTGTCACTAGAAGTATTCGACCTATGAATGTCGATTCGCTCCTAGTGACTTACAAACGTCCTCACAAAGCTCCCACTGCGCAGTCGATCAGTCGCTGGCTGAAGAACGTCCTCCGCGAGAGCGGCGTGGACGTGTCGGTGTTCAGCGCGCATAGCACGCGTCACGCCGCTACGTCCGCGGCGCGCGCTCACGGGGCCAGCCTCGACCTCATCAGGCGGGCTGCCGGGTGGACGTCTCGATCGCAGAATTTCGCTAAATTTTATAATCGCCCTCTCGCTGACGGTGGAAGCTTTGCAGAGGCGGTTCTACTTTCGTAATCGTTTTATCTATAGTTGATTTATTGATTTTATAAATGATAAATAATTGTGATTTATTTACAATGTTAATTTATTTCACATAATATATTTTAATATTATAATCCTCTTGGATTTCATTTACCCCGTATTTTAAATCTCTAAACATCTACCTAGTTATATTTTATATCGAGAATGAAGCAACGAAATATAATTGATGATCAAACGAACTTCTTGAAGTGAAGTTCGATCGATATTATATGAGTTGCTTCATTCGAAGATATAAAAACCCGTCCCTCCCTTAAATTTAGAAAATAAATTAATAAGTAAGTAGCTAATTGTCTCTAAAAGAATGATGGCGCCTCGTCTTACTAGTGACGGGCCAATACAGAACCGGAAAAACTACAAAAGTTACAGATAAGAAAAGTATTTTCGTGCGATGTTGCCTGTGGGAAAAAAGCACTACCTAGTTATATTTTATATCTTCGAATGAAGCAACTCATATAATATCGATCGAACTTCACTTCAAGAAGTTCGTTTGATCATCAATAATACTATGGATTTTCGTGCCACAGCTAGCACTGTCTGGCTGCAACAAAATCTTATCTTCGAAAATAAATATAAAAATCCGTTAAAGGGCATTTTGGTCCATTACACACGTTTCTGCTCAAATGATTTATATTGTGATTAAATGTCGAAACCACCTACGTATCACTGGTATTTAGGCACGTTTACCGCTAGAACTTTTATCTCGATATTTAGCTGGATAAATCTCGTATATCCAATTTAAAAAAATTGTAGCAAAATTGCTTACAAATTATTTTGTTGTAGCAATAAAAATTATGATAGCTTTCACGTATCGCCCAAACACCGCGCAAAAAAGTACGTTTTTCGGCAAAAATCCATCCTTTGTTCAGGACCATATTATGTGCACCATGATCGTTTCAGCGGTGTAATCATGAAGAGGTAAAATGCAGGAGGCAGGCAGGTTATATACACAATTTTCATAGTAATTAGTAGCTAAGACTTCTGTATCGCTGATTGCTGAATTATCAGATTGCAAAGTATGTACGCAGCATGTAAGCAGATGACCGTGACCTTGATCTTGCTATGACAGTTCAATATGAGTCGTGGTCTGTCGGCTAGGTTTGATATAAAGCGACCAAATTACGTAGGTCCACAACACAATTTGCCTATGAATTAACTTATTGATAGTACCTAGAGTGTACCTACTGAACAAATTATTATTTTGTCCTAACAACAAGAAGATTTTACAAATCTCAAAGTACGAGCAGTTCCATAAATATTAAATAACATAATAATGCCAAACAAAATGGAAATTATTACAAAATATGCGCATTATTATTCGAAAGCTTAAATTATTCAACGTAAAACTTTACACAAATTATTATATTTTGCTGTTGGCTGAGTATGATAACTAGTATGGAACAAATGGTAAATTTACATGAGAATTGAATAGTGGGATCTAAACAAGTAGTACGGTTATGTAAAACAGAATACCTGTTATATAAAATGTGTATAATATATATTTATAAAATACTAGCTATCCCGGTGAACTTCGTGTCACTTTAAAACCTTCCTTGGAATTCTAAGGATATTTTAAGACTAAAATCAGCCCAATCCGTTCAGCGGTTTTCGAGTTTTAGCGCGACTAACACATTTGAAATCCATTTTTATATACAAGAAGAAGATATTTCATCACTAGAGTAACAGTTCATTAGTTTGTTAGGTTCTTTCTTTTAGGGTTTTTATAAGAGCACTTTAAAAACAAGCAAACGAATTACCTAATGGAAAGACAACCGTCACCCAATCAATGTGTGCACTATGCAGGACATGATTTTATGAGGGTATACAATATAAAATAGTAGTAAAACATCATTCATGGCCGGTTCATTCTACATTTTGGAAAAAAGTTTTAAATAAAACATTTTACGTGTAAGCTAAAATGTAAAAGTTAAAAGCTAAAAAAATTAAAAAGCTTAAAGCTAAGAAATAAATAGATAAACTCCTGAAAAAACAGCAGAAGGTTAATTTAAACATATGAATACTTAGCTTAAAAAACACGCTTTAGCCAATCCGCCATCTTGGATGTCCGCCATCTTGTATATAAATAAAAGTTTTTAAATAAATACTTCTTTGATACTAGTTCAGTTGTTCTATATTTAGATACGTTGTTAAGAGTTCTTTAAATAAAGCAAATTAAAACCTCTGCATCACGTTATGACACGCGAGGGTATTCGTATTGTGTAGTGTGTACACGAGCACGCTACGTGCTCCAATACAATTTTGTTCAGCCGCGGCAGTTCTCATGAAAATTTTCACTTGTCATCGCTTTGATTAATGTATTGTCTAACGTTTTCTATTTTTTGTTTGTCCGATCCGAACACAGAATATAATAATTATTATTATATTAGTTGGTGGTTCGGGGAGAGAGACTGATGTGAAAAATGGTTCCGATAAAAATTGATGAAAGTTTTTTTACGAAAAATATTTTTTTAATATACAACAGCACGTTTTTAGGGTTCCGTACCCAAAGGGTAAAAACGGGACCCTATTACTAAGACTTCTATGTCTGTCTGTCTGTCTGTCTGTCTGTTTGTCTGTTTGTCTGTCTGTCCGTCCGTCCGTCCGTCCGTCCGTCCGTCTGTCTGTATGACTTGAGGCTGTAACTCAAGAACCGCTATAGCTAGAGTTCTGAAATTTTTACAGATTGTGTATTTTCGGTTCCGCTATAACAACAAACACTAAAAACAAGATAAAATAAATATTTAAGGGGGGCTCCCATACAACAAATGTGATTTTTGATAACTTTTCTGCTCGTAATCAATAATGGTAGCAGTTAAGCACTTGAAATACTCACAATATTCTTAATTATATTTGTACTTTAATAATAAATAATAAAATTAAAATAAAATATATATTTAACGGGGGCTCCCATACAAAACACAATTTTTTGCCAACTTTCGCTCAATAATGGTACGGAACCCTTTGTGCGCGAGTCCGACTCGCACTTGGCCGATTTTTTTACTTTAACGCGGCGTCTCCTTAAGTTCAGCTAAACTTACACCGAAAGGATTGGTCGTAGCGATATGCGACGCGAATCGTATTAGGAAAAATACCTCGCTGTTAGTTCCATACTTGCAATAATATTAAAAATCCAAAAGTGTAGTGTAAATTTGTTGACTTCTGAAATATTTCCAATTGGTTAAATCAGGCATAATAATATGAATGAAATATTTCCAAAGCACCTAGTCGAGTTTTCTTTTGCGGAATAAGATTGAAGCGCTAATATCGGGAATGAAACTGAAGATCCATAGTCCATACTTAATATAATAAATGCGAAAGTGTATTCTGCCTGTTTTTTCACGTCTTTTTTGCTGAAATTTTGTATGGATATACTTTGAGTCCCGTGAAAGTACATAGGATACTTTTTATCTCGCAAAAATGTACGGTTAACGGTGCCCAGAGTTGCGGTCGACATAATATAGTATTTTGCATAGTAATTATTGCTATTATGCATCGCCAAACCACTCCTTAGCAAACTCGACTATGTCGCTCAAGACTCGTTCAAAGGAAAAATATACAAAATGCGGTAAAAAGAATATCATAAAATTGAAGAGGCGTCCATATTGAGTTAAGATGACGCCTTGATAATTTGGCTGTAGCGATGTCCATTTTTCTCAGCAATGACTAAAGCTAAGAAATTAAAGTTCACTGTCAGTATTCATCATGTCTTTGTCTTTGAATTACCCATAGCATAACACGATTGGTCAACTTTTATAACACAGAATAATCAATCAAAAAGACCTCTGTAAAAAAAGGGATTCCTATTTTGCCAACAGAGGAGAGTGATTTAAGCTTCCAAAATTTGTACATAAATTGGTTCTAGTATACACTTTAATTTGTCCATAGCATATAAGAAATGTATTTATGGTTTTTAAATTACGCGACAAAAACCATTTTGTCGTTACGCCCTTTCAATTTTTTGCTGTTCCATTGCTTGTTTTCTATGAGAGGCCGGGCCAGCCTCGCATAGAAAACAAGCAATCTCAAACTCATCCAACACGGTTTTTCACTTTAACATGGCGTCACCTTAAGCGGAGTCGAGAGTTTTCCGCGCTGCGACTTAGTAAGCGATATCTTGAGATGCTAAGGAACCACCACTTGAATAATGTAAGTTGTAACAAACACAAAGATACAAACGAAATTTAATGAGAAGTAACATCACAAGATGACGGACGGACAGATGACGGACATGCGTGCTTTGGTAGGTTTTAAATGTCAATTCGGTGATAGTCGTGAATATAGTGCTCCAATTTCCAAAGTCCAAGGCTCTATATGAATGTGGGCAGGGCGCTGCTGGTAAAGGAGAACTGTTAAAAATGACGTTTTTGTATGATAGAAACGTTAGTTCCTTTTCTCGCCACGTTCCTTTAAAGCCTTGTCGAGCTGTAACGTGATATGTTGGACGAGTTTTAATTAACCCGACAAAAGTATGTAGCTCCATCTGCCTATTAATCAATATTTCTGATAGTACACATAGCACCACCTAATTCCTATAGAATTAACATAATTTAAAACAAAACAATTTAGACACATTACTCTAAGTCACACCATACCGTAGCGAAATAACACCTATTTAAAATGGTCTGACTCGGAGAATACTGTGGATATCCACAACGCAACAACGGAGACAGGCGACAACGGAGTCCAGTGGCTTAGAGCGTGATTATTAGTTAGAAAAATCCAGGCTGGTTTATGACTTATGAGAGTATTAAAAAGAGAGTGCTGCGCATACACTTGGCTAGTATAAAATTACTTCTGCGTAGCTCTTTAACACCCGCCACTGTTACCGAAACCGGTGTGGAAGTTATTATTTTTTTATAGTAAACTTCTGTACTATACAAGAAGACATAGATTTTATAGGTAAAAATGCGAAACCTTGACCCTTCGTAACGTAAACAATCGATTGTTGTGGAAACATACCAGTGCCTGTAGACAAGTGGCGAAACGCTAACGCTAACGCTAACTCTAGCGTTACAAAATGTATGCGATTTGACATAAGTCATCGCTTCGCTAGCGAATATTAAGGGCAGGTAACAGTGAAATAGCGCGTGGACAAGTTTTTTGATCCTGTTTCATTCCTTACATTATCATCTAAAAATTTTGAAAAAATTACGACCTTTACTTGAGGATATAACGTATTCGGCTTCGCATTAATTGACACAAACAGAAGAACTTCACTCGATAGAAAACAAAGCCAAAGTTACCTCTTTTTAAAATCTTTTTTCAATGCTGTGCTAAGAATACTGAACTAAGCGACCTATTTTTTATAGCTTTAATTAGATAAAATGATTATCTATCCGTATTCGCAAAAATGGAAATTGTAGCATTTATTTATTGATGCCAGTGACAAGATATCTAGAGAATTCGCGTACGCCGCGGCTTACCGAGCTCCGAAAATCGCGCGGTGGCCCATACAAAAACATTTTGAGTGATAGATGCCCCTAATGTCAAATCCCATACATTTTGTAACGTTAGCGTTAGCGTTAGCGTTAGCGTTTTGCCACTTGTCTACAGGCACTGTACTACGTTTCTACTCATGTTGATGTAAAAGTAAACAAAATATATCACGTATTTACTGTGTTATCCATATTTATAAAAAGTGTGAAAGTATGTCTGTCTATTACCTCTTTACGCTGAATCTTTTTTGATGAAATTTTACATGAAGATCATTTGAGTCCCGGGAAAGGACATAAGATACATCTTATCCCGGAAAAATTGACGGTTTCCGCGCGATAAACGAATTTTGGCGCAACGGAGTTTCGAACGTCATCTAGTACAAAATAATTGCTCGCGTGCCGCCTGTACATCTATGCAAGTAGACTATTCTAGAATCTATTTATAAAGAATCATAAGAATTTTCCGTAGGTGAGAAATTTTCCACATATTCTTTGAATAAGTAAGCATATTGCTACAAGTATTTGGTACTTTAGAAGTTTCTGAGGATGAATGGATGTATAAGCACATTGACATGAAAACTTCTATACAATTTGACTCCCCGCTAAGGCATAGTTCCGGGCACGATCAACTCACCGCAACTCTACCAGCGGTTGTCCGCATGCCTCAGCATCATCACGGTACAGAGTAGACCCTGGACTAAGTAAAAACTAACCAAAGTAATAATGGTGTAAGTTCCCGTGGCATGCTGTTTTTTTACAGGCGAAGCCGCGGGTATAACATAGTATTCTCAGAAATTGCGTATTTAAATTATAATCCAGAATGTCATTTCAAATTTTCCACCAATATTGGGTTTCCGCTCAGAGAGGTTTTCGCGGGAAAATCCGAAATGAAAACTGCGTCCGTTTGGTGTTGCAAAGGTTCATCAAGCTTCCTGTTTGAATTTTATCTATTTAGGGTTCCGTACCCAAAGGATTAAATCCTCTTGCAGATGTAGTTGCTTATGTGATTTGAGTTAGGTACTATAGATGATAGTACGTTACTATAATATATTTAATACGAAAAGAGCCCCATAGACGTTTTGTTTATCGCTTCTTTATAGAGTCGCCTTTTTCTTCTTTTTTGTTTTGTTTTTGTTCTTTATAGAAATTAACGAGTTAGATAAAATTAAGTTTACATTGCATTCGACTCATGTGATGTCAACTCCGTACAATATTTTAATCAGAAATAAAGAAGATAAAGAAAAAGTCTTGGCTGGGGGCTCTTTCGTTTCGGTTTCGTTATAAAGATGGTAATACCTAACTGAAATCACATAAACAACTACATCTGCAAGAGGATTTTTATCCTTTGGGTACTGGGTAAAAACGTTTGATATTTTCACTATTAAAGTAATTTACCACCGTGTGACCATCTATCCTCTACATTACAGGATCGATTAGTTACACAGAGTTGACTGCCCGCAGTATTTAATAAGTTGGCTTTAAGGTTTTTTGACGACATTGATGGATGACGGACCTTTATTAACGACTCTCTGATCTAATCTCGCCAAATTTCGCCGAACTCATTCGAGCTATTGTCTGAGAACTATAAGTATTTAGTGTTAGGTGTCATCTTAATTTAGTAAAAATGGAGAGCCTATACCAATATCTACATATAGGGTAAACACTTTACACTAAACAGTAATATTTAACCCATGGTTACTGGTTACCAGTAAATACTAAGGCCCACTTGCGCAGATCTGAGTTAAAGTTAACTCAGAGTAGTAAGTCACGTACGTACAATGCAAATGGCGTAACTACTAAGGAGGAAGGAGGAGGGCCCCAAGCTCAGGGAGCCCCTCTCTAATTTAAAAAGCGTGTTACATAAAAAAATCCACACTAATATTATAAATTCGAAAGTGTCTGTCTGTCTGTCAATTTGTTACCTTTTCACGACCAAACTGCTGAACCGGTTTTGCTGAAATTTGGTGTGTGGTTACTCTGAGTCCCGGAAGAGAGGATAAGTACTTTTTATCCCGGAAAAATGTACAGTTCCCGCGCGATAAACGACTTTTGGGCTTTGGCGCAACGGAGTTACTGACGTTGTCTAGATACGTATGCGTTATTTCTAGTAACATTGATTTAAGCACATACTAGTATACAGTGCTAAAATCAATGTTACTAGAAATAAACCTGTGTTTACTCTGTTCAAATTAGTGGTATTTTGTATCTCCTAAATGTGAACGGGTAACCTTTGTGAGGCATTTCACACTCGAATGCTCGCTATTCATAATCCCATTGACTCTCCGCCATCTTAAAACGAGCCTTGACATAAAAATAACACTTGACACTTCTATTCCAAATTTAAACTTCTTTTTATAGTTCATTGACGGGTGGAGCTAAATGTTGCATGTAAAGGTGGGAAAATTAAAATATTATATTGGAAAGTTTACGATGGGAATTAATATTATTAGGTATGATTTATTTTTAACATAAATAAAAAAATACTTTGATGATTGATTTTAGATTTTTGTTCTTAGTTCTGCAAATGTAAATATAATATTACTCTACAAAATAATTCTTTGTATATTTTCCGATAAGAGTAATACAAAAGTAAATATAAATCATTCCTCACCCTTAACAAGATACGTGGCACTAGTCTGACAAGCGGTAAGTTCTAACAAGCGAAAAACCTTTCTAAGAACTTGTCCAATCAAACGGATTGTAACAAACAAACAGGACCATATTCTTAAGTAAGGTCCGCCACTACCACCGTATTTTTATTGATAAAAATACCTACTAGATAAAAGTACAATATTATAAAATAAAGGTTTTAAGAGATCTTATATTCTACGTATAACAGGAATTTGCGCTCTGCCAATTTGTTTCTTTTTCTTATTTCGTATTTTTAGGGCTCCGTACCCAAAGGGTAAAAACGGGACCCTATTACGACTTCGATGTCTGTCCGTCTGTCTGTCTCAAGGCTGTAACTCAAGAACGGTACTAGCTAGAGAGTTGAAATTTTCACAGATTGTGTATATCTGTTGCCGCTATAACAACAAATACTAAAAACAAAATAAAATAAATATTTAAGGGGGGCTCCCATACAACAAACGTCATTTTTTAAGCCTTTTTTGCTCTATATCAATAATGGCAACAGGTAGGTACTTGAATTTTCCACAAAATCCTTGGTTATACTTGTACTTTAATATTTAATAATAATATTAAAATAAAATAAAAAATTAAGGGGGGCTCCCGTACAAAAAACACAATTTTTGGTCTAATTTTGCTCTATGATGGTACGGAACCCTTCGTGCGCGAGTCCAACTCGCACTTGGCCGATTATTATTATATGGAAATGAAAGTTTATTGTTATTTTTAACAATAATTAAATGACGTAAGCCCCATATTATCTGTCAAACTCTTCATTAAATTTAAGTTTAATCATTATTATAATATGTTTCTGAGTGTGGCCGAAAGTCAATAAATATGTTTTCATGGAAATAAAAAACCATAGGTTTTTCCACTTTTCACTATAATAAAAATGCTTAAAAAATGTTCAATCAAGTTGTAATGAAACTCACAATTAGCGTAATGGAGGTGCAGCCGTCACGTCAAATGACAAATGATTAATGAATCATAAAGTGTGAGTTCCTAAATTTGACCCAGTGCTCAAATGGTGGGCACTGCTAAGATAAGTGTGAACTGTGACGCATTATAATGACATCCCAATTTCAACTGCACTGGCGTATATTTCGGCACGAGTGTGCGTAAGCGCGTATAAACTAAGCTTTTTCAAATGCCACATTTTGTTTTTTTTTTAATAATATGATCTGATCGGCTAAGCTTTTCATTGTCTTTTTAATATCACGTGAACCATCCATTATTGGATTTGTAATGCCATGTTGCATCAAAAAGCAGATAGACGAACGCTACAGAGAAATTTGGGCCGGTATAAATAGTCAGTACTCAAGATGCATCTCGATCTCAAGACACGGTTCAGGCTCTGTGATTGGTTGGCTGTCAAAATTTTTACCAATCACAGAGCCCAACCGCGTCTTGAGACCGGGTCGCATCTTAAGTACTGACTATTTATACGGGCCTTGGTGTACTCGGAAAACTGATTTTCTTATCATGACTTGGCATCATTAACTTACTATCTGTAGACTCCATAGTCTATGGTAGCGAATTTGTTTTGTTGCAGCCCCTAAATGTTTCAGCTTCTGTATTTTTGACAGAAGTTTATCTTTCCACTACAGCTTTCATCAGGTCCTCACACACGCCAATCAACAACGCTATTGCAAAGATATGCGGCTGTCAAAAAGCAAAGAAACTGGGTACGAGCTAAGTTGCAATGACGAATGATCAAAGTTTGAAATGGCTTGATGTGCTTTCTAATCTCTTTTTGATTTTTAACTTCGCTGCCGAAATTTTCGAATGCAACTTGTCCCCATGGTAATAATACACCGCACACCGGCTTCGGTCACGATGGCCGGTTTAATTGAAACCTGGCCGGTTACGGAGGAGCAATTTTATAGTGCCCAAGTGTGTGAGTCCAGTCTCTCTTCCTTTTACTCTCATAAGTCATAACCCAGTGGGACGAACGTAATGACAAGACTGGCAAGAGATCAGGCGCAAGACAGAATTTTTACGTGCCCATTTGGCGCATGGATCATCTTACTTGTCAAACAACGAAGTGATTAGGCTGCATTGTCCTAACTCCTAACACGTTTCCAACGCGAGAATCAAACCTGCGGCCTCTGCGAGCTACGCTCTATAGACTATACCACTGAACCAGAATAATATTATTATATAAATAATTGCAAATACTGCAAATGTGTGTACAACACCACTTGTATATTTTCCGATTTATTTCTAGAATCTGACCGTTATGTGTGACAAGTGACAAATGGGGTCAGGCGGCGGCATCCAATCCGACATCAATTCCGATATTATGTCTGATTTGTTACATCGTCCGACACGCGATCTAATACTAAATTCATCATGTTTAATCTTGTAATATTGTATTGATGTAGAATAATGCGGACATGTTGAGGTTAGCTCGATTTATATATGCCGCCCAAACGCGCGGCTTGGCCGCTAAACCGCGATATCAGAAGCAATTGCATGTAAATCTATCTATACTAATATTATAATCTATACTTAATATTAATATTATGAACCTGAGGAGTTTCTTTGTTCATTTGTTTGAACGTGCTAATCTCAGATACGGATAGAATTTATCGAGGAAGACTTTAGGTTATATAACATCACGCTGCGGCCAATAGGAGCGAAGAAATATTGGGTAAAATGGAAAAAAGGGGGGAAAATTATTCATCTTTGAGAAGCAAAAATATTTCACGCGAACGATGTCGCGGGCACAGCTAGTATTAATTAAATCGTTACATACAATTATTGTTTGTGATCTCGCAGTATAGCGGTCAAACCACGCGTTCGCGCGGACGAACAACTCTGAAACGCAACTACTACCTACCCCCATACATCTTCAACGCTTCAACGGCGCTGCCGAAACGCGCGTTTCGGCGGCGCCGTTGAAGTGCCGCGCGTTCGAAGATGTATGGGGGTAGAAGTTGCGTTTCAACGTGCGCTTGAGCAGCGCCGTTCGTCCGTTCGTTTTCTTTGTCTTCGAACGCGCGCGCTCCAGTGGCGCTGCCAAACGCTTTACGATAAAACCAGCCTAAACGATAAAACCAGCCTTAAGCATCTTTATCTCAAATGCAATAAGTTGATTAGGCTCTACATCGTGCTAATTAAACATACAAACATAAACGGAAACTCGAAAAATGCCCTTCTCTGCTCACTGCTCAGTCGGCAAAAGTCAAAACAATTGGGTGCCTATAGTTCGTTTAAAGTTAATTTAGCTTTACCATTTTTGTAGAAACAACACATCACTGTAACACAATAATATATTGTGCCAACCACTTCTCTGAAAATGTTTTATAGCACTTCAAAAGATAGAACATTAATTATTATTGCGAGCAATAATTTAGTAAAAGCGTTTTTTTTTGTCTACAGTTCCTCTGCGAGTGAGCTAATCTCCAGGCGGGGCGTTTTCTCCAGAAGACAGTATGGCTCCGTCGAACAGGTGAGAAATAACAAACAATAAAAAATACTTATAATTAATAATAACAATCAAAACTCAAAACACAAAATCTAAGAACGTGCTTCTAAGTTTAACAAATTTCAGCAAAATCGCTTCACTCGCAAAGCGACACATACAGACAGGTAGATAGGCAGTAAGACAGACAGACGGAGAGACAGACAGGCAGACACACTTTCGCATTTATAATATTAGTATGGATATTGGATAATTTATAGCTTCAAAGTTCACACCGAGCACAAAGTATGCCACAAAAGTAATTGGCTGCCTCGAGCCCTTGACCTATCAACTAGTGGTTTAGCGGTTCGTGGTTTAGTTAGTGTTCTCATATACTTCTTAACCACACTCCGCATTGAGACCTTAACTAAGGGTACTTAGGAGCCAAAACAGCTGTATAGTGTATAGCTTTAGCCTTTAATAATAGTCTTAACGTATAAAATTATTATACAGGGTGTAACAAAACTAAGTGATAATAATACTTCAGGGCGTGTAGCAAACGCTGAGAGAGTTTTTTTTAACTTTTATATGGGAAAGCTCTGGAAATGACGCTGGACGCTTGCCCATACAACTCACAAAAAAAATGGCTCTTTCAACGCTGCTAGTTTCACAGTGATCTCTACACATGAGACTCTACACATCATTAAGATTTGTTACACTTTTTTTATATTTGACTGAACCTAATTGAGAATCGAATCGTTCTTTGTACGATCCAGTCCTATTCCTATCAAACTACAGTTAAATGGTGGTTAACACTATTCTTATGACATGTTGAAGTCGGTGGTTCGATTGTAATGTTATATTTAAGTATACCTATGAACTCAAAGATTGGTTTCATAGTTAATCCAACGTGTGAAAACGTGTTGAATATTAAAGTTTTACTTAAAAAAACACAACTTTGATGGTTTTATCATCAACGTCTTGCCGCTTTTTTCTCTATCGAACTAATTCGATGAAATGTAGGCAGTTTGTTCAGTACTCGAGAACATTTGCGAAAGACGTGGCGTCAGCTGCGCTGTCGATAATCTGAATTTACACGATAATAATTTCCTCTCAAATTACATTCTATTAAGAATTTTGAATATTCAAACTTAGAATTTCTTTAAAATCAGGCGTTCTATTACTTTAAAAATAGGCAGTTTTTGAAGCAACCTTAATAAAATATATTGTGTTTTTCTGCTTTGCCCAAGGACTGGTACTGTCCAATCTAACTAGTCATTTACCCTATTTTTCAGATTTGACAGTACAAATGAAAAATCCAAAGATAATATTATAATCACTACGTTATTCAGCCTTGCATAATATTATTCACCGTGGGAGAGCCATGCTTTGGCACGAATGGGCCGGCTCGACCGGAGAAATACCGCGGGCTCACATTCCCTCTTAAAAGACCGGCAACGCACTTGCAGCTCTTCTGATGCCAGAGTGTCCATGGGCGACGGAAGTTGCTTTCCATCAGGTGACCCGTTTTCTCGTTTGCCCCCTTTTTTAACCGACTTCAAAAAAGGAGGTTATCAATTCGACGCGTATGTATGTAATATTTCCAGAACTGCCCAATTTTCGTATATGTTAGTCTACATCAGCGTCTGGACAAATGTGCCAAATTTCAAATTGTATGTATGTATGTATGTTTTTATGTTTGTTTTCGCATATCTCTGGAACTACCATTCCGATTTTAGTAGTTCTTTTTTTGTTGTACTAGGTATTCTCCAATTTAGGGAATAGTGCAAGTTTCATCAATATCAGTTCAGTAGTTTTGGAGATAGGGAGTTTTAATTCTCAATTTCGTAGAATTTGTAAGTCGGTTTTATCTTTTTAAAATACAGTTTTTTTTCAGTGCGCACGAACTGCTCGCTCTCTTCCCCCCTCCGTTTCATTGACTTTCGTACGTAACCACATCGCAACCACATCGCAACCACTGGCGACAACGCAACCACGTCGGCATTTTGTCGGTACCACGACGCAACTACAAAAAGCTGCAGCGACACCATTCACACGTAACCACTGCTCGACGACATTTTGTCGTTGCGATGTCGTGTGGTTGTGGTACGTGTGGGTTGGCCCTAATAATATTATAGGAAATTAAGTATGCACTATGCATGATATTATAATAGCTGATATAATCATATAACTTTAATATTCCATGACTGGCGTCGATTGCGCATGCTGTTGAGAGCCTTGCAATCATGGCGGTAACCATAAGTTAAATTTATTGGCTTAAAGTGAAGACGATCATTTATACTACCTACCACTCAAATATAATTATTACGGAATTTATTTTACAACTAAAGATAAACACAGGTATGGAATAAATTAATATGCCCTTGTACAATAATTATTTTCGGAGCTGATTAAAAGCACAACCCTTTGCGACTTGCGAGATTCGATTGAAACCCTTCATTATAAAAAGAAATGACTTCAGTCGTCGTAATTAATTTCGAATTAAACTTTGGCGGCCATCTTGAAAATAACTTTTTTATTTATATCTGTTGGCTATAAAGAGTTTTATGATAGGGTGTTTTGGTTATATTTTTATGGCGATTAAATTCGTATCACTTTAAGTGATTAAGGTAGGTGCCTACTTACTACAACATGACTTTCATTCAATATTTGATAGCACATAGCCCAATCACTTTAAACGAAATTAGGAGCAAATCTCGGAAATTCGAGGTACCCAGTACCTACATTACCACGTAAAAATGGCATCCTGAAACAGTTCTCAAAATTCACATATAATTGGATGGTCGCAAGTTTTAAAACCAGGGGTCAAAAGTCACAAAATCGTTTTTTTTTTTCTTTTTTACAAATATTTCGTTTTCTATGCGTTTTACGTTATTTGTATAAATAAGAAAGTTGTAGAAATATAAATTTTCTACAACATTTCTATTTAACATTTTTTATACCTTGAACTGTTTTTAAGATAGAGGGCGTAGAGCGCGTGGTCAGCGATTTACTTGAGGTCAACTGGTAGTCTCGATCAAAAACGGATTCCTGGAACCTCTCATGGCTATTTACCACCTGCTCCAGATGATTTACGCAATACAATAGTCTATAACTGCAAAAGTGGATGCAGGAAAGCGGCGGGTTACAACTTACAGTGCTCCTTATCTTGCGGCCAGTGTAATGGACAAGTTTGTCTCAATTCTGTACCATATCAGACCGGTAGTGATGATGATAGAATTATGACCCAGAAATAATGAATGACTTCGTGACAAATGTCGTTGAAGACGATAATGAAGAGGAAATTCCGCAGCAGAGGGACGATGACGATAATGATGAAGAAGAAGATAATTGAAATAGGGATGATGACAAGGTCAAAGATTAGCAAATTTTGTTAATAAAATAAAGAAATCGCGATAAAAAATAAGTGTTCCTAAAATTTCAGCTCAATAGCATTTGTAACTTTTTGTTATACGCCTTCAAAGTTGGATAATCAAGTCGATTTTTTTTTTCAATTTAATCTATACATATAATAAAACTGTAGAAATGTGAATTCTGTACATTAAAGATATTCAAAAAATAATAAGCGGGGGGTGTCACTAGATCGCTATAGAAGCCAAAAATGTGGTTAGTTTTTTGTCTGTCTCTCTGTCTGAACTCTAGCTATAACGCTTCTTGAGATACAGCCTGGAGACAGACAGACGGACAGACAGACAACGAAGTCTTAGTAATAGGGTCTCGTTTTTACCCTTTGGGTACGGAACCCTAACAAAAAATGATGATTGTATGTTTAGCAATACATTTACGAGTTTATGATCGAGATTACCAGTTGTCTTCGGTTAATTCTCCGACCGTGCGCTCTACACCCTCTATTTTGAAAACAGTTCAAGGTGTAAAAAAATGTTAAACAGAATAGTTGTAGAAAAAATAATTCTCTACTACTTTCCTATAGATACAAAAAATGTAAAATGCACAGAAAACCTAAATATTTTCAAAAAAGTAAAAAAAAAAACGATTATTGTAACTTTTGACCCCTGATTTTAAAACTTGCGACCATCCGATTATAATAATATGTGAACTTAGGGAACTGTTTTAGGATGCCACAAGTTTTAACGTGGTAATATACTGGGTACCTTGATTTCCCGTGGTCAACCCCCTATAATGGTGACTGGGCTAACAATAAAACGTTTAAATTGTTTAAATTAAAAGGGATAGGCAAATAAATACGTTATAAATACGTAAAAGCAGTTATAAGATATACGTTATAAGATATAGGAAAACACTTAGTATTTCATACATTCCTGACTTTATACTGATTGACAATTTTCAATTTGTTGACTTGTGAAACGTTCCCAATTGGTTAAATCAGGGAATAATATTATGAGTAAAAGATTTACGAAGCACCTAGTCGAGTTTCTTTTTCGGAATAAGATTGAAGTGCTTAACAGGAAAGAAACTAAAGATCCATACTATAATAGTAATTAATAATAAATGTGTGTCTGTCTGTTACCTCTTCACGCCCAAACTGCTAAACCGTAACGAAATTGCCTTACTTTGTAGAAATTATTTGAAATTTTCAGATAATTTTTGTACTGAACTAAAGACAAATATATATAAATTATGATCTAGCGATTCTCGTTTATTTGACTCGATTTAATTGATGTATAAAATAACGACGATCAAAAAACTATAAAATTGCAGGCACAAAGTGTGTGACTGAAAACACCCGCCGAGCCTTTGCGCCTGCAATTTTATAGTTTTTTTATCGTCGTTATTTTAATTTAATCATCCGTTTCTCGAAGATAGTTCCCCTTAACACGCGCGATAAACGAATTTGGCGCAACGGAGTTGCGGGCGTCGTCTAGTATTAAATAATTTATATCGTTCGTAAAAGCAGTTATAAGATATACGACACGTTACATAAATTAAATGGGTTAATGGACATCCATGAAGACCAGCTTATAGTACGACCGGATAGGGTGGAACTGCGACATAAAGGAGGAAGCATGATTGAAAGGTATTTTTATGGTGGTCGGACTAAAGTCCATCTGATCCCCGGATCGAAATAACCATTCCATATTCACGTCCGTCCGTTTTACGGGCAATGAAAATATAAATAGCTCATTGTTCCGTTTTGTTTACTCAATGTATTATTTATTTTCGTTGGCCCTTTTCAGTTGTTGCGATTTTATAAGTATGTAGATTCGTAAACTTACAATCTGGGTATTTTTTTGTTTGTAAATACCTAGGTTTCCAAATCTCAAAGACTAAGCCCGGCCGCACACTGTCCGAATTCTGATCAGAAACATTTGAATTCCGCCGACCGCCGGATCACCACCCCGCACATTATCCGAAATATCCTTCCGGCGAGTTTGAGCTCACTTGGCTCAGTACAAAATGTAAGAGACAGCGCGGACGTTCAACTGTTTCTGATCAGAAATGTCGTTCAATGTGCGGCCGGGCTAACAGTCGGCGAAGAAAGTGAAGACACTGAACAGAATTTTGTAAAATGTTATTACGACCAAAAAGTGTTTTGTTTTCGCCTTGTAGACAACATATTATTTTACCATAGCCACTTCTTGTCGCATTTATATACAATGAGGTTTTTAAATACTTATGTATCATGTTGATGATTTTAAAATTATTACCTCACCTTTTGCTCTTTTATTAAATTATAATAAACAGTTTCATATCTGCATTTACGTTATGTTGTTTTTGTTATACACTTGGACGTAAACAAAATATTCGAATAGCAACTTATTTATACACCCTGGGCTAATTTCTAGAGAGGATAATGCTTTCATAAAACCGTATCAGATCTAAAAATCAGAAACATAAATATATTTTGCTTTAAAAACACTTTCAGAGAATTCCCTTTAAGAACATTTCCAGTAAATTTTTGAATACAACTTTTTGATAAATGAATACAGAAAACAGGAATATTAACTTGCAGAAAAGTTCGGAAGGATGAAACATCCGCCGCTTCAATCTTTGTCAGCCATTTTGTGTACGCAAATTTATGCAACAGTATAATAATGTACAGTAGGCTCTCATCATACTAGATCGCCAAAACCGCATAGTGTTAGCTACATTTGGAACGTGACGCGTCAATGCATTAAATTTATTTTTAAAATACTCATTAAAAACTGAACCTAATCTACTATACAAGAATTCAAGGCCATCCCCCGAGCAAACGCCCTTTACCATATATATTTGACGCGTTGCCGAGATCGCACAAAAATCCTATTTTTTTACTTACATATCTTAGTTCAAAATTGACCTAAAAAAATTATGTAGTTAATGAAATTATCTACCTATTGTCGTGTGTTTCAAATAAACGTAATTTGTAAATACTAGGGAGATGCTGAAAGTATGCTTCAATTTTAATAAATCAGTATTACTTTGGAAGCTAATATCATGAGTACGTATTATAAACAAAAATATGAAATTAAAAACGACTAAAGGAATGTTGATATATTGAAGATTATTGCTGTATTTTTATTATAGCTTTGTAGCTTTCAAATTATGAGTTTATAAGGCAGTTAAGGCTCTATCACGGTAAATTACGGCATCTCCGTAGGAGAGCGCCTTAAGATGAAAGATCAGCTGATTTGCCGCTCGTGTGGAAAAGGCAGGCCGACACGGCCTGCCTGTTCCAGCCTGCCAAATTTGAATGACTCATTTAAAAATAAAATATAGCAACGCCTCGCGAGTCGCAACGTTGCAATAATATGACATGATTCATATTGCAGCGTCGCGAGTTTCATCCTGAGCATAATATTTTTAATTTATTTTAAGTAGGTAACAAAACAATGCAACATCACGTCGCGCTCTATGTCAAGCGAGTTGATTTCAAGAACAAGCCTGAGTTGAGAACGGTAAATCTACAGTACTGTTTGATATTTATATTATATTTGTGGCAAGTTACGTTATACGTACATTTACGCTAAATTATACTCGGAATCCGACGTGGGAATAAATCAGGAATTAGATTAAAGGATTATTGTAATTTATGGTTCAGAAAAATATCATTTTATAATATCTTTGTGGTGGTAAATTAATGTTCTTTGTTCCTGTTTTATACGCGTTACTTTCTACCGGAGATTCAGATTATTATCAATAACCTTCCCCTAAATCGCACTTTGATGAATGCCTTAACACAAGCTTTACACAAGCTCTTTTAGTCTTAGGGCCTGTTTCACCACTTCCTGATAAGTGACGAAGAGGCTATGCACCAATTAACTTGACAGATCAAGTATGGAGAATCTGTCAAAAACGTTGTGAAAGTGCCGAACACTTTATCAGAAAGTGGTGAAACAAGCCTTTAATGTTTGTTCTATGGTCACAACTCACAGCTATGTTATAGAAGTTAGACCTAGAATGTTCCATATTCAAATATTTAAAAAACGCCGATAGTATCAAAATAGATAATTTGAAATTCATTAGCAATATTGACCAACACGGGGTCATAGGTAATGTTAGAGTACTCTGCCCTTTCAGACTAATGTGTTTGTCGATCAGTGATTGCGAATTGCGACACCATGCCTCTAACATGTTACTAGAATGACCAGCTATTTTGTTAATCAATAATATAAAATCAATGTTAATTCTTCCATACTAATATCATAAATGCGAAAGTGTATCTATGTCTATCTCTCTGTTACCTCTTCACACCCAAACCGCTGAACCGATTCTGCTGCAATTTGATATTCTCCATATAAAATTTGATTCAACTTTGAGTTACTCTTTGAGCCCCGGGAATGGGACATAGTATACTTTTTATCCAGTAAAAATGTACGGTTCACGCGCGATGATATTTAGACAAGTCAGTGAAAGTCTAGTTTGTGAAAACGCGGGCACGTTTGCATTAATAAAATAACATAATTGTAACTTGAATCTTTTTCGTCTGTATCTCAGGCCGTGAGACCGAAGGATATCTAGTTACTGCAATAGGGTACAAAGCTTCAAGTCCTTTTTCAATTGTTATAAGAAATATAATTTTATGTATTTATAGAAATAATATGTATAGGCATGTATGCTGTAAGTTTTTCGTTAGGTATGAGCTACGAATAATAAAGGGTATGAGGCACATAGATATTATGATCAGTAATTTAATTCAACTCGTTAAACACAACAGGTACCTTTAATTATTCTATCGAATAGAAACAAAAACACTGAAATGGCAAAATCAAAAATGAGTTATTGAATCGAAAAAAACTTGTTGAAACTTTACAAAAAACTTTCTCCAATTAAGCTCAATTGTTAAAGGTATTTACTTTTTACGTTTCTCAACAACTGAAGAATGGTGAAATTAAGAGACAGAACATTTCGAAAAAGAATGTTTTTGACAAAGTTTCACTTCTATCTTAACTTTATTTTATTATTTTCGTACCTTTGATTTATAAAACCTATGATTTTGTTTAAACCAATGTTTAAACCTTAGGTGGGATACTTACTCAAAATTCACACAAAAAAGTTATGAATGCAATCATGTTCATGCAGACATAGTCTTGCTGTAAATAACCTAAACTCTAAAGATTATTTAGAGCAAGACTGCATTTATAACTCAACAAAAAAAAATGTGGCTTAAAACAATTTTTTTGCTGAGTACATACCTAAATCCATCGTCCCACGCGAAAAACATACCATCCTCATCACCTTGATGAGTGGCAGTCTTCCACAGTGCGATTTTCGCGTAACTTTCTGCCGCGCACTGTAAAACTCTGGAACGAACTGTCACCAGCAGTATTTCCGGACCTATATGACCTGCAAACCTTCAAGAAAAGAGCGTATTCCCTCTTAAAAGGCCGGCAACGCACCTGCAGCTCTTCGGATGTTGCGAGTGTCCATGGGCGACGGTAGTTGCTTACCATCAGGTGACCCGTTTGCTCGTTTGCCCCCTTATTTAATAAAAAAAAAAAAAAAAAAAATGCTTAACAGCGGTCAGCGACCAAGTAACAATAAGGAGGACTCAGGACAGTAAAGGCTACACTTAGAATATTCCAAATTTAAAATATATTAACCAGGGTAGGTTGTGGTGGTGGTGTGTACCGGCTACATAACTCAGTCTCATAGATACTCGAAGGTACAATATCTGTGGATGGAGTTTAACAGAGGTTTTGTTTCAGCTGTCCGGTCCTGGTGAGGGCGCGGCGGTCGATACGGTGCTGCGTCGCTACAGACTCGAGAACGGCAACTCACTGGGGGAGAAGGATGAGGTATGGATTATGAATATTATGTAGTAACAAGCAAGTATACATACTCCTGTCTGTCTGTCTGTTACATCTTCACGCCCAAACCGCTGTACCAATTTTACTGAAAGGCGTGGAGATACTTCGAGTCTCGGGAAAGGACATTGGATACTTCTTTATCCCGGAAAAATGTACGGTTCCCGCGAGATGAATGACCTTTGGTGCAACGGAGTAGCGGGTGTCATCCTATTCTGATATATAAAAAATTTTTAACTAAAAATGGATTTTCAAATGTGTTAGTCACGCTAAAACTCCAAAACGGCTGAACGGATTGTGCTGATTTTAGTCTTAAAATATTCGTAGAAGTCCAGAGAAGGTTTTAAAGTGCACGAAGTTCACCGGGACAGCTAGTTAATTATAATTATTATGATAATACCTCTGTAGTCCAGGGGTAGAGCGTGGCAATTGACTCCGAAGTCGCTGGTTAGATTCCCGCGTTGGAAATGTCAGTAAACTTAGATGTAGTGTACATCTAAGTTTAGTTAGCACAATGCAGGTGATCCATGCGTTGGATGGGCATGTAAAAAGTCGGTCCTGTCAATCGTAGCATCGTCCGTCCCACTATTTAAAGAGCAAAGGAAGAGAGAGTGCTCTTGTGTGCACACACTTGTATGTATATTATGTAGATTTCCAAGTCATCAGACAAATTTATTTATAGGCAGATGGCGAACCTATACGTAATTTGGCCGGTCTTTATTTTAAAAAAATCTTGACATAACCCGACCAAGTTACGTAGGTCTGCCTGCCCTTGAATCGTACCATTAAGGTATACGAATTAAGTATAAAAGGATGTTTAATCCTTTTATACTTAATTCGTATACCTTAATGGTGAAGCCAAACGAGCGTAATTTTGTGAGTCTCGGTCGAGACGAGAGAATTTCGGTCGCGTAAATACATGACTTACAAAATTACGCTCGTGTGAATAAAGTAGGAATTTTCTATGAAACTGAATGCAGCAGTATTTCTGCCAGCCGACATTCTGCGATTCACAACTCACAAATTACATTGTTTGGCTTCACCTAGTTATAGTGGTTATACAAAATATGTACCAAAAAACTTTTCTTTTTCCAAACAAAAAATATACAATACACTTATATAACGAGAGTGCAGTGCTACAGAACGACTACTTGTACGAATTCGATGAGGACTCTCGAACGTTCCAATGTTATTTTAATTAATCATACAGGAAATTAATCACGGAACGGCAAATATAATTTCGTTATAAAAATGGGGTCATTGGTTTGACTGTTAAGGGCTAGCCGTTTGATTGAACGACTATTTAAACCAGTTGGCTGCGACATGTACACAGTGGCAATATTTTGACGTTTATACTTTTTAAATTGACTTTTAAGAAGTTCAAACGTCAAAATTGTGGCCATAAACAACGAAGTTCATGTTCATCAAAGTTACTGTATAATAAGAGAGCTGATACTCCACATTGAGAGATTAGAGTCTGTTTTATAATCTTTTGATGGGAAAAACAGTCTCCTCCTTAAGTTTAATTTTCGTCCCTTTCTTTTACTTAACCTGGTATATATCAGACTATATTATATACCAGGTTAAAAGATACTACATAGGTAAGAAGATAATTAGATAGATAGATAGATAGATAACTCTTTATTGCTCACAAATTGGTACTATAACTAGTTCGATAATTATATCTAAAACGAACATCGAATTTTAAAATTATTACTTACATGTTTTTTAAAATTTGAAAAATCTCTGTAAAGTGTGAAAGTTTATTTTTTTTACTTTTAATGGACTACGCGGTTCACTTTAGTAACTTATTGAGCCAACGCATTGGTCCAACGTTATATTATATCCATCTTCTCTAACAGTCTACACTTTGGCCCAATGTTGGTCCAATATGTATAGGGGCCTTATACATACTTGTTTGTTGCAGCTGTTCGGCCCGCCGAACGCGCCGGTGCTGGAGAACCCCGAGTTCCAGACGCGATGGTACTTCAAGTACTTCCTCGGGAAAAGTGAGTATTTGTGTAGCTATACTCTGTCAAGAAAGTGATGACAGGCGGGAAAATTTTTAAATGAAATAAAAAATATGATAACTTTATTAATTCGATATAAAAATGTGCAAGATTATAATATTTCAAATGTAATGACTAATGAGCGTTCTCTGTGAAAATACAAAGAAAAAAACACCTTTTAAGCGTGATTACTGATTACGTTTAGAAAATTTTGCCGCCTGTCTTCACTTTCTTGATAGACTATACAGCCGAAGTCGTGAGATGAAAAAGTAAACAGCATTATATTGATTTTGGAGTTTGTGCCTTGTGGCTTTAAATTTTTATTTTGTTTACTTAAAGCAATTACATGAAAATTCACTGTATTCGCGGGAGCTGTGCATTTAGTGATAAAAAGACCAAAATATATAATTTGATATTTTTTATTTTTAATGTGGTATACGTTATCAACTAATTCCTTACCCAGACAGACGTGTGGGAGACTTGGAGCCCGACCAAAGTAGATGTGAACCTGAATTGAAACGTTTAAAAATAGCGCGATTGCCCTGCTGAATACCAAGAGTGTTCAGCACGTATTAGGGAAAAAGCTTACTCGTAAATCGTAATTAGTAATTACTGTAGAGTGTACACGTGTCAATAATTTGAAGTGGCTCGACTTAAACTTGGTTCAACTTGTGTTGTCAAGAGTTTTCCGATGGTTCGAATTCCCAACAAATTTATTATTTAACTAGCTGTCCCGGCAAACGTTGTTTTGCCATATAAAGTATTTCTACTTCAACAGTTGTACAAAATCTTACCCCCTCTTTTGCCCCCTAAGAAGGGGGGGGGGGTAAACACCAGAATGTTAAGTTTAAAAACAGTAAAAAATATGAAATACTTATGTCCATTAAAGAAAAATCTTTATTTTAAATATGTAGGTATTCCTTTCTAATTCTGTTTGCAGCGACAAAATATTGTTCTTAGTAAAGCCTCAGATGCTGGTAAGTCGTCTATTGTCCTTGGCGTCACTTTTCATGAGCGTGTAGTTCGAAAACGGATGAGAATTTGGAAAAACTGAATAGAATCTAATTTATAGAGAATTTAATGAGCTTTAATGTCATGATAGATTTAGACGATAGATCTAGACGTCAGGACTTTTAGTATTTTTTGTCCCTATTCACCCTGAATAAGTTCTAGCAGAAATCGCTTAGGTTCCCGCTCACGCACTCTATACTCTCTTTTGAGTCATTTATTAACCGGACTAGTAAGCGACCGCGACTTACAAAAATGAACCTGAGTAGAGGTTTAATTTTGCGAGACCAATGTCGGTAGAAATAAATGTAACATATTATATACTAGAACCTAGGCCATAAAGTGCCATTTTGTTTAAATTTTTTTGGTAGCGATCGCGTGCGCCTAAGATCGGAAAGCCACCTTAGGGTCAATTTATACTAGAGTCAAAGCGCATCGAAGCGACTTACCAAAACTGAACATAACAAATTCAACTCCAGAGCATAACGCATGTAACATTACTTCTGAGATTCTGCGCGAATTAGGGAACACCCAAAATTCATCCTCTCTTCACAACACTAGACGTGAGGTCGGAAATGAGATTCGCAAACCGCTTCCCAGATCCTCCAATATGGCGCTGACGTAATTAATGGAGAGACAAATTAACATAAATTGATTAATCGTCACCACCTTTCAGCTTATTGCTGAACCGGCTAGGGCCTAAATCCTTTGGTCGCTGAATACCAAATTAGTTTGCTCGTTCGAGTGGTTTGTAGGTCGCAAGAAGGTGGACCTGTGTGCTTTCATAATTTTGAACGTGACGGTAATATCCGCGGTAAAATGATATGTCAGGGAAGTAAAATGTATGGAAGTATAAATGAAAACGCTTCTCAAACTTTTTTGGTGGCGGTGGCTTATCTTTATCCCGTGCGAACCGTACATTTTTACGGGATAAAAACACTCCTTTGTCCCTTCCCGGGACTCAAAGTATCTGCTTAAAACTTTTCATCACAACCGGTTTTGTGGTTTAAGCGTCAAGAAGTAACAGACAAACAGACAGACACACACTTTCGCTTTTATAATATTAGTAGGTAAGTATATAGTTATGGAGTTAGACCCTGGCAACTAAAATTCAATTCTGATTTAGAACTTTAAAACTAGCCCTAACTTTTGGTATCTATTCAATCGAATAGTTTCAATTAAACATACAAACTTTTAAATAATAATAAACTTTATTAATTCAATATTATATTAGATACTATTAGTATATCTATGTTCTCTAATGTTCGTAGAGCAGGCTCCGAAATATTAGTACCTCATTCCGGCAAAGAATAGAAGTCTTTGCATTCCGGTCCAGACCGATTCTGATGTTACCGTGCTTTGTATGACTGACATAGAGTTATTATAATTTAAAATAATAAAAAAGTAATGGTTAAAAAAACTAAAAACACACTTTTTATATAAAGCGGCGGTTACAAACAAACATACAAACATAGAAATTGAAAAATGGAATAATTATATCAAATAGTGTATTGTCATCGGTCTTTGATAAATCTACAAAGTTTGAACGAAATCTGGCCGTTTAAAGTGGGTCAAAATCGCGCCCAAAGAAGTCGGTTACAAACAAACAATACAGGTGAAGCTAATAAAAAGCGTACTTATAAAAATCGGTCAAGTGCTAGTCGGACTCGCGCACGAAGGGTTCCGTACCAATACAGACCAAAAATAGGCTAAAAATTGTGTTTTTTATACAAAAATAAAAATTTAAGGGGGAGCCCCCCTAAATTTTTGTTTTATTTTAATATTATTATTAAATATTAAAGTACATAATAATATGTGTACTTTAATATGTTATATTATAAAAAAAGAATGTGTAAAAAATTCAAGTGCCTACCTCATTATTAATATAGAGCGAAAAAGGTCGAAATAATCGCGTTTGTTGTATGGGAGCCCACTTAAATATTAATTTTATTTTGTTTTCAGTATTAATTGTTGTTATAGCGGCAACAGGTATACACAATCTTTGAAAATTTCAGAAGTCTAGCTATAGCGCTTCTTGAGATACAGCCTGGAGACAGACAGACGGACAGACGTACAGACAACGAAGTCTTAGTAATAGGATCCCGTTTTTACCCTTTGGGTACGGAACCCTATAAACGTGTTTTGAGCGTGTATATTATTAGTATGGATGCTATAGTTGAATACGAAATGTTTATTGAGAGATGTAGGCGTGGAACCGTCTTTATTACATTTTGACTTTCTTCAACAAAGCTGTCTACTCTGAAAGGGATACGTAATATTGCGATCAGTGGTATATGCAAGTACCTTTGTGAAGTCTGCATATTGTTGCTGCTATGAGGAATTTTACGTGTTTTGCTATTTATAAATATCTCTATAGGTATACAAACTCGCTAGTTAATGTATCATAGAGGATCTAGATTTAGAGTACTAGCTAATTCAGCAGATGTCATTTTGCCATTTAGGGTTCCGTAGCCAAAGGGTAAAAACGGGACCCTATTCATGAGACTTCGATGTCTGTCTGTCCGTCTGTCGGTCAGTCCGTCTGTCTGTCTCCAGGCTGTATCTCAAGAATCGCTATAGCTAGAGTTCTGAAATTTCCACAGATTGTGTATTTCCGGTGCCGCTATAACAACAAATACTAAAATAAAAATAAAATTAATATTTAAGGGGGCTCCCATACAACAAACGTGATTTGTTTGTCCTTTTTTGCTCATAATCAATAATGATAAGAGGTAGACACTTGAAACTTTCACAAAAGCCTTAAATATAATTGTACTTTAATAAATAATAATAATATTTAAAAAAATAAAAAATTAAGAGGGGCTCCCAAACAAAAAATACAATTTTTGGCCTATTTTTGCTCTACAACGGTACGGAACCCTTCGTGCGCGAGTCCGACTCGCACTTGGCCGATTTATTCAAAATGCCGCTGAGGCTCAATAGAGGATCAAAGTTTATACACCAGTGATATTATTTCACACGGGCAAAGCTACAGGCAAAAGCTAGTTTCCAATAGAAATAGGTAGAAGATTATTAAATACTTTTCACTAAACAAAACCCTTTTACAGTCTTGACGAGAAAATCGAAGCGAATGCAAATGAAATTTCAATTCTTCGATATGCTTGTTCATTACATATTTGAACTTGGAAAATGGGAAATTCTTCACCGATGTGTACTCAGTGAAATAAAAGGAAATCGGAGCCGGAGTGACCTTTTATCGAATATCAGCTGACCCAGCTCAATATCTCGTAAAGAATATTATAGCATAAGCATAGGTCATACAGAACCAATAAGATGACGAAATATCCATACTGATATTATAAATGCTGAAGTGTGTATGTCTGTCCGCTGAACCGATTTTACTTTTAAATAAATAAAATAAATAAAAAGTGTTGTGTAACCCTGTATTTCAGGACTCCAGCTTCCACCCGCAGATTTATCCAGTAAAATATGTTACGTTCGTGTGTGTGTGTGTGTGTGTGTGTGTGTGTGTGTGTGTGTGTGTGTGTGTGTGTGTGTGTGAGTATGTGTGTATGTGTGTATGTGTCTGTGTTTGTTATGAATTTATAATATTTGTTTAAGACAAAATATACTAAGTATATAATACTATTATGTACATACATTACAATAGACGATATTATGATAAATATTATAGTTACAAAATATTATATTGGTATATAATCTAATACATAATATTTACTATTACATAATTAAATAGAATATTGTATTATTTGAGTCCGGACATAGGATACTTCTATAAGTATCCTATGTCCGGAAAATGTACGGTTCCCGCATGATAATCGTACCACCACGGGGTTACGGGTGTTATCAGATAATTTAGATTATGGTGGCACTCGGACTACAACATGTTGGATTCATGATGTCATGTTATACTGAACTGTGTTTCGGAACACACCGGATCCATTGGTGAATTTTGACAAGCTTTATACAAATGGAAAGCAGCCTTGGCGCAAAAATTTATGCAATTTATTTAATAAAACGAAAGATTTTTATTAAAATCTTCTAATACGTATTATGAATAATTTAATAAGAGATTTAATATTCAAATAGTCACAGATCTCGAGACGCTACCTGAGCTTCGAGATAGTTCGAAATTAATCTCGTCTCGAGTTCTGGATCTATCCACTCGCTGTGAATTTATTAATGGCGTTCATGAAGTTCGCTGACATGCGCAAAGATCTACTTACTGTGACAGCAGACATCTATAATTATTATGCCGCGGCCGCATATGCGTGGTGCTTCGCGCTAAAACCGATAGTATTGGACGATCTGCGTGTATCTTCCAATAGTATCGTCTCGTCGCACGAAGCTTCGGACGATACACGCAGATGCGGCCGGGCCGTTATACATTCTCCTATGTTAATCCCTCAAAGTAGGTTCGATCCAGACTAAATCCTATGAAACAGCAGTGTTTTTATATACCTCAAACCAACTTAACTTTTTTCAATGCCATCATCGAAACCACAAGACGAGTCACAAAATTTTATTATAACGTAGTTTTTTATAAATATGTGTTCGTGCTTTGGAGGAGCGTAGTAAAGTACTTAGTAAATTGTATAATATTATAATAAGTCTGCATTGCACTTTCCCGCGCGGGCTAATATAATATTTGTATTTGTACCGAACTACACAAAGATCGGTTGAATAGTTTAAAAATAAAACTAATATTTTATTAGTATCGAAATTACATTTTGTTGCAGTGCACCAAAACTACATCGGCGTGGACGGCGCGCGGGAACCGTACCTGCTGAGCGTGGTGCAGGAGAGCGCGGGCTTGCTGCGCGCGATACTGTTCAACAAGATGGTACGTACATCTTTAAGACTCATTATTATGTCACAGCTCTAGAAGACTTTTTAGGGTTCCCTACCTAAAGGGTAAAAACGGGACCGATGACGATATCTGTCCGTCTGTCCGTCTGTCTGTATGTCTCCAGGTTGTATCTCAAGAACCGCTATAGCTAGACTTCTGAAATTTTCACAGATTGTGTATACCGCTATAATAACAAATACTGAAAAACAAATAAAGTTAATATTTAAGGGGGGCTACCAATTACCATACAAGAAGCGTGATTTTTTTGCCTTTTTTGCTCGTAATCAATAATGGTAACAGTGGAAATTTTCACAAAATTTTTAATTATATTCGTACTTTCATAATTAATAATAAAATTAAAATAAAGCAAATATTTAAGGGGGGGCTTCCATACAAAAAACACAATTTTTTGTCTACTTTGGCTCTATACCAGTGTCCAGGGAACCCTTCGTGCGCGAGTCCCACTCGCACATGGCCGATTTTTATTATTACATCACAGATCTATAAGGCTCTATCGGCGCATTTGTAAGAACAGAACTCGCGCTCTCAATAGGGCTCTTTTAGTTGTGACCAAAATCGCAACTACCAACCAAGAAACCATAGTTCTCTAAGTGCCACAATTATAAGGTTCTATTAGTTATAGGTCTGACTTCTGAGGTATATTTTTCTAAAACACGTACTAAGCAATCTATTAACTATTGGTTTATGAAGCCTTAAAACTAGAAAACTGCTTACCAAGCTCCAAGGTGTAAGAAAAGTTACCAAAAGAAACGCTAGTTTTATGTGAAAACTGTTTTACGTAATGTGATCGCAATATAAAACCTAAAGTAAAGCAGTTACATTCAAAGGATAGAAAAATTACATAAATTGCATTAAATGTTTTGTAACATTTGAAAAAGAAAAATATTATGGCCATTTTTCCTTTGAATCAACTTGAACTTTTACAGGTTCCTTTATCCACTAAAAAGTTTAGAACTTGCCTACTCAGTGAGTATTCGAGTTGTTTCGTAAACTTTGAAAGTAGATGATATAAGTATACACGGTCTTATACTTTAGCGAACTTGTTTGTGATACTTATAAATGTTGTAAAATTATTTGTCGATGCTAAGTAACGTGAGAGCTGTTGTGTATTTTAATAAGTATGTATTTCATATAATATATCAAAAATATATTATAAAAGCTACGAAAATTTTCAATTCTCCAATTTCCGAGTTTTCGAATCTGATTCAAAAATTCACTGTGTGGTTATCGGTAAACGTTGATTTGGGACTAAGGAGGGATTTCACCAATCACACTAAGGGGCAATTTCACCAAAGAAATGGAACGCGTTCAGAGCACCCTGAACCAGTTCTAAACGTATAAACGCGTTTATAAGACCGAATTGCTTTTTTTTATCACCAGCTTAAACTGAACGCGTTCACAGGAAATCCTCGGTTTGCTGTGAACGCGTTTAGTTTATGTTATGATGTATGTATTATGTAGAAACGAATGACACTGTGAAAGAGGCCCCAGCTGATGATCTACTTGCAAAGAAAATACTATACACATAACCTAATACGTCAATTATAAATGCTATGCATTTGAAAAGTCTTCAGTCCTTTAAGATCTTATTTAAATAGAGTTAGAGGGTAATTGAATTTTCTATTTCAATCTACCCGTCGAGTCGCCCACAATGTTGAGTCACGCGGCGCTAGAACAGTCACTCCCACAACTAGCGGTTTCTAGCCAATTATCGGCAACTCAAGCTACTTCGGTTTTAATTGTGATATTTTATTTTTAAGATACTGTTTGTCACGATTTTATATAATTTTGTGTTAAAACCTCAATATAGCAGAAGTTGGAGTTCAGGGGTATGATTTGTGTCCATGAAATAAACATAATCGGCCAAGTGCGAGTTGGACTCTCGCACGAAGAGTTCCGTACCGTTATAGAGCGAAAATAAGGAAAAAAATGTGTTTTTGTATGGGAGCCCCCTCTTAATTATTTATTTTATTTTTTTATTATTTAATATTAAAGTTTGTTTACGATTTTGTGGAAATTTCAAGTGTTTATTGGTTGCCATTACGGATTACGAGTCAAAAAGACAAAAAAAATAACGTTTGTTGTATGGGATGGAGGAGTAAGAAATACAATATAATCTGTGAAAATTTCAGAAGTCTAGCTAGACAGACAGACGGACAGACAGACGGACAGACAGACGGACAGGCAGACGGACAGACAGACGGACTGACAGACGGACAGACATCGAAGTCTCAGTAATAGGTTCCCGTTTTTACCCTTTGGGTACGGAACCCTAAAAAACTACTTCACATTTAAAATGGTTACCTACACTAATTGGTCATAGAAGGTTGATTGTCAATTTTTGTCACTCTTTACGGTTTACCATGAAAACGTAAACTGTACTTGGGGGTGACGTCACAACCGTCAAACAGTGAACACAAGTCTCCGTGTTTTTAATTGATTTTAATTTGTTAAACATTGTTTTAAATCAGTTTGTGAGGTTTATTGTGTGATATCTAACTCGTCGAAGCTGTGTTAATGTTTGTGTCTAGTTGTGTTCGCTCTCAACTGGTAAAATAATCAATTAACTGTTTTGGTCATACGCTACTTTTTTGGAGTGTGAGGGTAGAGTTTTGAGCGTAAAGTAACCAAATTACTGCATAGTAGCGACATCTAGTGTTGACCTCTATGCACCAGTGTCCTTGTAGAAATAGCGTCATCTGTTGGTGAATAGACGAATTAAAAATAACCCTCAATAGCGCCACCTGTTGGTGAATAGACGAATTATAAATAACGCTCAATAGCGCCATCTATTTAAGCTATTCCGAAACAAGCCACTAAACTCAGAGGATTTTTGAACTTTTCCCCAATGGATAAAACAAAATGTGGCGCCTGCTTGAAATCCTTCGGAAAGTCCGCGACAGTGGCCTGTAGTTCGTGCTGCACAAAGTTCCACAAGATCTGTCTTGCATTACCTGCTAAGGCTAATGTTGGGGATGACTGGGCCTGTCCCATATGCAAAAAAAATGAAAGACGTGGTGACAACAGCCTGACGCCTGTGAGAGGTCTCGCTGCATGCCCCGAACCTGCCAGAGTGGTCCCCACAGATGGTGGCTTGCTAGACGAAATGGGTGGATCGACGACTACCACCGATGAGTCCGATTTGGGAATTAACAGCTTTGCAGAGTTTCGCCGTGAGTTTGCAGACTGTATTGTAGAGCTGCGCGAATGTCGTGAGGAGATGGCTAGGTTGAGAGCAACAATTGTGGACTTATCTACGCGGTTAACCACAGTAGAGAGTAGACTTGATGCGCTCGAGAAGGGCGGCATCGCCGCGGGGAATGTAGAGATGGAGCGGACCGTAGTAGAGCTGGAGAACACGGTTGAGCAGTTGAAGGCCGAGCTCAACGACAGGGACCAGGATGCGCTATCGACAGATCTGGATATTAGTAATGTTCCGGAGGTCGCAGGAGAAAATGTAACGCACACTGTCACCGTGCTGGCCTCCAAGCTGGGAGTCGCTCTTGCACCCTCGGATATTGTCTTCGCTGAAAGGGTGGGTCGCAGCAAGATGAGCAGAGAAGTTGGCGACAATGAACCAAAACGAGGACGGCGCTTGGTGGTACGTTTGGCTCGCCGTCAGCTCCGGGACGATCTTCTGCGCTCGGCACGAGTTCGCCGCACGCTCTCTAGTGCTGATCTCGGGTCGGCCGGGACACCCCAACGGGTGTACGTCAATGAGCGGTTGACGGGCCGTAATCGGCAGCTGTTTTATAGAGTTCGGGAGGAGTGCCGCCGACTCAACTGGAGATACGTCTGGACGAAAAGAGGACGTATCTTTGCGCGCCAAGGCGACAGTAAGCCAGTGCATCACGTCCGGACAACGGCAGACCTAGAACGTGTTTTTAAAATTGATACAGTTTGATGGACAGTGTGCCTCTCTATATTATGTCGAACTTCTACTATATTGCTTTATAAATATTCATACTATATTTTTGAGTAAAGTGTGGAAGTTGCCAATCGAATCATACAATGTTCTCAGTTTATTTCTTAGTAATCGCAGCTTAAGAGTGATCTCTTCGGTATGCCTATATAACATTAACAAGACCTATAATATTAATAAAATTATACTATACATCTTACAAACCATAAATCACAAAAATTACAATCAATTATTACCCTTGATTTTATATTATACATATAAACATAATATTAACATAATATTAATGTATTTTAGTATTGCAATTACCCCAGTTTTCTCTTATGTAAATTATAAATTTTTAAATTTATTTATTGTAATTAGTGTTATTTTTAAAATAGATTATTTGATGACAATTTTATTTTTAATATTTATTACAATAATAATTATATTCAATGAAAATTTTTGTTTATTACATTATTTAATAACAGTTTTATTTGATGACGATTATACATTTTTAAATTTACTGAAAATTTTATTTTTATTGTTTACTGCAATTTTAATTAATGTTAAAATTTTATATCATTTGATGACAATTTTATTATTTACTTCTATAATATATCAGCTATTTAATGGAATTTTTAATTTATTATATTATTTTATGACAATACAATTTTTTTTACTTTATATTTTACTATGTTCATTTTATAATACTGGCATAAATAATTATTTGTTGCCATTTAATGAATTCATGTACAATGCTACAATGGAAATAAATACCAATCGTAATGGTTAATAAAAGCTTTAAAGTTGGATTTTACAATGCAGGGTCTTTAGGCACAAACCATGATAATTTTATTTCGAAATTGGATATGCTTGACTTGGACGTACTGGCCCTCAACGAGACATGGTTGAGAACCGGCGAGGAGGGCCGGGCTCCTAAAGTTATAGGATACCGACTGTGTCATAAAGCACGGCCTCAGGAAATACGTTCTCGGGGGGGAGGAGTTGGATTTTATATCAAAAATGGCATTGTTGCTCGAACCCTCTCGCCGCCTATCGATCCATTATACAGTCAAGTTGAACACATGTGGCTTAAAATATCACTCAACGGCAAGAAGTTGATATTTGGCACTGCGTACCGACCCCCCTGGCTTGATATTGACATTTTTCTAGATGCACTCACAGATTTTATAAATGCAATGCCCAGTCATGATCATTTAATAATAAGTGGTGATTTTAACATTAATCTCTTATGTCCTGATACGTCTAAATCAAGTAAATTAACAAGTTTTTTGCGCTGCTTAGGTTTACATCAATTAATAACTACACCAACTCACTTTACTGAGACCAGTCAAACACTAATTGACACAATAAGCACTGACCTTACAGCTAAAAACGTCTTTGTTGAACATGTTGGTTCATTGTATGGGCACTGTCTGTTAGTTTGTGAACTGAATATAAAAAAAGAAAAACATAAATGTTCATGCATTACATACAGGCCTATTAAATACATTGACCCGGACAGTTTTAATACAGACCTTCAAGCTGTGGACTGGGACAGAATTCTGTATATGCGTGATGTAAACACAATGGTCAACACCTTTAACACAGAAATCCTTGAGCTTTATGACAAACATGCCCCAGTAAAAACTGCTCGTATAAAAACAATCTCCCATCCATGGATTACGGACACTATTAAATTAATGATGGAAATGCGAGATAAATCATTAAGGGAATATCACAAAACTAAATCAGAGAGCAAAAAGGAATATTATAAAAGCCTTAAAACATTAGTAAATAAGTCTGTTTATAATGAAAAAGTAGCATATTTTAAACATAGTATTAATAGCAAAATTAATGAACCTAAACAGTTATGGAAAAACATAAAAAAGACTATTTTACCATCTGCAGAAAAAAACCTTCCTTCACACTTTAATAATCCTAATCTAATAAATGAACATTTCCTAAAAATACCTAAAATTCCAATTACACAGTTATCTTATATTACATATTTTGAATTTCATAAACTCCATAACAGTACATTTCATCTAGAGACCGTTTCCTCAGGCAAAATACTTAAAATAATAAAATCATTAAAATCCAATGCTGTAGGTTGTGATGGCATTGGTCTGGATATGTTGTTATTGACTCTGCCACATTCTCTTGATATAATTAAGTGCATTATAAATACATCTGTCCAGACTAGTGTTTTTCCTCATCACTGGAAGCAGGCTATAGTAAAGCCTATACCTAAAGTCACTAATCCGGTTGCAATAAATGATCTACGGCCTATTAGTATCCTGCCCTGCCTCTCCAAAATCTTGGAAAAAGTGGTATGTGAGCAATTGTCAGGCTACCTGGAAAAGAATAATTTATTACCAGAGACACAATCGGGCTTTAGGAAAGGTCGAAGTACAGTGACTGCGTTGCTTAATGTTACCGATAACATCTTGTGTGCACAGGACAGGGGTCACTGCACTCTTCTAGTCCTATTGGATTTTACGAGGGCATTTGACACCATAAACATAAACATATTATTATCAAAATTAAGGTATTATGGCTTTGACGATGCTACAATAAAATGGTTTAATAGTTACCTCAGTGATCGTCGCCAGTGTGTTCAGATCTCTCTTAGTGATGGTACTATTGTGTTATCTGAGAGTTTGGATGTAGAGGATGGAGTCCCACAGGGTTCGAATTTGGGCCCTTTGCTGTTTATACTATACATAGCAGATCTAAAAAACCATATAAGGCATTGTAAGTTTGATTTCTATGCGGATGACACTCAGATTTACATATCCTGTAAGCCATGTGACATAGAAAAAACAATTTTATTACTTAATGAGGATCTCCATAGTATAATGGTGTGGGCCCAAAAAAACAGTTTATGTCTTAATCCTGCTAAATCAAAATATTTGATCTGCGGCTCTGTTAATCAAATTAGACAATTGAATCCCATTACTCCTGTGATTATGAATGGTGCACCCATTGAACGTGTGTATGTGGCACGTAATCTAGGATTACTATTGGATTGTAATCTGCGGTTTCAGGAACATATAACCAGTCTGGTTAATAACTCCTTCTACCGGCTCAAGATACTATACAGAGCAAGACCATATCTTTCAACAGAAATGCGTATCCGTCTCGTTGAGTCTTTGGTGCTGTCAAAACTTAACTATACAGATGTTGTATATGGTCCACGCTTAGCATCAGGTACAAAAAGACTAGTACAAAGAGCTCAAAATGCTTGCGCCCGTTTCTGTTTCGATATTCTACCTAGAAGCCATGTAACACCCTTCCTGAACGAGCATTCTATGTTAAAAATGAGACACCGGAGAAAACTCCATCTGGCTTGTCTCTTATTTGGTGTGTTGAAGCATAGGGAGCCTGTATATCTGTATGAAAAACTCTCACGAACGACCAGCCTTAGGTCTTGCGGTTCTAGACAATGTTCAGCTCAGTTGGCCGTTGAGAAACACCACACAGCATCATTCAGAGGCAGTTTTCGATACTCGGCTACCAAATGTTGGAACAACATACCTCCACCAATTAGAAATTTAAATAGCCTTGCATCTTTCAAAAAACAATTAAAAATCTTTCTGTTACATGAACAAAAAGCACAAGAAAACTTGCGCCAAGATATAAGTGTGATATAGATGTTTCGCGATGGTTACATTGTCTGGCTTTTGGCTATCACAGAATATTATATTATAGGCTTAGTACACTGACTATCTTGAGCGTTGTTAGATTCGGTTGGCATCCCATTTTATCTTGTTTTTCATAATTATGTTATGTATTCTGTTTCGTTAGTTAAACTATTACTAAACCATTATAATAGAATAGAAATACCACTCTTTCAAAATTAATTAAAAATTATGACTTATATTATTGCTATTATTCTGTTATGTGATATTATATTTTATTAGAATTGCAGTAATTTGGTATATTGTCAGCTATGGTGATTGTGTTGTTATCTTCCTCGCCTTCTTTTTTATTTATGACTTATGTCCGTTTTTTTTTTTTTTTTTTCCTTTCCTACACAAATGCAAAGGGTCTATTTAAGTAGGATGTTAATAATTGAATTATGATATTTTATAATTGATAGAGTAATGTTAATGCTTAATAATTTATTACCAATAAGTACTAATGATTAATGAATTTTATTTAATATATTATAATATTGTTATTGAAATTAGATTAAGTACTTGATGATATTTCATGTTATTTAATGTTATGATATTATGTTAATGATATTATGTTGTTATAATTTTAGGTAGGTAATAGTAAATTTTGATAATTATTGCATGTTTAAGTATCTATTTTATTTTTTATTTTTTAAATAATATGTTTTGTTCAAATGGAGACTTGGGACGGCTGTGAGGTCACGGAATGGGTCAAGCGGAAGATCGGCGTTGGATACCTAGGTGTGCCAACACTGCCGAGCTTGGTCCAATTTGCGGCTGATTTATTTAAGAATTTTTAATGTCTTTGTTTAGTTGTACTTACTTATTTATCAAAATTTAAGTTAATTTTTTTGTTGTTAGTATCTTATATATAGTAATAGCTGCAAATAAATAATTATTCTATTCTATTCTATTCTATTCTACTTTGTATGGGATTATAAAAACGTCTTAAATGATAAGCAGTAACTAATTCGACGTCGTCATAAAAAATTCGTAACGTGAAAAAAAGCTCACACTCAGCACTCAAATCTTGTCACTTATTCTTATTTTCCTCAATCACGTCGATTTAAAGCAGCTATACTCAACCCGCGGCCCGACTAAAATCAGTGACAAAGTTAACTACAGTAAAAAATAATCGGCCAAGTGCGAGTCGGACTCGCGCACGAAGGGTTCCGTACCGTTATAGAGCAAACATTGTGTTTTATGTACGGGAGCCCCCCTTGATTATTTATTTTATTTTAATATTATTATTAATTTATATTAAGTACGAATAATTAAATATTTTTTGAATAATTATTTCAAGCGCCTATCGGTTGCCATTATGGATTACGAGCAAAAAAAGCCAAAAAAATCACGTTTATTGTATGGGAGCCCCCCTAAAATATTAACCTTATTTTATTTTTAGTATTTGTTGTTGTTGTAGCGGCATTTCAGAAGTCTAGCTAAAGCGGTTCTTGATTTGTAGCCTGGAGACAGACGGACAGACATTGAAGTCTCAGTTATAGGGTCCCGATTTTACCCTTTGGGTACGGAACCCTAAAAAAGAATTCCGCGCCTACTGGAAAACTTAAATAAATATGAAGGTAGGTTTTTTTCACTATTAAATCGCTTTTTCCGTTTTTCTCCTAAAAAATTTGGTTGCGGCCCGCGGTCCCATGCAAGAGTAAAACGTGTTTGTGGCCCGTATACAAAAAAGGTTGAGTATCACTGATTTAAAGAATAATAAAGCACATTTCTCCCTTCTCAAATAATTCCTCAGTCACGTAATCTTGAAAAATATAAAATCGCGACCTTAATACGCGAAATACGAAATACCTGTACACGTTTAATTCAGGAAAATCAAGGCAGAAGGAACCTTCTACAATGAAGTCATTTATATTAATCATTTGCGTTCATTTGACTCCTCGCTCGCTTGACCTGAATAATAAGGTGCTGAAAGGTACTCGTGGCCCTGATTCACAATGCCCAAGTTGATTCATATTCGGAATCTTCATCGCGCGACATCGAATAAACGCTTACCGCGCTAGGCAATGACCGCACGATAAAGTTTCCAGATCCGTGTCGAACTGGAATCGTGAATCGCCCTGCAGATTTCGGTTATCGTTTTTAGGGTTCCGTACCCAAAGGGTAAAAACGGGACCATATTCCTGAGACTTCGATGTCCGTCTGTCTGTCTGTCTCCAGGCTGTAACTCAAGAACGGCTATAGCTAGACTTTTAAATTTTTCACAGATTGTGTATATCTGTTGCCGCTATAAGAACAAATACTAAAAATAAAATAAAGTTAATATTAGGGGGGACTCCCATACAAGAAACGTGTTTTTTTTTGCCTTTTTGCGCATAATCAATAATGGTAACAGTTAGGCACTTGAAATTTTCACAAAATCCTTATTTATATTTGTACTTGTACTATACTATACCGGTACGGAACCCTTCGTGCGCGAGTCCGACTCGCGACGAAGGGTTCCGACTCTTGGCCGATTTTTGTATCTTTCGTTATAATACGTATTTCTATTTTCTATACTACAAATAATTCCCTGAGGCTCGTAATTTCGTTGTTTCACTAATCGTGCAGTACCCGTGCCCCGTGGATTTTCCGGGATAAAAAGTATCCTATGTCCTTTCCTGGGACTAAAAGTATCTTCCCAAATTTCAGCAAAATTTGCAATGCGCTGCAGTTTTACTTATATTATTGTAATAAGTTATTCATAATATATTAATTCACTGTTGAAATGATTATATGTATATACATAATATTGTCGAGTCTTGACTAAGCGCCGAACATAAAATAAAATTATAACAAGTCTTAATTTTAGTAGGAGTCTATCTTGTTGTATTTCTTTCATATCCAGCGTAGCCTGTAGGTATAATAAGGGCATGAAAGGATATGTATCACATGCAAAAGCACAATGAAAAACTGTGAGGAAACCCTCTACAAGTCTTAAGGGCCTGTTTCACCACTTCCTGATAAGTGCCGGATAGGCTATCCACAACTTTTTTGACAGATTCTCCATACTCTAGCTGTCAAGTTAAGTGGTTGATAGCATATCCAGCACTTAACAGGAAATGGTGAAACAGGCCCTTAATCCTTTTTGATGAAACAATAGCATGCGATACTAACATAGGATAAAGCATAAAAATTTATCGCACATTATTCAATAGGGTCTAGGTGCAATCTTGAGAGTTCAGGCTCTGAGAATTTAGTGGACATAATATTCAATTATATCACAATGTAAATAATAATATACGGTAGGTCATCTTCATACTAAACCTCCTGAAATTGGAGATTTGAGAAAACTCATTGATTGAATCTGGTTAATATTGAATTAAAATTTAAATAACAGTAATATATTATAAGTATAAAAGACTGACGTAAAATAGAAAATATGTATGCTATTTTTATGTAATTGACTTTTCGGGATTTCAAAAACCCCAGGTGACGACAAGTGTAAAACTCAGTATTGAAAATTATGTATCTGTGTTGGACGAGCTTAATTTTAAGAATACTACTGAGTTACTTTACTATAATATATATACTGTGTTATCGCTGAGAGCTTTAGATAAGTTTTTATGTGATAATGACATCAATAATAATTATTATCCCTACGCGCTACGAAGATAAATAATTATTATTCTCCTACAACGAGGCTAATAAATGCCATAATATGTATTTTAAAAATCGAAATTTTTATTGGTCTGTTCAAAAGATACTTTTTTATAGTACTATGTGTATTTCACCCACATTGTAAAGTGGTGATCCTTATTCCTTACTAATAAAAATGTTAATACCGCAAATATTTTTGACGTGGGAGAACCATGCCTCGGCACGAATGGGCCGGCGCGACCGGAGAAATGCCATGCCCTCACAGAAAACCGGCGTGAAACAGCGCTTGCGCTGTGTTTCGCCGCGTGAGTGAGTTTACCGGAGGCCCAATCCCCTACCCTATTCCCTTCCCTACCCTCCCCTATTCCCTTCCCTTCCCATCCCTACCCTCCCCTATTACCCTATTCCCTCTTAAGAGGCCGACAACACACCTACAGCTCTTCTGATGCTGCGAGTGTCCATGGGCGACGGAAATTGCTTTCCATCAGGTTACCCGTTTGCTCGTTTGCCCCCTTATTTCATAAAAAAAATAACATACAGGGTCTTGTTTTGTTAGGAATATTGGAAAAGTCAGATAATAGAGTAGACTAAGACTGTGGACCTTGAATACTTACTGGTATCTTAATGATTTCTTGGGTTAACGCGAGTATTACATAATAATAATAATATATTAAATTTAATCACTTACGGATTATTAGGGGCGGAGCACTTCAGCTAGTTGATTGAATACTGGTATCATTTTTTGAAAGGAGGACTAGGTATTTCCTTACTAATAAAGATATGAATAACTTTGTGTAAAGCAGTAGAAATATCTGAATATTTTTATTTAAGGCGTAGTCTTGAAAGTCTTGAAATTTTCAAAACTTTTTGCTTTTTAATATCATTAATTATATACCATAATCATGAATATTAAATTTAAGCACCAAACAAATTCCAAAGAGACTTTCTAGATGAAATAAGTTTGATGTTACAGTACTAATATTCATATTATTTACCATGTTGTAATTACTTTTGTTTTATTCAGCTTAAACTTTTGACGCTTGATATTGTTTCAGATTTAATTAAACATAGCTGGACGCTTTTTAAGGGAACTAAAATAAGTTTACTTAGCTTTATAATATAAGCACTTGTTAATTGTTACCTTTCCAGTCACTTTGCAAATAATATGCCAAAAAAGGCTTTGCAGGAGCTCCGCGAGCGATATATTATAAATTGTTTTTAGAATTAATGTCATTAGACACCAGCATGGAGACAATTCATTCAAAGACAAAACATTTTTAGGAGTCTCAAAAATGACACTTCTTAAAAGGCTACTGTCACCAAAAAAGTTTGGGAACCGCTGCTGTATGTTATATTTTCTGTGTACAGGGTGCCCACAAAATCTACCTGCCGGCTAGCGCGTGGACGAGCGGCGGTACGCAGGCGCCCACCAGGCCCACGGTCAAGCAAATACTAGCACAGTTCACTTCCATTGAGAGGATAGATAAAATGCCTAGAGAGGTGAGCATTACCTTAAGGCTGCCTTTCCACCAGAGCTGAGCGGAGCCGGAGTACTATTATAATATTCTGTGGCGGAGCTGTTGCGAGGAATATGTTTTTGAAAACCAATAGAATTGCTTCTATGACATGACTTTGCCATGACATCGCTCAGCGCGGCGATGCTATTGGTTCTCAACAACACATCCCTCGCGACACAGCGCCGTTTAGATTTGGTGGAAACGCAGTCTAACACTAAAATTTTGGGACCTATCAGACACGTGGTAACGCGGTCAAGCATTCAAGCGGTTAGTTTTGCGTTCTTTGTGTTGTATTACGTTATATAGAGGGGACGTTCTGACGCGTCAGAATTCCTCTTGTGAGACTGACCGCTCGATGCTCGATGCGATCGCAGAACGCTTGAACTCTGTGTAATAGGTCCCTAACACTGGGGGTGTTCTGACCGCGCCAGAATTGCCCCTGTGTGACTGACCGCACGAACGTAGAATGCGAACGCAGAACGCTTGAACGCATGACTGCTCTCTGTCTGACAGATCCCTTAGGGTCTGGGTAGACAAATTGACAAGTGCATAGAGTTAGTTGGTGGCAGAAAAGATTTGCGGCCTCTGGGCTATTACGAACGTGTAGAGGTACTATCAGAGAAGTTGATTCCTAGACAGATGGGGGATCTACGTAGTTTGGTCGCATTACGTCAAACCCAGCCGACAGATCGCAATTATTGACATGATCCGACCAAACGTTGCACGTTGGTCTGTCAACTACCTAAGAATCAATTTCCTCGGGTACTTATAAAATACATAAATTACGTTTAAATTGCTTACTAGTAGACATCGATTCTGGATAATATACTGTATACAGCTGGTTCTTATGGCGAGCATCGCCATAAGAATGGAGTATTATAGGCGAAATCGCACTAAAGCGACACGATACGACGCGACGCGACAATTTACTTCCACAAAACTGACTTTGTAACTCGCCAGATTCACCTACGTAAAACGTCAGTTCTATAGAACGTTAAGTGTCGATTGAAGTTTCGCATAGTGCGGCTCACCTTTAGCGTAAATATTTTTTAGGTAGCAGTAATCTCAAACAAATCTCTTACTTTTACAATTTAGCCAACATGTTGTTTGATACATTAGAAATTGAATTACCTTACTTTTTTGTTTATAGATTACGTGTCCAGAATTACAAAAAGACATCCTTTTATTAGAAGAACAAGAGGGATCCGTTAATTTTAAAATAGGAGTTATGATAATGTTACCCGGACAGAAAACTGACGACGAAATGCTATCAAATGGTAAGTTTGCTATTACTTGAAATATACTTTTTTATTTTAATTTTAATCGTGTCGCATAACAATTTATATTGCAATGTGAAGTGACCCTAACGGTAACTGTCAGTAAACGCTATCTTTAAAAGAATTGAAATTCATGAAACCATTTTATGTTACTTTTCTAATGTTATGTTAGCAATTATTTCCCTTTACTGTGAAAATTGGTTCTGTTTTGAATATCTATTTAGTTAGCTGTGAAGTTAAGTTAGTTAAGAATCAAGACACGTTTGGAATGTGCTTAATTCGCACCCCTTAGAACTGAACTCAGCGTTGTTTCAGAAAAAGGCAATGAGAAATGGAACCGATTTATTTCGCTTTTGGGTGACAAGATTCGATTAAGAAGCTGGAACCGTTTCCGGGGCGGACTCGATGTCAAAGGTAAACCTTTTACTGCAAATTACTATTTACTAATTCGAGGAATTGGTTTGGACTTTGGAGATTTGAAAGTATTTTTCAATTAATTTATTTTTGATTTCGAGAAGTTTCGTACAAAATATAGATAATATATAATATTTTATGCGGGCGAAGCCCGCCCGGCTTCGCCCGCGTAAATTAGGAATTATACGGAAACCGTACATATTTCTGCAAAAAATTGCTTATATCCCTTCACGTGGCCGTGGTCTAGTCTATATCAGTGCCAGATAACATCAAAATTTCCAGTAGTTCGTGAAATAAACTCGTTCTTATAATTTCCCCGTTTTTAGGGTTCCGTAGTCAACAAGGAACGCTTATAGTTTCGGTATGTCTGTCCGTCTGTCCGTCTGTCTGTCTGTCTGTCAGCGGTTTTGCTCAGAGACTATAGGACCTACAAAGCTGTAATTTGGCATGAATACACATATTAAAAATGCCGACAAAATGGCACATAAAATATTTTTTCTATGGTACCTCCCCTACACATCAAGAGGGGTTGAATTTTTTTTTTCGCGCCCACCCCATCGTGTGGGGTGTCGTTGGATAGGTTTTTTTTAAATATGAGTATTCATAGATCATTTTCCGATTTACGGATCCATTTCTGAAATATTTAGTTTTAAAGTGGAAAAAATCGTTAGAGTCCAGTGTCCCCCCCTTCTACCAGCTAAACGGTTGCTTCTGGAAATGTGAAAAAATTCACGGGAGTAGGAAATATGCTGAATTTAAAAGGAAAACTATCACGGCTAAGAAGACTGCATAAGTTATTGAGTAATAGTCGATCAACTAAAAAAATTTATTCGGCGAAGTATAAAGGAACTTTTCGTTCAAATTCTTTTCAAAGTAACTGAGATGATGTTGTTAGTAGTGTAAAACATGTTGTAAATGTACATTCATTGACCATACAAAAATTTTCAAAATCTAGCGGTACTATGGAACCCTATATTGCGCGTGGCCCGACACGCAATTGGCCGGTTTTTTCCCATTTTCCTCTGCTTCTTCGGTCCTGTTAGTCTTAGCATGATAATAAGATTTATATATAGCCAATATAGCCTTCCTCGATAAATGAGCTATCTGACACTGAAATAATTTTTTAAATCGAATCGGTTAGGTATAGTTCCTGAACGCGTTCAAGCTAACAAAGAAACACACTCCCAAACTCCCAAACTTGTATCTATAAAAATTAGAAGTTCTCTCAGCACCTTCCGAACCATAGTATTTTTTTGTGCTGAAGGCAGGATAAGTAGCCATCTATTGTGACTCCTTCTCATTAGAGTACCGTCCGCGTCCCCAACCCAATACCTACTGCTCATAAATACCTCGGTGTAAAAATCTTACTTGTTGGTAGTATAATATGCTTAAAATACTTTTCACGAAACCGAAGTCACCGCATGTTTCCATATAAATTTTGAGGAGTTCCCTCGATTACTTATGGAATCCATTTATCAGGTCACCACTTTAAAGGAGAAATGTTTGTTAGTAAAAGCCTCGCTAGATGGCGCTGTCAGGCGTCTACATCGCGCTATCGGTAGTATGTATACTCATAGATATAGGCTACCGTAAGTACTTAGAACAGATAAGCTAGAAAGCTGAAATTTTGACTTTTTGCAAGTCTTGACTGTATATCGTGCAGATATGAAGACTATAATAATACTAAAATAATTTATTAAAATTAAAATAATATATTAAAATAATAATAATAATAATGTAATCTAATTACGAAACGAAGTGGAAAGTAGAATGTTATTGATATTATTCACATGCAAAATATTATATTCGTAATTCTTACAAGTTACACCAATAATTGGTGTCAATCCGGGAATTGACAGTATGTTTAAAATTTCAAAATAATTATTAAATTTTGTACATTTATCGATAAAAAGTCTAAAACAATACAAATAACGAAAAAATAATAATTATTGATTTATTTTATTTTACATTGAAAAAAAATTGGATTTAACTGTAAGTCACGTGATTGGAAACGCCGGTCAGAAGCAGTGACGTCATTGTGCAGTGTCAAACTCAATTGACAGTAATTGTTAGGTTATGACATAAGTAAATCAATACTTGTTTTGTTGGTTTGTTTCATGCACAATGACGTCACACGTGATCACGTGACCATAATGCCGCGTTTTTGTGACATATTTTGAATTCAGTATATAAAACATTTTTTAACTCATTCAAGGGCATAATAATGAATAAAATATTAATTTACAATTATTATTGTAAGCTACTGAAGCGCTTAAAACTATTTTTAAAAAGTTTTCAACTCCCGGATTGGAAGGATTGCAATTGAAACGATAAATAGTATACCCATACGTAAATGAGATTTTATTATGAGATAGCTGAGTGCGCGAAGGTAGTATTAGAAGGTAGTACCTATAGTGCGCGAAAGTACTATTATAATATATTCTGTGGGGAAGGGAATAGACAATAGAGATAGCTAGGTTACCTTTCTATGTCGAGCTCATTGACTTAAATTTAATACTAGCGTATAATTATTATATTACAATGATTTCAACTAATCGTACGAGTTGTCGGAATGTTTTAATAAACGATAAAAGCTTTCATGCTATTGTCGTGATTTTTCTCTTTTATGTTTATGACGCTATCTATCCACAAAAGTTTTACTGTGAGGATAATACTTGTTCAATAAAATATTACTTTAAATCCATATTATTTACCGAGAAAAAAGGATATATTCGATACGTGTTTCATTTGAAATAAAAGGCAGTTATGTGCCTTCAACACAATGGATTCAGTCAACCATAAAGGGAGAAATGGATCTTTAATAATAAAATATTTGCGGTCGTTTCATAGAATAAGCCTTTCTGACTTCTTTTGATAAATACTTGAAAATATCGGCAACTTAAATACAATAAAAGGTATTTTATTATATAGTATCTGAGTGGTTTTGCTATGAAAGGGGGGGGTTAATTTGCCTTTCTGTTCAGTAATCCTGACCTTGTTTAATACAAGTGGAATAAAAATATTGCATTAAGTAGCTGTTTCTCTAAAATTAGTATTTCCAGTAAATCACAAAATCTATGCAATTTCAGCTTTACTTTTCGTTTTAGAATAGCTAAAATATAACATTTCAAAAATTTCTTGAGCTTTCATGTAAAGTGGTATACTAAAGTGCATTGATATTCCAAGAACTACGTTACTACAATGTCAATGTGGTAGATATTTGTGTCAAAGTCTTGAAGACTTGAAGGTCAATATTTTTCTACAATTCGTACTTTGTTGATATTTATTTTACATCGAAGTTTTTACGAGAATAGTCCTTAACATATCGTACTAGACGCCTGCAACTCCGTTGCCCGAAAATTCGTTTATCGCGGCGGAACTGTACATTTTTCCGGGATAAAAAGTGTTCTATGTCCTTTCTCGGGTCTCAACGTATCCCCATACCAAATTTCATTAAAATCGGTTCAGCGGCTTGGGCGTGAAGAGGTGACAAACAGACAGACGGACAGACAGACAGATACACTTTCGCATTTATAATATTAGTATGGAAGTATGGGTTGTAGTCATATTAAAATCTTATCAATTAATGTGAAATAACTTCAAGACTTTTTGCCGTCATTTATTACGCACAGGGAAACAGCTCTATCCACAGAAATAAATCAAGATAAAACGGCCACACGCGTCCGTTGCTAAGGAATCGCGCGTGTAAATTTTTGCTTTGCTTTTAGTTAGAACAAATAACTTATCCGTCGAAAGAAATACCTCATTTTAACCGATTTACTTTCGTACTTCTGTTTTTACAATTAGACACTGCACAATGAGGCTTTTTTGCACAACCCCTCCGGTGTAATCAAGTCGAGACGTGCGCGCTGACTGAATAAACGTTCAACGAATTTTGCCCACTTGTGCAAGTTTGAAACACGCGTACTCCACCCGCTTAGCCGTTCTATCTTGATTTATTTCTGTGGCTCTATCTATACCTATGGGAAAAGATGAATATAAATAGTACATGATAGTAAACTGTCGTTGTGATCGCATAACAATAAGTATTCAGAAACAAAAATAGATAACTGAGTGCTAAGCATTTAAATATTATCTCCCATCGCGTATGCAGCTAAATTGCCCGTTTCCACTATATTATATTATGCTTGTTATAATGAAGTCAAAATGATTGTTGACCATGAATATGATTAATATTATTATTAATTTTTGCTCTTCATTTCATTTTCTCAATACATTCCAGCCAATGTTCACACTTTAATATACTTGTAGTTGTGAAATGAAATTCAACGCTTACCAATAATTATGTCCTTTCTCCTATGTGATGTCGTGCCAGTTCATATGACATGTCGTGATGATGCAGGTGACATGACGGGGAGCCACTCCATCTACACGATGCACCAGGGCCACGAGATCATGTTCCACGTCTCCACCATGCTGCCCTTCTCCAAAGACAATAAACAACAGGTATTTGAAGAAGATATGTGTCACAACTCACAACCTTAGGCTACGTTTCCACCAGAGATGTGTTGCGAGGAATGTGTTTCTGAGAACCAATAGAATCGCTTCATTGACGTGACCTCGCTCAGCGCAGCGATTCTATTGGATATTAAAAACACATTCCTCGCAACACATCTCTGGTGAAAACGCAGCCGAGCCCACCTGCGCTAACATGAGACTTGTTGATTATTTGTTAAATATCATAATATTATTATATAATTTTCTATAAATAAAAATAACGAGAAAGATACCATTACATTTAAATGAATAACTCCCAAATCCTCAATATGTTTTGTTTCACAAACACATTCCATTTAAAATATTGAACTTGAAAAAAGATGGATTATGAAAAACTTTTCGAACTTGTATTCATAAGAGAACCTTTCGGCACGTAAAAGTTCCAGAATAAGGTATAAAATTCTTTCACGCCCACTTACGAAATTTTGCATAACGTGATATTGCGTAGCTATGTCATATTATTGCTCTTGACTATAACCACTTCGAGTCACTTCACTGTATACGACAATATTACACGGAGTAATGAAAATCCAACTACAAAGGGTATGCAAAAATACTCCAAGAGCGAGGGTAGGGGCTAAAAAACTTGAGGTCGAACGTCTTTTGTTCTTTGACGATGCTTTAATAAAAAGGTATTGTAGGTCATCGCTGAAACGCTAATATTAAAAGAATTCCTCGAAGTCTGTCTACAAAAATATGTTTTCCGTCATCGACAGTATATTATAAGTAGCCAAACTATTTACGCTTAGGACGCTTAAAATGAAACAATAAAATTAACAGACTTTAAAATAACAGACACTACGATAAAATTATTATTCGTAGAATAGACAGTCATTTTCGTTTTGAAATTAAAAAGTCTTTCGCAGGGTTAAAATTTATTTGTAATTACTTAATAATAATTTATTTCAAAAGCTCACAACAAATAGTCCTGGCTTCAGATGCCGTCAGGTGAAAATAGGTGTCACAGTGGCACTTTTAAAAAATAAAAACTTTCTTAGAACCCCTGTTGGTTCCTGCGTGTTCCCTTGTACACCGGCAGGTTCATAACATAACGCTACCGTCTTTTATCTAAAAGTTATTTTATTGCTAAGTTGTTCAGTCACTATACAAGGTGTAACAAAACAAAGTCATAATACTTTAGGATGTGTACTGTGTATGATTCCCATGTAGAGTTCACTGAGAAAGTATATTATAGCTTTTTTTTAAGTATAGACTCCCATGTAGAGTTTTCTTAGCTGAAAGAATAGCTTTTTCTTACTTTTGTATGGGGAAATGCGTGACGCTCGGGCACTTTCCCATACAAATCACAAAAAAAGCTCTCAATCGCTGCTACTTTAACAGTGAACACTATATTAGGGTCACATATAAAATATCTTATAGTATTATCACTTAGTTTAAGTACAATAGCTTACCGTTCTTTGTATTATATTATAATATATGTCGAGAGATACGTACTTATATAATAAATATAAGTACGTATCTCTCGACAAGAGCAGACAACAGATATTATGTAATATCTGCTCTCAAACTGTTGCTTAGCTGTCGCACGTACGATATTGTTCTGTATTTGTTGCAGTTGGAGCGCAAGCGACATATCGGTAACGACATCGTGAACATCGTGTTCACGGACGACTCCGTACACAACACCTTCAACCCACAGTGCGTCAAGAGCCACTTCACACGTATCCTTTGTTAATAGTAATACAATAGTTCTATCAATAATAATATCTATGGACGCTTCATATCGTCAGTCTAGTCCCGTGGTAAGCACCTGATGGACTTGTGTTACAGGTACCAGACAACGGTAACGTATTTAATACTTTTATACTCTACATAATATATTTAAGATTTTTACCCGACTGCCAGGAAAGGTTATTATTATATGATGCACATATTAATTAATACACATCGATGACCCAGGAACTTTGAAAACTTTTTGTTCCGTTGGCGGGATTACAACCCGCGAACCCCGGCTTGAGCTACCATCGCACTCACTCACTGAGCCACAGAGGTCATCAGATAAAATAGGCAATGCTTAGTATCGTCATATTAATTTTTTTCAAAATAATAAGTCGAGACTTGAGCTTGAGATTTATAAAGGGATTCGTCTTCCTTGGCATGTTTTGGCAGAAATTTTAAAATTTAACTAAAATACTTATTTTAGTTTTGTTAACTAACACTAGTTTAGTCGAGATTACCAAACGCAAAATACATAATATGTATATCATAACATTTTATAAATTTCAATTATATGTTTTCAATTGAATGCCAGTAACATTCAACGTTCGCCTTGCAGCAACGATACACCGTAGCTGTGTGCTACGTCGGATGTACGTAGCCGGCGTAGCACCGTAGCAGCGTAGATCTGCTACGCCGCGCTACGGAAGACAATAAATAAAATAATAAAAATAAAATAAAATAAAATATGTTTATTTCAGATTACTCAGATCCATAAAATTGTTAGTAAAAAAAGACTTATCGCTATGTTAGTATTCTATTCTAAAAAGTGATTTAGTCCTATTTATCATAGAGTCGATCAGAGGACAATCCCCGCTGTCGACTATCTCTCTCAGGACACTGTGGCTGCTGCCGCGAACCCTGGCCAATAGCGATGCAGTCCTTTTGCGAAGTATAGCTTCAAAACTATCTACATCCGCAAAAGCAAACATCGCTGAGGCACTACAGAAACGCGGCAGCCGCAACAGTGCTCTAAAAGCATTATTATATTGAATGCGTAGAGCATTGTATGTTTTATTGGTGTAGTTGGTCCATAAGCTGCAGGTATAAAAAGAGGTGCAGTAAGCCTTAAAAAGGGTAATTTTTACGGCGTCCGTGCAGCGACCAAATCTATGCACCAACATATTTGCCATAACAGACAATGCCCTACGCTCTCTTTCGAGGTCTACATCGTCTCGAAGGCCGTCAGTCACGAAATGTCCAAGATATTTAAAAGTGTACACTCTCTCTAGAGGTTCATTATTAAGGTGTATAGGGGGAATAATATTGGGACATTTGCTGCCGGCCTTAAAGACCATGTACTGTGATTTTTTGGTGTTGTAAAGCAAACCATGTGAGACAGCGTATTTTTCACAAACACCGAGTAATGTTCTCAATGCACCGACAGAGGGCGCCAGCAGTACCATGTCGTCCGCGTAGCTAATATTGTTGACGCACACGTTTCCGATATGGCAACCGACACGAGTACTGCTGAGCTCCCGTATCAGTGAATCCACGTACAGGTTGAAGAGCCGGGTCGAGGTCTGCCCCCCCTGCCTCACCCCGCACTCCATCCTGTACGGTTCGGAATATTTGTCAGCCCATCTCACATAGTTTACCTGGTTACAATACCAAAATTTAAGCAGGTCGGTGAAACCGTCTGGCAAACTTAGAGTTTCCAGTTTTCGCCACAAGATGTCGTAGGAGACAAGATCGAAAGCCTTGCTGAGGTCGAGGAAACAGGCGTACACAGGTGTACGCCTGCTCGTGTAATATTTGACAGTGTGTTTTAGACTCATTATTGCGGTCTCCGTTGACAGTCCACGCCTGAACCCGTGCTGACCATCATGGAGACTACAATGTTGTTCTAATATGGAGCTAAGCACACTGTCAAATATTTTAGCTATCGTTGTTGCTAAAGATATTGGCCTATAATTCGATCTGTCAGAAACGTCACCACTGCGATTTTTAGGAACTGGCACAACCGTAGTCCTAATTAAATCAGCAGGTAAGTAGCTATGGACAATGCAGATATTAAACAGTAATGCCAGAACTCTTGACATATGTTTGCCCGCGTATCTTAGGTGCTCAATACTGAGACCGTCGTGACCAGGCGATTTCCCTGTAGCCATGTTTTTAATCGTCTTCGCTACAGTTTTACTACTTATAGTAAATTTAAGGTCACGACTTATCTCAGTATTGTACACAAAGTCTGATGATGGGCCCAATGGTGATGACACTTTAAACTGATCTCTGAAAAGATTTGCAATTTTGTCAGCACCACTGATCCCATCAACAGCTTCAGGGTAGCTAGGTTTTAAATTTAGCTGCTTTGTTGACCTCCAGAATTTTTTAAAGTTTTGTTTTGAGTGGTGAGTAGCCAGGATGTCCATACTAATAAATACTACGTAATCCTACGTGCTACGTTGTATTCGTAGCTGTGTCGGATGTACATTGTGCGTAGCTGGCGTAGCACCATAGTAGCGGTAGATCTGTTACGCCGCGCTACGGAAAACGTTAAAATTTAACATATGATGATTGTGTAGCATTTAATGCTACACAATCATCATACTTCACAACAGCTGCAGTGTAGACCGTATACGGTCTGTGTACGGATCAGTGTAGACCGAATACAACGTAGCACGCAGCTATAGCTGTGTGCTACGGTGTATTCGTAGCTGTGCTACGTCGGATATACGTAGCCAGCGTAGCACCTTAGTAGCGTAGATCTGCTACGCCGCACTACGGAAGACGTTAAACGCTACGTAATCGTCATTTGACTCTACTGCTAGTGTAGTAATTATTATGATATAGGGTCTTTTCTAATATGAGCATATAATATAGCGCATTATGCGGCATAATGCTTAGCGTTGAATGTTTCAACAACAACACCGCTTCGCACAATCGAGCACTATCAAAAGTATTGCTTTCGCTTGATGCGTGCAATGGATACCAACTGTGACAGAAGAATAGTTTCAGCATAATTCAGCATTGTGCGCCGCTGAGTCGCATTATGCTCTCTAATTGGAAAACAAGGAAATGCTACGCGGCATGTGGTATGCCAGACTTCGTGAGAGGTTATTTGAGTCCTAATTTTGTGTTTAAAGTAAATTTTTATTCTATATTATTATGAGTGCTTTCGTGAACCCATTTTAAAGCTGAAACTCTAAAAAGATATTTTTTATTCCAGAGAAATGTGCGGCTCCTATATTAAGTAATTTCGGTGCAACGTAAATATTTTTATTACTTTCTGAAAAAGGATCTATACATCATTGTTTCTAAAGATTTAATAAAACAAAAAAAGCATTACAAACATTCACGTATCCGCGGCCAAATGGCACGTATCCATCAGGCAGCGGGGCGGAAACGCGTCCTCGATAAATCCACGAAGTCCGCTGATTAATTAGACGAGCCGCGTGAGAGATCGACGGCTTAGATGAACGACTAAGTGCAATGCGACGAGAAATACAGAAGGAAATATTTAAAAACACAATAATATACGAAAAGAAAAGACCATACACTAGGTCATTTATGCATCTCGGCAATTAACTTTGGTTTGGTGATCTAATTTTGATAGTTTAAATTTTTTTGAAATTCACAGTAATAATTTACACTTTTCATGCATTCCACTTTTATTAATTATTTATTTTATTACAATTATGTTTCACATCGGTTTCGATAAAATCATAATCAAGTGTAGTGAAAGTCAGTCATGAAAGTGCATAATTATTACAGTGAAACATGAATTTCCACCAAGAAGTTACAATACATTCAATATCATAATAATATGTTCCTTGAAATTAACTAAATAAAAGTACCATCGAAGAAATTGATTCATAGGCAGTTGACGGACCTACGTCAATTGGTCGGATTATGTCAATTCAATGTTAGCTGTGAATAATGTGATCAGTCGGATCGGATAACGCAAACGATTTAAAGCTTGTCTAATTTGAAATGACGCGCCCCATTACTTCACTAGTTGATATAAATGAATGTACGGCGAATACGAGGGAGGGGCGCTACACGTCATCTCCGCTTCCGGGCGGGGACACTTGTGCGCCACCGGGACCCTACCTGTCTTGGCCAAGTTCGGCTTACGGCCACATTACCCCCTAGTTATTCCAGGCCCTTGGGTTTGTCCTGTGTTACCGTGGGGCGCGGGGCTTTATCCTGGAAAAAATAGTTTTATTTCACGCATCTCGGTACTCGTACCAGGTGTGTATTAACTAACAGGAACTCCACATGTAGAGGGGCTTAGCTCCTGGACATGTTTCCCCACCCAGGCCTACCATCTAGGGCCAGGTGTGAGAAGACATACGAGGGAGGGGCGCGTCATTTTAAGTTAGACAAGCCCTACCAAGGTCCGCCATTTGCCTATGAATCAACTTCTCTGACAGTACATATTGATGTGTGGATAGATAGATAGATGGTCGTTCATTATCTTTCCAAAAAATATCCTAGGTTATGATGAGCTTAGTTTTGTAAATCTTCAAAAAGTGCTGTGTTACCGTGGGACACTGCCCTCTTAATTAACTTCATTAACGTTAATATTACAAGAACCATTGTTTATTTCATTACAATATCCCAGTTCTCTAAGCGGGCCCCTAGATGATCAATTTTATTACGCAATGTTACGTATTGCACAATTTTATTGACCGTCTAGGGTTAATATTGAACGCGCCCAACTGTCAATCTTATTGTCAAATAAATTGTTCAACAAAATATTGTTCAATATTATTGTAGATCTAGTGGCCCTCTAACGCATTAAATTTAAAAATATCGACTTCTTTTCGTTCAAATTATACTTCAGATATAAAACTTGGTAATATAATTTTACGGCTTAAACATAACACTCAACTCGGCATGCTATTTTAAGATTGGTGTGTTTCCTAACGCCATAACAATCGTAACGTAGTAATTTGATTACAGGGCTGATTGTGGCTTTTTGGCCACAACGCGCTATTTTCGACGCTGCACTGACCATAAATTAGGCGCGTTGGTAAACTAAGGCCCACTTGTGCCAATCTGGGTTAAAGTTAACTCTGAGTTAAACATCATGTCATCTCTATCACTGACTTGGTGAGTGACAGATATGACATGATGTTTAACTCATAGTTAACTTTAACCCAGATTGGCGCAAGTGGGCCTTAAAGTTACTATTTGTATTAATTAACGTGGAAAGTTTTACGTCATTCTAAACATAATGGGTATAATTATATATTTTTCATTATAATCCGAAAGAAAACGAATCGCACGATTAATCCGTCGATCGGATATTCTCGAAAATGCCATTGTATTCTATTGATGTCGTGACTCGCGATAAGCGCGTGCTCGTACGGGGCTTGATAGGTTAAAATTAACATTAATTGTCCAGTGTTGACAAATGTTACTTCTAATCGTGCGATTCGTTTTCTCATTCGTTTCCAGCTTTTAAGCAATTTTCTTCTGGAACAAACCCCAATAAAGTTTTAATGTTTCACAGGTGTACTGCTGAAACTTTGAAATTAACACCGTTTTTTCCATAGCTACAAAACACGATTTTCTTAACGCCCCATTAGATATATTCGCGGTGGTGTCAGAAGTGGAGGGCGAGGGGTACAGACTGAGCGTGTACACGGACGACACGGTGCCGCCGTACGGCCCCTCGCTGCCGTGCCCGCCGATATTCAACGACCCCATACTGTTCAGGGAGTTCTTGCTGGTTAGTGTCTGTCTTGTTGCTGCCTATATAGTGATACTAGCAGTGTATACACGGTGGTGTCACAAGCGGAAGGCGAGGGGTACAGACTGAGCGTGTACACGGACGACACCATTCGGCTCCTCGCTGCCGTGCCCGCCGATATTCAACGACCCCATGAACAGTTTCAGGGAGCTCTTGCTGGTGAGTGTCTTTCTTGTTGCTGGCTATATACTGACACTAGCACCATACACGGTGGTGTCAGAAGCGGGAGGCGATGGGCATATTTGTAGTAACTTCATAATTTTCACTTTATAAAAACTTTTATTTTATTAATCCCATCTTGCATAGGCTATGATACAAAGAAAAGAAACTACAAAATAGAAGATTCAATAATAGTGGAGTTCAGACGGTACATAACATTTTTGTTTGTCGCTTAGCCCATCAAGTACTTTGACCCAAATCTTTCTCGAACTTAGTGAAATTGCTCCCTAGTAACATCAACGGTCTACATATCAGTTACTATGTTTTTACAAAGATCCCAAACATAAAATACTTCAAACATTTCTCTCACAAATTTTTACAAAGTATTCCAAAGTGTTATGATCCGTGAAAATTTAATGATCATAAGTCTAATGTTATTTTCCCGCTCTCGCCGAAACTTTTACACTTAAATTACAATGATGCTCCAAAAAATACAATTACCTTTGTGGGTTTTATGCCAGATTTTAGTGGAACATAAAAACCCAATTTTATAATTTGTGGTATAAATTAAGTTATAATATAACTTTAGCGTTTACGTTTGTGACATATAATAATAATAATAATAATAATATCTACGGACGCTTCACACCACGTCAGTCTGGCCCCGTGCTAAGTACCCAAAGGACTTGTGTTACAGGTACCAGACAACGGAAATATATTTAATACTTTATATACTAATACATAATATATTTAAGATTTTTATTATATTAATAATATGATACATGTATTTAATACACATCCATGACCCAGGAACTTTTTTGAAAATTTTTTGTTCCGTTGGCGGGATTCGAACCCGCGACGTATCGTATGTTACTTCTGATACCTCCTAGAGTAGGTATGGACCTGTTTCACCACTTTCTGATAAAGTGCCGAATAGGTATTTCACAGCTTTTTTGACAGATTCTCCATACTTTACCGGGTAAAGTATGGAGAATCTGTCAAAAAAGCTGTTACCCGTCAAGGTAGTTTACCCGTCAAGTTAAGTGGTGGATAGCCTATTCGGCACTCATTAGGAAGTGGTGAAACAGGCCCTATATTATGTACAAAGTTTCATGATCATTCGTAAAGTTTTTACGTGAAAGCGTAACAAACGTTCACGCTTTCACATCTATATATATAAAAGAAAGTCGTGTTAGTTACTCCACTTATAACTCAAGAACGGCTGAACCGATTTAGCTGAAAATTGGCAGGGAGGTAGTTTAGAGCCAGGAGAAGGACATAGGATACTTTTTATCCCGTTCGACAGCATTCCCGTGTGACTTGACATGAAACGTCAGTCACTATAAAACGTGTTATAACAAAAAGAATCAGATTTGGAATAACAAAACGCAAATGACAGCTATGTAATGACGTATGGATGACAATTTGATATTTGTAAGAAATCAATAATAAAACTATCTACTATATAAAATAAGTCAGGTTTTCCTTGCTAACGCTATAACTCCAGAACGCACGAACCGATTTCGACGGTTTTGCATTCGTTGGAAAGGTCTCGGGCTCCGTGAGGTTTATAGAAAAAAATTCAGGAAAAACTTCAAGAGAAAAGCAGGAAAACAGGGAAAATCATTTTTCACATAAAGCGCCATCTCTGATACATAGCATGTACTACAACGGCGCCAGTACAAACTTGAAAAAACGAGTCACGGGCATGTAAGAAGTGTAATAGAACACATCTTAACTGTTTTTGAAATTTTTGTTTCTCTGTCTGTTTGTCTGTTTGTACAGGCTAATCTCGGAATCCGCTGGACCGATTTAAATGAAATTTGGCATGGTGATACCAGGTCCTCACCTCACATCGCCAGTCAACATCTTAGATACTTTTGTAACCGACTTCCAAAAAAGGAGGAGTTAATGTTTACTTTGCTGTTTGTGGTCCGATTGTCAAAATTCTTTTTTTGTTGTGTAGATTGTAAACTTCAATTTCATACCATGTTTACAAAAAATCAGCCAAGTGCGAGTCGGACTCGCACACGAAGGGTTCGGAAAAATAGGCCAAAAATTGTGTTTTTTGTATGGGAGCCCGCTTAATTTTTTATTTTATTTAAATACCACACAACACAGAGGGAGCCGAGCGAGTGCAGCGAGCGTGCTGCGGTAGTAGGCGGCAAAATAAAAGGGGGGCTCGGGGGGCGCAGCCCCCCGCCAAAACAAAAGAAACAGAATCTAGAAAGTCCAAAAGTAGGTTCGGTTAGGTTAGAACTTAGACCACAACACAGAGGGAGCCGAGCGAGTGCAGCGAGTGTGCTGCGGCAGCAGTCGGCAAAATAAAAGGGGGGCTCGGGGGGCGCAGCCCCCCGCCAAAACAAAAGAAACACAATCCAGAAAGTCCAAAAGTAGGTTCGGCGGTTAGGTTAGAACTTAGACCACAACACAGAGGTAGCCGAGCGAGTGCAGCGAGCGTGCTGCGGCAGCAGTCGGCAAAATAAAAGGGGGGCTCGGGGGGCGCAGCCCCCCGCCAAAACAAAAAGAAACACAATCCAGAAAGTCCAAAAGTAGGTTCGGTTAGGTTAGAACTTAGACCACAACACAGAGGGAGCCGAGCGAGTGCAGCGAGCGTGCTGCGGCAGCAGTCGGCAAAACAAAAGGGGGGCTCGGGGGGTGCAGCCCCCCGCCAAAACAAAAAGAAACACAATCTAGAAAGTCCAAAAGTAGGTTCGGTTAGGTTAGAACTTAGACCACAACACAGAGGGAGCCGAGCGAGTGCAGCGAGCGTGCTGCGGCAGCAGTCGGCAAAATAAAAGGGGGGCTCGGGGGGGCAGCCCCCCGCCAAAACAAAAAGAATCACAATCCAGAAAGTCCAAAAGTAGGTTCGGTTAGGTTAGAACTTAGACCACAACACAGAGGGAGCCGAGCGAGTGCAGCGAGCGTGCTGCGGCAGCTGGTAAAATAGTTGGTAAAACAAAAGGGGGGCTCGGGGGGCACAGCCCCCCGCCAAAACAAAAAGAAACACAATCTAGAAAGTCCAAAAGTAGGTTCGGTTAGGTTAGATCTTAGACCACAACACAGAGGGAGCCGAGCGAGTGCAGCGAGCGTGCTGCGGCAGCAGTCGGCAAAACAAAAGGGGGGCTCGGGGGGCGCAGCCCCCCGCCAAAACAAAAAGAAACACAATCTAGAAAGTCCAAAAGTAGGTTCGGTTAGGTTAGAACTTAGACCACAACACAGAGGGAGCCGAGCGAGTGCAGCGAGCGTGCTGCGGTAGTAGTCGACAAAATAAAAGGGGGGCTCGGAGGGCGCAGCCCCCCGCCATAACAAAAGAAACACAATCCAGATAGTCCAAAAGTAGGTTTGGTTAGGTTAGAACTTAGACCACAACACAGAGGGAGCCGAGCGAGTGCAGCGAGCGTGCTGCGGCAGCAGTTGGGAAAACAAAAGGGGGGCTCGGGGGGCGCAGCCCCCCGCCAAAACAAAAAGAAACACAATCCAGAAAGTCCAAAAGTAGGTTCGGTTAGGTTAGAACTTAGACCACAACACAGAGGGAGCCGAGCGAGTGCAGCGAGCGTGCTGCAGTAGTAGTCGGCAAAATAAAAGGGGGGCTCGGGGGGCGCAGCCCCCCGCCAAAACAAAAAGAATCACAATCCAGAAAGTCCAAAAGTAGGTTCGGTTAGGTTAGAACTTAGACCACAACACAGAGGGAGCCGAGCGAGTGCAGCGAGCGTGCTGCGGCAGCTGGTAAAACAGTTGGTAAAACAAAAGGGGGGCTCGGGGGGCACAGCCCCCCGCCAAAACAAAAAGAAACACAATCTAGAAAGTCCAAAAGTAGGTTCGGTTAGGTTAGATCTTAGACCACAACACAGAGGGAGCCGAGCGAGTGCAGCGAGCGTGCTGCGGCAGCAGTCGGCAAAACAAAAGGGGGGCTCGGGGGGCGCAGCCCCCCGCCAAAACAAAAAGAAACACAATCTAGAAAGTCCAAAAGTAGGTTCGGTTAGGTTAGAACTTAGACCACAACACAGAGGGAGCCGAGCGAGTGCAGCGAGCGTGCTGCGGTAGTAGTCGACAAAATAAAAGGGGGGCTCGGAGGGCGCAGCCCCCCGCCATAACAAAAGAAACACAATCCAGATAGTCCAAAAGTAGGTTTGGTTAGGTTAGAACTTAGACCACAACACAGAGGGAGCCGAGCGAGTGCAGCGAGCGTGCTGCGGCAGCAGTTGGGAAAACAAAAGGGGGGCTCGGGGGGCGCAGCCCCCCGCCAAAACAAAAAGAAACACAATCCAGAAAGTCCAAAAGTAGGTTCGGTTAGGTTAGAACTTAGACCACAACACAGAGGGAGCCGAGCGAGTGCAGCGAGCGTGCTGCAGTAGTAGTCGGCAAAATAAAAGGGGGGCTCGGGGGGCGCAGCCCCCCGCCAAAACAAAAGAAATACAACCCAGAAAGTCCAAAAGTAGGTTCGGTTAGGTTAGAACTTGGACCACAACACAGAGGGAGCCGAGCGCGCGCAGCGAGCGTGCTGCGGTAGCAGTCGGTAAAATAAAAGGGGGACTCGGGGAGCACGGCAGCCCCCCACCAAAACAAAAAGAAACACAATCCAGAAAGTCCAAAAGTAGGTTCGGTTAGGTTAGAACTTAGTCCACAACACAGAGGAAGCCGAGCGAGTGCAGCGAGCGTGCTGCGGCAGCAGTCGGCAAAATAAAAGGGGGGCTCGGGGGGCGCAGCCCCCCGCCAAAACAAAAAGAAACACAATCTAGAAAGTCCAAAAGTAGGTTCGGTTAGGTTAGATCTTAGACCACAACACAGAGGGAGCCGAGCGAGTGCAGCGAGCGTGCTGCGGCAGCAGTCGGCAAAACAAAAGGGGGGCTCGGGGGGCGCAGCCCCCCGCCAAAACAAAAAGAAACACAATCTAGAAAGTCCAAAAGTAGGTTCGGTTAGGTTAGAACTTAGACCACAACACAGAGGGAGCCGAGCGAGTGCAGCGAGCGTGCTGCGGTAGTAGTCGATAAAATAAAAGGGGGGCTCGGGGGGCGCAGCCCCCCGCCATAACAAAAGAAACACAATCCAGATAGTCCAAAAGTAGGTTTGGTTAGGTTAGAACTTAGAACACAACACAGAGGGAGCCGAGCGAGTGCAGCGAGCGTGCTGCGGCAGCAGCTGGGAAAACAAAAGGGGGGCTCGGGGGGCGCAGCCCCCCGCCAAAACAAAAAGAAACACAATCCAGAAAGTCCAAAAGTAGGTTCGGTTAGGTTAGAACTTAGACCACAACACAGAGGGAGCCGAGCGAGTGCAGCGAGCGTGCTGCAGTAGTAGTCGGCAAAATAAAAGGGGGGCTCGGGGGGCGCAGCCCCCCGCCAAAACAAAAGAAATACAACCCAGAAAGTCCAAAAGTAGGTTCGGTTAGGTTAGAACTTGGACCACAACACAGAGGGAGCCGAGCGCGCGCAGCGAGCGTGCTGCGGTAGCAGTCGGTAAAATAAAAGGGGGACTCGGGGAGCACGGCAGCCCCACACCAAAACAAAAAGAAACACAATCCAGAAAGTCCAAAAGTAGGTTCGGTTAGGTTAGAACTTAGACCACAACACAGAGGGAGCCGAGCGAGTGCAGCGAGCGTGCTGCGGCAGCAGTCGGGAAAACAAAAAGAAACACAATCCACAAAGTCCAAAAGTAGGTTCGGTTAGGTTAGAACTTAGACTACAACACAGAGGGAGCCGAGCGCGCGCAGCGAGCGTGCTGCGGCAGCAGCCGGCGACCTTCACAAAACACGCTACAGGTTACGTTAAAGGCGTTAAAAAGGCGACCAAAAGACTGACCGGCTCCCATTTTGAGTGCCGGCATCGGCAGCCGTTGTTTTAAATCTCAGCTGCCGACAGTATACTTACCGCTGGTTCCCAATACTGCTATTTTTGGGAGCAGGCGCCGGCAGCGGAGGCACTCCCTTTATGTTATTATATAAAAAAGATCTTGATTAAAAATTCGTTAATGGGTATTCAATTTTCTATTTATCTCGATTATAATCTATACTTAAAATAAAACTGTTAAAATGTGAATTCTGTACATTAAAGAAATTTAAAAAATAATAAGCGGGGAGTGTCACTACATCGCTATAGAAGCCAAAAATGTTGTTAGTTTTTTGTTTGTCTGTCTGTCTGTCTGTCTGTATGTTTGTTCCACTATCACACGAAAACTACTGATCCGATTTGAATGCGGTTTTCGCAGATATATTTGTCTTCTTCCAACTTAACATCTGGTGTATAAACTTTTTTCCCCCCACCCCTCTAAGGGGACGAAAGAGGGGTCAGATTTTGTATCAAACTTTTTTCTTGAACACGAAAACTACTGATCCGATTTGCATACGGTTTTCGCAGATATATTTATCTTCTTCTAACTCAACATCTGGTGTATAAAAATTCCCCCTCCCACTCCTCTAAGGGGACCAAAGAGGGGGTCAGATTTTGTATTAAACTTTTTTCTTGGACTTATTTCATAATAATAACAGTGTTTTCCAACTTAACATCTGTTGATAAAATCCCCCCCCCGCCTTCCCCCTCCCACCCCTCTTAGGGGACAAAAGAGGGGTAAGATTTTGTATCAACTGATGAAGTAGAAATACTTTAAATGGCAAAACAACGTTTGCCGGGACAGCTAGTTTATAATATTAATCATAAAATTATAACCTTTATAGAATTATAAAAGTATTGACATCGCTGATATTAATAAGCATAAGGATGTGTATTGTGTAGACAGACACGTGTTAGTTACGAATATAAATTATAGTTAAACTAGAAATAAAAATTGTATTCATGTTTATTTCATCTAAAATAACTTTAATTCTGTAATAAATAAAAATTGAAAATTGATATTAAAACGGGTTGGTTACAAATATTCTGAAAACCGCCTTTAAAATAATACAAAAGCTATTTTTGTGTTCTATGTTGGACATAATAATTATTGTAGGGCGGTTAAGCCTGGCCGCACATTGTACGACATTTCTGATCAGAAACAGTTGAACGTCCGCGCTGTCTCTTACATGTTGTACTGAGCCGAGTGAGCTCGAACTCGCCGGAAAGATATTTCGGATAATGCAAATGTGCGGGGTGGCGGTCCGGCGGAATTCAACTGTTTCTGATCAGAATTCGGACATTGTGCGGCCGGGCTTATAGCGGGCTGTTTTGACAAACATAAAGTGCTGAATTTAGCAATTTTATTACTGTCGCCACTGTTTAGTATTTTGAACCTTACTGCGAAGGCTTTAAGGTCGTAATGTACATTAGGCTTGGCGACTGCACAATGAACTCTGAGAAGCCCTCATAAATAATACCCCTCGAAGCCTGCAAGGCTTATAATATTATTACAGACTTAATATAATATTTAATAACACTTATTGATAAAGATTTAATATCTTCAATATTAAGTGCTTAGTAATGAAATTATTTTCACAAAATATTAAATTATTAATAAAACCGAATAAGAGTTTATTCCATTGCCTATAAATAAAAGATATAATTTTAATTGGAAATGAATTTTTATACCTACTAAGGTGACGAAGCGACTACTAATGTGATTTATTAATGAGTACTAGCTGTCCCGGCAAACGTTGTTTTGCCATTTAAAGTATTTCCACTTCATCAGTTGATACAAAATCTTACCCCCTCTTTTGTCCCCTAAGAGGGGTGGGGGAAAAATTTTATACACCAGATGTTAAGTTGGAAAACACAGTTAATAATATGAAGTAAGTCCGTTAAAGAAAAAAGTTTGATACAAAATCTGACCACCTCTTTGATCTCCTTAGAGGGGGGGGGGGACTGTTGAGTTGGAAGTAGACAAATATATCTGCGAAAACCGTATGCAAATCGGATCAGTAGTTTTCGTGTTAAAGCAAAAGTTTGATACAAAGTCTGACCCCCTCTTTCGTCCCCTTAGAGGGGTGGGGGGGGGGGAATTTTTATACACCAGATGTTAAGTTGGAAGTAGACAAATATATCTTCGAAAACCGCATCCAAATCGGATCAGTAGTTTTCGTGTGATAGTGGAAAAAACATACAGACAGACAGATAGACAGACAAAAAACTAACCACATTTTTGACTTCTATAGCGATCTAGTGACACCCCGCGCTTATTATTTTTTGAATATCTTTAATGTACAGAATTCACATTTCTACAGTTTTATTATATGTATAGAAGATTACATAGCTCGGGGTGGTCCCTGGGACAAGTTCACCGAGACAGCTCTCTCGGTGAACTTCGTGTCACTTAAAAATCTTCCCTGGACTTCAAGGATTATTTTAAGACTAAAATTTGCAAAATCGATTCAGCCGTTATCGAGTTATTGCGTTACTAACACAATAATTGAAAATCCATTTTTATATAATACTACTGTTGCCCACGACTTCGTCCGCGTTAGCATAATATAATAACGGAGATGGATAATTTTCTCCTTTTAAGGTCCCTTACTCAAAGGGTTTAAACGGGACCCGCAGCCAAGTAGGCACATATTAATCAAATGACACTCGAAAATTGTATGTTAAGTTTAGGTTACAATCTTTAATAATTTCAGTTCAATCAGTCGAAAGTCTAATCATCCCCTATTTCATTCCCTTAGGGATGGAATTTATTAAATTCCTTTCTGAGGGGATGCCTACATCATAGTATCTTTATGCATACACAGTCTCAGCCCGATCAGTTTAAATTTGATAAAAGTTTCATGCAAAATTTCATCCCCTATTTTACACCCTTAGGGATGGAATTTTTAAAATCCTTTTTAGGAGATGCCTACGTCATAGTAGCTTTAAATCATGTATCAGACCGATCGGTTTGAAATTGACAAAGTTTCATACAAACTGTCAACCCCAATTTCACCCCCTTGGGGGTAGAATTTCCAGAAACGCTTAAATATATATCCATTTTATTTTAATTAGTAACCCAATCATAAATATGGAAGTCAATGTTTGTTTTGCCCTATTTGCGAAAAGGGATAGAAAATAAATTGAAAATGGCGTCTTTCATTAGAAACCTCTTACGATAGACCTTTCTTAACGGGACCTTAGAGAACTGTATTTAAAAAGGTTCTTTGCTATATTGACAGAACAAACTTTTTCCTACAGTAGTCTAGACTCTAGAGGGAAGCGGACCTATTTTCTATAACGGAGTTTATAAAACGTATTGTTATATTGTAATGATCCAGTACACGCATGTAAAAAAGATCTTTCACTATATTCTTTCCATACTAACCTTACATATTACATAGTAATTGTTTATTGACAGTACCTATTATGTAACAAGTCGTTTCCTATACAAACAAGCCAGAGTAGACTTTTATATTATTACTAGCGACCCGCCCCGGCTTCGCACGGGTGCAATGCTGATACTAAATACACTACAGAAAAACTGTGAACGTTGTATATAAAAACATAGCGGCCCGCTCCGGTTTCGCACGGGTATAAAATATATAGCCTACGTGATTAAAATCGATTCAGTAGTTTCGATAAATTGCAATCCATAAACTTAGGACTGAAGAGCATCTGATCATGTTTATGTATTGGCCTATTATTATAATGCCGCAGCCGCATATGCGTGGTGCTTCGCGCTAAAACTTGGACGATCTGCGTGTATCGTCCAATAGTATCGTCTCATAGTACGAAGCTTCGGACGATAGACGCAGATGCGGCCGGGCCGTAAGAACGCCTAGCTTTAGAGATACAACTTGAGCCTTTAGGCCATTCTCCTGCTAAGTTTTGTCATACCAAAATTGACAGGATATAATATCTTAGATTCTTCACAATGCGTTCCTTCAGTTGCTGCACCCATACATCTAATAAGGCCCTGAATCCGCTGCATGTTTACCGCGATCAATATTATGATCTAACCTTACATATTATGATCTATTGACTACCGCGCGACTATTCTGCTTGCAAGCCGTTGGTGACGTGCTGTAAGCTGTTACTTTTAGTATGACATCCATCGCTGTGATCAAATGAAAGGTCTGAAGCTGGCTCAAGTGATATCCGTAATCCGTAGATAAGGCCCTTAAACTAAAGATGCGTTACATTGGAGTTCTGTGTGATAATAATAATATGTAGATGTATAATAATAATATGTGGACAGCCTTATATCACTTATACTAGCTGTCCCGGCAAACGTTGTTTTGCCATTTAAAGTATTTCTACTTCATCAGTTGATACAAAATCTTACCCCTCTTTTGTCCCCTAAGAGGGGTGGGAGGGGGAAGGCGGGGGGGGGATTTTATCAACAGATGTTAAGTTGGAAAACACTGTTATTATTATGAAATAAGTCCAAGAAAAAAGTTTAATACAAAATCTGACCCCCTCTTTGGTCCCCTTAGAGGAGTGGGAGGGGGAATTTTTATACACCAGATGTTGAGTTAGAAGAAGATAAATATATCTGCGAAAACCGTATGCAAATCGGATCAGTAGTTTTCGTGTTCAAGAAAAAAGTTTGATACAAAATCTGACCCCTCTTTCGTCCCCTTAGAGGGGTGGGGGGAAAAAAGTTTATACACCAGATGTTAAGTTGGAAGAAGACAAATATATCTGCGAAAACCGCATTCAAATCGGATCAGTAGTTTTCGTGTGATAGTGGAACAAACATACAGACAGACAGACAGACAGACAAACAAAAAACTAACAACATTTTTGGCTTCTATAGCGATGTAGTGACACTCCCCGCTTATTATTTTTTAAATTTCTTTAATGTACAGAATTCACATTTTAACAGTTTTATTTTAAGTATAGATTATAATCGAGATAAATAGAAAATTGAATACCCATTAACGAATTTTTAATCAAGATCTTTTTTATATAATAACATAAAGGGAGTGCCTCCGCTGCCGGCGCCTGCTCCCAAAAATAGCAGTATTGGGAACCAGCGGTAAGTATACTGTCGGCAGCTGAGATTTAAAACAACGGCTGCCGATGCCGGCACTCAAAATGGGAGCCGGTCAGTCTTTTGGTCGCCTTTTTAACGCCTTTAACGTAACCTGTAGCGTGTTTTGTGAAGGTCGCCGGCTGCTGCCGCAGCACGCTCGCTGCGCGCGCTCGGCTCCCTCTGTGTTGTAGTCTAAGTTCTAACCTAACCGAACCTACTTTTGGACTTTGTGGATTGTGTTTCTTTTTGTTTTCCCGACTGCTGCCGCAGCACGCTCGCTGCACTCGCTCGGCTCCCTCTGTGTTGTGGTCTAAGTTCTAACCTAACCGAACCTACTTTTGGACTTTCTGGATTGTGTTTCTTTTTGTTTTGGTGTGGGGCTGCCGTGCTCCCCGAGTCCCCCTTTTATTTTACCGACTGCTACCGCAGCACGCTCGCTGCGCGCGCTCGGCTCCCTCTGTGTTGTGGTCCAAGTTCTAACCTAACCGAACCTACTTTTGGACTTTCTGGGTTGTATTTCTTTTGTTTTGGCGGGGGGCTGCGCCCCCCGAGCCCCCCTTTTATTTTGCCGACTACTACTGCAGCACGCTCGCTGCACTCGCTCGGCTCCCTCTGTGTTGTGGTCTAAGTTCTAACCTAACCGAACCTACTTTTGGACTTTCTGGATTGTGTTTCTTTTTGTTTTGGCGGGGGGCTGCGCCCCCCGAGCCCCCCTTTTGTTTTCCCAGCTGCTGCCGCAGCACGCTCGCTGCACTCGCTCGGCTCCCTCTGTGTTGTGTTCTAAGTTCTAACCTAACCAAACCTACTTTTGGACTATCTGGATTGTGTTTCTTTTGTTATGGCGGGGGGCTGCGCCCCCCGAGCCCCCCTTTTATTTTATCGACTACTACCGCAGCACGCTCGCTGCACTCGCTCGGCTCCCTCTGTGTTGTGGTCTAAGTTCTAACCTAACCGAACCTACTTTTGGACTTTCTAGATTGTGTTTCTTTTTGTTTTGGCGGGGGGCTGCGCCCCCCGAGCCCCCCTTTTGTTTTGCCGACTGCTGCCGCAGCACGCTCGCTGCACTCGCTCGGCTCCCTCTGTGTTGTGGTCTAAGATCTAACCTAACCGAACCTACTTTTGGACTTTCTAGATTGTGTTTCTTTTTGTTTTGGCGGGGGGCTGCGCCCCCCGAGCCCCCCTTTTATTTTGCCGACTGCTGCCGCAGCACGCTCGCTGCACTCGCTCGGCTTCCTCTGTGTTGTGGACTAAGTTCTAACCTAACCGAACCTACTTTTGGACTTTCTGGATTGTGTTTCTTTTTGTTTTGGTGGGGGGCTGCCGTGCTCCCCGAGTCCCCCTTTTATTTTACCGACTGCTACCGCAGCACGCTCGCTGCGCGCGCTCGGCTCCCTCTGTGTTGTGGTCCAAGTTCTAACCTAACCGAACCTACTTTTGGACTTTCTGGGTTGTATTTCTTTTGTTTTGGCGGGGGGCTGCGCCCCCCGAGCCCCCCTTTTATTTTGCCGACTACTACTGCAGCACGCTCGCTGCACTCGCTCGGCTCCCTCTGTGTTGTGGTCTAAGTTCTAACCTAACCGAACCTACTTTTGGACTTTCTGGATTGTGTTTCTTTTTGTTTTGGCGGGGGGCTGCGCCCCCCGAGCCCCCCTTTTGTTTTCCCAACTGCTGCCGCAGCACGCTCGCTGCACTCGCTCGGCTCCCTCTGTGTTGTGGTCTAAGTTCTAACCTAACCAAACCTACTTTTGGACTATCTGGATTGTGTTTCTTTTGTTATGGCGGGGGGCTGCGCCCTCCGAGCCCCCCTTTTATTTTGTCGACTACTACCGCAGCACGCTCGCTGCACTCGCTCGGCTCCCTCTGTGTTGTGGTCTAAGTTCTAACCTAACCGAACCTACTTTTGGACTTTCTAGATTGTGTTTCTTTTTGTTTTGGCGGGGGGCTGCGCCCCCCGAGCCCCCCTTTTGTTTTGCCGACTGCTGCCGCAGCACGCTCGCTGCACTCGCTCGGCTCCCTCTGTGTTGTGGTCTAAGATCTAACCTAACCGAACCTACTTTTGGACTTTCTAGATTGTGTTTCTTTTTGTTTTGGCGGGGGGCTGTGCCCCCCGAGCCCCCCTTTTGTTTTACCAACTGTTTTACCAGCTGCCGCAGCACGCTCGCTGCACTCGCTCGGCTCCCTCTGTGTTGTGGTCTAAGTTCTAACCTAACCGAACCTACTTTTGGACTTTCTGGATTGTGATTCTTTTTGTTTTGGCGGGGGGCTGCGCCCCCCGAGCCCCCCTTTTATTTTGCCGACTACTACTGCAGCACGCTCGCTGCACTCGCTCGGCTCCCTCTGTGTTGTGGTCTAAGTTCTAACCTAACCGAACCTACTTTTGGACTTTCTGGATTGTGTTTCTTTTTGTTTTGGCGGGGGGCTGCGCCCCCCGAGCCCCCCTTTTGTTTTCCCAACTGCTGCCGCAGCACGCTCGCTGCACTCGCTCGGCTCCCTCTGTGTTGTGGTCTAAGTTCTAACCTAACCAAACCTACTTTTGGACTATCTGGATTGTGTTTCTTTTGTTATGGCGGGGGGCTGCGCCCTCCGAGCCCCCCTTTTATTTTGTCGACTACTACCGCAGCACGCTCGCTGCACTCGCTCGGCTCCCTCTGTGTTGTGGTCTAAGTTCTAACCTAACCGAACCTACTTTTGGACTTTCTAGATTGTGTTTCTTTTTGTTTTGGCGGGGGGCTGCGCCCCCCGAGCCCCCCTTTTGTTTTGCCGACTGCTGCCGCAGCACGCTCGCTGCACTCGCTCGGCTCCCTCTGTGTTGTGGTCTAAGATCTAACCTAACCGAACCTACTTTTGGACTTTCTAGATTGTGTTTCTTTTTGTTTTGGCGGGGGGCTGTGCCCCCCGAGCCCCCCTTTTGTTTTACCAACTATTTTACCAGCTGCCGCAGCACGCTCGCTGCACTCGCTCGGCTCCCTCTGTGTTGTGGTCTAAGTTCTAACCTAACCGAACCTACTTTTGGACTTTCTGGATTGTGATTCTTTTTGTTTTGGCGGGGGGCTGCCCCCCCGAGCCCCCCTTTTATTTTGCCGACTGCTGCCGCAGCACGCTCGCTGCACTCGCTCGGCTCCCTCTGTGTTGTGGTCTAAGTTCTAACCTAACCGAACCTACTTTTGGACTTTCTAGATTGTGTTTCTTTTTGTTTTGGCGGGGGGCTGCGCCCCCCGAGCCCCCCTTTTGTTTTGCCGACTGCTGCCGCAGCACGCTCGCTGCACTCGCTCGGCTCCCTCTGTGTTGTGGTCTAAGTTCTAACCTAACCGAACCTACTTTTGGACTTTCTGGATTGTGTTTCTTTTTGTTTTGGCGGGGGGCTGCGCCCCCCGAGCCCCCCTTTTATTTTGCCGACTGCTGCCGCAGCACGCTCGCTGCACTCGCTCGGCTACCTCTGTGTTGTGGTCTAAGTTCTAACCTAACCGCCGAACCTACTTTTGGACTTTCTGGATTGTGTTTCTTTTGTTTTGGCGGGGGGCTGCGCCCCCCGAGCCCCCCTTTTATTTTGCCGACTGCTGCCGCAGCACACTCGCTGCACTCGCTCGGCTCCCTCTGTGTTGTGGTCTAAGTTCTAACCTAACCGAACCTACTTTTGGACTTTCTAGATTCTGTTTCTTTTGTTTTGGCGGGGGGCTGCGCCCCCCGAGCCCCCCTTTTATTTTGCCGCCTACTACCGCAGCACGCTCGCTGCACTCGCTCGGCTCCCTCTGTGTTGTGTGGTATTTAAATAAAATAAAAAATTAAGCGGGCTCCCATACAAAAAACACAATTTTTGGCCTATTTTTCCGAACCCTTCGTGTGCGAGTCCGACTCGCACTTGGCTGATTTTTTGTAAACATGGTATGAAATTGAAGTTTACAATCTACACAACAAAAAAAGAATTTTGACAATCGGACCACAAACAGCAAAGTAAACATTAACTCCTCCTTTTTTGGAAGTCGGTTACAAAAGTATCTAAGATGTTGACTGGCGATGTGAGGTGAGGACCTGGTATCACCATGCCAAATTTCATTTAAATCGGTCCAGCGGATTCCGAGATTAGCCTGTACAAACAGACAAACAGACAGAGAAACAAAAATTTCAAAAACAGTTAAGATGTGTTCTATTACACTTCTTACATGCCCGTGACTCGTTTTTTCAAGTTTGTACTGGCGCCGTTGTAGTACATGCTATGTATCAGAGATGGCGCTTTATGTGAAAAATGATTTTCCCTGTTTTCCTGCTTTTCTCTTGAAGTTTTTCCTGAATTTTTTTCTATAAACCTCACGGAGCCCGAGACCTTTCCAACGAATGCAAAACCGTCGAAATCGGTTCGTGCGTTCTGGAGTTATAGCGTTAGCAAGGAAAACCTGACTTATTTTATATAGTAGATAGTTTTATTATTGATTTCTTACAAATATCAAATTGTCATCCATACGTCATTACATAGCTGTCATTTGCGTTTTGTTATTCCAAATCTGATTCTTTTTGTTATAACACGTTTTATAGTGACTGACGTTTCATGTCAAGTCACACGGGAATGCTGTCGAACGGGATAAAAAGTATCCTATGTCCTTCTCCTGGCTCTAAACTACCTCCCTGCCAATTTTCAGCTAAATCGGTTCAGCCGTTCTTGAGTTATAAGTGGAGTAACTAACACGACTTTCTTTTATATATATAGATGTATTTTTTCTCCCAGGTGAAGCTGATGAATGGTGAGAAAGCGGCGTTTCAGACGCCCACGTTCGCGCTCAAACGGCAGCGGACGTTGGACACGCTCATACGAGATATCTACGCCGAACACTGCTCTGACCACAGAGTGGTAGGTCATTATGATACTAAATTATATAATAGCTAATACTAAGCAAAAAAAAATTGGCTCAGTTATATGAACTACATGAGGCAACTAAATAAAAAGCGAATTATAATAAAGTTCTATGAATATGTATGTGGTAAGTTTGCCTGGCCATGCTTTACGCACACAAATTATTGTTTTAACAAAAAATTAAAACAGACTTCCAAGGTAAAAACAATAATAACATCCTGATAATATTATTATGAACCAAAAACCTTTAAGATCGAAACTTGTGTTTGTCGTGCGATTTTAATAATTATAATGTTGTTTCAAAGTAAATAATTAATAATAAAAATTGGTGTGAGATGTACCTACCATGGTCCGAAGGTGCTATGAGAACTCCGGATTCCTTATAAGTAGATACAAGTTTGGGGTTTTTTACTAGGTAACTAAAAAGAGTGAAATTATTATTATGTATTATGTTTAACAAAAAATTAAAACCCACTTCCAAGGTAAAAACAATAATGACATCCTTATATTATGAACTAAAAAGTATTAAATAAATTTTCCTATATAAAAGTGCCTTTTTCCGAATTCGACTAAACCTCATCTATTCCTGTTCTCAATCTTGATAATTTTGAAGTCGGTGCCAGTTCCAAAAATTTCAAATATTCTGTCAGAGAACTGAAAATTAAGCTATCTGGTACCGACTTCAAAATGATGAAGATTGAGAACAGAAATACTTAGATGAGGTGAGCCGAATTTAGAAAAAGGCACTTTAAATCACCATACGTTTCCATATTTTTGAAGAGTTCCCTCGATTATCCATGGATCCCATCATCAGATCATCACCAACACCATCACCTTCGTAATAATTGCACAAAATTCGGATTATACATACCCTATACAACAACAAAAGAATTTTCGAAATCGGTCAACAAACAGCAGAATAATGATCAAAGATATCTGTCTCGGTGTAAAAAACTATGAAAAACACAAATAATACTAATAATAGAGTCATAATGTGATTTGCAAGATGTAAGGGTAAAAATGATTAATCTAATGTACCATTGTCCATTAGCATATGCCTTCACTTCTTAAAACAACATCGAAACCCCCAAACATGTATCTATGAGGAGGCCGGAGATTTGTTCACCACCTTCGAACCATGGTATATCTTGGTGCAAAATCTGACTTTTTGGTAAGATTTACTTGGAATACTTCATTATACATATATCCAAAATCACTATAAGTTTCCATTTGAAATACTTCAGCTGATTATGAATCGAAATCACAATATCATCTAGATAAATGGGGTTATAGTATAAATAGCGAGGAATTCCCTCGATTACTTATGGATTCCATCATCAAGTCACCTTTTTATGAACATGGTACCAAATTCGGATTAAACTCGATACAATAGCGAAAAAATCTTGAAAGTCGGTCCACAAACGGCGAAGTGATCGTTGAACATACAAAAAAAAAATATAAACAGACGAACATATTAATACAACCTCCTCCTTTTTGGAAGTCGGTTAATGTAACGAAACTACGCCTTACTCTGTACACTTAAGTTTTTTTTCATAAATCATTTTTCGATTATTGATTTATAGTTGGTTTGATTTTCGCCAAGGGGACTAAAAGTTTTTAGTGTTACAATGGATAACGAAACTGAATCTTTAGTTAAATGATTAATACTTTCAATATTTTCCTATGAGGTGATAAAGGAATTGAATTTATTTAAAAATAAAATCTAAGTACTTATTCTGTAATTGAGTTCACACGAGAGGGCTTTGTGTGCACACCACTCGACGTATCGAGTATGATTGATGATCGTATTGGAATCCAGTCTTCTGTAATGTAATATTTATGGAAATTTTATTTTGTTGTTCTTTTTGACTAGATATTTTAAAAATCCTTTTGCCGCAAAGTTTAGTCGATATCTTCCATGGTTATTGCTAAGTTAACTAAAGCTGGCACGTTCATAGTACTGACACTTTTGCAATTTCACTATACAGTATGTTTAAAAATATAATACGTTTGTATCATGATAAAAAAAATATCGTATAATCTGTGTACGATAATAATAATATGCTATCGGATATCGTACGTAGGCACAAAATTATCGTATGTGTACGATAATTATTATCGTACGGTTCCGAACGCTGGCCGCGCGCCGATCATAACGTGACTGACTTTTAACATCACGCTGTGTTTATAAACAGTAGCATAAGAAAAATAATAACTATCCCCTTAACGCTCATAAGGTCGACTGCGCGCGAGAGAGACGGACAGACTTTTCATGATGCGTATGCAGTACGACGTCACGCCGCGCGCTTATTCACAGACACTACACAAGCGCAATGTTTAAATGTGTTGATCGTGCCAACTCTTATTAACTGACCTGTAGGCTGTAGTAGTTTAAACTTTAACTGTGTTTAAAAAGTACTGTCATCGAACGGTGTGAGAAATTAATATTTAATGATTTTACTATAGTAAAAAGCAAACTTTAGGCAAATTAGGTAACATCTTCTAGTATATATATTATGTAATAATCGTAAGGGACTGGCCAGCACTCATACACAATTGGACACGTGAGTGGAAGAACCAAATAAGTAACAGTAAAGTGCCATTATTTTTTGTATAAATTTAGGCCGATTTTATCGCCGAAAAATCATCATCATCAGCCTATTGCCGTCCACTGCTGAACGTAGGCCTCTCCAATGAGCGCCAACCATCCCGATCTTGGGCAGCCCATCCGCTGCCAGCCACTTTCTTTAAAGCGTCGGTCCACCGTGCTGCGGGACGTTCTACACTACGTTTGCCTAAGCGTGGTCTCCACTGTAACACTTGTCTGCTCCATCTACCGTCTTCCCGTCTGCAGACATGACCAGCCCACTTCCACTTCAGCGTGCTAATTCTATGAGCGATGTCGGTGATTTTAGTTCTCTGGCGAATGACTACATTAGGAATTTTGTCCACCAGAAATACTCCCAACATAGCTCTTTCCATAGCACGCTGAGCAACCTTAAACTTATGAACTAGTCCTCCAGTGAGTGTCCACGTTTGCTCCGTATGTCATTACCGGTAGAACGCATCGGTTAAAAACCCTAGTCTTGAGGGATAGTGGGATCGACAATACAAAGATATGGCCGAAAAATGATTTAAATTAAAAAAAAGTGGATTTTGTGTAGCTCGGTATATTATATTAAAGCCAGGTGATGAAGTAGATAAGTTACAAGACTAGTGCAAATTACGAGGTAAAAAATGAGTAATTGTCTTATGTTACAAAATGTTAATCACGTGGTTCTTCTTTCTTCAATTTAAGTTATGCAAGTCACTTCAATTCGTGAAAAACGTTATACCTATTAACGTATTTCTCACTTCTCAATGCAACTTCTCTATTCAGGTCTACTTCGGAAATGATGCCTGAATAGATTTCCACACTGAATAATCACGACCTTGTCTGTAAGCCGAGGTTGACACACGCTGTATAATGCCACGGAGCGAGGTTTTCCAAACAGTATACAGAAATGTTTGAACGACGTCAAAGGCAATTCCGCCTAAATGCACTTCGCCAGTCTGTCTAATTACTGTCTACTGTCCCATTACTGTCTAATTAGACATGATTGTACGAAACTAACTAGCCAGTTTGAAATACGAACGCGGTTTTCGAAATTGAATTTGAATTGTACAATAATTAGTGCTTCATTTTTGGTCATAAATATCACACACATATATGTATGAGTAAGTAGTTTTCTAATAAAATACGCCTACCTGTTCTTGTACCTACTCAAAAATATTATTTTTTGTACCTAATTAGTTATGATATGTCACACAACTTTGATGCTTGCATCATCTTAACTCTCACGCTTATCTCGAGCTGTAGTAACTAGTAAGATTTAAGAGCTCGCAAATTTATTACATACTTAGGCTTCGGACAAACCTACGCGTCAGTAACGCAGGACGCGGGACGGAGCGTCTGCATCGCGAAACTGGTGTGCACACCTGCGCGACTACGGTGCGGAACCGTAGATTATTCCCGCTCTGCCGACGCGAACGTGCCGCGTTGCAGACGCTCCCGCTTCGCAGTCGCTTTGGTCGCGTAGGTTTGGCCGAAGCTTTACACGGCTGCTATATTGGAAAACTGAGACATGGTTGTAGTCAGTCTATGATGATGTCATCTTTCCAGCCGATGTTATCCCGTCGCGCGTTGTCGGACGTATGGTCGGGCGGCGCGGGAGCGGCGGGGGCGGGCGCGGCGCGGACGGAGCGCTTCCTGCACGTCGGACAGGCGCTGAAACTAGACGCCGTGCTGAGGGGCGACGCGCCGACTAGCTTGGTGTCTACTGGTATGACTGTTGTTATACTAGCATGAAGAACGATGCTATCCCGCCTTTATCGGACGTGTGGTCGGGCGGCGCGGTCGGAGCGCTTTCTGCACGTCCGACAGGCGCTGAAACTGGACGCCGTGCTGCAGGGCGACGCTCCGGCCAGCAGGAACATTGAAAAACTTTTTGTTCCGTCGGCGGGATTCGAACCCGCGACCCCCGACTTGAGCTGCCACACACTCAACCAATTGAGCCACAGAGGTCGTCACTTAGAACTTTAAAAAATCATCCTTTGCATTTTATATCATTTAAAAAAGGAACGTTTTCAAAAATGGAACTCGGCTTAGGGTCCGGCGGATCTCGTCGCGCACCGTGGGAGGGGCGGCTATGGCGGGCCGCACCACTACCGGCGACGCCGGTCTGCGCAGAACAGCTGGCAGAAGGACGACTACTGCTGTCTACCACCTCCAACACGTATATTCTAGAAGGTCAGTTAATGAGGGTTCTCGATATTATATCATTTGCCACCAGAGGGACGGTAGGGTCTTTCATGTCAAATGTGGTGTCAGACAGACATATTATGACAGCTATATCGTAACATGTGGAAGCTATTTCGTGACATAATATGACAGCTGTTTAACACAATAATTGACACCATAGACCCTACGGCTACATAGCGCCATTTGTCCCTCATTAATCTTACCTATGATATTATGTGAAAGCATAATATTGTCTATCACCTCTGGCCTCTGGGTTATTAAGCCGCTAAAATAAACCGATGTAGAGAAGTTTTTTTTTTCGTTAATTTAAAGGATGGTATAGTATTGTTACGCTTCGCTGAAACGCAGTTATGTGGAAAACAATTTCATGGGACGCAAAGTATCTCCGCGCCTTTCATCTGAATCGGTTCAGCGATACCGCTTATACAAGTCAGATCTTACAACACAGTTATCGCGCGAGAAGTTAAGAGTTAAGACTTCACTAAGAGAGAACACCAAGTACCTGCGTACCAAATTTCATCAAAATCGGTTCAGAGGTTTGGACGTGAAGCGGAAACAGACAGACAGATACGCTATCGCATAATCTTATGATGCTGATTATGGGCTGATTTTAGTCTTAAAATAGTCGTAGAAGTCCAGGGAAGGTTTTAAAGTGACACGAAGTTCACCGGGACAGCTAGTCTTATAATATTAATTAGTATGGATGTTCTCTTTTTATTATCTTGAAAAGGTCTATTATAATAATTATAATATCCATGTCATACGTTTAACAATTTTGTTGAAATTCATTATATTATTAATTAATACATAAAAATCATTTGATATTTTATTTTCATGTAATCGAGTTGAAGGTGTATTATAGAAGCCGTAGAACAAAGCTTTGATGAATGACGACAATAAACAAATATGAGGTCAATACTCAATTGTTCCAGCCTTTGTTTATTACTCGCTGTAAAAGCGCATTTTATACCCTTACAAGCTGCTCTTTATAGAGTATTTTTATTTTTCTTTATTTTATTTACTAATGAACTTTTAATTAATTTCCTATTCAGTAAGTCGAATGTAGTAGAATATTAAAATGTTTTGTGTTTTAGTTTTCTATAAAATAAGTATGTTTTACCTAGCACTTATTTTTTTTTTGCTTTAAAAAAATGTACTATTTTAAATATAATTAACCTAAATTGCCATAGCGCTTTCTATGATCCTATTCCACCCTACTTAATCTGTTCCGATATTATAAAACTGCTTTCAGTGCTATAATTATTCCTTAAAAATAATACCACAAATTATAATATCATCCATTTTACTTTTATCGCGTTCTTATTTAACTACCTGACCTACTCAATATTCTTCAAATCTCTCTTCAAATGACAGACAATCAGTCGAAATCGCTTGGGTGAGATTACGTTATTAGATCTTATCGGATCCAGCTTTCCAATTTTTCAACCAAGGTAATGTGCTTGTCGCCTCTAAGCCTCCAAGATAAATTCTACTTTTGTATTCCAGGCTTAACTTCAGGAATTGGGCATTTTGGACGGTTGCCAGATTAAAATATTACGCCAGCTGTTTCTTTGGGATCTCTTCGTGATAAACGTTCGCGAGTTACTTTATTGGTTTGACGCTAGGCAATTTGGTGTTTTCTTTTAAAATGTGACTTCGGCGCCTTTTTAAAGGTATCCCTTGCAGATTGGTTTAATAACAACGCATACGTTACTTTGGCAACATTGGTCATTCCATCAAAATTGTTTTAACTCTGCTTTCTCAGGTTAAAAACTTATATTTCGTAGTGTTTTAATATACTGTAGACCTCTGTACTCTGAAATTATAATTATTGTTAACTCTAGGCATTTTAAATATACCTAGTTATAATAAATTAAAGATAAATAAATTTTATCTGATCTTTCTTTACCTTCGTCCTAAGGTAGTAGTAAGTGTAGGAAGTCAGAGGCGTGGTAAGTCTTAAGGCAAGTTACACCACTAAACCCACTCAATGTCAACAGAAAGCGGCACCACCAAAGTAGTCCTCCGTTGGGAGGGCTGCGTGCGCGGCGCGAGAGTGACCGAGCGCGCGGGCGTCTTCCGCGTCGGCGCACGCGCAGCCGGTGGCGCGGGCGGAGCGGGCCTATACGCACTCCCATTAGCTGAGCTATGTGCAGGCGCGTGGGCGATGAGGCCGCTGCAGGACTGCAAACATGCAAGACTACCAAGGACGAAGACGGCACACTACTTTGATATATTGGAACAAGGTAGGTACAATAATAATTAAGCGTTGCTAAAAGTAGCTAAGCAGAGCAAGGGGTGCGGGATGCCTGGGCTATGCTACTCCTCCAGGACTGCAAACATGCAAGACTACCAAGGACAGAGACTGCGCATTATTTCGATATATTGGAACAAGGACCAAGGTAGTATTTCCTAATAAACGCGCGGATTTTATCGAAATTAGTCAGGCTGAAGGACTGCAAAGATGTGCAACTACCAAGAAGAAAAATTAGGCTTATGCCACAGAATAGATATTAGTACTTATGCCAGCAGAGTAATATAACTATAGTGTAGTGCCTGCTGAAATTGTAGAAGTAGAAATAATAGTAATACTTGTTGAACACCCTAAAACTCATACGCTTATTGCAACGTTCTAAAAAGCTAATGTCAGTGGTATTTAACAAAGACTGAATATTATTGTACCTAAATAAAAATTAGTTACAGCTCTCTATTGCTACTCTTTAGTTCTCTATCACTAGACACTAAGTCCATGTTGCTTGAAATGGCAATAAATACGAAGCCAATAAAGCAATCTATTAAACGGAGACCAAACAAAAGCTTCGGGTTGAAACTTTTAATCACAAACTATTAACTTTACATAGGGTATGCCAGGCATCCGGAAGGCTGGACACAAGACTTTTTGTTTACATATCCGGCCAAAATAAACAGTGTCCGGCCCTGCCAGTTTCTGAAGTTCCTTCCTGATTCCATTTTTTCTAATTCCTCCTTTTCTCTTCCTTTTTAAATCGAAATTCCTCAATAATATTATATTGTTGAGGAATAGTTGTCTAGACTCTAGTGTCCACTGGCTGGCATTTTTGCGCAAATAATTTCGTACTATTATACAAGTGTCTACATTGGTTCCTGCACTAAGCGCAACCTGTCTTGCAGGTCCCCAATATAAAGAGTCCTAGTCCTCAAATGTCCGGCATTTTACCTCCGTCCGGAAAAACTGAATTGTCGATCCGGCAATTAGTTTTATCGACTTGCCAACCCTATCAACATAGTCGAGGAGTCATTTTCATATTGCACGTCCCATGTAACACGAATGTATTAACATGTTTTATTCATGGATTTACCGCGATTTTACATACAACATGCATATAAAATTATCATAATACATTATGTCGCAACCTACATCCTAGGAACCACTTCGCTTAATGACGATAACACTTTTATAGCTTTTAATATGAGAGTGCAAAGTCTTGCAATTTGAAATACCTGTACAGATTTATATTTATATTCATTTTCAAATTCATTAAACGATAAAACCTCTAGAGACGGAGAGGTAGGTAGTAAAAAAATAATGGAATACCCACCAGAAACGCTATATAATGTGTCAAATAAATTGATAATAATTATAATTTATGGACGGTAGGACTCATTTTATGCTGAATTATGAAAAGTATCCATACATTCTCAAGTTAATACGGAAAATCAAACACATTTAAGAATTGCCTAATCATTTTAAAAAAATTCAATCAAATTTTACTATTTTCACTTTGTCGGTATCTACTATTTAGAAATCTTCTTTTTTAGGCGAGGGTGGAACTACTCTGCTGGCTGTTGCTATTGGACGAAGAGTGCTTCTCTTGACAGAGGAGGCAAAACCCGACAGTGAAATGGGATTTGAATATACACACGTAAAGGTAAACCCTAAACATCCACACAATATTATAAATGCAATGTGTCTATGGACGCCTTTACACCACGTCAGTTTGGCCCTGTGGTAAGTACCTCAAGGACTAGTGTTACAGGTGCCAGACAACGGAAATAATATATTTAATACTTTTATACTATAATACATATATTTAAGATTTTTATTATATGATACACATATTCAATACACATCCATGACCCAGGAACTTTGAAAGCTTTTTGTTCCGTCGGCGGGAGTCGAACCCGCGACCCCCGGCTTGAGCTACCAATGCGCTCACCACTGAGCCACAGAGCTTGTCAGACATGTGTGTCTGTCTATTTGCCAGGATATCTGTTTTCCATCACTACATACAAGTTTTAAAGATACGCTTGGTTTTCAGTTTATTCACAGAAAATAGTTCGCGTGCAGTAAACTTTGATATATTTTTATATTTCCCATTAAATTTCTTTCGTAGTAGTATCTCTCTCGTAGGACTGCTGGAAGAAATCTCTGTCAGAGAATAACAGTACCTGTTGTATCGTCTTTCTTTTTGTATAATATATTTTCATGTGAAACTGTATGTGCATTGTGCAGCAAATTGTTAAGTAAATAAAATAAAATAAATAAATAAAATAAACATTCGACGCAACGAAGTGCTTTCATAGCTTTGTATTCCTCAACTGAATGTCCCGATAATATCTTAGATAATGGGAATATAATATGTGTGGCCACAAAGGAAGATCTTCCGACCGAGCGAGGTGGAATGCTCGGTCAGGCCGAAGCCCACTGGATTGATTTCAGTTGTCGTGTACAATGTACATAGTGTAACAAAACAAAGTGATAATACTTTAGGGTGTGTGTGTGTGTTCCTTTTTTTTTAAACGGGCTTTGGCCCACCACACATTCCCACCACTGTATCTCCTGTGTCGCCAGGATCGATAGCGGTATCCAACCACGAAAACCCTTTGATATGATCTCAGGGACCCCGAGGGACATGCTAAAACTGTCTTGGAACCCGCAACGAAATTAATCAGAAGAAGAATAGGAGGAGTAGGAAGAATTCCAGATTCCCTCCCCATACAAAGCGGGAGACAGCACAAAGTTACAATGACCGAAAGTCAAAGAACTGAAGGGCAAGCACCACGGGAATAAAAGTTAATAATTTGACTGTACTACGCTATAGCTAGGTTAATATTGGATTTTGTTGTGTTAGATTGTTGCCAATAATAATTGTGACAAAAATGCTTGTACTTGCTTTTTGTTTCTGCTTTTTGTGTGTGTTCCTTGTAGAGAGTTCACTGTCAAAGTAGCAGCGCTGACTGTAACTTATTTTTAACTTTTGTAAGTCTGAGCAAACTCGTGACGCTGTGACCCATATAAATTACTTACAAAAAAATCTCATTCTAGCGCTCCCACTTTTACAGTGAACTCTATATTAGGGACACATACATACACTGAAGTATTATCACTTTGTTTTGTTACACCATGTATACGACAACTGAAATCAATCCAGTTACACCCTGTATAAATTATACCGTTATGCAAAACTTAAATATCGTGATGTAGGGTTGTGGCGCTAGTTGTACCGTCACATTAATGCGCCCTGGGCGATATTTCGTAAGGGCCCAGGGTGTTGGAAGTGCTGAAAAGGGCCGCGTGTGGCGCCCCTTTTTCTCTGCCTTTGGCGCACCTTTTTATCGCTCCCCCTGACGCCGCTACTGAGTACAGTAACATGATGTAAGTAATGTGACTAAGTACATGTTGTTTTAGGACATCCAGCTGAGCGAGAGTCCGCTCCTCATCAAGTTGATGGAGAGCGACGTCGGCATCATGGTCGTTGGCTACAAGAACCATTGGGAGATGCTGGAAACGAGTACTGGTCAGGTATGGAGAGCAGCTCTGGATCTATGTATAGGCCAATAGGCCATGACCTTTGGACGGCAGCGTCCTAGAATGGCGGCAGAGTTCGTACATAGCCTATAATACCGTGGGAGAGCCATGCTTCGGCACGAATGGGCCGGCTCGACCGTAGAAATACCACGGGCTCACAGAAAACCGGCGTGAGACAGTGCTTGCGCTGTTTTTCGCCGATTGAGTGAGCTTACCAGAGGCCCAATCCCCTACCCTTTTCCCTTCCCTACCCTCCCTGATTTCCTTTCCTACCCTCCCCTATTCCCTTCCTTACCCTCCCCTACCCTATTTCCCTATCCCCTCGTAAAAGGCCGGCAACGCACCTGCAGCTCTTCTGATGCTACGAGTGTCCATAGGCGACGGAAGTTGCTTTCCATCAGGTGACCCGTTTGCTCGTTTGCCCCCTTTTTTCATAAAAAAACAGGGGCGGCAAAAAATACTCATAAAAAATATAAATCCGGCCCTGATGGATGGAGAATCCTAAAGTGCTCCCTAGGCGATAATTCAGCATTAGTTACATGCGTTACGCGCTGCCATGCACGCATGATCGTTTATTGTATTGATAATCGACTGAAATATAAAAATAAATCAAAAACATTTTAATTTCATAAAAATAAACCTTATTGCTGCTGCGGAACCCTTCATGGGCGAATCCAACTCGCACTTGGTCGCTTTTTCGTCCTGCAATAGTTGATTGAAAATTAATTTATCGTGCGGAAACCGTAAAATTTTCCGGGGTGAAAGTATAATATTATGTCCTTTCTCGGGATCCAAAGTATCTCCATACCAAATTTCAGTAAAATCGGTTCAGCGGTTTAGGCATTTAGAGGTAACAGACAGAAAGACAGACACACTTTTGAATTTATAATAGGTGTGGTAAGTAAGTGGTTGTTAGTGGGGATTTTTTCGGGTAAAAACCCTATACAACTTTACACGGTCAAAAAACAAAAAGCGGCCAAGTGCGAGTTGGACTCGCCCATGAAGGGTTCCGCAGCAGCAATAAGGTTTATTTTTATGAAATTAAAATGATTTTGATTTATTTTTATATTTCAGTCGATTTAATGAAATTTAGATTAACGTTTACCATTTATGACGTATAAAAAAAACTACTGGCTAGATCTCGTTCAAACCAATTTTCGTTGGTAGTTTTTATAGTAATCTACATCATATATCTTTTTTAGAATTATCATGCCACTAGGTACTTTAGAAATTAGAGGGGGGGACACACATTTTACTACTTTGGAAGAGTCTCTCTCGCAAACTATTCAGGCTAGAAAAAAAATTTGTGAGAAACCTCAATATGATTTTTGTATACTTATCCATAGATACCCCACACGCATAGGTTAAATGAAAAAAAATTTTTTTTGTTTCAGTTGTACCTATGGGGACCCCTAAAATTTTTATTAATTTTTCCATTTTTGCATCAAAATCTTAATGCGGTTCACAGACTACATCTACTTACCAAGTTTCAATAGTATAGCTCTAATAGTTTCGGAGAAAAGTGGCTGTGACATACGGACGGACAGACAGACAGACAGACAGACAGACAGACAGACAGACAGACAGACATGACGAATCTATAAGGGTTTCTTTTTTGCCATTTTGGCTACGGAACCCTAAAAACAGTTTATACTCAAGATTATTCAATAAATATTCACGATAGAAGTGCAGAGGAAAATAGGCTACATTTTATCACGATAGTGGCGCGAACGAGGTCTAAATAATAAATATCTGTCCCCCGGGGCCATGAATTTGACACGACATATTGGGGCTTATGAAATATGTACTCATACCGTAAGCCCATGCAACGACGAAATGGAAATATTACGGCATCAAAAATTTAAGCTAGCTTAGGTATGGAGAAAAATAAAATACAACACATACATAATATTACGTAATATTGGTCTTTATTTGTTGCATTCTGCTTCGGATGATGGACAAATACAAATTAGATTAGGAACGGGTAGGTATGCCGTAAGAGGCATATAAATTGCCCAAGATCGCCGTTATTTATGCTTACAAATTACAACAGCTGCAGTGCTGAAATTATATCTATCTTATATCTTTAAACGAGCAATTCTTTTATGTGTGTGTGTGACGTGTGTATGTGTGTGGTTTCGTTGAAACCAGAGTGCTCGTGTGTATTGCGCACATACTTGGGCACTATAAAATTACTCCTGCTTAACTGGCCTGGTTTCATTAAAACCAGAGTGCTCTTGTGTATTGCGCACACACTTGGGCACCACTATAAAATTACCCCTGCGTAACTGGCCTAGTTTCATTGAAACCAGAGTGCTCTTGTGTATTGCGCACACACTTGGGCACTATAAAATTACCCCTGCGTAACTGGCCTAGTTTCATTGAAACCAGAGTGCTCTTGTGTATTGCGCACACACTTGGGCGCTATATAATTACTCCTGCGTAACACGGCATGGTTTCAGAACGCGTCGTGGCCGTTTTCATTAGGGCCACAACACGAATTCGCGTCGTGGCTGTTTATAATTAATGCTCAGAACGCGTCATGACTTTACTCGATTACCACAACACGTTGTGGTCGAATAGCACGTCAGCCACGACACGAATTTCGCTTTGTGGTATTTCTGTGATTACCAGAACGCCTCGTGGCCGTTTTCCCTAGGACCACGACGCGAATTTCGCGTCGTGGCCGTTTTACTATTACCACAACGCGTTGTGAGCCATTTTTTCGCTCACTGAGTGTTTTCGGTCTTTGAGCGTAACATATTATATATTATGTATATGTCGCAGTCATCTAGTTCAATCTGCGGTTCGATTAAATGACTAGCGCATTCATTGAATGACTCCATTCAATTGAATGACTCGGCCGAACGTTGATTGAACAATCGTCACTCAACGTTCAACTAGTTAGCGATTTTTAACATAGCCCTTTGAAGAGAGCGGATATGAAATCAGTCAGGTAATTGAAGTATTTATTTTTAACGGAATAAGAACAGCATATAATTCTTAGGTAATTAATAGCAATGTATTTATTACTCCGTCTGTCCAATACGATTGGATTTGGTTAGGTTAGATGGCAAGGCGGGAGCGTAGCGCAGCGAAGCTCCCGCCTTAGCCATCGTGGATATTTTTTTGTAAACCACCCAGAAGTAGCCGTCGCCTCATAACTGAAGTCAGTTTTTAGATTAACTTATTATTACGCCACCAACAAATACTTAAAAAAATCATAGCATTCCATTTAACGACTTCACTATGATGACGTTTAGTCAAGACGTTAAACGTTACAATCAGCGTCTTGACTAGTTGTCCTTCAGTCATTCGATAGAACGGAGTCATTCAATGAATACGCTAGTCATTCAATCGAATCACAGATTGAACCAGATGACTGCGACATATACAATTGGAATTTCGGAATCGGCTCCAACGATTTTCATGAAATTTTGTATATAGAGGGTTTCGGGGCGATAAATCGATCTAGCTAGGAATCATTTTTAGAAAATGTTATTTTATTGGTGTTTTATCGAATATCGAGCAAAGCTCGTTTTATTTCCGACGGCCGATGTACCTACGTACTACGTAATCTGTAGGACGTAAGTCGTAAATGGACGCTGGCGCCCCTAGGAGGTGCCGAAGCCTAAGTATAACGGCCGATTTTAAATATATCGGAGGCTGAACCGCTGCGTTACCGTGGTGGTAAATGGTAATCATGGATATCTAACATTGGTCAATGTGAAGAGCGTCCTAAATATGGAAAATATGGATAATTTGTAGTCTCTACCATCTACTTAGCTTTCAAGATCTGATATTCTGTGATAGTGATATTCAGATTTTTAAATAAGCTCGAACTGTACCGTTATCAAACGACAATTTAAAAGTATTTCAAAAGCATACTACAAACTTATCGAAACAAATACTACAAAGTACAAACTTTATTGAGATACTTTTTATAAACGAAACCAAAATTAAAATAGAAAATAAAGGCTTAAACAATTACTTAGAAACTTTCTATCTCACCAAATTAACTAAAACAATTTACTCCGAGTTTATCACGGCGTGTGAATCGAGGCTAACGTTACTTTAATGTTATTTACGTTTTATTTCTATAAGGCTTTATGTAGGAAATACTTTTTATATCCTTTACGTTGCAATGCCTGTTGAGTTTACGATTATTAGTTTTACGTCCGTGCCATACTAAAAGGTGGATTTGGTTAAAATTAATTAGAAAGAAATAAACTTTTCCTAAGTTTTGTCTAAGTTAAGTGTAGGTACTTGATCGAATTTAATGGCAAGCTTATCTTACTTATTTTTATTAGGGGCACACTATTTACCTACCTATGATATGCAGCCGATGTTTCTTTAACAAAACTAAAAGTAGAGTTCACTGTGAAAGTAGCTGCGCTAAAAGAGCATTCTTTTGCGATATTTATGGCCAAAACGCGTCATGAATTTTTCCATACAAAGGTTTATTCAGTGCTGCTACTTTCACAACGAACTTTATATAGGAAACCCATACACACAGTATTATCACTTAGTTTTGTATTATCACACTCTGTATAATCGGCAAGGCTTTTGACTCTCTGTTCCACCTCTATTTATTTATCTCTCTCTCACTCTCTGTCTCATAATACCTACTTTAATTTCAGAGTGTTAAGCGGGCGGAGGGGTCGGAGGACGCGGGTCCGCGGCGCGGCACGCTCGTCAACGCGCTCCGCATCGGTGACGAGAGAGACGGGCAGATCATACTGTGCTACAACCGTAACTACAACATGTTTTTACTAATCTTTACTCATATTTTACTTTAACAAGAGCGTCCATCTCCTCGCCAGGCTGAACCGATTTCGATGGGTACAGACTACAGACTATATTAGTTATAACTTATACCAAATTTGAGTGACGGCCGTCGGCCGACAGGAAATGCGACTTATTTGGTTTTAGTAGTTCTTCAGGAAAATTCAGAACAGGAATCTTTATTGTACTATCAGATACGTTGATTCCTAGGCAGTTGACGGACCTACGTTAGTTGGTCGGCTTATGTCAATTTAATGTTAGCTGTGATCGGTCAGATGGGCGCGACGAAATAACTTAGGTCCGCCATCTGCCAGGAATCATCTCTGATGGTACATCCAATGGCCATTGTCAGCAATTCCCTTAGAATCAAAATATAATTTAAATTTATTGTTATCGATGATACAATGTACCCTCACTTCCCTGCTTCACAAACAGTGCGGTTACGTAAAACAATCTGCCCCGCAACGTGAACGTGAACAAACAAACTAGACTTAGCTGCGAACAAAGGACTTTGAAATAACAAGATTTGATCGTTTGAAATTCCAATTAAATGTTTACTCGACTGGTTATAGCCTTATTTAGGAAGGGACGAGCCTAGCAAAGTTACATAATAATTTAAGGGCGAAGCCACGTGCTTCGTTATGTTGCGGTGCGTTTGGTTGTCGGAGTTCTACGTGTTGCGTTGACGCAAGTCACAACGCATAGGTACATGGTAACATAATGCAAGCCACACGGGCGTTGCATTAATACATTGTTGCTGCGAAGCAGTTATTACGTGACAATTTCGTTGGTTACCGGTTCCGATTATTCTAAAGGCGCAGCTCACCGCGACTACACAGCACATTTTTAATTAGTAAAACGACGGAGCGACAGTTATGTTGACGCAACGCTAACACAACGTACTTAATGGACTCGCCCTCGCACAATACACGACGGTAACAGCGCGTATTTTACCCTCCCACTTTCCAGATACTTCTATGACACTTGTTCCTTTTCACAGATACCTGCCATTTTGAACGTCTGACGAGCAAAGGACTGGAGAGTGACAGCGAATATGACTTCCATTGGACGACTGTGCCCTCTGGTGTTGGTAAGTACGCAGTTATATGACTAGAAATATTTTGTTTTATAGCCATAAGTACTATTAGAGTGTATTTCTAACAAAAAGAGAGTGAACAACTCAAAACTGACTCTCGCAAAGTCTACAACAGAGAGATAGTTATACATCCAAGGAGGAAGAATAAGGGCCTGTTTCACCACTTCCTGATAAGTGCCGGATAGGCTATCTACCACTTAACTTGACAGATAGAGTATGAAGAATCTGTTAAACAGTATGTGGATAGCCTATCCGGCACTTTATCAGGAAGTGGTGACTGGCCTGCTGCTAAAACGCTAGCCCCGCCTACACATCCCGCTATCTTCCAATCGTGATACAATGATTGCATGAATCGTGCTCCCGAGCAATGTGCTTTACGCTGCAGCTAATAGTGAACAATATCGCGTAACAACGGTCCCCGCATTATAGCACGAAAGTAAAGGTCGTAAGTCCCAGAACTGTTTTTTGGTGATTACTTAAAAACTAAACTCTCCATAAATATCGGTATTGTCTCACCAGTCATGTTGTACAATGATTAAATAAATCTCAATTTCATTGGAGTCAATCGTCTTCCGGGAGTGTAATACTTAGTAGAAAACACAGCAAAAAATGACAGCCCGGTGTTTACATTTACCATTTATTATTGTAGTAAGCCATCATCGGTACGGGCATGGACGTGTCATTAATCACTCTCTTCACAAAACAGTATTTTTAGGGTTCCGTAGCCAAAATGGCAAAAAACGGAACCCTTATAGATTCGTCATGTCTGTCTGTCTGTCTGTCTGTCCGTCCGTATGTCACAGCCACTTTTCTCCGAAACCATTAGAGCTATACTATTGAAACTTGGTAAGTAGATGTAGTCTGTGAACCGCATTCAGATTTTGATGCAAAAATGGAAAAATTATTAAAAATTTTAGGGGTCCCCATAGGTACAACTGAAACAAAAAAAAAATTTCATCTAACCTAGGGTATCTATGGATAAGTCTCCAAAAATCATATTGAGGTTTCTTACATCATTTTTTTCTAACCTGAATAGTTTGCGAGAGAGACTCTTCCAAAGTGGTAAAATGTGTCCCCCCCCCCTCTAATTTCTAAAGTAGGGCCATGCTAATTCTAAAAAAAATACATGATGTAGATTACTATAAAAACTACCAACGAAAATTGGTTTGAACGAGATCTAGCCAGTAGTTTTTTTTTTTAAATATGTCATAAATGGTAAACCTTAATCTAAATTTCATTAAATCGACTGAAATATAAAAATAAATCAAAAACCTTTTAATTTCATAAGAATAAACCTTATTACTGCTGCGGAACCCTTCATGGGCGAGTCTAACTCGCACTTGGCCGCTTTTTTTTTCTAACATAGTTTGCGAGAGAGACTCTTCCAAAGTTATAAAATGTGTGTCTAATTTCTCCCTCCTCCCTCTAATTTCTAAAGTAGGGGCATGATAATTCTAAAAAAAATATGATGTAGATTACTATAAAAACTACCAACGAAAATTGGTTTGAACGAGATCTAGCCAGTAGTTTTTTTATACGTCATAAATGGTAAACCTTAATCTAAATTTCATTAAATCGACTGAAATATAAAAATAAATCAAAAACCTTTTAATTTCTTAAAAATAAACTTTATTGCTGTTGCGGAACCCTTCATGGGCGAGTCCAACTCGCACTTGGCCGCTTTTTTTCCCTTGACTGTGTTAGGAAATAATAAAAGCTACAAGACCAGACTGTATAGTTTGAACTTCTTTCGTCTCTAATTGCTTCTCTTTTGCGTTACAAAGGCTACCCTTTTTACCCGACTGCCAGGAGGGTTATGTGTTTAACGCGTATTTACCGTTACCATAAGATTCCTATAATGTTCAGTATGCGCGTTCCCGTACATCATGGCGTTTGCTGAGGACCTGCTGGAGATCAGGCTGGTGGCGAACGGCTCCCTGGTGCACGCCGCCTGCATACCCGGCCTCAAGATACTGTGCGGACGACGAGTGAGTCTGTTGTACTTACTATGTTAACGTGTTCTTCATTCAACGGACTGATTCACGATTTTCGTGCGATCATTGGTCAATGCCTAGCGCGGCGAGCGTTTATTGGATGTCGCGCCGCGCGCGGTGAAGTTTCCGAATCCGAGTCGAATTGCGCATCGTGAATGGCTAGGACAAGGGCTAATAGAATTGAAAATAGAATTCCAAAACAATAAACGCGTGTTGTCACAATAATTACTTACGAAGTTTTTTGACATGCCTCGTGGATTGAACATAAAAGGAGTAAGGATAAGGACAATAGATCTGAAAATTGAACACGAACGCGGGCGTCATGGTTCGGGTCAATTGATTGTTTTGGAGTGATACAATGTATACGGTTAGAGTTTTATGTGCAGAGTTTATCTAGAGAGATTTTGGAACAATTTACTCCGATCGTCATTTCAATTTAGCCAAGATCTAGGTATAGGATTTTATACGGTAAGATACTAAAGTTGTCACCTATCGCTCAACTACCCACATTTCAGGACATATTCTCGGGGCTTTCCCTGCGTTCTATTTGATTTAAAAACGATTAAGATGCTCAAAATGCCTCCAATTTTGAGCGTTTTTAACATCAAATGGAACGCGGGGTTTGTATGGTAACATACTGAAGTTGTCACCAATCTCTTAACTACCCCCATTTCAGGATAATAATTCTAGGGGCTTTGGTAACATACTGAAGTTGTTACCTCTCTTTACTACCCCCATTTCAGGATATTATATTCTAATCCCCTTACTAATAAACGCTGTATAAGCTTTGAATAGTTATTCAGTGTTTTGTCTTCTTCAATCCAATTACAAATGTCACTTGTGTGATAGGAACAAAACACTGTATAACTATTCAAAGCTTATACAACGTTTATTAGTAAGGGGGTAGGGGCTTTGTATGGTAGCATACAGAAGTTGTCACCTATCTCTCAACTACCCACATTTCAGGACATATTCTACGTGGCGTGCGCGCCGGAGTATGCGCCGCTGCCGCGCGAGCTCGGTCCGTGCACGCACGACACATACGAGCTAGTCCGACAAATGAGCCGCCCCTACCCCGCCGACGACGACGACGAAAAGTGAGTGTGAACCTTAATAGCTATTTTATAAGGTGCAAATTGGAACACACCAGCAGCATAATGTACCTCCTTCAATTTTGCTGCGTGGTCACTGCATCAAAATACAAATTACAGAGTCTGAGACATCAATATCAGACTATTCAGACACAATATGTTAAAATAAACCTTAATACTATCGCATTAAGAACAATTTACAGAGACACGAGTCCGAACGCCCGCACCTCGGAGACGGCATCATCAAGCCGCAGCAGCTCCATATCGTCGGAGCAGGACAGCGTGCGACCGCCGCTGCAGCGTATGCCGCCCGTCTCCCCGCCCTCCTCGCCGCAAGGTAACACATACACGGAAATCACCAACTCACACATTCATACTTTCAGTACTTCAGCAGGCTTAGCATAACAACAGTAAAAATGGGAAAGAATCGACATACTGACTATCGACAAAATGGCGGATTTATATTGTCTAACTGTCACTTTGTCTATTCTTCCGTAGAAAGAAACCGTTTCTATGGTGACCATGCTACGCCTGCTGCACAAAAAACAAGGACTCTTGCGTCCATTGTGGATGACTTATACAGTATTTCCTGAGGGAAGTAACCACTTCAAATACTGTAGTGCCTAGGACAAGATTTTAAATGGTATGGTTACCCAAGCGCATACGGCATTCTCGCAACAGTCGCAACATAGTCGGCACTCGGCCGGTGCTTACACACTACAAATTTTGAAAAAAATGTGTATACAAAATATAAATTACTGACATACAGCAGATATTGGACGTTAAATCCCTCAGAAACGCCTGTGGGGATATGTGCGTAGGCCGCAAAGGAAGATCTTCCGAAGTTCCGACCGAGCGAGGTGGTATGTAAGTGGTATGCTCGGTCAGACCGGAGCCCACGTGATACATTTCAGCTTCTTATATAATAATACCGACGCGCTTAGAAAACTTCGATAGCGCGATGCAGGAATGTTAGGCTAATTGTGGGTACCGCCACATCACTCCCCCGAAGACTGGAGGTCGAATCTTGAAGTCTTGTCGCTTGAGTCGCCAGTGCCACTTGCCAGGGAGTTCCAGTAAGTCGGAACTGGTGCAGTGAAGTCCCAATGAGTCGGAACTGTGATGCTGCTGCACGGGATCCAGTGAGTGGGATAGCTGCCGTGCAGAGCCGATGCTATGTGCTGATCAGGGAGACATGTCGATGCGGAGTCGCCCAGGCCGCGGTACATTGCGGCTAGTGGACGATGTACGTAAGTAAGGGGCGGCCGGCGGGGAGTGATGATGACGAAGGAGGCGTGTTCTGTCGAGGGTCTCCAATGTGGGAAATATGGCGTGGTAGCCACAAAGGAAGATCTTCCGACCGATTGAGGTGGTATGCTCGATCAGGCTGGAGCCCACTTGATACATATTTTCATCTTTCGTATGTATACTGACGCACTTAGAAAACTTCGATAGCGCGATGCAGGAATGTTAGGCTAATAATTGTAGGTACCGCCACACGCCTCTTGCCTAGCTGTCATGATACATAATCACCAGCTCGAATCTTATTTTTGGATAGTTTGTCAAGCCAGTTAATCTACAGAGTATCATTCCACCTGCTAACCCATTCCAGTGCTGCCGGAGAACAGCGGGCGGTGCGTGCGCATCTACAAGATCCCGCAAAGCAACCTGAGCGCGGGCGCCTACCAGCGACAGTCAGTGTCCGCTGACCAGGTCGTCACCTCATACTTCTCAGATAGGTGAGTCGTATTTATATATATTTTATTTATTATATATATTTTATTATATTATATATATTATAATATTATATATATTTTATTTATTTACTAGCTGTCCCGGTGAACTATGTAAGATAACTATGTAAAAGTGTGTATCTCTATTTATATTGAGGTGCACACTCTTCCATAATAAAGCCGTAAAATCGTACGTAGATACCATACGTACAATAAAGAAATTCAAGAAATAATTATATACTTCGAGGAACCCCCTGTTCCTCGAAGTATATTTTTTTCTATGAGATAAGAGGGAGAAACTCTCTTTTATCTCATAGAAAAAAAAGAGCTGAACCTAATATCAATCTTAGATCAGGCATCACAGACAAGCTAACCTTCCAGCCAACTTTCCCTACCATCTTCTTTTATAAAAAGCACGGAACCATAGACATGGCTGGTAATTGATAATTTTCCTTTTTTTCAGACCTAACAGCATCAAGCAAAGAATGGCTGAGCTGAGGCTGGACAGCAAGTCGAGAGGCGGGGGTGACAACGAAATTGTGGACGGCTCCAGCTTTGAAGAGGCTACCTCGTAAATGCCTCGTAAATGGACCTAAATTATTAAGTTATAAACGTTACATTTTATGACCTTGAGAAGAAATATTAATAGGGCTCAGTTTAAAGAGCCCTGTCGAGGAAAAAATATAGGGAGGCAGTGCAAAGCCCAATTTTTTATTAAAATTGTTAACAAACTTATCTTTTAAGTCTCAGTGAAATTGAGATAAAAGTTTAAGTAAAAACTAAAAATAATAATTTTGTTAATTATAATGTGCATGAAAGCGTGAGTGAGAGCGTATGCGTGCGACTGTCTATTGTGTATATTATTGCGTATGTGCAATGTGCATGTATGCAAGCGTGCTTACGTGCGTGCGTGCGTGCGTGCGTGCGTGCGTGCGTGCGTGCGTGCGTGCGTGCGAGCGCCGAGCGTGCATCTATGCGTGTATTCCAGACGTGTAGGTGTGAGTGTTTTGTGTGCCTCAGACGTTACTCTCTGTGTTATCTCAATGTCCTCAACACAAGATGTATGTTTCCTAGTTAAAAAATAATTTGTCTTATAATAAATATTAATAATAATTAATTAAACTTACATACGTATAACATTTGCTTATTTAATAAAGAGAAGCAATATTTATCCCGAAGGAAATTATTTTCTTAACAATGTTAAAAAATTTGCTACAATATTTTGCTACTATCCTGACCATACCATAGCATACCAACATTTAAAAGCTATTGTATGTACATGTATTTTATTTGCTTTTTCTCTACTACATAATATACATAATATTTTTGGTCAGGTTTTCAATTATACAAATTTTAAATGCTGTTGTCTTTAAATTATATGACGTCATACAAATTTTGACAGTAGCAAAACAAAAATAGATCAGAGAAAATATATTTATGTGCGTGGAGTTTATATTTATTTTTGTAACATTAAAAATTATATTTTAATAAAGTAGGTAATGCCGAAAGAATATTTATAAATAGATTGTTATGAAATAACATTAAATTATTTTTAAATATTTAAGTAGGTAAAATAAATAAGTACAAGAGATATTATAAAATGAATAATGTTACGCTCAAATATGGACACCATTGTGTTTTCGAAAATCGAATATCTAGAATAAGATATTTAATATTTATAGAATTAAATAATTATTATAAAAGTTATTGTTAGAAGAATTTGGATATTAGAATTATTATATTATTAACGTAAAATTAATCTCATCAAGGGTTTTTGTTCTTCTATTTAAAATTGTATGAAAAATGATAATGTACCTATGCAAAATAATTGGAACAACTGGTTCCAATTATTTTGCATACATTATCATTTCTCAACTGGAGAACACGTGTCTAATAAAATGTAATATTATAAGGGCCGATTTTTCAATCGTCAGATAACTTTTAACTAAAGAATAAATATGACACGTTGACATTTTTTTTCATATAAAATCTGTCAAAACGCCAAATTTATTCCAGAGGTAAAATTTATCTGACGATTGAAAAATCAGCCCATAGTCAGTGTTTATTTACTTACTGCAACGTATTTTACGAGATTTTATGTTTAAAATAACTAAAGTGCCTCAGTTATACTGAAGCACGGATACAAGAACGGGTAATGTGGGATTGACCTACTCACTAAAACCACCTGCGATTTACCATCAGTTGTATAATGAAGGGTCGTCATGGATCTGCCAAACACAGAACCACCCCCCACATAGTTGCTTAACTTTAGACAGTATACTTAACCCTAACAAAAACAATAAAAACATAATATTCTTTATCATGTATAGCAAACTGAAGACAGTGGGTAAATACTGGCTAATGATTTGATATTCTAGTCAATAAGGCATAATATACTACCGATGATGTAAGACATAAAGTGATGTATCATAGACTAGTTGGTATCTGTCTGAAAGACACATTTTTGTTAACATTAATCTAGCTGTCTAGTGTATTGTGTACAGTAGGTACACGGCGGAAATAATGCACCGGCCTTTGAAATTGGAATATCTTTTACCCTTTAGTATCTGAGGTTCTTTGACAGTCTACTCTGAAGCGCTTTTGATTGGCTTACGTCTAAATACTAACCAATCAACAAAGCTATTGAAAAGATAAAGTACTGTGGAAAAAACGTCATTTGTCAAAAATAGACATACATAGTAATTACAGTTCGACAAGGCTGTTTATGAACGTGGCGAGAAAAGGAACTAACGCTTCTATCATACAAAAACGTAATTTTAGATAGTTCTCCTTTACCAGCAGCGCCCATTGACATCATTAACATAATATCCATTTAATAGCCTTGTCGAACTGTAGCTACTGCTGTATATAAAAGTATCATTTTTTTAAATTATATCTAAATTCTAAAGTTTACAATTATTGTGGCATTTATTGTCGTTAACGGAACGAGTTGTGTAGACAATATTATTGGGTCGTTTATTACTTAGAGCTCCAGTTAGGCAGAGGTTACAGGATCAATTTTTCATCAATCTGATCCATCAATCCGATCCAGATTGACGCAAAATTGATCGTCTAACCCACGGATTGATGGATTGGTTATTTTTTTAATATGGACTTTTTCATAACCATCAATATTCCGTCAATCAGATTGATGGATCAGATTGATGAAAAATTGATCGTGTAACCTCTGCCTTAGACTAGCTAAGTTGCCATCTTATAAATTATAATAATACATGTTATATTTTGTAACGTTGGTGACATTTGGCGAAACAGCAGCTGCTAAGCATGCCTAACGTCCCGGCCGCATCTGCGTGTATCGTCCGAAGCTTCGTGCGATGAGACGATACTATTGGACGATACACGCAGATTGTCCAATAGTATCGGGCTTAGCGCGAAGCACCACGCATATGCGGCCGCGGCATTAGCATGATCCCTTCATAAAAAGCCACTCAAGTGTCACTTTGATGACATTTCATTGTCATAAAAGTGTCACTTTCTTCGCGACAGCTGTCAATTCTTACAAGATCATGGCGGCATTAGTTCGCATTTTGGGCCACAAGTTAAAGTTTCAAAGGCCGATAAACATTAATTTTGGCCGCTTACTGTACCTACGTTTTTGCGATGCAAGAGAATTGAAATATTTAAGTCTATGTCCAACCCTTGTTTCAACTATTACGATAAGAAATTATAATTATAAATGTTAAATTATAATTATAAATTATAAGTAATAAATGTTAATTTACCAATGATGGAACCAAATTGTTAGAATAGATGTCATTAGTTTGAATTTTATAATAAATTCGGTAACCAAAATACATGATAAATTTATTATATAAAGTACCTAATGTCTTAATGTGTAAATGTAGGTAAAAGATTATACAGATATTATGTTATAACTTTATAAGTTATAACTTATTAGTTATTAGGTACACGTAAAGTACTAAAGATGAGTACATAGAGGCGACAAACCGAAACGACTATTGTAATTTACCTTTATGTAAAGTAAAAGATTTGGATTCGGAGTTTTAAAATATGCCTTTCATAATTAAGCTCTCCTTTTGCAAGTGGGTTAAAGTGACTGTCATGTTTGACAGTCACTTTAACCGACTTGCAAAATAATGTTTTATTACTATTTGTTATACACAGTATTTTGTACAAAATATTTCATGATAAAGTATGCTTCATAAACAGAATGTATCATAACAAAGTGATAACACTTTAGGGAGCGTCTGCCTTGTATAGAGTTTACTGTGAAAGTAGCAGCGTAGAAAGAGCAACTTATTTTTAAACTTTTGTATGGGCAAATTCATAATGCTATTTTACCCTATTGTGCCCTATTGGTCTTTCAGCCCTGCTACTTCACAGTAAACTCTATGTAACGGTCACATACATGCCCTAAAGTATCACTTTGTTTGTTACACCATGTATAGAGGTCAATAGTTGTTTAGTATCGCCTCTGTACACTCAGCTGCTCTTCGTGAAGTATCGTGTTAGCGACAGACGGCATTAAACCCCAACGTACTCACATGCTGGTGGTTTAGATTGATGTACATTGTACATAGATTAGATAATAGATACTTAATATGTTACCACCATTTCCTGTTTCCTGTTGTAAATATACCTATTTAGATTAGTCTTTGGCTCATGAATAAAATACCTATTTATATTAGGGCCTGTTTCACCACTTCCTGATAAGTGCCGAATAGGCTATCCACCAATTAACTTGACAGATCCAAGTATGGAGAATCTGTCAAAAAAGTTGTCGTGATAACCATTCGGCACTTTATCAGGAAGTGGTGAAACCGGCCCTAGTCTTTTCATCAATTAACGATATCTTAGGGACCTATCACCTATCAGACAGAGACCGGCTCAAGCGTTACATAGATATACTCACACAGGGGGCGTTCTGATGTCAGAATTGCTCCTGTGCGACTGACCGCTAAAACGTAGAATACGAACGCAGAACGCTTGAACGCGCGATCGCTCTCTGTCTGACAGATCCCTTAGGTCTGTCTAAATATCATGCTCTTTCACTACCCACTACCCAGTCTTGTGAAACTTAAGTATTATTTTTTTGGAAGCATGTTCCTACTTTTGATATTATGCTAGTCAAAAACTTGTTATATTATAACTTTGCCAGGTTACTTATGTTCTAAACAAGAAATAAATTGTCTATCTTCTTACTCTTCTTAAAGGCGAAAGAGTAAATAAAATGAATTTCTGTAAATTTAAAAATATGTATGACAAATTGGTCATGAAAAATCGTAGCTTAAGAATTTATGTGTAAGTATTAACGCGCCCAAAATTTCCATAAGTATTTATGAATTTACATTAGCTCCTCAAATAATATGAAGTCATGAAATTAAAAAAATAACAGAAACCTAAAAATATTGGTAGTATTAGTGTATAGTAAGTATTGTTAAAATATTAGTGTCAGTAATTTATATCATATTTTAAAATACTATTGTAAATTACTGATTGATAAAGACAATTAATTACTTGATATGGAAGGCCTATAGAAGAAACTATATTAGGTATGTTTAGAAATGTTTGAACCTGCATGCGAGATAATTTTGAATATAAGATATTCTATACCCTAGTATTGGTACTAAATGTTTAAAAATCCTGTCGAAATTAGTCTGATATTTAAGTTGCCTATTTGTGTAGGTATTTGTCTAAAATATAGTAGGTCTTTAATCCAAATAGATATTAAATCCCAAGGTGGCTTTTCGAACCTTGGTATACGGTCCCGATGGTATTTAAACTAAATAATAATAATACTCAAACTGTTAAGCTAGTAATTTTATTATACTTAAATATGAAAATAGCGTTTTAAATAACTCTACACTTACGACTTTGATAAGTGCAAGATGCGAATTTTTTTGAAGTCAGTTAAAAATTGTAAATATAAACATTTAAAGTTTGCATATTTTTTGTAACTAATATGCACTTAATATTTGTCTTTAACTTGAAAATTTAAATGAACATTGAGTGTGGAAATTTTCAATCTCGTCATAAGTATGTAATTGTAAAGTTAACATTGTTGTTTTATGTAAAGTTTAAATAAATGTCTGTTTAATGATTTTTTGTTTTATCATAATATAGGGTAATAAGACTAATAACTTATTATGTATACTAAGAATTAAGATGAATATGTCCCTAGTCCCAAGTGTCCCTAGTACAATAATTAATATGATAGGTCCCTGATATTACTATCAATTATGTACTATCAGAGAAGTTGATTCCTATGCAGATGGCGGACCTACGTAATGTGGTCGACTTATGTCAATTCAATGTTAGCTGTTATCGGTCGGATGGGTTTGACGTAATACGACCAAATTACTTAGGTCCGCCATCTGCATAGGAATCAATTTCCTCGATGGTACTTATATCTACATATAATGAGTATGGATTAATAAAAAAATCATGTACTTAATAGCAATATATTATCTAAATATTATCTAAAACAAATTCATTTAAAAATGAAATACAAATAAATATCAGTCACTGATCATACCAACTTCGGTTGCTGCTTTAAAGCTGTGATGTCTAGAAATTTCGGTATCTCTGGTTTATAAGCTTGAGAACCTGAAAAGATCAGAAAATAATTGACATGAATATATTTAAAGATAAATATATTTAATGAAAAAACTATTCTATCTGCCAACACGCAAATGTACCACCGTGGCAGATTACGGTCCAAGCCCCCCCAATATAGACCTTGGGGGAGGCCTTTGCCCAGCAGTGGGATAGTATAGACTCCTAAAAAAAATTAAAAACTAGACAAATGAAGATTTATTTATCCTCCGAAACTGTTACAACTCCTTAAAATGCTGATCGCACATTTTGTCAGTACCGTACGCGTCGAACGCATCGCATGGTACACGAAATGCGGCGCGTTCGTGCTGATAAATGTGCGATCACATGAGTGTTTTACTTTAGAGGTTTAGATTTTTAATAAAGCCAATTAAATTGTCAGAAATCACAAATAATTAAATTAACTTATTACCTTGTAAAAGCTTATGTTTCTCCATGTAATTTCTCGTGGCATATGACATTTCATTTGGACCAGTCGTCAAAGGCTTTGGAGAAGGTGACTTTGTAAAAACTGGCCGGCTCTTCAAATATTTGGCAGCCAGTTGATTCATTTTCATACTTGTATCTGTTAGAGCGACATTCAGGTTCTGTTGTTGCATCCCGAGAGGATCATCACCGAATGTAACCCTGGAATTGTAAAATATAAAGGTATTTAGACCTTCTATAGCTTTTTTTACCATTCTGTAGTAAATAAATCTATATTTATTATGATGAATAAGGGATAGTTTTTATCATGGTAATTTTACCATGATACAGACTATCCCTTATTGACCTTATTCTTCATAATAAATATCGATATAATAATAATAATGATATCTATGGACGCTTCGCACCACGTCAGTCTGGCCCCGTGGTAAGTATCTGAAGGACTTGTGTTATAGGTACCAGACAACGGAAATATATTTAATACTTTTATACTATGCATAATATATTTAAGATTTTTATAATAAGATACACATAATAAATTTAATACACATCCATGACCCAGGAACTTTGAAAACTTTTTTGTTCCGTCAGCGGGATTCGAACCCGCGACCCCTGGCTTGAGCTACCAACAGCTCACTAACTGAGCCACAGAGGTCAAAATTAACAATAGTTCATACCTCTTAGCAACGCTAACATTAGTCTTGTCAATCTGCATTTGCAGACACTTCTGCCTTGTGTTTCTGAACAATGCACTTGCTGAAGATGGCATGTCAGACTCATGCAGTAAGCCATTGACATGAGTCTAAAAATTTAAAAAGAAATATAATTTGTAAAAAGTAAAAACTTTTTTATTAAAAAAATTTAAAGCAAGCAAATTAAATTTAAGAGTGTGAAGTAGTAACATCTTGAATACCAGTGTGTTAATTTTATAAATTAACATATTGAGTCATTCATGCAGTAGATATTAGAAAGAAAATACTAATGTTGCTACATTGTAAGTTGTATGCCTTACCATAACTTGGTTATAATATGTCCAACCAACATTGGAACGTTCGTCGCTGCCTGAATCTGAGCTGAAAAATAATTATTTTATGAGTCTGTAAACTGTGACAACGATATAAAATTATTAATAATAATAATTTATCAATGAAATGAATCTGAAGTGAAATTTTAAAGATTCTAATAACATATTTGGTGAACTTACTCACTATAGTCCCTAACATCTAGATAGAGACTCTGTTCTGGTGACATGTTGGGAGTGGTGGCATTGTCTACTTGTACATTGTACAAACTCAATTCATTATATGTTTTATCGTCACCAACACATTCTGTATCCTTTGTCACATTTTTACTAGCCTCTTCAACATGCACACTTTTTGCCTTCATTTCGTTTCTAGTTGGTATACCATCCAAAAAGTTTATATCCTTTGGCTGAGCTTTCGATACAACTTCTTTGATGCTTATTTGAGATCTGTTGCATTGGATTTGTGCCTCATTTCGAACTGTTTCCTTGTTTATTATTGTAGATGTACGGACCATTTCAAAGCTGGTCATTACACCAATTGACATTTTTTGTTCCTCCACAGCTTGTAATGCGACATGTGATGTTATGTACTGAGCGACAGGTTTTGTTTCTTCTTTTTCAGTAATTAACTTATCAACTTTTTGCTGCAACATTTGCAATTGCTCATTCTGCATTTTGATGATTTTAAATAAATCTGATACTGTAGGCTCTTTTTTGAGATTGTCATCAAGACTGGAAATTGGTGCGCACTCTTTATTTGCTTGGTCTAATTTCTCTACAACCCAATTTCTTTTGTCTACAAAGTTATCGGGGTCTTTCGGTGGTGATTTTGGTGGAATTTGGCTACAGCAAGTTTGTTTCTGACAAAGACATGGTGGGCTGTGGTATTTAACCATATTTGGTGGACAACATGGACTAAAATTTTGAACACATTGATTTCTATGCAACCTCGGTGGAGTCGAAGACTGCCTACAACTTTGATGTTGCAATTGGCAACAGTTCACTATTTGGTTTTGATTAAATGGAAGTGCCTTTTTCTCACTAGGAATTTGAGAATCATGCCTTAATTTATTGATTAACTCCATTTTCTTGGTCTGTGGTGAATTCTCCTTATTCAAACTGAGCTTACTGAGCTGGCTATAAAATTTGTCTTGGGAATTCATTTTGTTTAAATTTTCTTTCCTCAAAAAGAAGTCATCAGTCTTATTTAAAACATTGGGAATAAATCCTTCATTAGTATTCTCATTAAATTGATTATTTACTTCACTAAGTGGCTTTCTAGGACTCATTTTATGCTGCACTAGATGTGGTGTATATGACATGTTATGGTACCTTGAGTTTGTAGCATCAAGGATGCTAAGTTCTAAGTCACTGGTAGGTGCTATTCTACTTTTTAATTCGGCAACATTATCCACTTGCATTTTGCACACATTGGGAAACGGTGATGAGTTTCCATACTCATACCTGTGAACTGGATCTGAGTTGTATGGTACAACTCGAAAGTTCTCATACGCAGGTAAACTAGGCGCAGAGCTCACTTGCCTTTCAATGAAGGGCCGAGGAAAATGACACTCGGTTTCATTCATTTCCAAAATTTTAAACGACTTTATAGGAGACTCGAAGCGTACTTTCTTCATGTGAAATACGAAAGTATTTTTTTAGGTATAAATCTCTAATCGCAAAACTCATGTATAACTCTTATGCACATTATAACAATAACAATAATCTAGAACAAAGACACAAAATACTACGAAAAATACTAATGAACCAATATGAAAAATATTATCCCTAAAATACGTTACAAAATTTGTTTGAAATCCTTACAAAATTTGCTTTGACCTTTGGAGTTTTGACAGATATTTTGACACATGACAGCTTAAAAAAAGTGCCATTTTTTTTATATAAAAATGTAACAGATAAAGTAGTTATTCCATTACACTAAATTTAGAAGTTCTAAATGGCTCCAGTTCTGTCAAACCAACAAAAAATTGGTCTTCTCATAGGCTTAGTTGTTGGCTCAATGAAAATCAAAATAAATAAAAGGCGAAAAAGATGGTTGAAAGAATTTTTGCTCCACGACAAATTATGAATCATGAACTTTCTGAACTATTTGGAACCAGCAGACTTTAGAAATTAACTATGAATCGATTCCAGATCGTATAACATAAAATATATTGACTTTAATACAATAAAAGGTTGAAACCATCTGGCAGCACTGATTTAGTCAGTTATATAATATATTCCGTGGGTAAAAGTGTAAAACACAGCCATGGGACAGAATTTCATTAGTTTGGACACCCAAAACCAGTAGTTGGACAAGCAAAGTATGATTGAAATTTGGTTAAAATGCCGCGGCCGCATATGCGTAGTGCTTTGCGCTAAAACCGATACTATTGGACGATAGCGATACACGCAGATCGTCCAATAGTATCGGGTTTAGCGCGAAGCACCACGCATATGCGGCCGCGGCATAAGTTAGATAACTTATGAACACAATTAATATAATATCTATTTCTATTTCATGCGAAGTATATATTTTTTACAGCTATTTCTGTAAAAAAAATCCTTAGCTGTCCAATGACTCGTAGTTTACGGTATTGTTTTCCTTTTCCTGCCATTACTTGACTTTGGCCATAGTTTTATATCCGAAGTGCCATAATAAGAAAAAAAATGTCATAGTCAAACTTCAAAGTCAAAAATCAAAATACGAAATACGAAAAAGGACAAAAAGGATCAAATTCTCAGATTGTATTTTGAATTATTTTAATTTACTTTTAGCGATACAATTATATTATAAAATACATTTTATTAACAAAAGTTTATCCCCACATTCGTTTTATAAAATGAACAAGGAACTGCTTAAAACATTTAAAACTATATCTATATCCTGTAGATTTAAAGGTTATAGACATCCAGGTGCAGTTATTTATCCCGGAGGCATCAAATACTACCCCAGGTAGTAAATAATATTTGAGTATTCTCTCCTTGACGGTCTCGTACGCAAACAGAGAAAGATATTCTATAATAATTAGTCGTGCTCCTGGGTATCTTGTTTCATGTTATACACATTATTTTTCAGGTTTCCAAATGAGAAAGAGCAAGAAATAACGAATCCCTCGAAACTTTTTAGAGTAGAACGAATAAAACCAATAAAGGGGACGCCTTGGTTTTACACAAAAATATTAAGACATCTTAAAATTGATGAAGATGTAAGTATTTTCACTTTCATCATGTCATTGCGTATTCCTTAATAATAGTATTAAAATTTATTTACCGTTTTAGGCTCGTGTTACTATTGTTAAGAATACACCAGAGATCAATGCAAAATTATGGAAGATAAAACACTTGATAAAAATTACCCCAATAACATTCCCTTATGGGGAACCAACTGTGGAAGACATCAATCATACAATTCTTAAAGAGAATGGAACATGCTTAGTGACCAAAACTTTAGAACCTCACCCAGAACAAGTTAAAGCCTTGGAGTCATTTGAATCTGACCCCAAAAAAATGGATTCAACAACAATAAAAAAGGACTCGAGGCGGAAGTGGGATGTTCCATTTGGTGGAGGATTCTAATAAAACAATTGTTGTAGTTTTTAGTTTAATTAAATAGTACAATATGTAAGAAAATGTTTATTCTTCTTAAAAGGAAGTAATTTTCCCATTTTGTTATTTTATGAATTGATTCAATTATTAGAGCCACATAGAACCCAACAAAATATATAAAATTTATATCGGACGATAGACACAGATGCGGCCGGGCCGTTACAATAGGTATACCTTTGAGTAGAGAGGATTCTATAGTTGAAGTTTTTGTGTTTATTTTTTTTTTCAAACAGAACTATTCAGATAATTTTGTAATGAAACAAAATAAAGTAAAAGTAAAGTTTTATCATATATCTATGGTCAAGATTATTCATCTTCTGGATCAGTTTTCCTTTTGTACAGTAAGATGTTTAAATATTCAGGTGTTTTGAAATAGTGGTCAAATAATATTCCATGTTTTTTACCGAGACCATATCTTGCATCTCCCCAAGTCACAACATAAGTGGGGTTCAACTTTTCAAACTCGTTAAGATGAAATTTGTGTTTTTTAATTTGATTATGCCAATGGCCATTGAACACTGCAACATAATTATCACCATCCTTGTACATTCTTACTACGTATTTGGATAATAATAATTTGATGGCAGTATGAAATAAAAAGAAGGCTCCTAAATATATTCCTGCTTCTGTTATGTCACTGACTATCACAATATTATCACCGACCACTACAGGATCGTTCATAGTCAGCGGGTCAAATATAAATGCAGCATAATAAAGTGAGCCCAAAGCAACTGACACTGTTGAAAAGGTTAGATAAGATGATGTATATTTCAGTGCGCCTTCCATTGGCGCTTTATATATTAAATCCCAGCGACGTGACATCCCATCTCGTTGTCTATATCGATCCTCGACTTCTGAAAACCTCTGTGTCTGGTGTGATATTAGTCTTATGCCGCGGAAATTTAGAAAAGACTGATGTTGAAGCGATCTCACTATTCTAATCATGTACATATTGTAATCCAATTATGTTTCACCACGTAGTGCTTATATTCGCATTGGTTTCACTTTAAATCTAATTGGATAAATTTACAATCTTTGTAGTCCTAAATTTAATCCATTTTATTTAGATTTTTCGCGATTTATGTAATGCAAAAAAAACAATAACAATTTCTTTGAGGTTATAAATAAACATCGAACATTTGACAAATGACACTGACAGAAGGAACAGCTGACTTGTTTTTTTTTATATTTTTGTCATGTACGAAAGTACGATGTCCGGTGTGGTCCGTGTGGACTGTGGACCCAGCTATTTAGCATAAATCTTTCCTTTTCAAGCATTTCATAAGTTTTATTAGGTATGTTTTAGAGCTTGCGCGTATTATAAAGACTCTAGTCCCTACTTTTCATGTGTCAGTCTGTCTGTCTGTTACCTCTTCACGCCCAAAACTCTGAACCGATTTTGCTGAAATTTGGTATAGAAATACTTTGAGTCGCGGAAGAGGACATAGGAAACTTTTTATCCTGGAAAAAATGTACGGTTCCCGCGTAATAAATGAATTTTGGCGCAACGGAGTTGCGGGCATCATTTAAAATATTGGATAATCGATTGATAGCATTGGATTTTTAAGAGCTTGCGCTAGATCAGCGGTACCTTTTTTCATACGGGCGGTAACGAACCATAAACATGTTTTTATATTTTGTTTTTGTATGTATTTAGGGGTAAACAATAACGTTGTCCATCATTATCACTGATCTCTATAATATACAAGTACAATAGAGATCATTATCGATTCACCAGGGCCACTAATAAAGTCCCAGCGCTAGATATAAAAGTGTATTCATAATGTAGGTATCTATTTTTATTTTTATGGGAGCACAGACAAACATAATATTATATTAATCATAAAGATCAATTTTCAGTATCAACGCCTCGGCAATACATCCAGCTGCTGCGTAGCCTCTTTCCCAGCCAACGCAAGCTAGCAGCAAAAAGGGAAAGTAGTGCTGCAGTTTTTTTACTAAGGCGTTTTTACATTATGAGGTGCGATGTAAGATATCGTTCCGATAAATTACAATGCATGGTTTAAGAGAAATGCGTAGTCTTATGAAAAATGACAACGATAATATTATAATAATTTTATTGGTGCGAAAACATTCTCGAAAATTTTTGCACCACTTTATTAGTTATCGCTGTTGACTGTTGCATGGTGAAAATACTGTAATAGTAAGCATTTTGTTAGTTAATCACTATACTACCGTTTCGTTTCTTACTTCTTGGTTTCATAGTTTCATAATTGATCAGGATAATAAAATACATATTATTTTGTATTTTTATAAGGTTTACTAAAACAATTAAGTGTTTATGATACGTAAAAGTATAAGTACACTGTGTTTTCACTTTTCATACAACTCATGGAAAAAATACAACATATTAGAAGAGATCATATGCATCTAGATTCTAGAAGCATATAACTGTCTAAAAAGATAAAACAAACATTATAACGAATTAAAACCATCTCTTTTGAGACAAATCTGAAATATTTTTTTTATTTAATATTTAGATAATATACCTATTAGAAAATATACAACATAGTTACTTAAATAAAATACTTTTGCAAATAACATTAAAAATAAAAACTTTTTTGCGATCCAAATGTGATTAGTGATTACTTACTATGAAGTTTTAATGCTAATTACCCCGGCCTAAGCCTCTTACACAGATTTGAATTGGCACAATATTTGAATTATTCTATGTTTTACATAATATTGATTTATTTTATTTACGCGAATATTATTCACGTTTTTAAACACTTATACAATATGCTACTTTTGTGTACCCGACGTTACGTTTGCTTTCCAGCGTTAAGTAAAAAGCGTAAGGTATAATGTCTGATGGTTGTCATCGGTATAAGTGAGTTTTTTCTGCTACTGATATCGCGCTACCAGTGTTTCCACTATAATGATTTCGTTTCCCCACGCCTCAATTCAGATTTCCCCTTTTTTTTTCCCCTCAAAAATTATTTTGCTGTAGTTTTAAGTTTTGGCACTAGTATAATATTAACTAAATCGGCCCCACACACAATCCCACCACTGTATCTCCTGTGTCGGCAGGATCTACAGCGGTCTGCGGTATCCAACCACGAAAACCTTAAATCCATTAATTTGATCTCAGGGAGCCTGAGGTACACGCTAAAGCTTTCTTGAGACCGGCAATAAAATTAATCAGAAAAAATAGAAGTAGGAAAAATTCCAGTTTCCCGCAATTTCCCCTTTTATAGTCTTCCCCTTTTTCTTCCCCTCTGGACCCTAATTTCCCCTCAAAAGGGGGAGTTCCCCTCATTGTGGAAACACTGCGCGCTACGTTAAAACATCTTAAGTCTTTATCAATGGGGATGACCAACTTATACATATAGCCAATCAAATGTTACCAAAACAAAAAAAAACTGTCGCAAGAGAATCATAGTAATCGCGAAACCTAGCGGAATAATAAATAGGAATAATTTGGCAAAAATCATACCCATTGATATCGTTCTTCTTCTTCTTCTTATTTATGGCGCCGCGATATGCAGTATCGTATGACGTATCGTTTAGTGTGAAAACGCTTCTACATTTTTAGACTTTTTACTATTTATAAAATAAATGCATATTTTGTCATGTCAAAATCTTTTTTCGAATAGTAACATAATTATTATGCCTGAATCTGGCTTTACATTTTAGCGAAAACACTTTAAGTCAAGCAAAGTGCTATAAATAATATCTAATCTCATCATAAATACATTTATATTCCTAAATTCTAGCCAATAACTAATATTTGCAAACTTACATCTAAGGTTTGTTTACCGCTAATTTTTTACGGGCTCTACCTTGTTTTTCTTTTTTCACGTCGGATTTTGAAAACAAGTATTGCGTGAAGGAATCAACTTTCAAATCTTCACTGGGTTCTAAATTCAATTTCTTGTCTATCAAAATACCTCCTTTGTTTATGGTTTGTAATAGACTAGACTTGTTTATGTTCTTGAGTTTCATGTCAGTGACGTTGTCTGCTCTATGCTGCTGTACGGGCTGGTATTCGTTGGTTTTTCTGATGCTCTCGGGCAACATGTCCGATTTTAACTTGACGAGCGTCGTGTTCACGACCGAACAGTCGATCTGCATTAGTGTTACATGGTCTTTCATTAGGGAATCTGAAACAGATATTTTAACTTTTAATAATTTAAATGCACTTCTGTAAAGCTCAGGTTTTTCACCATAAAAAAATAATGTATAATTTATATATTTTAATATATTTTAATGCCTAGTCTATTGAATAAGAAACCAATCACTTTCATCTATAGTCTCTGCTTTATGTTAATTTTACACCATAAACAATATTTTGTTTTAAGGTGAGACCGCACTGACACGAAATGAGACCGCACTAATACTACGCTGCAGCGCCACGACGTGAAACTTGCACTTTCCATAGTACCGACATGTGTCGCGAAGCGTCCTTGACGCGTAGTGCGGCTTATCTCATACGATTTCATATGAAGAATATTTGGCCGTGACGTGTCGCATCGCGCCGTTGCAGCGTAGTTTCGCGTTAGTGTAATCTCGCCTTTACTCTTCATTAACAAAATTTACATCAACTTACCATTGCCCAATCTAGCTGGTAATATCAGCGCCATTTTTGGCGGCCTAGTTGTGTTATGTGAGACCGCTGGCAGCAACAAATGCTCTCCTTTGCCCACTCCGACCACATAAAAAGTATCATCCCTTCTATCAAGCGCTTGTAGGAGCGTATTCCACTCGGCAAATCGATCCATGTCTAGATCATCAATAGATTTTCTTATCGGCTTGTGATATAGACGGTCGTAGTAGTGTTCTCTTAGATCCATTTCTTTAGCGAACGAGCTACGCTTGAATCGGCGGATTTTTGTCTTCTCTCTAATACTCCTGGCGTTTTTGTTTGATGTGTCAAATACATTCCTAATTTTTAACTTTCTAAACGGTCTGTAGGAATCAAGTAGAGCATCTGAAAAGATAAATAGTTTTTATAAATAGGTGTTTTAGGGCGGCTTTTACCAAACCTTATTTAAAATAAGTTAAAACGCATTTAGTTAAATATGTTTTCATTTGTAAACACGCTTAATTTAAACTTGTTTAAGTTTGTCTTGCACCACGATGTTGAAGCTTGAAATTAACTAAACGCATTTTGAAGTGTTGCTGCATTATGTCTTGTGCGTTCCATTTCACGATTTGAGCAGTATCGTTACAAATAACGGTATTTCACGGTTGTTTGACGAAATTCGGTTTGTTTTTTTGCGTAAAACGAGTTTTCTATCAATGGGTCAGACGCGGCCCGCAGGTAGTATCCCTTAGTAGTCTGTGGCCGGCAGCCGCCCGCGCAAGGGTTTGTTTGAGATTTGAGATGTTTGTATTGTTGTACACAATATGTTGTTTTGTTTCACATACTTTAGGTTGTTGTACAGACTCGTGCAGGTGTTCTGTTAGTAGAGTAATCGACAAATAATAATTATGATTTATGAGTGATATAAAAAGTGGCCCTCGTAACTTTTCCGTTTTAAACAATAATCTAGATAGCAAAATCATCGTCGTCTTTTTGGCGAAATCTTCGAAAGAACTTTTTTTGCGTCAGGGTTTCAAACAAATTTGATCTTGCCTCAATAACCCTGCCGTCTCAAGTTATGTTCATATATCTAGTTGACAATAATTTCTTCGTCGTCGTCATCAATATCATCAAAAAGAAACTCAAATAAACTCATTAATATTCTTTTCACACATAAATTCTTTGAAAATTATTCTCGACCAAAAAATATCTAACCTCAAATTCAACTGTTAAATACGTTTAGCAGCTTAAACAGCGATATTTGGCTGTTTAAATTTGACAGATCAGTAATCATGTTTAACTTGTGGTGCAAGACAACTTGTGTAGTTAAACAGAATTTTGTGCTTAAATAAAATTTTAAACATGTTTAACCGCTTGGTAAGAGTCGCCCTTAAATTAAAACAGTTTTTGTTTAGCTAAAACGCTGTATATTAATAAAGAATATTACAAAATATTATGCCGTTGCTTGCATCTGCTCCGCTCCAAGCTCCAAATGGTAAAATATGAACTATGAAGGTTATGTTTGATGAGTAAAATTATAAATACCTTCAAGATTATCTTCATCTAAATAGTAATTCTTCCCTTTTGAAGAGCCAGTCCAGTTCAAAGTTTTTCCGTTACCAATCCACCGCTTTAGCTCACCAGCTATTCTTATACTCTCAGTTTGGTTTATATTCACATCATTAGTTTTATTTTGGCAGTTGACCCCATTGTAACTTTGATTCATAAACTCTCCGCTTTGGTCGTAATCTAAAAATACAATTAGGTTTTATATACTAACAAAGTTTAGCTGATATGATGTAATGTTATCAACACTTAAAATTAACGACACATTTGTGTACACGCACGCAACTAAATTCACGCTCGCACGTAAACATCAAAGTAGGATTTACGTTCTTTTTTCTATTCAATCTTTTGTATGTGTGTATGTGTGTTTCTTGTATATAAACATAATAATTAATTATTATGATACATACCAACAGACACATTATTTTCATTATCCTCAGACCAAAGAAGATGTCTTGACCCTACATGTGGTGTGTCTCCGGGCTCGACAAATGGTTTTGTAGACCAGCTGTAACACAAAAAGTTAAAAAATATATTATACCAATAGTTAACAGATATGAATAAGAAAGAGAGATATAATCATTATGACAATAAAAAAGAGAGATAATGACATAAAAAGTCGATAAATTGCCACTTTATCAATTAGGATATATGTTTCATTTTCTACCGACATTGGTCTAGCTGCCGCCGCTGCTTTGTTTTTTTTAATTCCTTTATTCAAAGGATTGCAATATACAGGAAAACATGACATAGTTTCCCATACAAAAACCTGAAAGGTTTATCGGTTTGGGAGTGACGTAATGGCGTTTTAATTTTTTTTTAATTTTTGTCGGTCGTGGTCGCTTGTCGCCCTGATCGGAACGTTAGGGTTGTCTTTGGAGACAGATGTTCCTTGTAAAACTTACCCAATGACATTCCAATTCATTGACACCATAAACACCATCGCAAAAATCACAGCAATATTCTTTTTAGGTACCAAAATTGAGGAATCAATTCGAGGTATCTGAAACAAGCAAGTAAATTAATAAGTCAGATTTTTCAATATTTTTTTTACAAAAAAATATATTTATTAGCTTAGAGCAGAGAAGAAAGACCACAGATAACAATGAAAAATTTATAGAAAATGGTTCTTACTTTTCTTTTGTGACCACTCGACTCAAGTTGATCTCTAAGCAGCTTATTTTCTAGCCTGAGTCTTCCAATCTCTTGGTGTGCTTCTAGTAACTGCTGTTCCAGTGCTGATACATACTCCTTCTTTTTTTGTCTGGACTGACAAGCTGATTCACTGTCAAAAAATGTAAAGACAGGTTTTTAAAAGTTCAGATAAAATTTTCTCTACCTTAAGCTGAACGCACATTTGTCAGCACCGTACGCACTGCATAGTGCATAGTACACGTAATAAAAAAATCTTATTATAAAAAGAATGGAAATTAGCAAAAGTATTACCGATTTTTGATCATCCTCTGCTGTTTCTTGAGTGCTTTAATCTCTGCATCTGTTAGCCTAGACAAATCTATCATAGGTACATTTGCTTCCTCCTTTATTACTGTTGCATTGACATCTAGGCTTGTCCTATGAACTTCTGGCTTTAAGTTTAGTACTATATTGTTCTTAGGTTTCGTTTAAAAAAAGAAATAAAAAATATAGTTACTAAACGATATTATATAAATATTTTCGTTATTCGTATCATAACCAATTTTATTAAGACTCCAATGATGTAAATTGTTCTGGTTTTTATGAACTACAAGTTTTAGTTTTAGAGTAAGACAAACTAACATGCACTATTTATGAGATTATATATTGCATTCACTAGTAGTATGTAGCACCCACAGACATAGATCAAGATCTTGATGATGATCTTGATCTATGTTTATGGTAACACCTTTAAAATTCTTACCTCAATCACATATGTATTTGGACTGAACTGGCTTTCTTTTTGAGGTAGCGGCGACAACGATATCGTGCCATTTTTTGTACTATCGGTGGGCACCACTATGGGTGATGGTTTGGCAACATTCACAGCTCTCTTCAGTATACAAGGTACCTTCCTCTCTATAGGAACTTGGCTAATCTCTCTTTTAAAAGAGTATTCATTTATGACGTTAAATGAGGCATTATTTACCGTATCTGCAATTAAATGGACATGAGTTTTTTATTTAAAATTCATTCTACACTTCAAGTAGTATCAATGGGGTACCTTAATAAACATTTCATATGCTGGATTAAAACATTATATTTTAAATCGACTGAAAATCGAAAAGTAAGAAGATATTAAGTTAGGATCCCTTTGTTTACAAGTACAATGTAAGTTTATGGATTGTTAGGAGATAAATGAGATAATTATAATAACTCACCCTTACTATTAACATTTGCATAATTGTCATGGACATAAGTATCCTTTTTCACAACCTGAAACAGAAAATAACAAGAAAAAAATACTAGAAATTTTATTGCTATAACTTTGGTAAATCTACCTTCATAATATCAAAAGAAAATAAATCATAATATCAATTTACCTGTATAATACCATTTTCAATAGCCATGACAGGTCCATGTTTTTTATTTTGCAAGGAATTTGGAATGACATGGTTTTGACAAGGTGCTGAAAATCATTACACATTTATATGTTGCATATAATTTCATTGAGGTGAAGTCCCTACAGGAACTATTATAATATTATGTTATTATATCTATGGAATATCTCTAAAATTTTTCTTTTTCAAAATCAGTCCAATGTGCAATGGCATTACAGACCAAAGACAGATACATTTTCAAAACTGTTTTATTACTATGGATATAATAATACGCCACAAACTAATAACAAAAATAGCTTTTTAAAGTATTTGTTACCTGTCTTATGAAGAAACAATTCAACATCCTCTGGCTTAAGTTCATTTGTGGGTTCACTATCTAAGGCCGCCCAGTCAATAGGCGATTGGGAGGTTTGCCTTTCAGTGGTCCGAACAGAGCTAAAAATAAAATACCTAAATGACACCCCCTAAAATAAAATGTTCTAAAAATATAGCTAAAATTCTTATCGATCATCAAGAAACTCATATTATATTTTAAGTTATTTTCCATTAGTTGTGGTTAACCACAAACACAATGTTTAATACCAATCATGACGATAATTAATTTTATTTTGACTATGTAACTAATCAATTTATTTAGGTGTAACTTACTTTTTGGAATCATCATCACTACTGGAGTCAGAATTGCCACTCTCATTGGACGAGGATTTTGTGCTTAAGCCTGGTGACAAAGATGGCACCAGCAGTGGCACGGCATCTGCTAAGATTTCACTTGGAGAAGCGTCTGCAGCATCCAGTAATGACCAGTTGTACTCTTGTGTTAACTGATCTAAGAGGTAATCTTCGTCTAAAATGAAATGATTAATTTACTAAGCGGTTTTGGAAAGTTGATGTAGTATAATCTTTTATGAGACTAAGTGATGGTCTTTTCCACACTGTAATATTATATTGACAAAGTTTTTGTGGTAATAATTTTTCCTGTAAGAATTTAAGCATAAAGAATTTTTCCTAAAAACATAAATAAACTCTCTTAACTGCAAACAAATATGAATGCACTATCATAACATAAGATTAAGATACAGTATTAATATTATGTAGTTTAGGAGTTGCTAAAATAACACAAAGTTTTACTTTCATAATATTATGTCAAGGTAATCCACCTTTCTGATTAATATTTAATTTATTGACAAAACTTATTTTAAGCTTTTATGTAATAGACGAGTTCAACATTGTATTGAGAAATTCGATTATGAAGTATCATGAAGAATTTACATATTATGAGGTCGAAACATGCTCGAAATTTTGTTATCCTCTTTATGAATAAAACCGAAAGTAATTTCAAGGTTTACGAGGCAAGATGTTGCTGCATAAGTTACAAAACCGGAAGGTTAACGACATTAATTGGTAGTGAATTCACAAGACATTACACTTTTGTTTTCATAACTCGCCGGAGTTTTAATGCGCGAAAAGGACGTGAACTATTTACCGTACAAATAATCCTTGTTCCCGCAAAAGATATCTGCATCCATTGGAAACGGTCTTAAAACTCAGCTTTGGCTTCTAAAATATGTTATCCGGGAGCACAATTTAGTAAAATTAAATAAAAACAGTAAACACCACTTCGTCCATTCTACGTTTCAATGTGAGTTTTTCTTCTTCGTCTTCTTTGATTTTTGCAAAAAATTACTAATTAAATATTTTGCATTGACAAATGCAATAAAATATTTTAGAGATATTTATATTTTATTTTCGGAAAAACGTGTATTATAACTTATAAGTTACTATAAGTAAAGTTCACTCTTCGTCTACACTTTTCTTTATCTACTTTTTATTTTTTACTTTCGCAAGTAAGTATTTCTGTAAAAAAGTTACATGTCATTATTGATTTGACAAATGACTTATGACAGTGACAATTGACTGTTTTCATTTATCTCCAATCTGTGTCTCCAATTTTATGAATTTATCTTAATTTACATAATTCTAATTACATTTTGTTAAGTTGCTGCTGTTTTGCACAATGCTGTACTCACAACCGCAAAGATGTGATAGATCAATCGCCGAAGTAGAATGTTGCCATTGAATCTTACTAGAGAATGCTTTCGGACTTTAGATGATTTATGTGCAATTCCAAGTGGTTTGAAGTCACCGGCAGCGACAATGTCCGGCCCCGATGAACAGGAAGACTTTATATTTCGTCCGCAACAGCATTTAGATGCCAAATGGCTAAATCCTGATTTGCAAGAAGTCCTACACGATCCCAAATCGCTTTGCGCCACATTCAACAGCCTGCTATTGGACAGAGAAATATATTTCGATGCTGGAAACGGTCTTGTAAACGGAGCCGGAATAACTGCTAAGCTGGGAGACAGTGGGAAATATTACTGTGGCCTTAGAGTAAGTAGATGCCTAAGTTCAACACTTGTGGGTAATTTGATATTTCTATATCTCTTTTACGTATATAATATTTCTGTAGATTTTGACTTGCACTTGCTGTGATGGTCTGTGCGGCCCACACTCGGGCTGTGCCTGTGCACCATGCTCTGCTCTATCAGCAGAGGAGGAGCTGCGAGTGGCTATCCAGTCCAAAATAGTTGCACCTCCACCATCTCTTCAAGTAATTGATGAAATTAAATGGAAGTTGGATCCAGGTAACTGTATACTTTGTTATGCACAGGTTTATTCCCTTGTTTAAGGATTGTGGGATTTCCTGGGAGCAGGAGTTATATTTTAATGTAAATATTCTTTAAAAAGTTTATTTTTCGAAGATGTCTGTTTTGTTTTCCACTTTGTCCATTGATTGAGATGCTCTATCATTTTTTTTAAAGACATGTCAGTCTAGTCAAGTACTTATGTACCTTTATTATTAAAGTGTATATTTAACTCTTCAACTCCCAAGTGGCCACATACCGCTGCAAGAACAATAGATTTCCAAAAATCCGCGATCAAATAATTAAATTGATTATAAATAAATGTTTTTTTTTTAATGTTTATTAAACAGGACCAGAATGTATACAAAGCCTGATTGACTCTTTGGTATGGGAACAAAGGATTCGTGCTATCAACACTGCTGTTAGTTGTCTATTTGTTTCACAAATTCGTAGATTGATAGTCATATGTCATAGACACCTTGTAGCTGTGATAAGGTAAGAACAAAGTGTTTTGGCTATGATCATTTAAAAAAAAGTTTAATATATTGTAATATAAATAACTGTATTTTAAAAAGATAAAACCGACTTCAAATTTGTACGTAATTGAGAATTAAAACTCCCTATCTCCAAAACTACTAAACCGATTTTGATGAAACTTGCACTGTTCCCTAAGTTGAACAATACCTAGTACAACAAAAAAAAAAAAGAATTACTGAAATCGGTCTTGTAGTTGACAAACATAAAAACATACATACATCATACATACATATACACTTTTGAAATTTGGTACATTTGTTCAGACACTGATAATTGTAGACTAACATATTATACAGAAACTGGGCAGTTCTGGAAATATTATTACAATACATGCACGTTGAATTGATAACCTCCTTTTTTTGAAGTCGGTTAAAAAAATAGCTCCTTTTTTAAATGTTTTATCTGTAATGGTGTTTTTGTATTTTAGAGATCAAAATCATTACAGAGATGGAAAGAAAGTGAAATTAGAAAAGAAGCCCGTACATGGAGCAAGTAACAGAGCTCTTAGTAGTGTTGTGAGCACACTGAAGAAGTCTGTGGAATTAAGCACTGATAGCCAAGAGGATATTGAGGAACATGCTGATGATGCTGAGGGGTAAGACTTTTTTAAAGTAATTTTCTTTAGTATTTCCTTTTGTTGACATAAAAAAAATATGAAACTAAAAAACATTTGTCTGTTATTTTTAAATTCTGGCAGCTCTCCTAGAGAAATGTTGTTTATATTGTAAATGTTGTATTTTTTGTCTTAAATATGTCATATAAATAATAAATAATATGCCATAATGCCAAATTATTTAGAAAAACTTTCAGAACTTGCCTGCATGATCAATGATCATCATCACCTATGCTTTTTAAAGTTATGTAATCTTTTTCTTTTTAATTTCAGTGCCATAGGACTAGCCCGTGTGGGAGCTAGGGCGGCGCTACGACTCGCCCTGTCCCTCGTCCGTCGAGCGTGGCGATGCGGTGAGGACGCTGACGTATGCTCCGCATTGCTACGTGACGCACTAGACGCGGTGCGCGCGTTGCCCGACGCGGCGTTATACGCGGGCACGGGACAGAGCAACGTACCGGCTTACCAGGCTCCCAGGTCGCAGAAGATATGGGCTGAAGTGGTGGACAGTGCTGCGAAGTTTCTACATCAAGTTGTTGCGGGGTATGTTGATTGAATATAATAGAGGTGTAGAAAATTGGCATAATGTATTAATGTTTATTTTTAGCTGAGACAGATTAGAAAACTGTAAGGCTTCGGCCAAACCTACGCGTCTAACGCGGGACGCGGGACGGGAGCGTCTGCAACCCGAAACTGGTGTGCACACCTGCGCGAAACCGTAGATTATCCCCGCTCTGTCGACGCGAACGTCCGAAAGCGTTGCAGATGCTCCCACTTCGCAGTCGCTTTGGTCGCTGTATTGTCATTACAGGCCACACCTTTAAAAGAGATCTGCGGGTACCAATTAGTTATTATAGAACACATTGCTTCACTATGAGGCGGTGCGTCGTCGCAGCGTTACATACGTGTACCTTTGCAGCTGTTGCGATGACGTGACGCAATAGGGCAATGTGGGACCTATCTCTAACCGCAAGTTTCAAATTCGAATACTGAATAACCCAGATTGAGCGTGTAACCTATGACATAGTTTATAGGTAGGCAATCTGGCATCAGTTAGCCCATCAATCTGAATTGACGCCAGATTGATGGCTAAAAAGTACACGAAGACAAAAAATGATCAGCCAATCAATCCGTGGGTTAGACGATCACTTTTGCGTCAATATTTACCAGATTGATGGATCAGATTGTTAAAAAACTGAATGTGTAAGCTCCGACTTTAACATGATCTTATGTTCACAGTGAAGTGGGCTGTAACGTGCCTCAAGGCGACTGGCGCACTTCTCTCTGTGTGTGGGTGGAGCTGTGCGCGCGCCGCGCCGAGCTCCCCGCCCTGCTGAAAGCCGCCGACGTGCTCGTTAATCTACCGCCTAAACAGAAACGACAGCCTGATAATAGGTTTGTTAAGACTTAAGACCTATTTCAATCTATAATAATAATGAGTTTATATAACGAGTGGATCTTTTTTATCAGTGAGTAAAACTAGTAAATTGGAAAGTACTTACATATAAGCTACTTTTAATTGTGGTAAAACGTACGGATTTTTATCAAGGAAATAGCAAATAACATGTAATACTATATTTGCCACAGAATAATTCTGGAAGAATGTACAGCACCACTGGGTCCGTTTCTCCGGCGAATGGCGAAAGTGTCGGCGCCCAGTCCGATCATCAACTCCGAACCCAACACAGAATCTAACCCCACTGAAATATTCCTCAAGTAAGTGCAACTTATTTGTGTTGTAAATGAAGGTGTTTGCAACTGCAAACACCTTCATTTACAAATAATTTCATTATAAAGGTTTTGATACTAATAATAATCATAAACATAATATAACTAAAAGACGCAACTGCGTCTTTTAGTTATATTATGTTTATGATTATTATTAGTATCAAAACCTTTGTAATGAAATTATAAATTATCTACATCACTACATAGTATAAAACAAAGTCGCTTTCTCTGTCCCTATGTCCCTTTGTATGCTTAAATCTTTGAAACTACGCAACGGATTTTGATGCGGTTTTTTTTAATAGATAGAGTGACTCAAGAGGAAGGTTTATATGTATAATAACATCCATTAAATAGTGGAGAAGTACTGTTATTTTTGAGGTTTCTAATTTGATGTCGTAAATAATTAAATTTTTTCCGCTTACATTGCAAACGCAGGCTGAACCCTACGAGTTATAACAAAATAATGTACTAAGTATTGTACACATTGAAAAGGTCTACAGAAAAGTCCGTGATGGTATATGTCTATCTCTTATGGATAACCCACAATAACTTTTTTTTGTCATTTACTTTTTACGACTAATAATGGCTAATTTTCGAAGCGATTTTAACCAATACAGCATTAATCCTTAACCAATTAAATACCTTAAATACATTGTTCATTTAATATAGATCTATATGGCCCTTTACACCGTATGATTTAAGTGAATATTTTCGAAGATATTGATTTAAAAATTGCGGGACGTAGCGTTTGCGGCGGTACCGGCCGGCCGCCCGGTGCAGCAAGAGCGTGCCTATAAATAGCGCGTCTGAGGCCGCGGTTTTCCCTATAGCACTTTGAATTTAGCAGCGATCGGACGCGTTTATTATAAAAACGTGCTTTTCAGCGCGACAACGTATCAGTAATTATAAGTAACTTACGATAAATAATTGTATGATAGTAGTTTTAAAATATAAATTATATTCTATTCTAAGGTTAATTTTTAAATCGCACTTATAGTAATTATAAGTACCTACATAAGGTGAGATAAGATTAGATTAAATAAAACCATAATTTATGGATTGCAATTTATCAAAACTACTGAATCGACTTTAATCACGTAGGCTATATATTTTATACCCGTGCGAAACCGGAGCGGGCCGCTATGTTTTTATATACAACGTTCACAGTTTTTCTGTAGTGTATTTAGTATCAGCATTGCACCCGTGCGAAGCCGGGGCGGGTCGCTAGTTAATGAAATAAAATGAATGAAGTGTAGTTATTAATTTTGTTGTAAATTTTCTTTCCCAAGATTTTTGTGACATATTTACATAGCATATAAATAACTCCTCAAGATCTACTGTCCTTGTCTTTCAAGAAACTTTTACAATGTGCCGAATAAAGACAAGTAGATTAGTAATATTCTGTGCGTAATTATTTTTGTGTAGTTGTCAAATCTAGTACTTAAATTTTGCTGTGATCTACACCGGTATCGTAAAACTAGCTAAAATTATTATTTCGATTCAGAGAGCTAACGATACCAAGTGGGGATGGTCTGATGAGCGTGCGGAAGGCAGGTATCGCTCTGCTCTGCCACTTGGACAGGCTCGGGGCTCCACTACTGCCGCCTCTCAAGGGATTTGTCACTGTAAGTAATAATGTTGACTCTAATATACCTATAGATCTAACTTTTGCTGTAATAATAATAATAATAGCTCCCACACCGGTTTCGGTGACGGTGGCCGGTTTCATTGAAACCAAGCCAGCTATGCAGGAGTATTTTTATAGTGCCCAAGTGTGTGCGCAGTACACAAGAGCACTCTCTATTCCTTTACTCTCATAACCCAGTGGGACGGCAGACCGACACGACCGGCGAGAGATCAGGCGCAGGACCAACTTTTTACATGCCCATCCGACGCATGGATCATCTTACTTGTCAGACAATCAGGTGATCAGCCTGCATTGTCCTAACCAAACTTGGAAATAACATGTTTCCAACGCGGGAATCGAACCCACGACCTCCGAGTCAAGAGCCGCGCTCTGTACCACTAGACCACGGAGGCGTTACTTTTGCTGTGTTAACATGGCAGTTACATATTATAATAATTAATAACATAATTGTAACTTTGTATATTTTGTGATCTATCCCAAGGCCGAATACGGTCAATTTAAATTGTTAAACTTACATGTATGCTATCCTTTTTATATCGCCAAGTAGTGATAGTTGCAGCATGTAAACTTTATATTATTGTGGCTAAGGGAATCACTATATTTTGAATTGGTTTTATTACTCAGTCGTTGACTCTGTTTATTCAAACGATTACTCAATTTATTCAAACGATTTGTATTTTTTTTCTCTCACACAGTGCACAGAATCAGCGCAGGAAGTAATCTGCATCGACTCTGGGCCGGTGCAGCTTGGCAGTTTGCGTATACAGCAGATTGCGTGCGCGGAGAAACTAGCGCTGTTACTGACGCAAGATGGCGCTGTCTACACCCTGCCTTATGATACTATGACGCCTCATCTTATACCCGGTAAGTTGGAGACGATAGTGTAAGATACGGGATACACCGTCAAAGTGGTCTGAAAAATGCAGGCGATGTCATCGCAAAGCTTTTGATTAAAGGTATATCGAGCGTAGAAAATTTACTTTTTTTGTGTAAATGTTGTCTTCCTTGACTACTTTACTTAGTGACGATGTCTGTTCAAACCCCAAAAAATTTTATGAGAATTAAGCATGCAGGAACAAAATTTGAAAATATACAATCTTTTAATTCAATAAATAAACTTATTTGACACAATAGGACGTTACAAAGTGCTTAGACATAGTATATTGAGTGTATCAACAGGAATACCTATTATGATTATTTTCAGGTTTAGAAAGTAAGACGATAACGCAAGTATCGTGTCACCCGCTCGGGCGTCACTATCTGTGTCGCGGTGCGTGCGGAGGGGCGTGGTCGTGGGGGGCGGGGGATGACGGACGCTTAGGACATGGCGACACCGCACCGCGCGACGCGCCGCAGCCGCTACACCATCTAGCGCACCATGATGTCGTGCGAGTCGCCGCCGGCGTGGCGTGCAGGTGAGAGAGATAGATATATGTGTGAGGGAGAGGTGATCAGACAGAGCAAGGCGTCACGGGACGCGGATATGCCTTGGTGGTGTCTACAGATTAGGTAAAAGAAGAACAACGTATGTTTTCATGTTAAAATTTTGATTTCAGATGTATAACGTAAATAGGAATTAGGAACTAAATAAATGTAACACTAAATGTGACACTAAATACTAACTGTGTTGCATTAATTATATCCCATGTTATTTTTCCAGTGCGGCCATCACGACTCGTGGCGCGCTGTATACATGGGGGCGCGGCGCTCACGGCAAGCTCGGTCACGGAACCATCGAGAACTGTCTCACGCCACAACCAGTGTCATTCAACGCACACAATATAGAACGAATAATTGACGTCGCTCTTGGTAAGTTAGCTTGAATTAAATAATGCTCTTAATGGTTTGTTAGTCTTATCTTTAAAAATGCAGTACTTTTACGGTTCCGTACCCAAAGGGTAAAAACGTGTGTGTGTGGCGTGGCGTACGTGCCGGTCGGTCGACGTTGCCATACGTATGTGAATTATAATTGCATAAGTGGATAAAAAATGCTATGCAATTGCTTTACCGCGACAGTCTCCGAGTCCAACCCGCAGCAGTATCTTGCGAGAGCAATGCGATAGCAATTATTGCGCAATAATTGCTCCAAAATCGCAATTTCGTATCACGTATCAGCCAAAACAATACGATTGCAATCGATCGCTTACATGACACCATTGTTTTTTATACCCAGCAATCAATCGCGCGATTATTGCTAGTGGATTGTTGATCGCTATTTTTACGTGATACCGTATTTAAAATGTAAAATCATGCTATATACCTACAGGTTGGGGTGAGGCACAAACACTGTGCTGCACGTGGGAGGGGGCGGTGCAAGTGTTCGGGGAGGGCGACGCGGGAACGCCCCGTGCTCTGGCGTCGCTCGCTACTATACGTGTCACGCGCGTTTACACCGGGGAACATTTTCATGCCGCGCTTACTGACAGGTGAGAGAGAGTTTGTGCGACAGAGATAAATGCGATATCTGAAATTTTTTATAATAGATCGGTACCGCTGGAAACGGGATTGCTGCGTGAGCTGCAAAATAATTAAATTGATTGATATATTTTTAGCGGCCAAGTGTACACGTGGGGCAAAGGGGACGGATACAGACTAGGTCATGGCACAACTGAAAGTATCAAGACTCCGAAATTAGTTGAAGCTCTCCAAGGTAACTACTTGACTATTTGATATTATAATAACAGTAATTGAAAATTGTTCTAAACAAAAAACAGTTCAAAAGAGGTTATACATGCTTCGTGACCGCACTTCAATTGAGTTATCTTTGACAGTGCTCACATTCATATTTTTTTTTTCTTTTTTATTGCATTTAGATATAAAAGTAGTGGAAGTCTCTCTGGGCGCGTCGCACGGGCTCGCGGTGTCGGCTGACGGGCTCGTGTACGCATGGGGGACGCACGAGCGTGCGCAGCTATCGCGCCCCGCCCCCCAACCGTTCAATGTCTTCAACCCGCCTTTCAAAGCTAATGGTAAACAATTTATTTATTCGTTTATGGCGAATGATAATCACTATCTAGTAATGTATTTTACACAGGGTGTTTTCCAGTCAGTTTTCAAACTTGTAACTGTAAATGTACCGTGTAATTTTGAATTTAATCAACACCCTACATGTTTTTTTATCTAGGTGTCGCTAGCGGACCAACTCAAATATTTGCTTGGAGTGAAGAGAATCCAAGAGACTTGCCTTCGTCCATGCCTTTTGTTATAGACTTGTCAGAAAGCACATTCAAGTTAGTATTATTTTTAATTACTTTAAGTAAATTGTAATTTAGTTTATTGTATTGTAGTTTCAATTATTTTGTATTAGTTTGTGTTCTTTTATGCATACATTTATGGATCTATTCTAAAGTTTATGACGAGAGATTCGTTTGCAGGTTTCTAGAAAGACTGCTCAGAATTGTAGTGGAACAGTGCAGTATGGCAAATGTTAAAGAAAACGAATGTATTGCGATATCCTGCCTGAATCTTTTAAGATTACAAGTAAGTAACCGCTACGACAACTTATGCTAATATACAAATTACGTGCTTCGCGTCCGGAGTAAAATCAAAATTATTACGATCTAATACATTATTTCTGTATAATTGTACAGCTGCAGTGAGGCTAACGCATTCAACTTTACAGGTTCACGCTTGGCAGTGCACGCAAGACTCAGGCGAGGTGGACGGGGCGTGGTGGGGTGGGGTTCACTCTGCGCTCGCGGCGCTCGCGGAAGGCCGTGCGGGCGCGTCCGCTGCTGCCGCCGCACGACGCGCGTTAGCTGCCGCGTGGCCGCTGCTGCTGCCGACACCGCATCTGCGCGCGTTGCATCTCATTGCGTTGTTGCCGCAAGGTATGACTTGAGACTGAGAGTATAGTAAAATCATTTTGGTTCTTCTATTATTTCAGCTAAGTAATAAGATGTAATAGTGTTTACTAGTAACATAATAGTATATTTATTATTTATGGTTATTATCTTTTCTGTCATTACTGTGAAAAACGTAGATTGCCGAACACAATTTTGAAATAGTTTGAACACACTGTCAGAAGGCTGATTGATCATGACCACAGCATGCGAGAGAATAGAAATATTGACAGAATTTAGACACTTTATGATTGGTTTTCTGATATGATAATCTCTCATAAGATAATTACTATGGTGTGTAACATGCCTTTTCTGTGTTACTAACAAATGTTTCACGTAGGATCGGCGCCGGCGAGTGCGGGCGCACGTTTCATGACGGAGTTGCTGGTGTGGTCGTTACTAGGCGGCGGCGGGCTACGGGACGCGCTCAACAACGCGCTTCGAGCGGACTCCGCAGATCCCTACAGCCATCTACAGCTGGACGAGTTAGTGCTATCTCACTCTATCATTATAATATCTTACTGTCATATCGAATTCTGAGTAAGTGCTATCTCACTCTATCATTGTGTCTCACTCTATCGTATCGAATTCTTGCGTCGGTGAGTAGGGCGTGGTTTATGACGTAGTTGCTTAGCGATTTGAGGGACGCGCTCAACAATGCGCTTCGAGTGGACTTCGCAGATTCCTACAACCATCTAAAGCTGGACGAGTAAGTGCTATCTCACTCTATCATTGTATCTTAGTCTATCAAATCGAACTCACGCGTCGGTGAGTAAAGGCGTGGTTTATGACGTAGTTGCTTAGCGATTTGAGGGACGCGCTCGACAATGCGCTGCGGTCGGACCCTTCAGATCTGTACAGCCACCTGCAGCTTGACGAGTTAGTGTTCTCACACTTTATAGTACCCTCCCGCTCTGTCATTTCGAACTCTTGTGCCAGTGAGTAGGGGCGTGGCTTATGACGTAACCGCTGATGGGTTGGACGCGCTTAATAATACCCTGCGAGCGGACATGATAGTGCACTTTCATGTCAAACTCTTGGGCCTTGGGCGAGTGGGGACGTGATTTACGATTGAGCTGCTGGGCAGTTTGCGGAATGCGCTTGCGAGCGGACGAGATAGTTCGCTGTCTCTCTCTATCACTCCTTCTTACTCTGTCATTTAGCACTCTTGCGAATTGACGGGATTTTTTGGCCATTTTATCGTTGTTATTGTCAATGCTAAGGTTGTCTGTTTGTTCACAGCGAGTACGATCAGATTGACATAGTAACCGGGCAGCGAGGTACTCCCACAACGACCATGTCCGACGACACTGAAGCTGTTCCAGGTAAGTTAGGAGTGACTTACAGCTAATATTGTCATGATTAACTAACGATGACTGAAGATAGAAGATTCTGCTATCTGTGAAAATTGTAATAAAATAGATGATGTCTGGCATGTTTTGATGGAATGTGTCAAGAATAAAAGTAAAAGAAATTTATTCATCAACCAATTTAATATAAATGTTTTCGATGTGGGATGGATTCTGAGTTGTTTACACATGCCTAGGTCTAGTGCAGCTTTGGCTATTTACAATTTATTATTGGAAGTTCATGAGTAAATTTCATTAAGGCGGATACGACGGGGTTGACATGTCTTATTGACAAAAACCCCCATTAAAAAATAGACAAAAAAAAAAACTAACGATGACTGATAATAATATGACAATATACAGGTTGTCACAAAACTAAGTCATAACACTTTAGGGTGTGTATACGTATAGGTGCCGTGTATAGAGCATAAAGTTAATATACCTAGCGGAAAAGAGCAACAATCTCGAGCTGTCAAACGAAACTGAAATTGGTTCTCATCTGTGTGTAAAATATGTGTACGTATACACCTACACAAGCATGATTGAACATGAATTCTATGAGATTAAATTGTCAACGTGCCGATACGTGCCGTCTGGACGTCAAAAAAAGAGTTCTGCTGTCATGTATTACACGTCTCTTTTTACCACGCAGTGTTACTTATAGTGACATCTCGCTTGCTCAGACCTTTGTTTCTCTATTCCGCTAGGTATATTAACTTTATTGTATAGAGTCACTGTAGTAGCAGCGTTGAAAGAGCATTTTTTTCACCTTTGTATGAGGAAATTCGTGAAGCTGGGGAGCTTGCCCACACAAATAACAAAAATAATATTGGTCTTTCAGCGCTGCTACTTTTACAATGAACTCACTACAAGGAACACATACACACCAGTTATATTACACTAAGGGCCTGTATCACCATCTTTTGATAAAGTGCCGAATAGGCTATTTACAACTTTTGTGACAGATTCTCCATACTTCATCTGTCAAGTTAAGTGGTGGATACTGGATAGTCTATTTGGCACTTATCAGGAAGTGGTGAAACAGGCAATTAGTTTTGTTACACCCTGTATACCCCGCTTAGAGTCAAAGCTGCTGATAAGTCACATAAAAAATACGAAAATAAACTGTCACTTTCAATTATTATTGTCATCTTACACTATGCAATTACTTTTTTAGCTACGTATCCTGAAGAGTATGAAATAAGCAATGCTGGACCCTCAGAAAACAGCGCTTCTGTTCCTTTGATGCATCTGGTATGTATTTACATATTTTGCTTTGTCCTGAAATTCAGTTATGCTGATGCTTACTTTTGTATCACTCTAAGTTAGAACTTAATATTAAGCTCTGTTAGATACGTTTGGAATGAAAATATTATATGTATTATATTTTAGGTAAAACATTTAATAAGCAACACAACGTCGCAAACTCAATTACACATCAACTCTATAATGAATGGCGACACAAGCAAGGCTGATGAGCTGAGAGGTCACGATACCGTCAGTCCCAGCTGCGATCTACTGATAAGATTTCAAAGGTAAATAATAAATATAACCTATTCCAAATTAATCCTTTTACAACCAATCCAAAAAGTGTCTGTTAAAATTAGCATTATAGACCGGTTGAGAAACACCTAGAAGTCTCACTTTACTCTTAAAAGCTTTTGTTTCAACATATAATACGTGTAATAGCAATATTTATTTAAATACATAATTATATTCGACTAGATGACGCCCGCAACTTAGTTGCGCCAAAATTTGTTTATCGCGTCGGAACCGTACATTTTTCCAGGATAAAAACTATCCTATATCCTTTCCCGGGACTCAAGGTATATATAAATTGGTTCAGCAGTTTAAGCATGAAGAGGTAACAGACAGACAGACAGCTGACACACTTTTGCATTAAAAAAATTGTATGGATATATAAGAACTTTAGACTCATGATAACAACCTCTTTTCTAGACTGCTATTCACGGAGGCAATGTGGTGTCGCGGCGGTCGCAACACGCGCGGCGGCGTGCGCTCGCTCATCACGCAATACGTCACGCTATTGTCTGAGCACGCGCACGCCACGCTCGCGTGCTTCGTACGCGCCGTGTTCCGAGCGGACAACGCTCAGCTTGTCTCACTATGTGACGTAATCACTCAGGATATCATCGGTGAGCAATTTTAAAATACCATGATGAAATTTAAAAGATGGATACTATAGTCCGTTCGTGTTAAGAAAATAGTGAGTCATAGTTATAATGAAGTGTATCAAAAGCTATTCAATAGATACAATCATAAGGCCGCGTTTCCACTGACGCGGAGCGGAGCGGAGAGGAGCTTGGCGGTGCCCGAATTGACCAATCGTGCTTTTCCAACGGAATGACAGCGAAGCGGAGCGAAGATTTCGAGCATGGTGATTGGTCAATTCGGCACAGCTAAGCTCCTCTCCGCTACGCTCCGCGTCGGTGGAAACGCGGCCTAAATGTGTGATATTAGATTTTTGTAAAATGTTTATATTTAAACGTCCTAATCGAACTTTTATTCATATATAACAATGTTAAGTTTATCAAAGTAAGTTTTTTCTTCTCATTAGGGCGTGTAATAAGCGAGCTATGCGTGTGGATATGCGCGTGTGGCGCTCGCAGCGGCCTCGTTTTAGGCGAATGCGGCGCATCGGCGCTTCGGCTGTTACGGGCGTGCGACGACGCGGCGCGCTCGCTGCCCGCTGCCGCCAAGTTGGACGCGGACTTGCTCGGCTGGCCTGGCCTAGTATCGCGTAGACACCAACTCAACTCGACCATTGTTAGAAAGTGAGCATTGTTTAGTTCTGCACAAAATGCTAGGTACTAAACATCAACTAAAAAAAATATCAGAAATTCCGCTTCCAATACGCATACAGGATAAGGTTATTGAGCGAGTAAGTGAGGTGCGTAATTTGGGAGTCCTAATGGACGAACAGCTCAAGTTCGAAAAACATATAATTAATGTAGTGAGCCGCTGCTTCTACCGTTTAAAGGTTCTATACAAAATAAGAAACTTAGTCTCTGAAAAGCTGCGTAGCACACTCTGCGAGTCCTTAGTTCTTTCAAACCTAAACTATGCGGATGCGGTCGTGGGTCCCTGTCTACTTTCACGGTCTAAAAAACTTGTACAAAAAGTGCAAAACGCATGTGCGAGATTTTGCTGCAACATACCACCACGGACACACGTCACGCCGTACATAAATAATCTACGCTGGCTTAAGATGGACGGGCGCAGGCAGGTACATTTTGCTACTCTCTTATTCGGGGTGGTTAAATTTAAAATTCCGTCCTACCTCTACAACAAGCTACAGTGGGCTAGTGAAAATGAGCTGACTGTCACCACTAGAGGCTCGTCCTTCCTGCTGGTTACGCCGCTTCACCGTACATCCGGCTTCAGGGGTAGTTTCAGATATCTCGCCAGCAAAATCTGGAACAATCTTTTACCACCTCTTCGTGCTCTGCGAACAATAAATTCCTTTAAATCACAACTTAAGTCACACCTACTAAGTAAGCAAATTGACAATTCATAAATATTCGTCGACGACAAAATCAATACACTGCCTATGGAAATATTTAATCATATTAATATTAGCTCATTGACTTTTATACAACTTGTATATAAATTGCATTCTAATTTACTACTTAACATTATATATTTTATAAATTCTATTTAATTTAACTTATCTATTATTATTTTATATACGGCGTGTCCTAATTAAAATTGCTACGAGAATCGATTCCAAAGATTATTATAATATAATTAATACCTATAGCATTAATAATTAACACTATTTTAAGCGAACAGTTTTCTTACCCTTCGTTTTGCAAGCCGAAGCGGGGTGGTATTTTTTATTGGTTCGCTGGATATCACGACCCCATAATTATTTATTATCTTCTGGTCCAGTAAACGCGCCGTGCATCCAAAGTACAGCGTTCACTCGTCATCTTATACTCTAAAAAATATTTATCTATTTATATATGCATATTATATTATTATACTACAACTGCTACAACGTAAACTTATGTTACACAAAAAATTGTAATCTATTATAACTTATAACTCATAATATTATTGTATTGATCCCTCACTTACCATATCGTCGAAGCCGCAACGTTGCTAAGCTTGTTACGTGCACGGTTAACTTATAAATAATTAATAATAATTAAATAACAAAATATAACAGGTGTATGGACTGCCTCGGTCAGGCTTCGTTTACGGTATGCTGCGCGCGCGTCGCCCTTAACGCCCTTATCTCGTCGGTATAAATTATATAGGTCAGCCGTCCGCGTCAGCCAGGCGCCACTTGTTTTGTTCTAAGATGTAACGTCATATTGCAGAATATCGGATGAGAGGGAATTCTAATATTAATATACATATAATAATATTTTATTTTATACACTATAAAAGCATTTTTTTTTTCTAATTAATTTGCCTATAATTATTTATGTCTATATTATTATAATATTATGTATTTATTACACATAATTTTTTAGCTTATCTATTTATCTATTTTTCATATAAGTATCCATAAGGTTTGTATGTAACACATTTATTGTTCACGTTGTGCTGACGCCAGTGTGCATCTGTCAAGCGATTGACAACATTAGGCCTCACAGAACACCAGGGATCGCGGTGTAGGTACTATACTGTGATCATCACCTGAGTGGGGACCTTTTCGGTGGAATTCGCATTACACTGCATTGTAGTTTGTAATTTGTACCCAAATAGACACCGATCTATAAAACATGTCCATCTGTGTATCAATCCTAATATGTTTTTTTTAATGTTATTTTTTGTTTCTTATATGCTTATTGTCTTTTATGTGTTTTTTAAATGTTTATTGTAATGTGGTGTAATGTGTATGTATACCGAATAAATGATTTATTATTATTATTATTATATTATTATTATTATTAAATCTACAGCACATTTTCTTTTATTAATAGGTTAATAGTCTTATGTAACATTTTATGACATATTAAAACTGCAGATGGTTTGAATGTTCCTTCTGTATTTAGAGAATTGGCTTCTTGCTGTAAAACTATGCAATAGTAGAGCGTGTTTTCCTTTAAAAATTTTTATTTTTCCCAACACAATACGTTATATTTTACCCTAAAATACTGTCAATGAAATGTCGAGAATTTTGAATTCGTAACGAGCGTTCTATTGTAATGGGGCGTTGTAAATATTTCGTCACGCTATATTTATTTTAGGTACGATCTCAAAAATCATACCAAAGAAGGCGGTTCCTGGATCGTGGTAGCCGGCTACGTATACGATGTGCACAATTTCGATTGCGACAACGCGAGTACTGTGGAGCTCGTACGCAAACTGCGCGGGTGTGACGCCACTGCTGCGCTCAGCGTGGAACCTCATGCTGCGTATTTGTCGCGTATTACCGAGAAATGCGTCGGCATGTATACGAACCAGATATACTCACATAAGTGTCAGGTATGTTGGCAGCAATGATACCTTCATTGCGTACTTTTTTTACTTTATTTCGTACACTAAGTGGTGGCTTTTAGTTTTGTAATATAGTGACAGATCGAAATTATTGGAGAATCTACGTTTATTCAAAGACTTCTATTTAAACTGAGGTAGACGTGGTGTGCCCTACGAAATGTCATTTGAAAAGCAATCCTAAAACAATACACTCAAAACATACACACACACAAACTACAAGTATCTACGTAGTCAAGTGCGAGATGACAATATTATTTTGTAACAAGAGTGACAAGGATTGCCTATGGTATTCGGTCAACACTCAACTCATACCGAACGCAAGCGTAGCAACCCGAAAGCAGGTAAACAAACGCCCGCAAGTACTGACTGCAAAAAAGTCTATTACAAATTAAAAAAATTTTTTCGTTTTTATAATGTTTTTAATAATAATATTAATTAAACTTAAACTACAACTTACAATTAACTGGTATTTATTTCTAAATGAATTTCCAAATACCTGGAATTTCAATCATGACTGTAGTAAACTTAAAATATAAACTTAAAATATAAATGTAATACAGTACAATCGTTTATTACTACAGAATCCACAAAATATAAGTTAGAAATGGTTAGGAGACATACAATTCTCGCAAGCTCCAAGTCTCATATCTCCAACAGCCCGGTTGCCTAGCAACCGTCACCCTCGTGTTTAGCCTCCTTGCTATATAAATAAATTTTTCTATAGAATAAAGTGTATTGTATTGTTGCTTCTTTAGTTACCCTCGAACAATATTAACTTTGTGAGCTTCTGGCGTTTGCTAGTATTATTTTTTATTCTTTTCTTCTTTTCTTTTAACAATTTCATGTCTGCCATCAATTTTCTTTTTTGCATCGTTGTCTTTCGAAGTTTATTTTTTAAAAAGTGTTTTCTAGGTGAGTCAAATATTGAATTTAAATCTGAAATGTCAACTTCTCTTTCAGGACTTGACGCTCCTTGTTCGCAAAATGGTGCAGAATTTTGCACCACCTGAAATTCAATAAATAAGGTGTATAAGTCCTTACAAGGGCATTTCGATATTCATACATGGCATTTTGCCCAAGATGGCATTTTGCCCTTTGATTACTATAATTAAGGCCGTCACAGACCTAGCTATAATATATATTAATATACCGTACTAAACACACTGAGACCAGAAATATATATCATAGCTGAGTGTGTGGTCACGCGAAAATTGTATAGAAAATATATATTAATATGCCTAGCTATAAATATATTAATATATATTATAGCTAGGTCTGTGACGGCCTTTAGTATCTGAAAATAAAATAAAAATTGTTTTAAAAATTTGCTTGCTAACCGTACACACGTTCAGACCTTGCGTAGAATTGAGTTTGAGGCTTCCTAGTTTTAAGAAATAAATACATAGTAATGACTGAAAATTATTAAAAACTAAAATTATTTAGTTGTCCATACTTACGGTAAAATCAACATGTATCACGTATTGATACTTTAAACACGTTCAGAGACAATAATACAGCCCCTATTACACTTAAAATGTCATTTTTTCGTGGTTTCGCATATGACCGTCGCGTACAGCGCGCCAGTGAACACTGACTGCAATGGTGTGAATTAGCTCCATTGGAACGGCGGAACATTTGGTGCGTATGGCCCGTCTACCTCAGTTTAAATAGAAGTCTTTGCGTTTATTATGGAATAAAAATTCTTGTGTTTATACATTTTGACGACCTCTGTGGCTCAGTGGATAGCACGTTGGTAGCTTAAGCCGGAGGTCGCGGGTTCGAATCCCGCCGACGGAACAAAAGTTTTCAAAGTTCCTGGGTCATGGATGTGTATTAAATATATTTATCATATAATAAAAATCTTAAATATATGTATAGTATAAAAGTATTAAATATGTTTCCGTTGTCTGGTACCTGTAACACAAGTCCTTCAGGTACTTAGCATGGGGCCAGACTGACGTGGTGTGAAGCGTCCATAGATATTATTATTATTATTATTATTATTATTATACAACTAGCCTAAAAATATACTTATTTCTCAGGAAAGCACGGCTAGCCTCAGAGCTCATCACATTCTGTCGTCGTGTGCGTTTAACTTGGCTCTCGGTCTAACTCAGTGCGGTCTGCGACTGTCGCGCTCGATACCGGTACAGCAAGTGGAAAGAGAGGCGGCGCCGTACGCTACTGCTATATTCCTTAGAGGCGGTCTGCAGGTAAGTTATTTTTGTTATAAAATGTTCAAACTTTATAATATGATATTATGTCCTATTCTAATTATCAATTTTTAGGGTTCCGTAGTCAACAAGGAACCCTTATAGTTTCGGTCTGTCTGTCCGTCTGTCCGTCTGTCCGTCTGTCTGTCTGTCCGCGGTTTTGCTCAGAGACTATAGGACCTACAAAGCTGTAATTTGGCATGAATACACATATTAATAACGCCAACAAAATGGTACATAAAATATTTAATTTTTTTTTTTATGGTACCTCCCCTACACATCAAGCGGGGTTGAATTTTTTTTTCGCGCCCACCCCATCGTGTGGGGTGTCGTTGGATAGGTTTTTTAAAAATATTATGAGTATTCATAGATCATTTTCCGATTTAGGGATCCATTCGTGAAATATTAAGTTTTAAAGTGGAAAAAATCGTTAGAGTCCAGTGTCCTCCCCTTCTACCACGGTTACGGTTGCTTCTGGAAATGTGAAAAAATTCACGGGAGTAGGAAATATGCTGAATTTAAAAGGAAAACTATCACGGCTAAGAAGACTTCATAAGTTATTAAGTAATAGTCGATCAACTAAAAAAATGTATTCGGCGAAGTATAAAGGAACTTTTCGTTCAAATTCCTTTAAAAGTAACTGAGATGATGTTGTTAGTAGTGTAAAACATGTTATAAATGTACATTCATTGACCATGCAAAATTTTTCAAAAACTAGCGGTACTACGGAACCCTATATTGCGCGTGGCCCGACACGCACTTGGCCGGTTTTATTATATTATTATATGGCAATTTCAAAATAAACATACTATAAATAAAAATAATACTATGATACAGAAGTAAGCAATACAGAAATTGTTACGGTGCTAATGGAATTAAAATATTGTAATAATATTATGCAGCGGTATGCAAACACTTCAAATTGTTTATTGAAATGCTGAATGTGTATTTATTTAAACAGACATCGCACCCAACAAACCCATTCGAGGAGGAAAAAGCGGAAGCCCGGAGCGGTTCCTCAACCGGCGGCAACAGTCCGGCTTGCGACGCGCCGCTTACGCACACGTCCAGCGTACGGCCCGCACGAACGCCGCGACTCAACGTCCCAGTTACGGTCACGCCCATGCGGGCTGATGCGCTACTGTTTGCGCTCGCTGAACCGAAGTTACATGTAAGATTTTAATTAACTGTAAAATATTTTATTATTTATTTATGAGAAAAGATGCATTGCAAATTCGAGTTATTGGAAGTGTTATCATCATAATTTTAATTTCTAGTTGTTAGACATAATAAATTTCGGAACCATAGTGCCTACCACCTGTTCGGAAAATAACCTGGCGAGAAGAACTTGCGTGAGAAACTGTGGTCACAAATAATAGTGATGTAAAATATAATTTAGTTTTTGATAGGAAAATTAATGTTAAAACAAAAAAAAAACCGTTTTTTGCCAATAACCACGTTAAAAACATACCGCTGACTCCTTGAGTATCCCACTGTCAGTGTTGTTTAACCGTAGCCTCAAAGAAGGTACTGTGCCTCGGGTATGGAAGACCGCTAACATCACACCTGTATTTAAAGCTGGCAATAAAAATCAAATTAATAATTACCGGCCAATTTCATTGCTGTCAGCCTTGTCTAAGGTCTTGGAGAGGTTGGTACATGATGCGATTTATCCTTCATTGCATAGTATGCTGATTCCCGAGCAACATGGATTTGTTCGAAATCGCTCCACAGTAAGTAATCTAGTCTTGTACTCAAATTTTTTATTTGAATGCATGGATAACAAACTACAGGTTGACTCAATTTATACCGACTTCTGTAAGGCCTTTGACAAGGTTGACCATAAGATGCTTTTGAAAAAGTTAGAATATAATGGTATCCGTGGTAATTTACTTCGCTGGTTTGTGTCCTATGTTACAAACAGGACCCAAAAGGTAGTGGTTCAGGGGTTTTCTTCGGATGCGATCACTGTCACATCGGGCGTGCCGCAGGGCTCCATATTAGGACCTTTGCTTTTTGTCCTATTCATTAACGACATAAAAAATGTTTTTTAAACAGTATTTTCCTCCTTTATGCTGACGACTTAAAAATATTTAGAATAATAAGATCGCTAGAAGATAGTGTAAAATTGCAAGAGGATCTGGATAGGTTATCTGAATATTGCATAGCTAACAAGCTACATTTAAGTCTGGCTAAGTGTAAATCAATCTCATTTACAAAAAAAAGTAATGTTATAAATTTCTCATACTCTCTTTGTGGTTCCGCTTTAGAAAAAGTCTCGTTGATTAGAGATCTTGGTATTAATTTTGACTCTAAACTACACTTCGATACTCATGTAGCCCATATCACTGCCAAGGCTTTTAAACTTTCTGGTTTCGTGAGACGCACTTGCACTTTGTTCAAGAAACCCGCTACTTTGTTGATGTTATATAAGACGCTCATCCGATCGCAACTAGAATACGCCACATGCATTTGGAGTCCAATCTATGAGAAATATAATGATCAAATAGAATCAGTGCAACGTAAATATTTAAAATATTTAAATTATAAAATAGAGCGAAAGCGATTACCGTACAACACACTTTTGGAAAAATTCTCTCTTCAAACTCTTAAACAGAGAAGAATATACTTTGATCAAATGTTTCTCTACAAGATCTGTCACAATCTAGTTGATTGTAATAATTTGATAAATCAAATTTACCTTCGCATACCTAGCCGCTCACAACGAATCCGTGATAATTACACTCATAAGCTGTTTGCTCCCACACCGAGCAGAACGAATGCTGGTGATAGGGCGCCATTAAAGCGAATCATGAAAGGCTATAATGATAATTTCACGGACATCGATATATTTGCATTATCTTTTTATCAATTCAGAAAACGGTTGTTTGAAAAGATTAATTAAATTCTAGCAAAAATAGTTGATAAGTACACAAATTTATAAATTTTAAGTTAAGTATTATATTGCTGTCGATGCTCTCAGCTATCTCTGTTACGTTTAAGATGTTACCGGTTTGCCAATCTGCTTTGTAATCAATATTATTGTTTATTCATAAAATATTATGTTGTGGATAATGGTGTTGGTTGCGTAAGTACCTCAATGTTATTGTTTACATAAGTGTTAGAATTAAGCTTGTACGCAATTGTTTGTTATCCCAAATAAAATAAAATAAAATAAATAAAAATAAAAATAAAGAATGTTAGTTTGACCGGTTAACAAAGGCTATATAATTTTGGTAGTTCGGTAAAAGTTTCTAATGCCCGTTTTCACCAACAGCACCTAAAATTTAGGTGTCCCTTAAGCCAATTTAAGGGGCACCTAACGCAAGTTTTGTTTTCACCGACGTTTAAGTGACACCTAAACCATTAGGGGACCCTTATAATTTAGGGGTTGAATTGACGACCCCGTAAAGCTTAGGTGACGCATTATTTTAGGTTATTTTGTGAATCATCCTTTGCGCCAAACAGTGAAATAAGATAAAAATGGATATTGATCAAGATTTGTTTGAAGATTTAGAAGCCATTGAAGATATAGAATTATTAAGTAACCGAAATTTATTTAGACGGCCTCGTATTTACCGTAATAGATCAAAAGATTTTGAAAAATATGATGAAAAAGACTTTTTCATAAGATACAGGTTGTCAAAAAAGAGTGTTATATTTATATTGCAAAAGATTGAACATTTATTAGAATTCCACAATGACAGGTAAGTACCTACCTATTCAATAAAGTGAATCTGATACTTAACATAACATGATGTGCGTACCACCGTCCACCACCACCACCACCTATTTACATTTACCTGTACTTGCAAAATTTTCTATTTAAATACTAACTTATCTTTGTTTTTGCCATTATTTCAGAAATAAATCTGTGGCTCCGATCAATCAACTGTTGTGTGCCCTAAGATTTTATGCGACAGGCAATCAATTACTATCTATAGCAGATCTAAACGGCATCAGTATTTCTACTTGCAGTCGAATTATAAAGAGAGTGTCCAATGCCATTGTAGGTCTGCGAAGCGAATTTATACAATTCCCAGACACAGAAGAAGAACAACAAATAGTTAAAGAAGAATTTTATAGAATAGCTCGATTTCCGAATGTTTTAGGATGTATAGACTGTACACATATAAAAATTCAATCGCCAGGTGGGTGTTTTCTTTTCTATTTCGTGTCCTATTTAATCATATGAACTAGATTTTTTTTATCTATTTGTGCTTAATTGTAGGAGGAGATGATGCCGAACTATTCCGAAATAGAAAAGGCTATATGTCCATTAATATGCAAACAATAAGTACTGCAAAATTATTGATGACTGATGTGGTGGCACGCTGGCCTGGATCAACACATGATGCTACCATATACCAAAGTAGTCGGAGATATTCAAAGTTTGAAGTAGGTGACTACAGAGGAAATTATTTGTTAGGAGACAGTGGATATCCATTAAAGGTAAAATAAAACCATGACTTTTTGTAAATAATAGTAAAATTTTAATCGTTACTTTTTTCATTTTGCACTCCTCCAAATAAATTGTTTAAAGAGAAACCTCCACCTGAAACAAATAAAGGTTTTATTAAGGTAATTTATTATAACTGATATACTGACATTTATATATTTTACAGAGCCATCTTTTGACTCCTTATCTAAATCCTGTTACACGTGGTCAACAAAAGTATAATGATGCTCACATTAAAACAAGAAATGTAGTCGAACGGCAATATGGAGTCCTGAAAAGAAGATTTCCAGTGCTAGCAGTGGGTATCAGACTACAATTGGAAACAGCTATCCGTGTTATGCTGGCATGTTGTGTTTTACATAACATTTGTATAATTCGAAAAGAAGGTGATCCAATAAATGACGGCTCTATACCAAATTTAGAACGTCTAATTAATGATGATCAAATTGCCCGTCCACCGATTGCCATTAATGATCCTGTCTATGGCTTTCAAAGAAGTCAGATGACTCAATACTTTGATGCTCTCTAACTGTGTAATTATAATATATTTTATAACAATAAAAATAATCATTTACCTCTAATTTGTTCCAAAATCGCAGTTTTAATTTCCACCTCCCTTGTTGCTGCTTCTATTTGTAATTGGTACAATTTTTTCTTAAATTCTAATTCCTCCCTTAGTAATTGTTCCTTAAGGTCCTCCACAGTTTCCCTTTTCTTATACACATTTTGAATGCTATGGGAAACTGTAGCAGTTGCCTCAGTACGTTCATTATTATTTGGTATCTGAGGCCGCCTTCGTGACCACAGTGGAGTTCTATTTATTAATATCTGCTTTTCTTGGGCACCCTAGGAAATAAAATAAAATATATCAATAAGCCACAAGGTTTCCGGCCGAGTAGAATAGCATAATTCCAAATCTTATTGTGGATGTTGTAAAAGGCGAGTAACGGAGTACCTAATCAAAGCTTATTCACCTGACCTTTCCAACCCGTTGATGGACGGGTGGAGGGAGAATGTAGGCCAAGTATTACTCTGGTAGTATAGAGAGGGTTGGGCTCCAGCAGTGGTGATGATAAAAATCAATATTATTTTGTTTGTAGAGTAGAGTGGCCAATGTACTATAACTCTTTGGATGCAGTGATGCCACGGGCAAAAGCTAGTAATAAGTTATTTACTACAACAGAACTAATTATTTACAAAATGTGTATTATACAAAGTTTATATCTACTTACATCACCCTTAGGTTCTACAGTTAAGTTTTCATCAATATTGATGATGCCCTCTATAATATTCGGCTGGGTCTTACAAAAAGTTTCTTCTTGTGTCTGCAAAAAAAAATATTTATTTGTTAAGGTTATAAAATTAAGAGTATTTCGTTATCATCTGTTTAAGAGTTATTTCGAAGAACGCAAATTAATATACCTCAGGGAATTTTGGTTCGACAATTGTTTGCACTTTTAGTACTTCGACTGCAGGTTCCAAATGCTCATTTTGGGTGCAAATGATTTTAGCAAGTGTCTGTTCTTGTCCAGATTCAGCATCACAGTCTGGAACTCCCAACACACCTGTGCACCCTCGCCCAAGTATACCACAAACCTGTTCCAGTACAGGGTCAATTTTTAAAATTAATGGGCCACCCCCTGTTTGACTAGTACTGTTTTTTATTTGAGCATAATATTTTTTGCTCTCGCTTTTTAACTTCTCCCACATTTTCATCAATGATTCCTTGTTTCTAAAACAAACAGAAATTTATACATTTCAGTTTTATTATATCTGGATTTTTAGGTTAGAAATTTAGAATGGTAATTATATACTGTTTACTTCTATCAAATAATAAATAGGTACATATTAAGGAATGTTTATAACTCATACCTGTATGTGCTTGAACTTGAATTAAAAGAGTTTGTAATGCTTATCCACGCACTATTCTTCGCTTCATTCGTGGTCCCATCTGTTTTTTTATTTAATATGGTTTCTTTATGTTGTAGTAATAATTTAATTAACTTGTCTTTGTCTTCCAGTGAAAAGTTTTGACCGCGTTTCCTCTTTTCTGCCATTATTACTTTATAATATTATATATTGTAGGTAAACAAACGAAATCTTAAAATCAACACGCAATTCGCAAATGAAATGTTGGAAATGTTAGCTGTCAGCTGTCAAGTGTCATTCGCGTGTCATTATAATATACTTTTTAGGCAAGGGCTTTCGCAACACAGCCAAGAAAAGTTGTAACTTTTGTAGTTAACATAATATTCACAAGGTTGAGACCCTATTCTTGCGATGTCAACGGAACTGATAAAGATAAATAATTGTTTTATGCTATATATTTTGGCAAATATCAATAAAATCGTCAACTCGAATAATTCATCGATTAACATTTGCATCGACCACTGCACTAAACGTCACCTAACTAGGGGATTCTTACTTAGGTAGCCCTTAGGTTGGTGAAACGGAATGCAAGGTAGGGGATGATTTGAAGGGTCCCTTAAATTAAGGGATCCTTACTTAGGTAACCGTTTAGGTGATGTTGGTGAAAACGGGCATAACTATATTAAGGCTATAATATGATTTTCGTGGTTCGGTTATAGCTCATAATAATTGAATATTCGTAGGATCCGTTAGCGCTGCATCTATGGTGGGCGTGCGAGCGTCGCGAGGGTTGCGCCCCCCACTTCCCCCCCGAACACCCGTTAGAGGAGCTCCGGAGAGCCCTGCTAGCTGTCCTGCTCTATCACGCCGGACTGAAAGAGCATGCGCTAGCGACTGCTACTGCTGGTAATTCGTTATATCATTTTGTTATCTGTTTTTAAACTTTTATGCCAGACTAATTTTAGTATATTTTATATTATTAATTGATTTATTTTCAATTGGTTGAGCTTATCATGAATGTTAGTCGCGAAAAATGACAATATAGGCAATTTAAATGATTCGAAAGATTTTATTTATTGGCGGATGGATGAATGGGCATTATTAGTCGTGTATTTGACATATTACATAATCCCACAAAATTACGTGGGTTTCGGCATTTGCCTGTATTCATATATAATCAATATTGAAAACAAACATTTTGTTTATCATGCAATATAATATTCTTCATAGAAATGGAGAAAGGAGAGGTGAAACTGTCACCGGCGATGTCTGAAATAGTGAAGGCGGTGCAACAGAGCAAGTGGACTCTCATGAGGACAAGACAACAAATGTCGCGCGGTTATAAAGAGGTAGTTACTTGTATTTATTGAACTTTAATCAAAATATGATTGAAATCACACTAGTCACTAGATCTACTACTACCGACGATTATTTAGCCAAATATTTAGCCATAACGTTCTGTTATACCCTTTCCATGTTAGCCTTTTCCCTTACCTAAGCCCTATCCATATTATTTCCATCGCCGTCAGCAACCTTACCCCCTTTAAATAAACATCTTCCCAAGTCCCAAGTTAGTCTCCTTCAATCCTAATTCATCGACGGTCGTGTGCCGAAATACTAATTCGTGTTTTCTATTTCTAGTTTTAAAATAAATCTTTTTTTTAAAAAGGGGTTCAGAGAGAACCCCATAACATTTATGGTGGCAGCTAAAGGGGATTTTTAAAAGTCCCAGGTACGCCTCGCGAACTAAACTGTGAATAAAACTGTACTATATTCAGTGCTCAGTGTCCAGCGATACTAAAGAAAGTGAAAATACGATTGAAACAAAACCAGTGTAACAAGTTCCAAAAATCATCGAAATCCGTACTAAATCCTAAAAATATACTAAATCAGTGCTAAATCCAAATCATTTGCTAAATCAGTGCTAAATCCTAAGTTCTGTGCTAAATCCTAAATTTGTGCTAAAGCCTAAATCTGTGCAACGAGTCTGTGGTTCCTGAAAGTTCGAGCAACCAAAGATTGACGATTACGTCAATCTCGCCGGGTCCAGCGCTCCGAGTTCCGAGAAAGTCCAGCAGCCGACGAGACGCACGGGATGTTTATACAATCCGTTCTTATCGCCGCATTCCTGTCGCAGTAAGTGACTCTAGTACATTGATATAAAATAATATTACATAGATTCACCACGATATATTTACATCGATGTTAAATTTCTAGATTAAGCATTAGTTTAAGTCCTGTTATTATAATTTACGTAGTAGATAGTTTACCTTTTTTTAAAAATGTCTGAAAGTCGAGCACCGAGTCCAAAACCTGAGGTCGCCTTGGAGGAGGATGAGGCACAAATGGACTGTCTTTGTCCGCCACCTCCTGCTCCGTCTGGCCCAGTTACTAGGTCAAACAAACGAGGGGCAAATAAAACCCTCTGCTGCACAGCGAGCTCACGAGCCGCTGCTGCTACTGATGATCACGACGCAATTCCTACTGGAGTTCTTTTTAAATTTATAAAACCCTATGATGGGTCACGAGAAAAACTTCAATCATTTATAACCAACTGCGATAATGCAATGAATCTCGGAAATGACAATCAAAAAAATATCATATTTAAATTTATCCAGTCCCAATTAGAAAACAAAGCAGAAAGTGCAGTCTCTATTAAAGAATTTACTAACTGGTCCCAATTAAAGGAATTTTTACAGACCCAATTTGGGGAGAAAAAACATTATACGCATTTACTAGCAGAGTTACAGAATTGCAAACAATTACCTAATGAACAGATTCATCAATACTCTTTAAGAATCGAAACCTCATTATCAAAATTACTAACTGAAATTTCAATCGCTAGCAAATCAAAGAAAGAACTCCCAGGTAGAGTAGCCTCCATGGAGGATCTAGCCTTACACACGTTTTTACTAGGACTTAAACCGAATATATCAAACATGGTTAGGTGTAGGGACCCTCAAAATCTAAACGAAGCCATTAACTTAGCGTTGAGCGAAGAAAAAATTCAAAATATGCTTCAAAAGAAAATTCCAACACCAATAAATCCGACAATCCAACGTATTCGCCCGCCTATGCCACAGACCATATTTTGCAGATATTGCAAAAACCCGGGACATAGCATCGAAAACTGCAGAAAACGGGAATACAATAACAATCGGTACAGAACAAATCAAGAACAACAAAACAACAATAACAACCCCAGAATTAGACCTATTCAATTTAATACGCATTACGTAAACGATGATACACAAAACCCGTTCACCGTTCAAATGCCGGAAGAACCTGGCTACGATACAGTAGACAACCCAAAAAACTAAACGCTGTCTCGTGGCGGTGTCACACGGGACACAACAATATACCCGACACCAAAAGACAAAATAATATTAATAAAAATAAATTTATACATTCTAAATCTCCTAAATCCAACACCACAGTCACTGAATCCACTGAATCTCCTAAATCCAACATTACAGTCGCTGAATCCGCTGAATCTTCTAAATCCAACATCGCAGTCGCTGAATCCACTGAATCTCCTAAATCCAACATCACAGTCGCTGAATCCACTGAATCTCCTAAATCCAACACTACAGTCGCTGAATCCACTGAATCTCCTAAATCCAACATTACAGTCGCTGAATCCACTGAATCTTCTAAATCCGACATCACAGTTGCTGAATCCACTAAATTTCTCAAATCCACTGAATCTCCTAAATCCAAGATTGCAGTTGCTAAATCCACCAAATCTTCCAAACCAAATACTGCAATTGATACTAAAAAAAATACTAAATCCAGAGAATCAAACGTTTTCGAAATAATAAATGACCCAACAAAAACTCTCTTACCTCATGTACTAATAGAGTCTTCCATATCTGAACTTCCGTTAAGCCTACTCGTAGATTCGGGATCCTCGGTTAGTTTAATTAAACGCTCCTGTTTGTCTCAGAATCCTAAACTAGAAAAAGACATTATCAACATAAAAGGTATTGATCCAGCAGTCGAGTCAATTCAAACTGAAGGTCATTTTAAATTAAAAATTAAATTACCAAAATCTCATAATATATTGCATACATTCCACGTTATCAAAGAAATTAACTTACCATACGACGGAATAATAGGATCTGACATGTTAAACACGAACAACTGCAAAATTGATTACAATGATAACCGTTTATATATTAATAAAACATTTTTACAATTACATTTTTTCGAACCAGCCTATATTATACCACCTAGAACTGAAATGGTCATCGAATGTTCTATAAAAAATCCCGAATTAAAGGAAGGACTCGTATTGGACCAACACTTAACAAAAAAATTATATGTTTCCAATTGCATAGCCAAGGTAAAAGAAAACAAAAGAATTAATTTAACGGTTCTTAACACGTCAGAGAAACCAGTAAATCTTAATCCCAATCTTTTACTCACCTTGCATCCCATGGATAGCACATCTTATAAAAATATTAACTTTTGTCAACAACCCTGCTTAAATAGAACCAAAGAAGTCCTAGAACTACTCCGTGTCTCGCATCTAAACCAAGAAGAATACAATGCCCTATACGATACATGTTCCAAATACTCCGACATCTTCTATTTACCAAATGACACTCTTACCACGACCGATGCTATTCAACATGAAATACGTACCACCTCCGATCAACCTATAAACGTTAAATCCTATAGATTTCCTGAAGTACACAAACAAGAAGTAAAATCTCAAATTAAGAAAATGCTTGACCAAAAGATCATCCAACCGTCTCTATCTCCATGGTCCTCACCAATCTGGATAGTCCCGAAAAAAACCGATGCCTCAGGTCAGAAGAAGTGGAGAATTGTAATCGATTACCGTCGCCTTAACGACATCACAATCGGCGAAACATACCCAATACCTAATATAGTCGAGATTCTCGACCAACTAGGAAATTCCAAATACTTCTCCACTCTCGACTTAGCGTCTGGGTTCCATCAAATTAATATGTCGCCGAAAGATGCATGCAAAACAGCATTCAGTGTCCCCGAAGGACACTTCGAATTCACTAGGATGCCATTCGGACTCAAGAATGCGCCATCAACATTCCAACGTTTAATGAACAATGTTCTCACGGGCCTTCAAGGAGAACGCTGTTTCGTTTATGTCGATGACATAGTTATATACTCTCCTGATTTGCCCACTCATATAAAAAACATGACTGCTATTTTCGAAAGATTCCGTTCATTTAACCTCAAATTACAACCGGACAAATGCGAATTCCTAAGAAAAGAGGTTGGCTATTTAGGACATATAATTTCAGAAAATGGACTGAAACCAGACCCAAATAAAGTCAAATGTGTACAAGAATTTCCAACCCCAAAATGTCCAAAAGACATAAAATCCTTTTTAGGACTAATATCTTACTATCGACGCTTCATTCCTGACTTTTCTAAAACCTCAAAACCACTAACATCACTCCTTAAAAAAGATGTGCCGTTTGACTGGACAAATGAACATCAATTATCCTTTGAAAGTCTAAAAAATAAACTTCTATCCGCTCCCGTTCTTATATATCCAGATTTTACGAAACCTTTTAACCTCACCTGTGATGCCTCTAACTACGCTATATCTTCTATCCTTTCTCAAGGTCCTGTTGGTAAAGACCATCCCATTGCTTACTCTTCAAGAACACTTAATAAAAGTGAAATCAACTACAGCACCACAGAAAAGGAACTGTTGGCTATAGTCTGGGGATGCAAAACATTTAGACCATACTTATTTGGCCGCAAATTCACTATTATAACAGACCATCGACCATTAAAATGGCTGTTTAATCACACCGATCCAAGTAGCAAAATGCAAAGATGGCGACTCCAACTTCTAGAATACGAATATGATATTGTATACCAAAAAGGAAAATTAAATTCCGCAGCCGACGCACTCTCCCGATATCCTGTCAACCCTGTTTTACCACAAAAAGACCCTCCTACAAATCCCAGCACTGGAGAGATAGATCCGAATACCTTAGACCGAGATCTGATGGACTTACTCATATCCCCCACATCCTTTGATCCTGATGAACTCATAACACCAGCAGACCTTAACCTAGATGAAACTGAGTTAATAGAAATAGAACCTGGCACAAGCCAACAAACTCCTGAACCTGACCTGCAAACTCCTCCTCCACTAGATCTAAGTCCATCGCCCCTTCAAGAACCTGAAACAAAAAATAATCCAGATGTACCTGAAATGGTAACTCCTTCTTCACCCTCTCCTATACTCCGCAATCCTGTAAATGAATCCGAAAATTCAAATCCTCCTTCTTCTTCACCTGATCCTCCACCCTTAAGTCCTCTGCAGTCGAGCCAACCTGAAAAAGATAAAAATGATGAATCATATTCAAAATTCTTAAGTTTAAATAATAAATCTAATGATACACGTATAATACAACATAACGAGGACCCCCTTAAAGGACCTCAGAAACTAATAATAATCCCAACGTCGATTGATATGGATGAATCCATCCCATACGTTCAAGAAATAATCAACAATTGCCCTGAACCTGTCCGTGAAACACTTGAAAAACAAGAAAGATCTCTTTTCGAATACTTACCTGTCGAAAACAACAATAAAACCTATCTCTTCCTTTTCACAAAAGTGCACCACTTCGACTCCTCCACGTATCCAGATATCTTTAGATCTCTGAAAAATATAAGAAACCAAATAATGTTGAACTACCCATCTGTTAACGACGTGAGTATAACAGATTTTCGAAATCCATTTGATAGGCTTTCTTTCGTAAAAATATATAATATGCTTAGCCACATTTTTGATGGAACACATATCACTATTCATGTTTATCATAATAATATAATTTATCCCGTTCCATCAGAAATCCAGAAAATCTTAAAAGAAAACCACGATATTCCCATTGCCGGACACCTAGGAAGTAGTAGAATGCTTAGCCGCATTAAAGAAAAATATTTTTGGAAAAATATGCGCAGCGACATCGAAGCCTATGTAAAAAATTGTTCATCATGCCAGACCAATAAAGCATTACGTAAAATCAATCGTGCACCTATGGTCATAACTTCTACGTCTACAGCTCCCTTTGAAAGACTGGCGATAGACGTAGTAGGACCTCTACCTGAATGTGGAACAGCGAAACTAAAGTATATCCTTACAATGCAAGACGATCTAACCAAATTCAGTTTAGCTTACCCTATGCGCAGCATAACTGCCGAAGAAACTAGCGAGTGTCTTGTACATTGTATCTCGCTGTTTGGAATCCCGAAACGAATTCTTACGGACCAAGGTACAAACTTTACCGCGGAACTATTCAGTAAAACTTGCGAATTATTTAAAATTAAACACCTATTCTCATCCCCATATCACCCACAAACGCAAGGCGCTTTAGAAAGATCACATTCAACTCTGAAAGAATATCTCAAATCTTACATTAATGAAAATCAAGATAATTGGTCACGATATGTATATACAGCTGTATTAGCATATAACACCGCCATTCACTCTACTACACATTACTCACCTTATATTGTTCGGACATAAACCACATATCCCAACATCCGTATATGACGATATCTCTTCTACAACCTACCCTGAATATGTAAAGATGCTACAACACCGCCTAAAGTACACCCGCGAAAACGCCCTAGAACATATTAACAAATCGAAACAGACTTCAAAAAACTACTATGACTCGCGAACTCGATCCGTAGAATATAAAGTCGGTGATTTCGTATACCTGAAAAATCACTTAAGATTAAGAAAAGCTCTTTCGCCTGTATGGAAAGGGCCATACAAAGTGGTTAAAATACATGGTAACCACACATTGTCTCTATTAATAAATAGACGCCACGTAAGGCATCATTATGACGAAGTCAAACTTGCTGAAGTCCAAGACTCAGCACCAGCTCAAATGAGTCCAAACTTTAGTAGTTAAGAAGATAAAAAATATATAATTATAAAATTAATTAATAGTTCATAGTTTAGTAGACATAGAAAGATTAGTATATTAACATTATTTTAAAATTTTATTACAGCGGATGGGCTTTGGACAGCCAAGAATATGTTAAAGAAATCAAGTCAAGTCCTGGTATATACTTTGATCCAATTGGACAACTTAAAATAAGAACCGGATACCTCGACGTGGTGACCCCTCGTGACATATCATTTATACAACCACACATCAAAAACCTTAATTCCGTATTAGGCACACTACGTTTCACATGTCATCGCTTAGAAAACCAAAATGAAATAGACCTAAAATGCTTAAGTATATTAGAACCTTTAACCATTAGATATAATGACTTAGTTTCTGACTTTGCATCCATATCCCACTTGACCAGTAATAGAGCCAGGCGAGGAGCATGGTTTGGTGGTATTGGAATGATCTCCAAGACTATCTTTGGAACTTTGGACGAAGACGATGCTGTAAAATATGACAATGCAATCCAAACTATTCAAAATGATCAAAAACAATTGAGTTCCCTATTGAAAGAAAATATACTAGTAACGACATCTACATTGACAGAATTTAATTCTACGTTACATAAAATAAAATCTAATGAAGCAAACCTTTTACTAACTATTGATAATTTTGCAGCTAAAGTAAGTAATCTATCTACAATTGTTAATGAGCTTTATATAAGAACTGAAATAAATTCAATTTTGAGCAGTTTGGAAGCAGCTATGTTAACATTGTCATTTCAACTGGAAGACATAATGAATGCAATAATGTTTAGCAGTCAAAATATTATACATCCAGCCATCTTACCTCCATCTGTGTTGTACCAGGAGTTGATTGATAATAATAGATACTTATCTGGAACTGTAAAACTTCCAGTAAATCTAGAGTTAAGTAATATGTTTAAGCTTATCAATATATCTAGTGTCATAAGTTTTAGTTTAAATAATAGGATTATTTTTGTATTAAGAATACCATTAGTATCAACCAATGTATTCGATATATATCATAACATACCACTGCCTGTTGCCCATAGTAATGTCGATCATAATGTATTTAGTTATATCATACCCAGTAATAAGTATATAGCTATAGATAATTCTAAATCAGAATATTGTGTACTAGAGTCACTCGAAAGATGTGCGACAATAGACCCAAGCTCCTACGTATGTGACATAACAACGGTGTTCTCTACAAGTGCAAACCCTAATTGTGAAAGTGAACTTATTACTAAAGTATTAAATAGTGTACCGCAACAATGCAAAACGGACTTTATCGAAGGACATTTAGATATCTGGAAAGAAATAACTAACAATAAGTGGATTTTTATACAAACAGAAATTAATAAACTTTATGTCGAATGTATTAATCAAACCATTGTAAAACTAAACATAATTGGTACAGGATTCTTCTTTTTACCTACGGGATGCACAGCCTATTGTAAAAGCACGAAACTTATTTCAAATTCCTATACTGTCAAAATAGATTCTGTAAATATACAACCAGATTTTAATATAATTAGCGATACATGCTGTACGCTTGATAACCTCAAACTAAGCAAAAGTGATGAGCCCCCTATCCATTACGAAAATATAGATTTAGACGCATTTACCCTAGAGGCAAAAACAAAATTAAAATCAATAGCACAAGAAACAGACAAAATAATTAATAAACACTCAATAATCAGATACGAGGCTCATTACTCTATAATCACTTTAATTCTTATTATTGCAGTCTTATGTTATGTTATCTTTAAAATTTATCTTGTAATAAAGGGGCACAACCGTCAAACTCCTACTTCACCTTCCTTGACCCTAAACTTACCCAGTCCTAGTTCCTCAGCGAATCCAGATACAAACCTCAATCCAGCTTCTCCCAGATGCAGAATCCATTCCCAATCTCCTGTCACAGACCCTGTCTCACCTAACCAAACTTCGATTATCCCCGAAGTTTAGTCCTGGTGGGGGGAGGTGTTATACCCTTTCCATGTTAGCCTTTTCCCTTACCTAAGCCCTATCCATATTATTTCCATCGCCGTCAGCAACCTTACCCCCTTTAAATAAACATCTTCCCAAGTCCCAAGTTAGTCTCCTTCAATCCTAATTCATCGACGGTCGTGTGCCGAAATACTAATTCGTGTTTTCTATTTCTAGTTTTAAAATAAATCTTTTTTTTAAAAAGGGGTTCAGAGAGAACCCCATAACAGTTCGATCTCATCTTTAATTAATTGAACATTGACACAACTTTATAAAATCCGCAAACAACCAGCGCTTAAAATAATCTAGCTTTATTTTTGTACGAAATCTTCAACAGGTGTGTGCGGCCCCGCTAGAGAAAGCCCGTTTTTTGCTACACGAAGTCCGCGCCGCCATTTCCCCGGCGGTGGCGGCGCTCAGAACGCGCCCGCCCACGCGCCGCCGACCCACCGCCTCCAGAATGTTCCAGAAAGTCATGAAGATGGCTAAGTCCCCAACTTTTAATAAGTGGTAAGTAAAGAAGTAAACAAACCGTTTGTACCCTCTGGGTACGGAACCCTAAATCTGAAACTAAAAATGAAAGCAAAAAAGAAGCCCTGAAAACCTTAGGGAATAAAAAAGTAAGATGGTATTTTTTTTTATCTAAGTAGTGATGAAGAAGTAGGTTACCCATGTTTGTGCCATTTACCAGATGATAATGTGTAAACATTTCTCAAGCGGGTAATTTGAAACGTTTACATACACGTATGAACGTGGTAAACTATATAAGTAGTAAATAATTACAAACCGCTATTTATATACAGCATTAAAAAATATCTTCCTTTTTAGCTTTGAAACTACCAAAGATCTACGCAACAGACAAAACAGTCTCAGCAAAAGTATGCTCAAAGCTACCGGCAGCTTGCTACAGGGTGATGCTTTACTAATAAAATCGACTATTGGCAATCCAATAATAAACAAAGTCGAAGAACACCCTGTAGTAGTCGAACCACTAAGGAGTCAAAGCGATACACTATCAGACACCGCCAAAGATTACTTCCAAACTAAAATGAAATTGAAACTTAAAGAGAAACCGCTCGAAAAAGACCTAAAGAACGCTTCCAATTACGACGATATGAGAAACGATGGGCGCGATTCGAAAGCAGATGAAGATGATTATGATAAAGATGACGACAAAACTCCAACAAACGAAGTATCCATGAGTTCAATCAATGATATAACAGATAATTCCGTACTAAAAGAATCTTTAGAAAGTGAGAAACAAGTTATGTTGTTGGCTGATGATCTAAAAAATGAGCTAATTGTTGCTGACGAAGAGAAGGATGATGATAACTCGGAGAGGAATAAGTTTGTTAATGCTTGGGTTAGCAGGCTCGCGTGTGAGGAGAAAGGTAAGTGATAGTGTGGGACTAGACGAAGGTAGATTTTTAAGTAGACGATAGCCGCTATCTCTTCTTGCATATTTATTTAAATATCGAATTCATCGCATGCAAAATATGTATATGTACAGTCAAATTCACTGCAATGTAATGTTTTTTTTTATTCTTGTCTATCAAATGTCGTTCCCAATGTAATGGACTGGGAGAAAACATTATATTGCTCATTGTAATATTTTAAAACTTGAATGAGATAATCTATAATACAACCTTATAATTTTGTAATAGCTCAAAAAACAATAGAATTATGGAAAAAACGTTTAAAACTTTTATTTTATTTTTAGACTTGTATTGGATGTTGGAAGAAGTAAGTCCGGAGCAACAGAGGTTAACTTCAGCCATCATCGACTTTGTCATCACCGAAGCGCCCTGTGATATTGATACGCTTAGGAGAGCTCTTTATTGTCAGGTATTGTTGTTATTCAAAACTTGGTCGCATTATTTTTTTCACTGTGTAAGGTTTTTACACAAAATACGTTGGTTGTAACTGTAACTCGATTGCAATCGCTCCAAACTTAGCAAAAAAATTTGCTTGGTGAGAGATAGAACTATAAACTTTTTTAACTTATCATCTTTTGTCCATTATAACAACTTGCTTAGTAAAACAAGCAATTTTAATCATATTTTTCTTTTACACTCCATAGTAATTTAGATCTACATTTTAGATACAAAGAGCTGAAATAAAACTGAATGGTTACACGATTATAAATAGTGTACTGAACTCTGCGCAAACGATGTCGGAAAGTATAAAATATGCCGCACTAAGCGGGCTACTTGGGGCGTCCATGGCTGACTCCGTACCACATGCTCCTCTAAAACCCACAATCCCATTTACTCCTCCATTAAGAGGCATAGAATCTGTGATACCACATACCAAATATATGGTCCTTCTAGAAAGGTCGAAGTTGATGGAGTACGTTTTGATTGAGTTGAAAGCCAAGGTCCAAGAAGGGGAACAAAGCCAACCGCTGCCTTTGAAATTGAGCGCGAATTATGGAGCACATGCGCTGCTGAATAAACCGTCCAGAGCAAGGTATATTTAAAATCAAATTTGTCAAAACTTTTGATAGCTATCTATTGCAAATATGGTAATAGAATGTAAATTCATTTGTCAGTACCGTACGCGTCGAACGCACTGCAGGGTACACGCACGTACGGTGCGTACGCATATTATGCAAGGTTTCACATCATTTCCTACAACGAATTCTAAAATTCGGCGCGCTCGGCGCGTGCGTGCTGATCACCTTAAACGCCAATAAACATTATATATGACCTTGAATATTGCTTAATAGGATAAACTATTTCAGATTCCTCATCACGCTTCTATCCTTGCTGCTCGAGGGATGTCAAGGTCCGGAGCTAGAGCAGTTAATAAACTGTGGAGCGCTGAGCACTTGTCTCACTCTGTTAAAGCAGATCGGCGGAGACACCTCACTACATACGTCACTCATCTGCAACAACTTGAAGACTAAATGTAGGTTATAGTTTCTATACAATAAGTGTTATATAGTTTCTATACAATAAACAGTGTCAATTTGCCGTGAAAATAAATTCTTAGGAAAACTAAGGCAAGTTAAGAAATTGACAGTTCAATAAGTTCTTCAAATCTTTTTGTAAAATGACAGCTCGTCAAACTTTTGCAGAGTGGGTAATTAAAACATCGTGGCTTTCTATGTCTTATGTGTTGGATGTCACAAAAATATAGACATAGATATAATCATATTTTTAACCCCCGACCAAAAAGAGGGATGTTATAAGTTTGTCATAAGCAAGGTCTTATGTTTACAGCTGAATGCCTAATCATATACGAGGATGAGAGGCTAGGCGCGAGAGCGCGAGGCGCTTCCCTGTCTGGTCCTGAGTTGGCATCGCTCATGAAAATCGGCACCAGAGTCGTCCGCGGTAAAGACTGGAAATGGGGAGATCAGGTATGAAAATATAATGATAAATTAATGCAGGACTTAAACTGAGCTGAATACTAAATATAGTATTATTACGTATGTTGCTCAATAGTTATGATAGTAAGGAAAGTTCAACTAGCGGGTTAGTGTTGGATATTGTGAGCTTGTTATAAAATAAATTAAAAAGTTTAAATATCAACGTTCTAGCATATAAACTTATTAAATTGCATTGAAATGTTAAATAAGAAATCTTAATATTATCTTAATCTACCAGTTTAAATTCATAAATCATAGCAGTCACATTGCTTATTAGTAATAAGCAAGTTATTAGCCTAAGGGCCTGTTTCACCACTTCCTGATAAGTGCCGGATAGGCTATCAACCACTTAACTTGACAGATTATGGAAAAACTGGCAAAAAACGTTGTGGATAGCCTATTCGGCACTTTATCAGGAAGTGGTGAAACAGGCCCTAAATAAACTAAACAGTTTCAAACTTAAAAATACATACATACAGGTCAAAATCTTAACCCTCCTTTTTGCTTCGCCGTAGTCGGGTAATTAGCATGGGATTACACGACGTGATGCACGTTGTCTACTTCATCCTATTGATGAATATTATATTGTGTGCATAATAAAGACAGTGACATTTTCTCCACATAGGACGGTGTCCCCGGCGGTGAGGGGCGCGTTATCGGTGAGCTCGGTGAGGACGGCTGGGTGCGGGTGGCCTGGGACGCCGGCGGGACCAACTCGTACCGTATGGGCAAAGAGGGAAAGTACGACCTCAAGCTGGCACGCTCGCCATCCCCTCCTCCATCTGTGGACGAAACCGTACAGGCTAATGGTATAACGAAGAAATTGATTACTAGGCAGATGACGGACCTACGTCATTTGGTCGGGTTACGTCAATTCAATGTAAGTCATGATCTGTTGGCTGGGTTTGACATAACCCGACAAAATAATGTAGATACGCCATCTGCCTATTAATCAATTTCTCAGATAGTACGAGTATAATTAGTATCTGTTAATTTTTTAACTTAACTGGTGTAGAAAAATATGTTTGAAAATTCATATTAGTTGATAATGCGGTAGTTGATTAGTTTTCGATATTTTTTTTGGCGCTAGGAAGCAGACTATATTCAAACTAACCACCGCCTGGTGGCTTCGTAATATGTTTATAAGAATTTTCAATCTTCTTGCTGGTGGAGCTCTGTATCAATCACTCGATATCGTATCATACAGCCATGTTACGAACTTAAATACCCTTGTTAACGAAACATAGGAGACGTGAGACCAATCAATCACGTTAACTATTCAAATCCTAAATAGGAGAAAACAGTTTGGAATGGTGGCCGGTGAACGAAGTGCGTGCGGCGTGCACGTGTTGCGTGCGTGCTATCTGTGCGGGGGCGGGGCGGCTGACGGGCGCGTCGCGGGCGGCGGCGGCGGCGCGGCGTAACGTCGCGGCATTGCAGAGGAGATTACTAGCGCTTGCGCACGCACACATGTCCCCGCCCCCCACAGCGTTTGCGTCGCAAACCCACACCGCATTGGCGTTGCTAAGAGGTAACATTTTTTATGGCACTCACATAACCTAAAAAGTTATAAAATCCTATTTGATGTTTATCGGATAATTTTTTTATTCGTTATACATAAATTTAATGATATTTATTGTGTTTATAGCAAGCGCTCAATCACCGGAGATGCGAAGTGCTCTTTGCACGGATTCGTGGTTCGAGCTGTGCTACAGTATTATTTCGTCAAGCGACAAACCTATCTCCCAAGATCTCATATATCTACAGGTATTTAATTCTTACTAATATTTTTTATTTGTTCTCCAGTAACCGTGGCTTTTGACAGATTTTTCTCCGTGGTAGATAATTCTAATACTGGACTTTGAATAGATTTTTTCATTTAACATGAGGGCCATTTACAACCCACATAATTTGTCACAAAATACGTAACATTTACAAGACTACAGGGATTTTGAAATGCGTAAGGCGTCTCCCAGACAGACGCGGCCTGCGGTGGCGGTCGCGGTGGCGGTCAGTTGGATGACTTGAGAGTTCTAGGAACGACACAGACATACGCGGCCAGGCGGCTAAGTCATCTAACTGACCGCCACCGCTACCGCCACCGCAGGCCGTGTCTGTCTGGGAGACGCCTAACTTACGGGCGGAGAGGGGTCCAAACATTTAAAATTGTATATGACCTAATATGTGGACGCTCTAACGTGCCAAAATTGTAGATACAAGCGCTATGGCTGTTACGTCGTGTGCTCTGCGAACACAACGGTCCGTCGGACTGGCGACGCACGGTCGCGGCGCAACTGATCGCGCTCGCCGGCCGCCTGTGGCTCGAGACGCACGCGTACGATCCCGCGTTACGTGCGCACGCGCATACGATCACCACTACGGTCGTCAATAACGGCGATGAGGAGGAAGTTGGTATGTATTTGTGATATGGACTATACTGGGTGTAACAAAACAAAGTGATAATAGTATATGGTGTGTATGAGACCCCTGTATAGAGTTCAATTGTGAAAGTAGAAGCGCTAAAAGAGATAACTTTTTAAATTTTGTATGGGAAAACTTATGTCACTGGGGCGCTTGTCTAAAATTGCTCTTTCAGCGCTACTACTTTTACAGTGAACTATATACGGGGGACTCATACACACCCTGAACTATTATTACTTAGTTTTGTTACACCCTGAATAATAATAATTATCAGTGACTATTATATCTCGTGAAAAGATCGGTTACAAAAGTGGACTGGTAGACTATCACTAAGCATTGTGTTACCTAAACGCCTGTGTACACAATTTGTGGTGTAAGTTAGCCAGTTTGTAAAAATTTGGTCTATCAATAATGTCTTTAGATAATGAGTAGCTCACATTAGGGCTTCCACACAAAACTGCAAATGCGCATCGCATCACATCGCAATGTCATTTTTAGAATTTAAATGGCGCCATAGAACTCGGGGATTAGATTTTGACATCCCGGTATTCGAGAGGTTAAGTAAATATCTTTTACAGACGTGCGATGGCGCGCGCCAGCAACCGCCAGCTATACGGGCGCAACGTGCGCGGCGGTCACGGAGCTCGTACGCAGTTTGCACGCTGCGCCGCAATGGCACGCCCCCCTTATGGCCTTACTTCTTGATAAGCTGCAACTGGCAGCTCAGACGGTACTATTTCATTGTTATATTTTTTTTTTTTTTTTTTTTTTTTTTTTTTTTTTAATCTTTTTATTTTACAGAGGCTTTTAACACTCAGTGTTAATGTCAGCCTCATAGGTGAACACAGTGTCCCCTACACAAGGGACAGATCCAAATAACTATACAATTTTATTGCCTCTGGGGACAACGGCTCAGAAAGTACACTATTGATCCGTCCATTGTGCAGGCAACCAAAGTCTCCTAAGAGCCTTGATCTTAGCTCTGCAGTCCGAGCACACTCCAGCAACACATGATACAGGTCTTCGGGCTTCTCGCACACATCGCAATTGGGCGAAGGCTTAATTCCAACCAAGTGGCAAAATTTGTTTGCTGGAATGTGCCCAGATCGTAATCTAAAGGCTGACACCAACAACTTTCTCGATAAATTACACGAAATAAACCAAGGCTCCCATACTGGTTTGTTCTGGATGGTTCCGTACCAAACTCCAACACCTCTTTGTAATTCCTCGCCAAAATGGTATTCCCATTTCTCGAGCGCCTTCTCCTTAATCTGATGACGAAGCTCATTTACAAAAGGTTTAGAACAGACTACGGGACCATCCATAACTGCACTCTTGGCAAGCGCATCCGCAGTTTCGTTTCCAATCAAACCGACATGGGCTGGAACCCATTGTAGCTTAATTAAAACATTTCCAGAAATCTGCCGGAGTAAATCCAAAGCTTCGAAGGCTATCGGAGAGCCACGCTGCTTCGTGGCACACCGACGAAGGTGTTGGAGAGCACTCCTCGAGTCCGATAAAATAACTATACTCTTATTGTTACTCAAGTTATTAACATATGTTAGTGATTCTTTAATAGCCAGAAGTTCAGCAGTCATTATATTATTATCTTTATGTAATTTAAACTTCTGTGAAAAGTTTAATTGGGGATCGAAGAAGGCAGCTCCAACACCTTGAGTACATTTAGAGCCATCCGTATACAATTTATAACAATCAGAATAATTACTAGATATGAATTGCAAAAAGTAATTTTTAAGTTCACAATCAGATAAGCTCCGTTTTGGAGCCATATCGCCAACTTTATCGACAATGAGTTCTTGGACATCTATTGAAGACACCCATGTGCTTAACGAGTACGCCTCTAACTTTTCACTTTCATATACATTAATATTACTCCATTCGGAGTTAATTTGTGCTAGAATTGGAAAATTAGTATTGCTAAAATAATTGCGTACTAAATTTAACTGATCTAAAGAATATAACAAATCGTTGCCTAGTCTGGACTTAAACTTAAGGAAGAATCTACTCGCTAACACGTACCTACGTATATGCAAGGGAGGGATGGAGAGTTCACTCTGCATAACAAACACCGGTGTGCTACGTATAAAAGAGCCACATATTCTCAACGCTCTGTTTTGTAGAATTTCGATCTTTTTAAGATGAGTTTTAGCACAACTACCATATATAAAACTAGCATAGTCCAGTCGGCTCCTTACAAGAGAAATATAAAGACGGCGAATATATTGAGGGTGAACTCCCCACGACCTACCCGATAGAACTTTCAAGACGTTCAGGCATTTATAGTTTTTAGCACACAATTCATTTACATGAAGACTCCATCTTAAGGACGAGTCCAACCATAAACCTAAGTATTTTACTTTATCCACCACGTTAAGAGATGAGCCGTTAATCTCAATATCAATATTAAAACTTCTTCTAGTTCTATTAAATACACAAATATTAGATTTAGATACAGATAATTGTAGACCAATACTATCCAAATAGTTAATCACGGCCTTTATAGCTAACTTAAGAGAGTTAACTGCTTCGACAGTATTGCCATTTAAAACTGTTTTGTATAACACGAAATCATCAGCGTATTGGGAGTTGCAAACATTATTATTTACAATAATTCTAGAAATACATCTGGTTGCAATATTAAATAAACAAGGAGAAAGCGGGTCCCCTTGAGCTAATCCCTGGTTTGTACATCTGATTAATAATGCTACTACTTTACTAAGATCATCTAAAACAATCGTGCAACGACGATTAGACAAAAAATTAAACAAATATTTACAAATAAAATTACCGATTCCAATTTCCTGCAAGATATGAATTAATGCAGTTATATTTACATTGTTGTAGGCATTCTCAATGTCTATGAAGCAAGCGATTGTTGGCTCTCTTCTGGCAAAACCTAATTGTATATGAGATGTAAGTAAAGCTAGGTTATCAACACAAGATTGTCCACGTCTAAAACCAGTCGATGTGCCGGGAAGGAGGCCCTGGCTTTCAATAAACCACTCCAATCTTCTTAATAAAATCAAATGGAATATCTTACACGGACAAGACATTAATGAGATAGGACGTAATGAGGAGGCAAGAGTGGGATCCCTTCCCGGTTTGAGAATAGGGACTATTTGTATGTCTCTCCACTGATCAGGTACATTACTTGACAACAATATTAAATTGAAAATTTTTAAAAGCATACACTTAGCATTATTTGGAAGATAATAGATCATAGTGTATGATATATTATCCATTCCTGGAGAGGTATCTTTCTTTTTTAAACAATTACGGAGCTCCGCGAGAGTAATGGGTGATTCTATAATGGAAGGTTGTCTTTCTGGCAAAGTTGGCTCCTGCTCAGCAACATAATCAGGAGTCAAGGAATGCAGTAGCTTTTCAGCATTAAGAGGATCTACAGTATCTCTGCGTCCAGTGTTGCCTTTGATCCATCGCATCTTTCTCCACATAACGGATGCTGATGTTTCGTGGTTGATACTGGAACAAAATTCTCTCCACGACTTAGATTTTTCTTTTCTTATAAGTAATTTGGCTTGGGATACTTTGTTTTTCCATAGAAGCAAATTAGAAGGTGTAGGATTGCGCCGTAGCTGCGCCAATGCAAGACGCCTTTCAGCAACGGCCTTTGAAAGCTCCTTGTTCCAGTAATGTTTGGGTTTGAATTTTGATATGGGGTCTTGACAAATTTTGATCCAAGGGATGTGCTTATCAGCTAAATATTTAATTTGATTTGTAAAACTATCATAACTCGTTTGGACATCATTCACTTCTTCATGATTAAACATTGTTGTAGCTTCTTTAGTGTATTCTTCCCAATTAGCTGCTTTATAATTTCTTTTTTTAATGTATCTGTTTGTTCTATAAAAACCACAACTTAACTTTAGCACTAGATGATCACTGCCTAAGGATTCATTTGTAACCTGCCAACCCATATTGACAGCAATGTCTGTGGATGCAAATGATATATCAGGCGACGTTTTTTGAAGGTTACCGTTAACCCACTTCACTCTAGTAGGCGCACCGTCATTAAGACATATAAAATAATTTTCGAACATAGCTTTATAAACAGCTTCACCTCTTCTATCAGACTTGCAGGACCACAGAGTGTGATGCGCATTGAAATCGCCGATTATAAGACAACCTGTTTTGAATATATTGAAAACAGCATCCCAATCCTGTTGACATGTAGAAACTGAAGGCGGACAATACACAGCAATCACGTGCTTTAATGTAGGCACGTTAAAAACTTCAATATTGATAATCTGAATATCAGAGTTGAGAATGTTTGTAGCTCGTTCAGCAAATTTTATTGATTTATGTATTATGGCACACAAACCGCCATATGAATCTTCTCTGTCTGCTCTCACAATATTATAACCAGAAAATTTCAGGCTGACACTAGATGAAAGCCACGTTTCACTAACAAAGGCCATATGTATTTTGTCTTGTGACATCAAAAGTTCAAAATTACTAGCTTTATGTTTTAAACTATTAGCATTCCATTGAAAAATATTGATACTGCTATGTAAAGAGTTGTTATTGCTCGCCATTATTGTTTCTTCCCATAAACTTAAGCACCGTCTCAAAATTCAAATATTCTTGTAAGAAATCTACTATAACTTCGGACCAGAAAAAATCAATCAACATTTTAAACTTATCTTTTAAACTTCCTTCTGCTATAAAAACCTCTCTTATTTTATCTAAAATCCTTTCTAATAAACGCTTCCTTTCTTTACGATTAGTACTAGAGCTAGACTTTTCATCTTGCTGATTTTCATCATGGATTTCAGCACTAGTTATCACCAAATTATGTGAAACATCCTCTTTATCGCGTCTGACTTCTAGACTTCTTTTCTTGGATTTATTTTTGTTCTTTTTCTTGAATTCAGATGTGGTAGATGACTCTTGATTTGGCACCGAAGAAACACATTCATCTAATTCCATATTATCATCATCACTTTCTTGTAAAGTTTCAATGGCTTCATAATCACCAACAGTAACATCTCTGTAAGTTGGAGCCGAAGCACCGTCGGTCCTGGCGTGAGAAATAATAGGTGTAACTAAAGGCATCTCGGGTTCCAATCTGCTCGAAGTATTTTTCAGTGTCTCTTCCTTCATCTTATTTACTGCAAACTTATAAGAGCACATATGATTTCCCATATAAATCCGAATATTTCTTTCTTTTTCAAATACAGGACATACAGATTTCATAAAAGATATGTGATTCCCTTTGCAGTTAACACATCTGAATCTTTTCGTTTCGCAGTTTTCATGTTTCCCGCCACACTTAGGACAAATTAGGGTCTTAGATGGACAAAACTGACTGACGTGACCGTAGCGCCAACATTTAGAGCACTGAGTCACAGGATGCTTGTAAGAATCTACCGCCATTCGACACCCGTAAGCTTTTATAAATTCTGGAAGATTTGAACCTTCGAACCCTATTCGAACAGTTTCAGACTTTATCCACTTACCATCCGAATCTTTCCGTAACAACCTCTTAATTGATAAAATCTTTGTGTCACATTCGAAAATCTCTTTTAATTCCTTATCTTCTATATCAATGTCAATATCCCGGACCACGCCATAACAGTAATGCAACTCATTAATATTTCTACAAACCCACTCATGATCCTGTGTAATTTTATTGTTCAGAAAATTGTTTGTGTCTAGCTCGGTTTTAAATTTAATTAAAAGTTTGAAAGGACTTTTGTATTTGATAGTCTCTATGCCCTGAATATTATATTTAGCCAATAGTTTTGCAAATGCTAACTGCTTCGGTAGGGAATCTGTCTTGGCGGTTATATAAACTCCAAAATTATTACGTGAATTAACTGCCGGATGAGGAGATGCAGATGGAGGGGTTCTCTGCAGGTTTCTGCGCTTATATCTCGTGACCAGTGTAAAGCCATCATCGGCTAACGGCTCTGGAGAACTACCTGCTAATCGCCTTTTGTTGCCTGGCTGCAACATCGCTTCACTTCCAAAATCTTCGAGATTATTATGACCTACGGACATACCTGCATCATCCCACTCTAAGTCTACCTCTCCTTCATATTCTCCAGATTCCAGTACGATTATGTTAACAGCCTCCGCAGACATCTCATTGAGTGCAGGCTCCATCGCTCCTTCTTCCTCAGGTTCACTCATAATTATAACACAATGCGGGTAGATCGAAAAAAAAAATTAATACGAAAGTTTGTTACGAAACAAAAAAATTCACTTAAGTTCACTTTTGATTTGATTATTATTAATAATTATAACCGAAATAATCATAATTAATAATATTTAAACTCAGAAACAAAAAAACTCGTAGATGCGAAACGAATATTGGCGTCACAGAGATCGTAACACGGAGCGCGTCCGAACGTGACGGGCGCAAACCCAGACTCCGTTATATTTTTTACACGGTGAATAAAACACGGTGAAAAAAAAAAATATGTTTTTATTGTTGTTAAAGATGACATTGAATGACGAATGACTCTTGCAATAAGCAAGAGTCATTCGTACTTATTAGCATTGCCTTTTAGATAACCAGCGACTGGCATTGGTGGCCTCACGCCAGTCAAGATTTGACGCAGACCATGAAACCCTCGCCGCCATCTCTAAACACATGTTTGATAGGTATGAATTTTTTAAAATTATAATATTATGTTCTTTAACTATATTTGATGTAAGTTGTTTACATACATTACATTGCATCTTATATGTTTTGATTCTAGTTATATACCTTAAGGAAACTACCGCATCGTTTAAATTAGTCATAACAAGAATGCAAGGTTTGGAACCTTGCATTCTTGTTTGAAAATTTAAACTATACCCAACAATAGCCACTATTATGTAGTATGGACTCTTAAAGTTACAATTACATAGTACGTTCTTTTACTTAACATGTTATTTATGTCTAGCTGGAGCCCTAGGTGTGGTCGGTGGGTTGGAATGGCGAATCCGGCTCGGCCAACGTGTATTAACAGGCTCGCCGACTCGACAAGCTATTGTCACACAGCTCTCCTCGCGAGCTAAACTAACCCTTGTACACGAAGATAATACGACTACAAAGGTGCGTTTTAATAGAACATTATTAATACACCTTCTTACACTAACTGTGCATTTCGACCTTTTGGTTATCTTGAAAAAACCTTTATTTATAAACCTTTATTTATTATAAAAAAACCTTTATTAATTAGCGTAAATAGATGTTGCCTACAACTTTGTTGCCCAGACTGCGTGATTTTGCTATAAAAAAATTAAAAACTATTCTTTTTCCTTTCACGAGGTTAAAAGAATTGGTTCGGTGGTTTAAGAGTGAAGAACAAACTAGCGAAGGTAACGTGAAAAAAAAGGTCGAGAGAATGGAAAGTGACAGATATACACACATTTCCGTATTTCCAATATTTATATGGATGAAAACAAACCTGACGTCCTCACCTTACATTTATCCCCCTCAGAGTGATCTAAGCGGCGTACAGAGCGCGGAGTGCGGGCGGTTGTCGCTCGCGCTAGGGGGCGGGGAAAGCGCGCTGCGTGTGTGCGCCGCACTGCTCGGCGCCGCGCCGCAGGCTTCGCCCGTACATCCACATCATTTACCTGGTATGACCTAAAGAGAGATGGATTAAGTCTATATTTCATCATCCATCAGATTTTATATGTGAGACATGCAGTAATGTTAGTAGAGTACTAAAATTAAATCTTTAAATCAGGATGAGTTGTGCTGTGTATTGTCAAAACAGAATGGTAATATCGTGTTAAAGTTTTGCAATGTTATCGTTGGTGAAGTCAAAAACAGTAAAGCAAAGCATGCTACTAATATCCCGTTTTATTTCTATAGTATCTAACGTTATATTATAATTTACAGCCGAGATAGATGTTTACGGTCTAAGGAGACAGCAGATGGAGTTGCTTACTCTATGTGCGGTGCGAGGCTTATTAACGACTAGGACACGACTACGCAAAGTACTATTACAACCCCCTGATAGCGGAGGTAAGTTAAAAGACCCGTTCCCCACATTTTATGTATTCAGATTCAAATAAATTACTTGAAATTAGATGTAGAGAAAGCTATCTCTTTAAACTTATGTTGATTAATACATTTTTACTCAATGGACTTATATTGAAAATGTAAAACAAATACGGCCTAAATGTCATCGGTTAGAGGTTACTGTGTTAATGAAACTTTCATCCCGAACGTATATTTTGCTATAAATATATTTTATTCTCATAAATATATTCATCAGGTTCGCTAGACAGATCGTCGTCCACCAGTGCGGACGGTACGCTGCTACGGAGACTCCTGGCGCTCGCGACGCGGCCGAGCCCGCTCGCGGCGGCGCACACGCCCGCCGAGCTCGCCGCCGCCGCGCTCACAATAGTGCAGCAGCTGGCCGCTCATGTCGCAGGTATCATTGTGATCAATCAGGTACTAAACTGAACAAAAGCTGGCCGATTCTGTATCGTACTGTATTTGCGAGTTAATAACTGAGTTAGTAACGAAACGGAGGAGTGAGTAACGGAAAGTGCCACTTTTGTATTCACTTGCATACAAAAGTGAGACTTTCCGTTGCTCACTCCTCCGTTTCGTTACTAACTCAGTGATTAACTCACAAATGTACGATACAGAATCGACCAGCAGATGCACTATCTTATGTAGTACGGTTACACGGTCAGTGTAGCATCAGTTCAGTCCACCAGTCTGAGACTGACACCAGAATGATGACCGGAAATAAAAATGATCAGCTCGTTAATCAAACGGTTACACGATCATTGTCCCTTCAGTCTGGATCAGACTGATGGACTGTACTGATGCCAGACTGACCGTCGTCCGTCTAACCTATGCACAGTGTGATAAAAACCTCGATTTTGTTTCACCGCGTTTTTCTTTCAAAATACTATAGTTGATAGCTATATTATAAACATTAGAGTAAAGCTCCGAGATCGATATTCATTGTAGTTTTTTTGTTAAAGAGTGTCAAAGTTGGCTTTTTCCGGGTCATAAATTTGCATAAAAATTTAATTAAAAAAAAACTAATTATGTAACATTTATTTTGTTTATACCAATTGAATAAGCACGTCATAATACTATAATTTTTTCCAAATTTGGTTAACCTACGGTGATCAAGTAGAGAGATATTAAGTTGTTTATTAATTTTAGTTTTTCATTTTTAATTTCGCGATTAGAACGAATTAGAAAAAGTTTTAAGCATGACACGATAGTGTGAGTGATCTTTTATCAGTATTATTAAAAAAAACGCCTGATTCAGAAGTTATATGCAACTAGATGGTCCGCGCGGTTTCGCCCGCGTAATTTGGGAATTTCACGGAAACCGTACATTTTTCCGCAAAAATAGCCTATGCCCTTTCACGTAATCTATTATTCAAGTGTGCCAAATAACATAAAAATTGCTCCAGTAGTTCTTAAGATAAAAAGCAATTTCATATAATTTTCCCCGTTTTTTCCACACTTTTCTCTATTATCTCTCTATATTTTGTTCGTGAAGAGTATAGAGAAATGAGTTGAAGATAAAATTACACATACTATGCGACCGTATATTATAGACATATTAATAGCTACCTAAGACACTATTTTTACGTCTGTAGGTTTCTGTGATAAGACATAGCAGAATCATAGAATAATACTTTTGTACCTACTACCATCTACTACCTAGTATTTTATAATTTTCACAGGAGAAGATAAGGAGTACGAAACTCCGCCGGAGATACCGATCATAGACAAGAGCAACGTGATGCAAGTGTCCATGGGCCCGTCTACGAGCACTGCATCACTGTGTATGCATAATTTTGTTTTTAATTATTAATATGCATATTCATTTTTGTATACGGTTGTAGTTTTTGCTTTATTTAATAATAAAAATACTGTCAAAACAAAAAACTTTTTACGTTCTAGCGCGCAAAGATCTAAACACGTGGGCAAACTCGGCACAAGTGCAGCAAGTTATCGAGATGGGATTCTCCAGGCATGCTGTTTACGGCGCTATTCAGACACTAGGTAACATTATAAGAGATCTTCTTTGTATTACAACTCAATAGATGCAATCGATGAGGTTGTATTTGAATTGCTGTTGACTCTTTTATTGATATTTTGTTTTACATGTTAGACAAACTTAAAAAAAAAACGGTGACGAACAACGCGGATAAGTTAGTGCTGTTTTAATCTTCGATTATAAATAAAGGAGATAACTATATTTATTAACTTTTACCATGACTAATCTTTTCAGCTATGTAATTTCTTAAAAAACAAATATCGAACCATATTTTACCCCAGGTGGCACTAGTCTCCCGTCAGTGGAGGCGCTAGTGGCGTACTTACTGGAGCTGCCGCAACAGGGCATGGACGATACAGTGTTCGACGTCAAACCCGTCGTCAAACAGGACAAGAAGCCAACACCGTTCAGGTAAACTTTGGTTTGTGCGAGAAGAAACTGTCCGTCTGTCTGTCTATCTATCTGTCTTGTACCGCTTCACGCCCAAACCACTGACCGCTTTTGCTGATATTTGGTATGAAAACACTTTGTGTCCCGAGTTAAAGAACATAGGATACTTTTTATTCCGAAAAAAATTACGGTTCCCACGCGATAAACGAATTTTGGCGCCACGGACTTGCGGGCGTCATTTAGTATTGTATAAGTTTGAAGTACCTTTAATTAAATAAATATTTAAAAAAAAACAGGTGGCGCAGCTGCTTCGCGTCAGAAGACGAGTACGCTCAGTATCTTAGTGACGTCATCGCACCGGGGATGACAGTGCGGTGCTGTAAGGCGTTTGAGAATGTAAGTTTTTTTATACTAAGCTTTCTGATAGTAAATTTTTTGCCCTGTGTGTAAGTTATAATGTTTGTTCTTCGTTAGAAAAATCTCTCGACAGAAAAACATGTTGAAAGAAAAACATTGTGTTGTTGTTATAGCGTTTTCATGACCGTCATCAATTTGTCTGAGCCACTGGGCCGTTTTACTGTACACAGCCGTACTCAGAGATGAACATTGAACATTAATAAGTTATTTGTAATTAAATGAAGATTATGACATAAGCTACATACATCATTTGTCAAACTCTTCATTAAGGCGAGGCCAGTTCGAAAATACTGATTTTTAAGAAAGAAATTATGTGGAATTCTCTTACACCAAAATTGATGTAGACTCAAGAAGGAACAAAGTAATGAAATAACCGAACAGAATATTGAATAACCTCCTTTTTTTGAAGTCGGTTAAAAATGGCATAGTAATTCTGTAAAAAAAATCTTGAATATCACCATAAAAACACACTTGAAATTCGAACATCTCGTAATTTTCAATGACAAGGATATGATTTTTTTTACAAAAAGGATAGCTTTTTTATAATTCTAATGAAATAACCGAATAGATTTTTAATTAATGATTCGGTCATTAAAAAAATAAAAGAAAATGTATAATTTTCTCCTTTTTCGCCCTATCAAGGACGCGGCGAGCGTCGTCAGACCTGCTAATTTTACGGGAAGCCTAGCCTTAAATTGAAGTTTAAATATCATTAAATGTTTCTGAGTGTGGCTGTAACTACATTAATATTTAATAGTTATTAACAGATTCCCTCACCATCACACAACAGTAATGTATCCAGTCTCGTGATTTTAAATTTTCTGTATATGTTCACTTTAATTGACAGCTCCATATAACTTGTCATGTGGTCCCTCTAGATTGCCCTGGGAGATGTCGGCCAAGTCCAAAAAGTTGAACGCGACATCAAACAAAATGTATTCCTGCATGTAAGTGTATTTATTGACTTTTATGTGACACCCAATCGTGAACAGAAGCAACGTGTTACGTATCTTACATTATGTAATGATATCGTAATCAAAATAATTATTGTAGATGGGAATTTTCATTTTTTATCTTCCATTAATGTGATATAATTATTATATCCCTCAATAGCAAAGCGCTCAAGGTCATCAGCTACTTCAGTCAGTTTGCTGTAAGCACAGCCTTTCGCCAATCCATACCAATATTATAATATTTTAACTCGTGATAAAGTGTAGTTATTAAGTGTATATTATAATTTATATGTATGTTGGTCATTAAGATATATATTGTATGGGCCTATGTAGCCCGATATAAATAAATAAATAAAATAAATGCGAAAGTGTGTTTGTCTGTCTGTCTGTTACCTCTTCACGCCTAAACCGCTGAACCGATTTGGCTGAAATTTGGTATGGAGATACTTTAAGTCCCGTGAAAGGACATATGATACTTTTTATCCCAAAAAATGGACCGGTCCCACGCTATAAACGAATTTTGGCGCAACGGAGTTATCTAGTGTGATTATATCGCTAAAGATCGGTGGCTACTTCAGTCACTGATGCGTAGCATTAGGCTGCAGTCTTTCGCTAATAACTATGTTAAACTACCAATACAAACATGTGGATAACGACATCTCATTCCCAGGTGGAATGGCGCGGCGTGGGTCGGGTAGCGGGCGTACGCGCCGTGCACGCTGAAGTAGTGTCGGGTGCGCCGCCGTTCGCGCCCGGCGACCGCGTCCGCGTACGCGCCGCTGTCACGCAGCCGCGGTACAAGTGGGGATGTATAGACCACACGAGTGTTGGGACTGTTACTGGTAAGATGATGGAACTCTTTTGGTACATTTATCTTATTTGGAAACCAGCTTTTGAAAAGCTTACATTTTAAGATAACATATTAACCAGCAATATGTCAATTAAAAGTTTTAGCCTACACTATTAAAAATGCGTGATTTAGTTAAAAAAAAACAATAATATAAGACCTGATAACTTATTCTGTGTTATTTCTTCTGATAAAATATTGTTTTAGCAATATCAAACAACGGGCGCGATTTGACAGTGGATTTCCCGCAGCAACCCGGCTGGACGGGTCAAGTCAGCGAAATGGAACTAGTCACGGACCAGTGTAAGTTTACCCAGATCAAACTTATTTTTATTCTTGTGCTCAAAAAAGACAAACACACAGTTATTTCTCTGAGAGATTTCTTCCAGTGCATCCTTATAATTTGTAAGTGTTGAGTGTGAAAATAAGGCTATATATTTAGCTGAAATAAGTAGCCGTATTTTCTTATTTTATATTTGTTTAGCGGAATGGTGCTGCGCGGCGGGTGGATCGGGCGTAGGTTGGCGTGGCGCAGTGCGTTGTGTACGCGTATCGTCCTGCCGGCCCGCTGCGGGCGCGCGCCGCCTACTCGACTCGCAGCCGCATACGTACTGGCAGAGCTCGACGGGTACTGGACAGGTAATATTAAAACGTTACTTGTTAATTACGTTATTGTTGTATTTATTTTAATATTGTATTTTTTTCTAAAGAATTGTAAACCTTAGGGTGGGTTGCACCGGCTTACTTTAACTATAATTGTATAGTTATTTGGATCTGTCCCTTGTGTAGGGGACACTGTGTTCACCTATGAGGCTGACATTAACACTGAGTGTTAAAAGCCTCTGTAAAATAAATAGATTAAAAAAAAACTTTAACTTTAACCATAACGAAATGTGAAATGAACTGTCAAATCCCTAGCAAAAGTCGCCATATTTGACGATAACCTTAACCTTAACTTTAACTACGCTTCTGGTGCAATTCACCCTTAAGTCGCCATATTTGACGTTTGACCTTAACCTTAACTTTAACTACGCTTCTGGTGCAATTCACCCTCAGAGAGCAACTCACCCTTAAAAGTTGCAATCATAATAACAAATATTGAAATTTCCTTTTAAATAATTGTGCATCTTTCATCAGCACTGGATCCGGGTTGAAATGCGTATGGGCGTGCGAGTACGCAGACTCGGCTTGGGCGTGGCGGGCGGTACGCATGGGCCCGCAGCTCTATCGGTGCGTGCGGGTGCGAGCTTCGACGACGCAGCGCTCGCGCCGCTAGCGGCCGTGCCGTGCGCCGCTGCGCCAAAACGACCCGCACCGCCCAATCATTTGGCACAGATACAGCTGTTGGCTGATTGTAAACAGGTAAGATTAGAATTTTTAACAAAATAAACATTTCTAACTCATATCTCCACAGTTGTAACCTTACTGAAGTTTGCACTAAAAAAAGAATTTGTTTATATTTTTTATTACTTTTTTAGATTAAAGACAAAATGATGTTAATTATCTAGCAAACTTTATAGGCTTTGAATATTAATACCAATAAAGTTTCACTGTACTATAATTTTTTTACAGTATTATCCATGCATAGAAATTGGAATAAAGCAAAATAGGAACGTGAACGCCGATGTTCGTGTGCATGGACTGTATATCACTGGTTTTCGACCGAACCCGATGTATACTGAAATTCTGTCGGTAAGTTTCCTAAGATTTAAAAAATACCTAGTTACTAAAATACAGAAATACCAAATACTTAAATATTATAAACTTCCTAGAGCTTTGATTGATTTTAACCCATTAACCCCCGAACGGCCCAAGTGGGCCGCAATAACAATAGATAGACAATAGATTTCCAATAACTCTACGATCGACGGATATATTATAATGTTTTAGAGCATGAACTTTGTGGCGGAAGACTGGATGGAAAAGGAGAGTCCCACAGGCGCTGCTTCATCTGAAAATAATCCACCAACACTACCGAATGACTGCCCAAAGGTAAGCGCTTTTTTATATCTTTACTACTTACTGATACCTATTACTTATGTATTCGAAGCCATATTAATAATAATAATAATAATAATAATAATTATTATAATATTTATTCAGTATTTACATTATTGATGAGATACAAAATATTATTAGAGCTACTTAAGCTAAATAAGACTAAAATAATATACGATTGCCTGAACTAGGATACCCTGTGTTTCAGGCGAAAATTAGTGCTACAACAATAATTACAACGATACAAACTATAAATATGCCTTAAAGTGACGTATTAATTAGATATACAGTATACTAAAAATTAGATAATATACTAACTATGGTTATAATAGTTTTAAATTCCCTATACTAAAATTAATTTATAATTACACAATATTATACAGTTTACTAAATCTTATTCTAATAATGTTAATTTATTGCAAAACCACTAAAAATTTTTCTGTTTCCTCATACGTCAAATTTTGAAGAAATTTTTTAAGGTTTCTTTTACAATTAATATAATTAACGGAATATATATTTAACAGGGCATTAATTCTTTTATAAAGAAGAGGACCTAAGAATATATAATACTTATTAGCAAAAGCATGTTTTGTATTTATTTCTAGTGGGCAAACGATATCTTTCCGCCTTTTGTTGATGGAATCCGGGTAGAAGGGTAGGGATGTGTGTTGCTTTAGTACTACGTTTAGTATGAAAAGCTGACGAACTGTTAGTACTTCAAATGACGCATAAAGCTGGTTAGTAGGGAAAAGAAATGGTCGAAAGTTACATATTTTGATTATTGCCCTTTGTGCTCTTTCAACGGTTAGTAATAGCGTTTTGCCTACTCCTCCCCAAGATGTAATACAATAAGTTAGAATCGATTGACATAAAGCAAAATAAACCTGCTTGATTAAATGTTGGTCTATTACATTACGAAGTTTCTTGAAGATAAACATCAACTTACGTATTTTTTCACATAGTTTATCTACATGAGGCCTAAAAGACAGATTTTCGTCTACTATTATACCTAGATACTTTATATTGTTGATCCCATCAATACTAGGACATGTGCATGCCATGTTAGAAAATGTTGTGCAAAGATGTGCATATAGTGGCAGGTTAGTAACTGCTGAGGTGGATTTACGCATCGAAAACTTTATGTATTTAGTTTTTTCAGCATTTAATGTTAATAAATGTGTCAATAGCCAATTATTTACGATATTAAAACCATAGATAATACAGTATATAAACTGAGATAGATGAGACACAAGCAGAACTATAGGTAAGATTATTGAACTCGTCTTAAGATGGCGCTTTGACACGTAATGTAGCAGCGCCATCTAGTTGAGTGGTACTTAGTATTCCTAGGCGTCAACTAGATGGCGTTTTTTATAATAAACAGCGACATCTACCGGATTTAAATAATAATATTGATACAAGAATTAATGGCCTGGATTCACTTTGATTAGTGCAAGTGCAGGTGATTAGTACAGATGGTTTAAAGTGATTTAGAGAAAGTAGACTTGCCATTTATCTCCAAATCACAAATCATCTGCACTAATCACCTGCACTCGCATTAATCAAAGTGAATCCAGGCCATTAGAGGCAATAAAACAGTACAATATTTTATTTACTTTATTTTATTAACAACCAAATCAAATCAGAAAATAATACTGTAGTCTGTAACTGAACTTTTCAGTAATTTTTGAATTGTCCTTTTGGTTGGTGAAACCTGAAAGAAATTAAACAAATTTTAATACCTAGCAATATTTTGAAAGAATGTATTAGGAAACACTATTAAAAATAAATATAATTTGATTGCTAATTCTGTCATAATTCACCAAAAATTATCAGGTTCATTTGCTATTTTTTACTGAACTAGGTTCAATATCAATTATTCAGTTAGTGTAGGGAGTAGTACAGGGGGGTTTTTCTCACCCAAAAGATCCCTCCTCAAGCCATTTCAACACCAAAAAGTTGGCGCAGGTTTATGAACCTTAGCCCATTTCAAGATTTTCACGACAATTAAATAATTAATTAATAATTTTACTACGCGGGTCACTCATAATTAACAAGGTCCACTTATATTAACGCGGGCCACTTATAAAGTCCCGGCGGGCCGCATGCGACCCGCGGCCGCAGGTTGGGGATAGCTGATTTACTTAAAGGTTTATAATATTTTTACTTACCTCCTTCGTCACATCCAAAATAATAGTGAAGTCAGGCCGGGCTCAGACCAAATAAAAGGTCTGATGTCACGGGTATATCGGTATCTTCGAAGTTCGACGTGATTTCGAAATTTCAAACGAAGCTTGTGTCGATTGGTTTGATTACAGGAACTATCGGATACCAGTTACCACTAAACAAGTTATCACAAGCCGAGCAAAGTCAGAAACAATAAGAAGAAAGTAACTAAAAACCACAATCACAAAACTATAAAATGCTTTTCGTCAACGGATGAAAGATAATTATAACACTACATTGCATTGGATAAAATATGTCATTGATATGATACGTAATTTGTCTATATTTTGCCATCTAGTGGCATTTAGAGGTATCAACGGAAAAAAGTTTGTTGTATCACTTGTATGATGGCAGCACGCTCCATACAAATATTTTTTTTACCAACAATGTACTATGTGTCACCCCCCTGATTAAAACCTTGCTGTGCATACTCGAAAACTTCGCGATATTTGTTAGCAGAGAAAACAAGTGCTGTGTCATCGGCGTATGAAATGATTTTGCCATGGTCTAATTTAAGTTGGCACATATCATTTATGTATATTAAAAATAGTGTTGGCCCTAAAATACTTCCTTGTGGTACACCATATTTTGTATTATTTTGAAATGAGCTATATACACTGTCAATCTTAACACATTGAGTGCGGTTCTCTAGGTAGCTTTTAAATAATTTAAATTAAAATTACATAATTATTGCTTGTTCCTATCAAAGACTTATAGTCCTGAACCTTGTAATTTGAAACACTATAATAAGGTTTATTTTTATTCCAGGTATATGTATGGGGTCTAAATGACAAGGACCAATTGGGAGGTGTGAAAGGATCCAAAGTGAAAGTGCCTGTTTTTTCCTCGACTCTCAGTTCGTTGCGACCCGTACACATCGCGGGAGGCTCGAAAACGTTGTTCGTTGTTTCACACGATGGCAAGGTATGGCATATTTTTAATAACTGTAAATAATACTTGCATAAGGCTCTGAAATCTAGAGAAGGTAAATAAGTTTCATCTTTGTATTGTTTGAGTAAGAAAGTAGAGACAAGAAGAATGATGTGATTAATTTAAGTTATCGTTTCTACCCACATTAATCATGACATTAATATCAACATGAATAGTCGATGCTGCTTACGGTGCTACTAAAATTTAGCCATTGATTAAGCTACGCAGTTTTTGCGCTAATCTCATGAGTTTCACTCGCACAAAACTATCGCATATCCGCTGAAATGAGATAACAACATATTTTTAGTACGAGGAAATAAGACTAGCAACAAGGAGTCAGTAGATTAATTTCTACCTTTTCGGCGGCTGGTCTATAAATCATTTTTTTTTATCACTAGCTATACGCGTGCGGTGAAGGCACGAACGGGCGGCTAGGGCTGGGCCACAGCAACAACGTGTCCACGCCGCGTGCCAATCCGTATCTCTCGCACGTACTCGTGCGTCGCGTCGCTGTGCACTCCGGCGGGAAACATGCGCTCGCGCTTACCGCTGATGGCAAGGTTAGTTGTAAATTATTCAGAATTTAAAGTGATATTTTGCCAACAATATCTAGTTATTTTTCTAATAAAAGTAATATACGCTTAAATACAGACTTCCTGTAATTGATTGAACTGTGCTTTGGATAATACAAGAAGTTTTGTGAACACATTTAAAATATATTTTCAAACTTAGAACACACAACTTTAGAACAGTAACAAATAAGTTCCCATCAGATTATCCATTGAAGTAATATCTTATAGTATATTTAATTAATTTGTCACTAAACTTCGTAATTTTTATATCCCTAACATCCAAAGGTCTACTCGTGGGGTGAAGGCGAGGACGGTAAACTAGGCCACGGGAACCGCCAAACTCTCGAAGTGCCGCGACTAATCGAGACGTTATCTGACGAGCGCGTCGTGGGCATTGCGTGCGGGTCCGCCCACAGTGCGTGCGTGACCGCTCGCGGACATCTCTACACGTGGGGCTTGGGGGAATATGGGCGACTCGGACACGGCGATGACGTCACACAGCTTGTACCTAAAATGGTAGGTATAGTATTGTGATATTTTCGCCTCTAGTACACCGACGCTGCGAAACGTGAAAAATCTGCGAAACAGGAATACAGCGGGATGCAATATTAGCCATTGTCGTGTGCGGTGTGGCGGGTGAGACAGTAAATCGGTTCGCCGCTGTTTCGCGGTTCACAACGTCGGTGTACTAGAGGCGTTAAATGCCGACAATGAAGTTTGATACGTGCGTTATATACAGGCCAAGGTTTAATTGAAATTTTGTTATCTAGATAATTTATTACACGTGTGAACCTCCTGACTAATAAAAATAGATATACAATGGATACGCTATACAATATTTTGTCCTTGACTATCGGAAGCTTTTACTAACCTTTATATACCGGAAAGAAGAAAAAAAAAGTTAGAAGTAGTTTAAGGTGGTAAATTACATATTAAACAGGTTGAGGCGTTGGCGAGTTTTCGTGTGATACAAGTGGCGTGCGGATCGCGCGACGCTCAGACGCTCGCTCTCACCGCGTGCGGCAAAGTGTTCTCGTGGGGCGATGGGGATTTTGGGAAATTAGGTAAGTTTTGTTACTGATTGTCAAATTCAAAAAACGTTTAGCGAATATTAAGTTTGTTTGCATAATAGACTACAACTAAAGACAATTTTTAACACAAACACCTTTTAAAACTGTGTGAACTTTATAATTCACATAAAAAATTTATACTTAGGTCGTGGTGGATCGGATGGCTGTGAAATTCCAATGAATATAGAAAGACTGAACACGTTGGGCGTGATACAAGTCGAGTGCGGCGCACAGTTTAGCCTAGCGCTCACAAGAGATGGCGAGGTACGTTTTTAAAATATCTGTCTGAAGTATTAAACATTAAATTACAAAGCTTTAAATGAATGCCGATGAAGTTAGACTATTAATAAGCATTTCACATTGTAGGGGTTGTCCCCTACAGATGATAAATGTTTGATGCTGACAGTGACGCTAATGCTGATAGTGGAGTCAAAGGATACACTCTTGATGCCTATATTCATGATCTGCTTTATTTTGATGCGATTGTTGCATATTTATACAAATATAAATGGATGATACGGCACAACGTGCGAGATCATCGACACGCTGAACCGTACACACATACTTATATGGACACGGCTGTAATTTTCAACTCTTTATGGGTATCAAGTAAATCCCAAAAATATATTATTTTTAACAAAATAAATTTAGGTATGGACTTGGGGCAAAGGCGACTACTTCCGTCTCGGTCACGGGTGCGACGCGCACGTGCGACGACCGACCATCGTGGAGGCGCTGCGCGGACACCGCGTCATACACGTCGCCGTCGGTGCGCTACACTGTCTAGCTGTTACAGCTGAGAACCAGGTTAGTATCTATGGCTGTCATAAAACATGTAGGTATGGACGTGGGGCAAAGGCGACTACTTCCGTCTTGGTCACGGGTGCGACGCGCATGTGCGATACATGTTGCGGTCAACGCGCTACACTGTCTACTTGTTACGGCGGAGAACCAGGTTAGTATCTATGGCTGTCATAATACATCTAGGGTATGAACGTGGGGTAATACCGACTGCTTCTGTCTCGTCACGGGTGCGACGCGCACGTGCGATGGCCGACAATCTTGGAGGCGCTGCGCGGACACCGCGTCATACATGTTGCGGTCAACGCGCTACACTGTCTACTTGTTACGGCGGAGAACCAGGTTAGTATCTATGGCTGTCATAATACATCTAGGGTATGAACGTGGGGTAATACCGACTGCTTCTGTCTCGTCACGGGTGCGACGCGCACGTGCGATGGCCGACAATCTTGGAGGCGCTGCGCGGACACCGCGTCATACATGTTGCGGTCGGCGCGCTACACTGTCTAGCTGTTACGGCTGAGAACCAGGTTAGTATCTATGGCTGTCATAATACATCTAGGCTATGAACGTGGGGTAATACCGACTGCTTCTGTCTCGTCACGGGTGCGACGCGCACGTGCGATGGCCGACAATCTTGGAGGCGCTGCGCGGACACCGCGTCATACATGTTGCGGTCGGCGCGCTACACTGTCTAGCTGTTATGGCTGAGAACCAGTTTAGTATTTCCATGACAATATAAAATTCATGATAATATAAATAACGACGAATTACCGTAATGAATTTATGTAAGAAGTTACTTTAAATTAACATAGATAATTTATTTTTAAACTTATGTGTATAATTCAGATCAACGAAAGTCACGTCTTAAGACTTATAGTATGTCTTAAGATGTGGCGCTAAAGTTTATAATCGGACTTTTTATTCTTGCTTTTCCAGATTTTTATACAATAACAAAATGATAAATAACTTACTTACAAGGTGTGGGCGTGGGGCGACAACGACCACGGTCAGCAAGGCAACGGTACCACGTGCGTGAACCGGCGGCCGGCGTTAGTAGCGGGCGTGGAGGGCGTGGCGCGCGCCGCCGCCGGCTCCTCCCACTCGGCCGCGTGGGCGACCCGCGCGACGCGCCCCGACCCGCCCGCTGCGCCCGCGCCGCTGCCTTTTCCAGCGCTGAGGGATCCACTGGGCGCGCATAGTTTAGGTATGATTTTGACTTGCATACAGCACTGTAAACGTATGCATACTAATTTTTGTCAGATTATGGAGTAGCTAAAGGCAATGATTACGATTTTACCATAAACATTTTTGGTTAGTTGTCTTTTCTAAAATAAAACATACGTCAATACAATAAAATTGTACGACAATACACACACCTAGTTGTAAATGTTGTTCCACAGGCCTATACTCGGAAGAGACTGTCGTGGGAGAGCCGCAAGGAACTCGGCCGTCGCTGGCAAGCGCGGCGCTGGCGTTAGAGCCGCCTGTGGCGGTGCAACATGCGCTGTCTCTTATACTACTGACATTACACATCACTCAAGTAAGTAAAAGAGACTTAACTATGACTGGGATTATTAATAATTAAATTATAGAAATTATACATAAATATTGGCTTTTGAAACAACTTCATTAATCGCTTGATTCTTCTTGATTCGATTGAAATATATTATTGAAGAGCGACCGGAAAACCTGTCTCTGTCACCTGCGTATTAATATTGTATTGCTATCTCGCTTATACAATTACGCAACAATATATTAGTTAGAGCGTGACAAGAAGCGATGGCTTAATTTACGCAATTTCATGCACTTGTCCGCTTGTCATATTTCTTACTAATATTCCACTTTACAGGCTCGCACGCTATTGGTCGAGGCATTGCGTGCGCACGAGGCGTGCACAACAGTTCCAGTGACTACGGGGTTGGACTCTGAGGACGACGATACGGAGGCTGACGCACGCACCGGCGGCGGCGAGGCGCCGGCAGATAGAGCTACTTTGCCGGTAAATATTTCTTAAGAGGGCTCCTATAGACGATCAATTTTATTGTGCAATATTTCATCAACAATTGTTCAATGATATTGCACAATAAAATTGATCGACTAGGGAAGTGGGCCCCTAGATGACCAATTTTGTCTACTAGCGCCAGGCTTAGTTTAGTGAATCGTGGATTAAAATTTTGTAGTGTTAAAATATCTCTTTCGTTCAACGCATTTCTTACAGAGAAGACGTGATCGTTTAGCAATCACCTAAAATGGCGCATGTAATGCTGATACATCGTATCGTACTTATTTGAGGAAATGCTATGTAGGGGCCGAAAATGTGTTTTTGATAGTTACTGTTGTATTTAAATAGTAATTATATAGATTGCTTGATGATATATTTATATGTCAATTTTGTAGGGTTTCATATTTTGTAATACATAATGATTAATGAGTGATGACAAATTGTATAGAGCGGAGCCAGCAGTCCTCTCAGCGGGTCTATATCGTCGCGCCACTCGGCCGTGATGTCGTCGAGCGCGGTGTCGGTCGCCGCTGCCACCATGACCGTGCAACAAGCTGACGCACCGAAGGTATGTATACTGTTGTTAAACATAAATACTTTTTATATGGTGTCAATTTAATAAAAAACCAAATAAAGTGTTTAATAACAATTTGTTTATCTTTTCTATATGAATAAAGATACATTAATCAACCATTTGAAATAAAATACACAAGGGATAGAACACAGCCAGAGTTTATAAAAAGACAAAAAAAATTACAGACAGTCAACTACACATATAACATTTATCTACATCACGAACGTGAGTAACGGTTTTAGACTTACTGATGGTGTTAAGTTAATGAAGGAATAATGATAGGTAATATATTGGCAAAAATTATGTAGATTAGATTATTAACATATTGATAAGCATCGTCATACTAATGCAATGTGTGTCTTGTAAACAGCTGGCATTAGACGATTTCACGTCTCAACTCGGCGAGTCGGATGCTCGGGCGCTCGTAGACCTTCTGAAACTGGCGGCGGCAGGGCGCGTACCCAACGCGGCTAATGCTGTTAAAGTCATTACAGACGTTCTAATGGGTAATTATGATTATTTAACAATAATCAAACTAGGAAACATGCATTTTACATTTTTATTTATTATTAAGGACCTAACCTCATCTAAAAACTGCATTGATAAAGCTGCAGATTGGTTAAATCTCGAAAATTTCACTTTCATGATATTTAAATTTAGTTTTCTCAATATTTCACAACATGGCGTTCTGACTGGGTAGGTTTTAACTTACAATACTTTTGCAGCGTTATGCGGCAGCAAACCAGGCGTGGCTGAAATGGTTGCGGAGGTGTGCGTCAGTGAGCTAGAGGAGGCGGCAGGGGGCGGGGCCCGCGCGCCGCCACGCCCCGTCACTGTCGACAGCCCGCATCCGTACGCTGATGACACTGACATATCCGGTGAGTGGTTATAACAGCAAGCCAGGCGTGGCGAAAATGGTTGCTGAGGTTACTTTTGACAAGGCAACCCAACATTAATCCATTCTATACGTTCTAAAGATTACTTTAAAATATATTTTATCGAAAAAAACGATTCATCAGGATTTTGCTGTCGGATCCCATACTAATAGTAACACTTTCCCAGGCGTGGTGAAAATCCCCGGTGCATGCACACTGCGCGTGACGTTCGAGCAGGGCTGCTCAACCGAGCGGCGCAACGACCCGCTTACTATATCGGACAGCGCGGGCCGCGTGCTTGCCACCCGGTCCGGTCGCGAGCCCGCTGATTGGGCGCAGGAGATACTCGTCAATGGTACGTATGCGTGACGTAAAATAAGGTTCCTAGACGTAATAAATACTTGTTTTTTTAATGTCATTTTTAAAATGGTAAATGAACGTAGGATACAAAATAGAGTTAATATTCTTAGATTTACACCAAAACATATACTGCAGAGTGCAGTACTATCTAAAGAATGAAAGAAATCAGTTTCTTTTGTTGTGTGACAATAATGCGTAATGATAATCTAATAAATAATGCCGCGTCCATGATACCTGACACTTTAAAGTCACTTCAGTAAATTATGGTCTTAATTTTGTAGGTGATGAGCTGCGTTGGCGGTTCACAAGTGATGGCTCGGTGAATGGGTGGGGATGGCGATTCACAGTACATCCTATTCTTCCCTCTAATTCATCGGCGGTAAGTACTTGCATACTTTCCCAAGATATACACAGAGTAGTGAAGAATTCAGCTAATATTGCTTGCGGTGACTATAGTGTAGTTGTGGTGAATAAATTTCTTTTGACTTTCACTTGAAATAGTACGGTTCCTGAAAATCTGCTCATTCATTGATTTTCTTAATTTGATTCGTCATATAAATACTGCAAGTAAATGTAGTACTTACATATTATTGCATTTCCAATTTCGCTCATACTAAAAAACAATGTAACATTTTTAGGAGAGTGGGACGGATAGATACGTGCTATCTTGTCCATCTGTGGAACTAGCGTGGCGGCTACTAGACGGTCCTCTACTGAAGGCGGTCTCCAAAGATCATCATTTGGCGCCGAGGCTGGCTCAGGCGCTCGCTATCTGCGCACAAATGCCTACTTTATGTAAGTTTATGTATTTTAAATCCATGGTTTACTCAGAAATTACATTGTTGTGACTGTAGTTTTACTTCATAGTTAGCTAGCTTTATTTCTAAATAAAGTGAAGCTATTTTGAAATATGTACGCAGTTTCTTGTTTAAAAGAGATTATTATCTAATTTAATTCATAAATAAGTGACCCTTGACTAATAAATTTACCGTTTAAAGAGCGATCATTTTTATTCTACTTTCGAAACTTTACAGGAGGAATTTAATATGTATAAATATTAAATATACTTACATAATATTATATAACCTTATCTATGGCAGAAACTTTCCTTCTTAAAAAGTATCTGCGGTTCCATACAAGCCGTCAATATTTTGTTACTAGCATGGCGTGCACGTGTCTGGTGCGTGCGTCGTCTGCGGGGCGTGGTGTGCGCGGTGGCGGGCGGCGCGGGGGGCGGGGCGGAGGGCGAGCAGGTCGCCGCCAGCCCGCCCGCGCTCGCACAGTTGTCACAGTTGCTGCAAGCACAGTACGAGCACGAGGAGCCCGCGCTGCGTACCGGCACGCACCTCATGCACACACATTATTTGAAGGTACGTGTAAGTTGTAACGAATATTGAATATGTGACGTATATTTTGTTGTGGAGGAACTGGAAAGAGTCTATTAAACTATACTTTGGGATACTAAAAAACGTACATTGTAGGATTTTTAAGTATATTTCTTGAAGAGTTTCTTTTTGTGTATATTTCATGTAAAACTGTATGTGCAACAAATTGTTAAATAAAAAATTAATAATAAAATTGTAATTTTACTTATTTATTTATCTTCACAAAAGTAAATTTTACAAATACACTTATCATACTTACAACGCGACAATATCGATCGATCAAATTTACCTCACGTTTTGAACAAAGTGTGTAGCGATGACAATATGTATGTGTTTTGCTACAGGAGCTAGCGTGGTTAGCGTGCGGCCTACGTATCGACTCGCGCGTCTGCAACGGGCCGGACGCAGCGCGGTGGGCGTGGTTCAAACGCTACTGTCTATGTATGCGAAGCGCGCACGCACTCATACGGCGTCAACCCATGCCACCGCCATTTATATCGGAAGTACGGAAAAGATTGGCAGACTTGGGAGTATACAATGCAGATGAAAGCTTAGACGCTAAGAATCCTTGGGAAGACAACGTTAAATTTACCAGACAGCACGATGAACAACTGCTTCATTGGGTTAGCAAGTAAGTTGAAAACTTGCATCATTATGTTTGTTACATTTTTATAACTTTGACTTTCTTTAAAGAATATAAAAAATATTTTTGAAACGTAGGTGGAGCGAAGACTTCAGATGGATGCTCGGTCAATATAATAATTTATGTATAAAAACATGTCATGAAATAAAAAGATTCAATGTCGAGATTTTGTGAAAGACATAATAATATCTGAACGTCCTAGTTACCAGTATCCACTTTACAGGCGTCCGGAGGAGTGGACTGGGTGGTGGGGCGGGGGCTCGCGCGGCTGCGCGGTGTACGGGTGGGGCCACAACCACCGCGGGCAGCTGGGCGGCGTAGAGGGTGCCAAGGTGCGGTCGCCGGTGCCGTGCCGCGAGCTCGCCGCACTCGACCCCGTGCAGCTAGTGGGCGGGGAGCAGACGCTGTTCGCTGTCACGCCCGACGGCAAGGTGTACGCCACGGGTGAGAGCGAGATGGATGTTTTCTAGTAGGATATTGCAATCAATACACCTATGTCCTATATACTCCCTTACTCGTATAAAGATTCACACTGCCTAGTTACACTTACCTTCTCTCTAAAAAGATCTAAATGTGTGTACACGTCTAAAATTATACGTTGTCTAATATATTATTACAAATTTGGCTTGACAGACAAAGATAACGCTAATATAATTTGTCTATTCTTCTTCATGCATCAAACGTTAAATTTAATCTACGTCCATCTTCTTTAGGATATGGTGCCGGTGGTCGTCTTGGAATTGGAGGAATAGATTCAGTGTCGCTGCCTACCTTGTTGGCGTCCATTCAACATGTCTTTATTACCAAGGTATTATTTTTTAAATTAACATACTGTTTACAGTTTTATAGTTCGGTATGATGCCACTGCTCCCTGGATATGTTCTTCAAACATTCTTTGACGATAACATTGTAGTATTTTCAACAATTCAAATTACCGGTTGCCAGGGTTCTCACAATATGAATTACAGCCTTGAAACATCATTTAATGTCATTTAAACATCAACAGGTGGCATGTAACTCGGGCGGCAAGCACTGCCTGGCGCTATCGGCTGACGGTGACGTGTACAGTTGGGGCGAAGGAGAAGATGGAAAACTAGGACACGGGAACAGAGTGTTAGTATTGCTAGTTTACTTAGGGCGAAGCCAAACTGGCGTGATTTGTGAGTTGTGAGTCGCAGAATTTCGGTTCCGCAGAATTCTGCTGCATTTAGTTTCATACAAAAGTCCTGTTTGATTCACACGAGCGTAATTTTGATGAAAGATATTATTCACGCGGCAGAAATTCTGCGACTCACAACTCACAAATTAAGCTTAGGCCAAACCTACGCGACCAACGCGAAAGCGAAGCGGAGCGTCAAGTTGTCAAATGTGTTTTATATTCAAAAAACACATTTGACAACATTTGACAACTTGACGCTCCCGCTTTGCAGTCGCGTGGTCGCGTAGGTTTGAACGAAACATTACGCTCGTTTGGCTTCACCCTTAACTTACGAATTGCTTAAAATATTTAAGTTCTTCTCTTTGACAGCAATAATGCATAATATTGTGTTAGAAACGCTATTGACAATGGTTTGTTATTGACAAGTTTTACTGGATTGATATTGTAGCTACCGAATCTGTAAAAGGGATCAAATCAAAATTCTATATTCACTGATTTAGATTCTGAGTATAACAGAAAGTTGTGTAATTTAACTAACAGACACTTAGGGCCAGTTTCACCACTTCCTGATAAGTGCCGGATAAGCTATCCACCACTTATCTTGAGAGATAGAGTATGGAGAATCTGTCAAAAAAGTTGTGGCTAGCCTATCAGATCAGGCACTTTATCAGGAAGTGGTGAAACAGTGTATGTTTTCATTTTATAATAATCAGGTGCTTATCAGTAGCCAAATTAGCAGCAGTGTACGAACTTTTAAGACATTTTATGTTTTTTTTTCCAGAAACTACGACCGTCCGAAGCTAATAACGGCGTTATCAGGTCTCGAGGTGGTGGCTATAGCGTGCGGCGGCGCGCACTCCGCGTGTCTTACCGCGCGCGGCCGCATCTACACTTGGGGGAAGGGCCGATACGGACGACTAGGACACGGGGACTCGGAGGACCAACTTGTACCTAAAATGGTAAGTATAACTCTACTACGGAAAGCAGATGGCGCTGTCAGGTCTCGAGGTAGTGGCTATAGCGTGCGCCGCATCTACACCTGGGGGAAGCCGCTACGGACGACTAGGACACGGGGACTCGGAGGACCAACTTGTGCCTAAAATGGTAGGTATAACTCTGCAAATAAAGTAGAAGGCGCTGTCAGGTCTCGAGATGGTCTAGCTATAGCGTGGCTACGTCTATACTTGGGGGAAGGGCCGATATGGATGACTAGGACACGGGGACTCGGAGGACCAACTTTACCGGAAATGGCAGGGTATAACTCTACTACTGAAAGTAGATGGCGCTGCCAGGTCTCGAGGTAGTGGATATAGCGCGCGGCCGCATTTACACTTGGGGGAAGGGCCGATACGGTCGACTAGGGCATGGAGACTCGGAGGATCAACTTGTATGTAGTACTTAAAATGGTAGGTATAAGTCTACTATGAAACTAGATGGCGCTATCAGGTCTCGAGGTTGTGGTTGTGGCGCGCGAGCGTATTTACACTTGAAAGATCAACTTGTAAGTGTAATCTTATATTTTGCGCAAAGTAAATCATGTCGTCAACATCACATAATAATTATTATGTAACTCCTCCAGGTGGAGGCGCTAGCGTCGTACCGCGTGATCGACGTGGCGTGTGGGTCGGGCGACGCGCAGACGCTGTGCATAACCGACGATGATAACGTTTGGTCTTGGGGTGATGGAGATTACGGCAAACTAGGTAATGTAAAGCATAGGATATGCTATTATTCAAAATAACAACACATAATTCCATGCAAGTTTTGTCATTTTACATGACTAAGTTTTGAGCTTTGATTGGACGTTTGGATTTTAGTAGGCACATAATTTTGCTGTGAGATAACGTGCCGGATAAGCACATTCGTACGTAAAACGCGCACGCAACATAAAATACCCCTAATAATAAAAAATATTAGTATGTGGTTGATGGTACCCTCTAAACCCAATCAGTCGCTGATCATAATAATATCTCTTGTGCTCATTGCCAAGCCACTTTAATAATAAAAATAAAGAAAACTATTGACACAATCACTGAATATTGATTCAAAATTACAAAATAAGTTGAAGGCTTGGCTTGAATGTGATCCGAAAAGTTTTTGCGATAGAAGTATTACATAAATAGGCTTGGCTCTCCTTTTTTCATCTCATGTTTTTGGTGGGTTTTATCTTATTCTGTTAAAGACCCCTTAATAAATAAACTACCAATCATTTCTAACAGTTGCTTTCTATTGTTAGGTCGAGGAGGTTCCGAAGGCTGCAAGCTACCGACTAAAATAGATTGTCTGAAAGGACTGAGAGTTATAAAAGTAGAGTGCGGCTCACAATTCTCCGTAGCGCTGTGTCAGTGTGGCAGTGTTTATACATGGTAAGCTATGTCTAATTATTATGGTATCATTTCACATAGGTCTTACTTGTTTTTATGGTCCCGTGATGTGATTGGCCTATAAATAATTTGTCTTTAGATTGTTTTTTCACTTTATAAGTCATAACTCATGAGCCAATATTATATGCTATTTACAGGGGCAAAGGAGACTATCACCGTCTCGGTCACGGCACATACGAGCACGTGCGACGGCCTATGCGAGTCACCGGCATGCAGGGAAAGATGATCGTTTCTATTGCCACAGGTATACTGTCATACAGAAATTTCCTTTAGCTATCTATCGCAAATAAATGTGCAGTTACAAAAAATAAATCAAAACAAAGCAAAAGAGAAATTAAAATAATGGATGCACTTTGCAGACTATTGTTTTCACTCTACACACAAAATAATACGAAAGAACAGGTCTATGTTTTCCATAGTGTTTATATCAGTCTAAATATTATACTATTTAAACTTTTCGACCACCTTAATCCTTTTTGTATTAATTTTTGATTATTTGAGAATACAATATGTTTTCTGTTTCTGTTTAAAAAACAACATACATTATATTAATCATCTGAGTTTATGAACAGGCAGTCTCCACTGCGTGGCGTGTACGGACACGGGCGAAGTGTACACTTGGGGTGATAACGACGAGGGGCAGCTGGGAGATGGGACGACGCTCGCGGCGCAGCGTCCGCGTCTGCTCGTCGCGTTACAGGTGCGTATACATACGCCACACACGTACACGTGCACAAACGTGCACGCATACTAGCGTGCACGTTTGTGCACGTGTACGTGTGTGGTTTATGTAGCTCGCACGTTCTTAGGTATTTTACTTAAGGACGTGCGAGCATGTTTAATAACTTAGTTTGACTATGAAATTAAAATAATACGCAAGACAACAAATGGGCTTAGTGTTTAAGTTGATCGTGCATTTAGGCCGGTATAAATAGTCAGTACTCAAGATGCATCTCGGTCTCAAGACACGGTTCAGGCCCTGTGATTTGTTGGCTGTCAAAATTTGGACCAATCACAGAGCCGAACCGCGGCTTGAGACCGGGTTGCATCCTAAGTACTAACTATTTATACGGCCCTAAATATTATGTTTTTAGGGTTCCGTACCCAAAGAGTAAAAACGGGACCCTATTACTAAGACTTCGATGTCTGTCCGTCTGTCTGTATGTCTTGATTCTGTAACTCAAGAACCGCTAGACTAGAACTTTTGAAATAGACTAGACTTTTGAAATTTTCTGTTGCCGCTATAACAACAAATACTAAAAATAATATTAATATTTAAGGGGGGCTGCCATACAACAAACGTGATTTTATCGGCCTTTTTTGCTCGATATCAATAATGGCAACAGGTAGGCACTTGAAATTTACACAAAGGCCTGACATTTATGTGTACTTTAATAATTAATAATAATATTTAAATAAAATAAAAATTTAAGGGGTCTCCCATACAAAAAACACAATTTTTGGCCTATTTTTGCTCTATAACGGTACGGAACCCTTCGTGCACGAGTCCGACTCGCACTTGGCCGATTTTTTCACGTGTTTATTAAAAAGAAGAGATAGGACGATGTGTGATCGGATGAAATATGTAATATGTATCGCATCCTAATACATATTGTTAAAACAAACAACAATCAAAAACTATCTACCTTTACAAACGAGCTTCAAGTCAGATATAGTCACATAGTCGTTTATTTACTAATTCTTTGTTACAGGGCAAGCGTGTTAGCCGCGTGGCGTGCGGCAGTGCGCATACAGTCGCATTATGCGTGGAGAGTGCGCGCGCGCCACGCCCCCCGCCCCCTCCGCCGCTCGAGTGTCACCTGCTCCGTGATATGCCACCGGATATACTTGCTAATAGACTCGTGAGTTAACTGCCTATATATTAAATTAACTCTTTCAAAACAAATGCACCCTAAAGTATTATCACCTTGTATCGTCATCGTCTTGTATGAATTTGCAATTTGTAAATGTAAACTTAGATAATTCATTTTTTGTAATTAAATAATAACAATAAAATATAGTATGTATTTAAATTATAAATGTCATCTTAATTGTTTTAGGTACTTCTACATCAGTTCTCGGAACTAGTTTGTCCAAACTTGGCGCTACTGATATTAGAAGAACCCTTCGACCAACTGAGAACACTACTGTTCTATAGTGTCAAAGAGGCTGCATTTAGAAGAGTAAGTTTATTCCTGTTTTTACTCGTATTTAATCAAGCTCATTACGAAATTATTTTTTGCCACTTAACATCTTATAGTTTTAGATTTCTGGTAACCTTACAATCTTTCGTCCATGATCTTGTTTTCGAAGAGATATAAATAACGAAAGCTTTGCTTGTATACAAATAACAAGAATATTAGTTAAAGACTGTTTGTTACTAAATAAATAAATTATAAGAAAATACATCTACTATCTTATTGTCATGTTGAATATCTATCTATCCAGGCAATAACAGCAACAATGGTACGCGAGCGTCAACACGGGCCCGTAGTGGAGTTATCCCGGGTGGCGGCGCGACGCGCACGCCGCGGCGGCTCCGGGCTGGCGGGCGCGGGTGGCATGCGCAGCGTGTTCGGTCAGATGGTCGCACGACTGCCCGCGCTTACGCCCGACGCGTTAGCGCTGCCGCATCGAGTGTGGAAAGTCAAGTTTGTTGGTAAGTATTCCATAATATTAGCTAGAAATTAGCTACTATAATCAACACCACCAAAAGTAAAACAAAGGTGAAATATAAAGTTACACAAAATTTTAAATAGCTTTTGTTTAATCGTTCTTTATAATTCCCCGGAATTATCAGCAACGTTTGACGTCTACTTCTTGAAATTAATATGAGTATAGTTAAGAGAAATGCAACAAATACATACATAAAGATACTGGCAGAATCAATACCCTTCAGTCGGGTAAAAAATTAAAAAACTAAAAAATTGAAAATGTCAATTGGCTGTGACGTCAATGATACAAATCAAAAAATAAAAAAATAAAAAATACAAAAATCTTTACTCACAAACTTAAAATACAATATAATAACAGTGTTTGAGACCCCCTTTTAAGTAAATTACCTGTGTTAGGGGAATCTCGCTCTGCCGAAAACAACAACACAACCAATTAGTAATTACGTCAAACACGGTAACTGATCTAGACTATTTTTTGTGGCTTAACTTGTTATCGTTTATTTCAGGGGAAAGTGTTGACGACTGCGGCGGCGGGTACAGCGAGAGTATAGCGGAGATGTGCGAGGAGTTACAGAACGGTTCGTTACCGCTGCTCATGGCCACGCCCAATGGGCGGGGCGACGCTGGCGCCTCCCGCGACGCCTTCCTCCTCAATCCTACTGCGAATACGCCACTACATCTTAACTGCTTCCGGTTTCTTGGTATGTTTTTCTTGATTTTTATTGTGTTTTAGAATTGCCTTTGAATGAATGAATGAATTTAAGATAATTAATAAAAATGTTTTATTGACTATCCTGATAAATAAAATATTTTGTGTGCACGCATTATGTACGCTAGATTATACGTAAAATAAACGCATTTATATGTGTTCGTCTCTCAATCTTACAAGTTATTTTTCTACACAGGTGTACTAATGGGTATCGCAATTCGCACCGGCTCTCCTCTATCTCTTTCACTCGCGGAGGGCGTGTGGAGACAGCTAGCTGGTCTGCCGCTTCGACCTCAAGATCTGGCCGAAGTTGACAAGGACTTTCTACCGGCGTTGTTGTGTATACGAGATATGGCGCCTAATAACAAGGTAAAAGGATAACGTTCTACTTTTTATGTTACTTGGTACTTAAAATTCATAAAATACAAAATATTTTTGCGATAATCGTTATAGTATCAATTCGATGATACTATAACGATTATCGCAACCAGTCGAATCTCAAAATATTTTGACTGGACTGCATGAATGTTTGTCTGGAAAACATGTTCTTATTTTTAAAGTACTGGTATATTTAAAATATTTGAAACAACAAATACGAGTAGGACTAACGTATCATTTGTATCAAAATTAATCTACAACTATACATGAGTTAAATATGGGCTACTTAATATTATATTTCATCCCTGCATTGTAACCAGTTAGTATGTAGTTTTAATATAGACTTATTTGTTTCAGGAGTTACAAAATCTGGAGCTACCGTTTTCGATACCGTCGGCAGCCGGCCACGAGGTGTCGCTGTCGACGCGGTACAAGAGAGTCACGCCAGACAACAAAGATGAATACGTCCAACTCGCCTTACACTACCGGTAAATATTGTTTAAAAGAAAAAAAAGAAAAAATATGATGTCAAGTATAAGTCTAAACAAGTGTGATGTCCGTGCCACTACCCACGCTGTTTCGCTCAATTATCAATGTCAAATTATATAGATAGATATCAGAATATGTCTCGAATGATTCATGCCCCGTTAGTCGACTCATGCTGTCTCGCTCACTCATACGCACATGTCTATAACTTTATCTCTTTAACGAGTTCGACGAGCAAGTCCGCGCGGTACTTCATGGCATGTGTCTCGTAACCCCCGAGCAGTTATTCTCTCACTCTCTCTCGCTCGCTCATATGTGCACTCATATATCTATCTCACTCCTACAGATTGCACGAGTTCGACGAGCAAGTCCGCGCAGTGCGGGACGGCATGTCTCGTGTTATCCCGGCGCCGCTATTAGCGCTGTTCGCGGCGTCGGAGCTCGAGGCGCTAGTGTGCGGCTCGCCTGACATACCCGTGCAGGCTCTGCGTGCTTCTGCTACGTATAAAGGTGGGATTTTGGATAATTTTTGCGTGTTATACTTGTAGTTAAAATTGATTTATGGGAATATATTATTATTATGAAGGTGGCAGAAACGATTGAGTTCAATAAGTGGGAACTAAACACATAATGAAACGTGATGCTGTTTGAGTATGCTATTGTGCGAAATGCGATGAATAAGAACGAAGGAAGAACATAATGTTTTTATAACCTTTCACTTCTACTTCATAACCCTGAACTGAAACCTTTCTCTGCAGGCATTGAACCCCACGCGCCACTAGTGCAGTGGTTCTGGGAGGTGATGGAGGAGCTGTCGGGCAGCGAGCGCGCACTGTTCCTGCGGTTCGTGTGGGGCCGCACGCGGCTGCCGCGCGCGCCGCAGGACCCCAGACAGCGGGACTTCGTGCTGCAGGTAGCTGGAGTGTTGTAGTAGCAGTGGTTCTGGGAGGTGGTGGAGGAGCTGTCGGGCAGCGAGCGCGCGCTGTTCCTGCGGTTCGTGTGGGCCGCACGCGGCTGCCGCGCGCGCCGCAGGCCCCCAGACAGCGGGACTTCGTGCTGCAGGTAGCTGGAGTGTTGTAGTAGCAGTGGTTCTGGGATGTAATGGAGGAGCTGTCGGGCAGAGTCTGGGAGGTCATCACTTCCCAGAACCACAGTGGTTCGAGGAGGTATAGTAGTATAGTAGGAGGACCCTATTACTAAGACTTTGTTGTCTGTCCGTCTGTCTGTCTGTCTGTCTTTCTCCAGGCTGTAACTCAAGAACGGTAATAGCTAGAGATTTGATATTTTCACAGATTATGTATATCTGTTGCCGCTATAACAACAAATACTAAAAATAAAATAAAATAAATATTTAAGGGGGGCTCCCATACAACAAACGTGATTTTTTGGTCTTTTTTGCTGTCTCCAGGCTGTAACTCAAGAGCGGTAATAGCTAGAGATTTGATATTTTCACAGATTATGTATATCTGTTGCCGCTATAACAACAAATACTAAAAATAAAATAAAATGAATATTTAAGGGGGGCTCCCATACAATAAACGTGATTTTTTTGGCCTTTTTTGCTCTTTATCCAAAATGGCAACAGGTAGGAACTTGAATTTTTCACAAAATCCTTAGTTATATGTGTACTTTAATATTTAATAATAATATTAAAATAAAATTAAGAAATAAGGGGGGCTCCCATACAAAAAACACAATTTATGGCCTAATTTTGCTCTATAATGGTACGGAACCCTTCGTGCGCGATTCCGACTCGCACTTGGCCGATTATTAACTGTTATGTAATTCCAGGTGTTAGACAAATATCAGCCGCCCGATCACTTCCTGCCAGAGAGCTACACCTGCTTCTTCCTGCTCAAAATGCCGCGGTACTCATGTAAAGCCGTTCTAAGGGAAAAACTGAGGTGAGATTATTGTTTTTTTAAAACCCTCGACAAAAAGAGGGGTGTTATAAGTTTGACGTGTCTGTCTGTGTGTGTATCTGTCCGTGGCATCGTGGCATCCAAACGGGTGGTCCGATTTTGACCTAGTTTTTTTTTTAACCAGTATTGAGTTATGTCACCTGCAATTAGTTGTAGGATAAAAGTTAGACTAACTCTGTAACCGACTTAGAATAATACTAATCAAGCTAAGTAAATACAGGGAAAGTAAGAATATTTCAAGCTAAGGCTTAATCAGCAATTTATCATATGTATATAAGTATTTCATCCGCCTGGCTTCACGGCATACTACGCCGTTTTACTGCGCCACCGCTTGATTTGCCGTAACTTGAATATATTATTATGGACTTATCGTGTATACGAAGTTACCCTGATTAACGCTATTTAAAATACTTAGGGCCTGTTTCAACACTTCCTGATAAATGCCGGATAGGCTATCAACAACTTATCTGACAGATACCACATACTCTATCTGTCAGATAAATAACCTATCCGGCACTTATCAGGAAGTGGAGAAATAGGCCCTTATTTTAATTTTTTTGACGTGACATCATTGTCCTTTTACGCTCATGGACTGGTTCCGCAAGCGAGAGCGCGGCACGAACGAAAGAGAGGCGTGATAGGCTCGAGCGATCGGCTCAGTTCGTAGGTGTCACGTCAAACTACCGTCCGTAAACCGACTTTACAGACAACCAATTTTTACAGGTACGCGATCCATTTCTGCAAGAGTATCGACACGGACGAGTACGCGCGCGTCGCTCTGAGCGCCGCCGAGCGCGTGTCCTCCGAGGAGTCCGATACAGACGACCCCGCCCCGCCGCACGCCCCGCCCCCCGCGCTGTACTCCGTCACGAGACCGCCCACGTGGCTATAAGAGCCAGAAGTTTACACTATATCCGCCTAAGGTCAGGGAGCTTACATTACTGCCGCCTACTCGACGACACCGCCCCGCCCCCCGCGCTTTACTCCGTCAGAAGACCACCCACGTGGTTGTAATGGTGATACCATAAGTTAAGATACGTAGTGGAGTAGAGCAACAAACTCGAGCTGTCAAACTAAACCGAAATTGGTTTTCATCTGTGTGTAAAATATGTGCATGTATACACTTACACAAGCATGATTGAACATGAATTCTGAGATTAAATTGTCAACGTGACGATACGTACGACGGGACGTCAAAATGCGAGTGGATTCGCGCACGAAGGGTTCCGTACCGTTATAAAGCAAAAATAGTAAAAAAAAATATTTTTTGTATGGCTCCCATACAAAAAATAATTTTTATTTATTTTATTTAAATTTTATTACCAATTATTAAAGTATAAATACAGCTAAGTATTTTGTGAACATTCCAGGTGCCTACGTGTTGTCATCATTAATACGAGCAAAAAATGTTTAAAAAATCATGTTTGTTGTATGGGAGCCCCCTTTAAATATTTCATTTATTTTGTTTTTAGTATTTGTTGTTATAGCGGCAACAGATATACATAATCTGTGAAAATTTCAAGTCTCTAGCTATTACCGTTCTTGAGTTACAGCCTGGAGACAGACGGACAGACATCGAAGTCTCAGTAATAGGGTCCCGTTTTTACCCTTTGGGTACGAAACCCTAAAAAGAGTTTTGCTGTCATGTATCATTTTTGCCACGCAGTGTTACTGATAGTGAAATCTCGCTTGCTCAGGCTTTTGTTTCTCTATTACGCTAGGTATATTAACTTGGGTGATACCAGCCTAAGGTCAGGGAGTTTTTCTTATTGTCACCTGCTAATAGTCGGTGACTGCCTGGTTCATTTTATTAATATAGGTCATAGGATATGTTTAACCTACAATAATATTCGCTAGCCTTATAATCAAATATTTTTTTAAACAAGCTTCTAACGTAATATCCAATATTCATGTATTTGTCAAACATTATTCTGTCAATTTAAATATCAAACACGAAGCTATAGTTGGGCACATATCAGTTTGAAATCTGTATTCTCGTATAAATACTACTACAATAAGAAATACAACAATTCTATATTTTTAATAGAAGTGTAACTGAAAATATATTTTATCAATTTAATGGTAAAAGTCTATTTTAAAACCTCATAAAGAAGTGTAAATGATCATTAATACCAGGTAAAACAAATGTACCGCATATTGTAATTATAAAATATTTCTGACTATTCACAACTTATAGTCATAAGTCATAACCCATAATTTTATGCTAACTTTTTCTTCCAATAGTTATAATATCAGCTTTAAGTTTGTTTACGTCATTTGATTGTACCATTGCATCGAAGAAATTTATTCATAGGCATCCATTAGGTTAGACGGTAGGTTTTGCTGTCAGTTTTACCACAGTCATGACTCATGACTGTGACTGATGGGTAACCTACCGTGTAAGAGCGTGACTGACGGTTACATGAAGCTGATTGACGAAAATCTGGATACATTCGTCAGTCCATCAGTCAAACATAATTCATGATTGACGGAATTGACTGACGCTTGCATGAGCGTATAATGGATGCCATAGGCATCTGCCTGATGGCGGACCTACGTCATTTGGTCGGGTTATGTCAATTCAATGTTAGTCGAGATTTGTTGGCTGGGTTTGATATTAATTATTAACAGGCCAAATTAAGTTGGTCCGCCATCTGCCTATGAATCAACTTCTCTGACAGTACAAAATAATCTACAATGTTTTTATCTCTTTTTCTCAAAAATTAAAGAGCAATAGACCCGTTTGCGCCAAAAACTAAATTACATAAACCTAATGTTATTAGCTCTGCTAAGTCTGCATTTCACCAACGCCAATGCTAGCCATTTACAAATCATACCTCTCATGCCTTCTCTTTCATTAATACGGACAACGAGAGAGATAACATGATATTATTATTCTTTAAATATGGAAGTATTTTAAAGAACTGTTTGTTATCAGCATATTGAAAATAGTGTTGTTTCTAATATTATTGTAGATTTTAAAATAATCTGAAAATCGAAATGCATATAAAATAAGCATACAATACTGCCTATTTTCCGATAAAGGTATCAAAATAATTTTTAACCTTAGTCATATTGTAAAATAGGATGTCAAAAACATTCCATCCATGTTATGCACTGCTATTTCAAGTATTAATTATAATTAGTTAAAATTAATTTTATTTACCGCTTTCAAATCTTTTAAATATAATATAGTTTTGTAGACTCTTGAATTATGTTTTTAGTTGTATGAATGAATTCAAAAATATTTGTGAAGTTGATTTAGGAGAATTGATAATTTAAAATACGTACATTCAATTGGCGCTAACAGATTGAAAAGTATATTACAGTAATCTAATCCATCATAGGGTATTAAAATGGATGTTGGCTGTACCCAAGTATAAGACGTATAAAATACAATATCAAAATTCGGGATTGAATACTTTTCATATACAAGTTGGAGTAAAATAGTGGCCACCACCTTAAATGTTCACTTGCTATGGATAGATATTGTAAAAAAGAATTATTGTCTTAACTCCTAACTGTAGATGTATGCTAGGGAACGGAGATAGAATAATGAAAGAGCATGAAATATTTGAGCATAAGGGTCAGCGCAGACAGAACGGAGCGCAGCGGAGATGATTAATTTATTAACGCACTTGGAAATAAACTTTAATGCGTCGATCGCGGATTCTTGGAAATCTATTGTCTATCTATTGTCATCGCGACCTACTTGGGCCGTTTGGGAGTTAATGATAATTACACTAAAATGCGTTATGGGATTCTCGCGTATCCTCTAGGACGCGCGAGCTATTTCGTAAGGTTCAAGCATGTATACACTTTAGTTTAATAATTTTAAAGTTTATTTTCAAATGCGCTAATAAAATCCTCTCCGCTGCGCTCCGTTGTGTCTCTGCTGACGCTAAGTGGTATATTATGGGCGATGTCCAAGAGTAACATCCTTACTTAATATATGGGTGTCAAAGACTTGAATGTAAGACTGGATTCGGGTTTAGTTCCTTAAAAGCTAACACCAGGAGAGCATAGGTTCTTAAGTAGCAGTTTAAAATTGTAAATATACGGAAAGGAACTAGATTTTAAAACGATGGGTTCAAATTTTTTAATTAAAAAAAGTGAATACCTAAGTTGGTGGTACATTGTATAAGGCCTTTACGTTAAGCCATGATGGACAAAACATGATTGCAGTAAGCACAATCAATGTCGACCATGGGCATGTGCAATAGACAAATATACGTGTAGAAGACACGTTCATAATCGCCTTTATTTGCCCATCATGTGCCAACGCGTAGAGGCCGTATTATGTTAAAATGGTGTGGATATAGTAACTATACATAATAATTAGAGTAGGGAAGATTATTATATGTCTTTGTTCCTCATTGTATGACGACAAAGATAGTAAAACGTAGAATCTCACAACTTCTCTTATATTATCCATATAATATGTAGGTATAATGCACGCACTCGCTTTTTTTGTAATCAGAATGCTAGTCATATTGCGAATCAGAAATGATTAGTGGAACAGTATTTATTTTAATTTTAAGCACTGTTGATATGTATTCGATTTTATTTAAGTAGGTAACAAATCAATTTAATATTACTTAGTTATAAGTACAGTTAGTTCTTACCTTACTTTATATAAATTGGGAACTCTTAAATGTTCTTAGAAATGGTTTTGGTGCTTTTGCATTTTAAATTAAAAAGCACAAATAGCCTTATACAGAATTTTCTACTATAAGTGTGTTTTATTTGTTGTATAAAAGTGAATGTTAGTTTATGCCAAAGAAGTTTTGGAAAGTAAAATATTATAAAATCATCAACTATCAGAAATAAGCAAAGTATATGAGTATGGCACAAAATTTTTTTGGAAACATGTTGTTAACAATGTGTTGATTTATTAAAAACCAGTTTATTTTTATTTACTGTTTATCCAAATGTTACATTAGAATTTAGATAAAAATTCAAATATTTCTGACTAAATGGCCAGGTTTATTTGAAAACATGTTTATTGTCCAATGTCCAGACATATTTTATTCTTTAACTAAATAAAATGTTTATTTAGACTATATAGTCTAGTCAACCAAAATATAATTGAAAGGTGTACTAGATTCATTTCATTTGGCTTAAATTATATAATTACTTATTTCTGATCTCTCAAATACGATAATATTCTTAAATAATGGTGTCTCAAGACAAACATAATAAATTATTTTAAAAATGTTATAAGAAGGCAATGTGTTTTTTATTCCTTAACATATTTTGTGAATAATTGTGATCATGATTACACTATGCAGGTTAACTAGGTTATCCAAACCTAAGAATTTGTTAAATGCATTATATTTTAGCTGAATGCTTTAAACCTGTATGTGCTGCTTGTTTTGTATACATGTAATAAAAGACACAACATAAACTGATGAATTTTTTATTACATTAAATTAAGGTTTACATGATTTACTAAATAATTCATTGCCCTTACGAAAATCACTAAAAGCTATGAGACAGGTTACTTCTTCTTGGGTTTGAGGGTGAAATATAAAATAAGTGCTCCGAAGACTGCATAGGTAGCTTTAGCGGTCTGAAAAAATAAACAGGATTAGTTCGGTAATTTACTTTTTTAACAAGAGGGTAAAAATGGTAAAAAGTTATTTGCTTTATGGGTAATTGATATTATTTATGGTTATAAGGGGCTAAATCAATGATCCTTGTATTAATAGTTCTAATTTTGACCCTTTTTCATATTAATTTAAGTTAACATACATGCTTCAGAAATATTTACATGTAGAAAATCGTTTTGAAGAAAGGTTTTAAGCATATCTTGGCTAATTTACTTGGCAAAACTTACATTGGCTCTTCCTTTATTTGTAGCACTGTTGAAATATTTGGAAAGACCCTTGAGTTGGGACTCATCTACTGCATCACCACCGGCCATTCTAAAACACCACAAACATTCATACGTAAGTCAGCGTATAATTAGACAGATTCGAAGTAAATTATGGATCGTTTTGTATAATATATTTTATACTATGAAAGCCAAATTGCGTACCTGATAGTTATTTTACTAAGGCCTTATGTAATTACAACCTCAAAAAAGTCGATGGAAGAATGACAACTTGACCAGTGTTGCCAACTATTCAAAACATTTCCCCCTAAAGCAACTTCAAAACCACTGATCTCTATTATAATATTATAGAGACATTAATTTCGGTTAAATGGCCGTGTTCAAAACCCACTAAATTTCAACCAAAACTCCCCAAAAAATCAAAATATTTAAAATTACTTGGGGTGTGTTCTACTAAGCGCTCAAAACGCTGAAATAGGTAGGTACACCTTCAACAATCAACAGGCCAAACAAACAAACAGGCCAGCAGTTTTAAAATACTTCAATCTTTTTTTTTTCATTACGATATATTTTACAACGACAACAAATATTATAATAATCTGTCAGCCTACTGTCAGCAGTGTCAGCTGGTAGACAGTAAACTATAGAGACATGGGCTTTGTGCGGCAGTTCCATCTTAAAGTTGGCTTTTGGATCTTTGCCACGAGCGACCGCGACCGGTAAAAATTCAAATAAAATGCTACTTTATGACATAGAACATAGGTATCATTTTCTACTGACATTTGCGTGGCAATCCATGCTATATTATATCGCCGGGTGGCGGCGTAAAAGCTAGTGGTAGAGTAAAATGAAACTTATAACCTATGTCATAAAGTGGCATTTTGTTTGAATTTTCGTCCGTCGCGCTCGCTCGCGGCAAAGATCCGAAAGTCACTATAAGGTTGTTATTAAAAAAATATTCCATTCCTCGAAAATTTTACCCCCAAAAATATCCCCAAAATATTTTACCCCCTAAAAAACCCACTAAATTTATTTTTTCCCACTAAATTTAGTGGGAAATCCCCATAGTTGGCAACACTGAACTTGACAAGTGATAAATATGACAGCTGGAAGTTTTGACATTGACGTTTGACATACTTTTTTCTTTATTCAAAAAATATTTGTGTCACTACTCACTGATCTAAAAATTTTATTCTGTAAAAAATTTCAACTCAGTGAGTCTAGCGGTTCTTGAGAATGAGATACAGCCTGGAGACAAACAGCGAAGTCTTAGGCCGGTATAAATAGTCAGTACTCAAGATGCATTTCGGTCTCAAGACACGGTTCAGGCTCTGTGATTAATCGGTTGGCTGTCAAAATTTGGACCAATCACAGAGCCGAACCGCGTCTTGAGAGCGAGTCGCATCTTAAGTACTGACTATTTATACGGGCCTTAAGAAGCCGGGGTACCCTCGAAATTCTCATACATACTCATTTTCTCATACGAAAATATTTAACAAAAATGTTAAATATTTATATGATGTATGAGAAATGATTTTGGTATTAAGTACCTATATGTATGAGAATTTCGAGGGTACCCCGGCCCCTTAATAATAGGGTCCCGTTTTTACCCTTTGGGTAGAGAACCCTAAAAAGAGATAAGTATGTAGCTATAGGTCCTAAGTCAATGGTTTAATTACTCTCACAGGAGTCTTACTTCAGTAACAGAACCTTGGCCATAAAGCAAAATAATAATAATTATGTAAGTAATCGGATAACCTCCTGCTACTCGCATCCAACATGGACCCGCGACTAAACGGAGATCGTCGTCCCACCTAGTTGGAGGTCGACCTACACCCCGTTTTCCCAGCCTTGGTCTCCATTCCAGAGTAGCAGGAGATCGGTCATCTTGGCGTTCACTGAGAGAGGCCTATGTCCAGCAGTGGACGAACATAGGCTGATATGATGATGATGATGAATCGGATAACCTCGGCTTACGTACCTAAAGTCGATGCGACGCACGTTTAATTTGTCTTCGATTCCTTTTTAAATAGTTTATAATAAACATAACATAATGCCACAAATCCAAGTGTAAATTTTGAAACCTACAAGAAAAGGATTGAATATATTATTTTTTCTGTAAAATATATTATTCTGTAAAATATATTATTTTTTCTTTATTTTAACTATAGTGCAAGTGTATAGAATTGAGAAAAAAAGCAGAGAGCTCTGATGATAAGTGACAATGGAGCAGTCAGCAGACTGTAGACATCTGTAGATCTACATACAGGTTCCAGTCTAGAGTCCTAAAATTCTGAATTAATTAGAATGTAACTTACATTCGCTCGTCCACGGTTCGTTTCGCTATTAAAATATCGCTTTAGTCCTTTTAAATTTGGATCATCCTCTACTCCAGCCATTTTGTTCTTAAAATCAAAATATTAAAAATACAATAAATATTTTCCTGTAATACAAAAAGACATTGCATAGATAAAATGGCATACCATAAATAACAATAATTATTATCACCAAAGAGATTTCCCTCTAGTATCACATTATTGTATTTAAAAGTCAATATTTTAGGAATAATAAAAGTGTTTAAAATTCATAAAAAGCTTTATTATTTTTGCAAAGATCACAATTTCATCATTATGAAACCAAAAAATATTATTGACAATTCAGTAGGTATTGCTAGTCAAAAGAACATCATAAAACAAGAGTTGGCAACACTAAAACATTTTTTATAAGGTCAAAAACCTACTTTTCCAAGGATTTTAAAGTTACGCACAGTTATCTATTATTATGATAAACAACAAAAACTGATATACAGATTACAGACAACTAATCAAATTATAGTATAACTGCTTACCCTATAAACACATTTTCAGTTTTATAGTTATTTTTCATGAACACAATTTTTTTATTTGGTTTCTTTCCGCATTTTACATATTTTTAACAGTATGTTAACTATGTTTTAAAACAATCCTTGAAGTTGCTTACTCTTACCTTCATGTTAAATTTTAAATACTTAAAAATATTTTGCAAGTGCATTTTTAGCACACCTTTATTAATCATATTCTATAACTTCTAAAAATATAGACTAGTTACATTAATGTCCATTCCTAAATAGCAATAGGTACATATTAGTATTTATATAAACATAACACATTTAAAACAAAATCATAAATTTCATAAAAAGCTTTGCCTCAATCCATGGCTTTTAATTAATTATAAAATCGCTTTGAAAGTGTATAAGAGAGCTATCAATATATGTAAAAATATTAATTTAAGGAAGACTGCTATGAGTGCATAACAACATGACATGTTGTTACATTGTAACATGCTGTGCAGAAGTCAGGCAACAAGTCCAACTACATCTGAGCAATGTCACACTACAGTACATAATATTATGTGCAACACATTACTGCATGACATCTATGCAACATGTTTCATGTTTGTTGCCTAGTGGATAATCAGCTTTAAATAATCTTTAGTCAGTCGTTCACTTATGTTTGAGTTCACTTACATTATTAAGTACATATAATACAGCACAACTGGCTGTGTATCTTTATACAAATCAACAATCCCCCAAATATTAGGGAATTGAATACTGCAATCTTATCACACCATAAATGAATTAATCACAGCTGATATAGGACCTTTTAGGACCATACACACAACCTTAACATAACCCTACTGCAATCCTAGTAAAACAGTAAAAAATGAACCACAAAAATATTCTGCTTTCAACACTCCATGTTTACTAGACAGGTTAAATTGTGTGCGATGATCTTCATCTGTACCTTAGGGATAATATTGGACCAGTCCCTAACTATACATTGGTCCTGAATGCTTCAATGAGATCCTTAAACATCTGCTTAGTAAAAGTCCTCTTCCCAGTCTTCTTTCTCTCTTTCTGAGAGTGATATGGAAGGCCGTGTCAGTTTTTTCAGTTCTTCGTGTGCTCTGGGCGGTATGGGGTTGTCGGAGAGGTCGACATACTCCAGGGCTCGTGATCTTGCTATTCTATCAACATCAACTTCTGAAAATGTGAAATGATACATATTAAAATTTCATTCTAACATCTTCATTAAAAATTGCTACGGTATGACAAAGTAAAGATGCCTCTAAAATCTTTTTAAAGAAACACCAGACCGTATGGAATATAAAATCTTTTGCAAACATTGAACATAGTTTTAATACAATAATTAATGCTTTCATAATAGAATGTTACACAGAATAACTGCTAGACAAAAAAATCAAGTACCAATAATTTGATTGTGATGAGCAATGAGGGTATGTAGACTGGGACACTGGCAGGCGATGTGAGGTAGCGCTACAAATGTATTGTGAGAGATGTCCAACCGCTGCAGGCAAGCCAGGGTGCACAGCTCATCGGGAAGTTTAGCCATTTGGTTGTTGGACAAGTTTAAGTCTGAAAAATAAAACAGGAATATTGATTGATGGTGATGATACAATAATTAGTGAAACTATTATATTTATTGGCAAAATAGTGTAGGAATATTCAAAAATGTATTAAAAAATATGTAACATTAAAATATACAATATATTTGATTCTTCTGTTACTAGAATTATTGACTGACAATGCAAGTACTTAGGTAATGATAATGTTATACAAAAGAAATTAAGTCAAGTTATTAAATTAATGACAATAAATACAATGAACTTATCTTGTAAGTTGTAACATAATTGAAAAAAAAAAAGAAAACAGCTAATGTATAATTACCTGTAATTAAACTGAATTTAACGGTGAATTTGGGAGGTATTTTGGTTATGACATTTCCACTAAGATCACAGCTCTTCAGTTCTGTATGCCTCATGAGGTGGTAAACTGCGTCAGGTACTTGCATAAGCTGGCATTCCGAGAGATCTGTGACAAATGGAAAAACTAATTTTATTAATCGTAGAATGTAACATACATTTGCCCTCAGGTCCAGGAAATCATAATAATATGTTGGCCCTATAATTGCTATACCACTACCCAAATGAAGTAGTTGACTTTAAAAATCATAGCAATGTATGAATTATAATTTACAAGTACCTAGTGTCTGTGTTTCTTGTGCATCTTCACACCTGAGTATTACGCGTGTTACAGCAGCAGCCATTTTCTCACAAATTACAATGGAACTAAAAACGATTTAGGATTACGTTATCCGAATCAGATGATGAGGTTAGTGTGTCAAGTTTCAAATATATTTTATATATAGAAACCAAGTCATGACTCATGAAATCTCTACTTTCTATTTATAAACTATATTTTGATGTTGTGAAATATTGATTTCATAAGTTGCGTGCACACTTTAGATAGTAAACTTAAATAAAAAAACATAATTTTCTTCAAATTTTGTGAGATTTTCCAAGATTTTAACCTACATTTTAACATTTGTTTTGGTTTCAAAATCAAAATCATTTCAAAAATTGACATTTTACAACTTTGACATCTGTCACCCGTCACGTTTGACATTTTTTTTTTCATTGCTAAATCGGCATCGACGTATAATTATAAAATATACAAAACCACTGATCTCTATTATACAAGTACGCTGGATTGCTGATACACACCTGCTTTTTGTGAATTGTGCCTATTTGAAGCGGAATCAGCGCCCCCATTATTCGGGTAGAGAACTAAATTTGACGTAACCACAACCAATAACAACAGTTGTCAATTGTCATCACTAGTATTAGTTCCAAATACGTCAGTATATTATAAGTCTATGGTTCCAAATACTCTGACTACTGCTATCAGCGCCAATACTCAGACCAAAGAAAAAAGATCCTTGCTCGTTGGCGCCAATATGGTGGCTTTCAAACGTCATTTTTACGTCAGATTTAGTTCTCTACCCGAATAATAGGGGCGCTGATTCCGCTTCAAATAGGCACAAGAAATATAGTCCGACAAGGCTTTATGTGAATGTGGCGAGAAAAGGAACTAATCGGCAATCGCTTCTATCATACAAAAACGTCATTTTTGACATGTGTTTGATTTCTAATCTGTGCAACTGATTTAGTTACTAAATTAGGACAAGTGGAATAAGAAGCTTCTAATTAGTCTTCGTTTTAGGATTCTAATTAGAATTTCTAAATTTAGTGAAATGGAATAACTACATAAGTCACAAGCTCCACTAGGAGCACAGAGTACTTTATTATAATTAGGAGTAAATCTGTTCTGTGGTCACCATCCGACGCGCGGACGTTTATTCATTATTGTCCTCTATTGCTGAAATTATATTGATCACGCAAAGCGAGCGACGACGCGTCGCCTTCCGTGGTTGCTTAGCATGTCCAATATCCATTGTATGGAAGTCTTCCGTGTTGTATATGGACAGTAATTGGAATGAATGAGGAACATAAAAAATGTTTAGATTGGCGAATGACTGCTTTTTATATAATAATCTACAGACCAAGTAATTCTATCATACGCCTAACGCCAATAACAAAAGCTTGTCTTTGAAATGGGGCTCTGTTTTTGCAACAAAAGAAGGCTTGGACGTATTATATTTTCTAAAAATTAGAGCTCCAGAGATTTTCCGGAAAAATCTCTTGTAATTAATCTAGATCTATAATTATTGTACCCTGATGCCCTAAGCAATCCATGCCTGTGTGCCCCCCCCCCATCAGTATGTCAACTAGAATCGGTCTTTAAACTTTTAAGTTTTACCACCTAAAAACATTACTTTTATCCTAGAAACTTTTTTTGGTGTGGTTTTTGGTGACGTGAGAGTGAGACGTGATGCCCTAAGGACGGATGTTTTTTGTCCTTTTGTCCTTCTTCTGGTGTCCCCTCAGACGTGATGCCCTAGGCAATTGCTTAATTTGATTAAGGGTTAATCCGTCACTGGGCTGAAGGCGAACCGCAGGTGGTTTTAGTGAGTAGGATTCTCACATACCCCCGGGGTGCTGAGCACATACCCAACCCGGGGGACCCATGATGGGTTTCCCCT